>OY282607.1:21620901-22854800 GCA_958298945.1 Atherix ibis
GTTTTTGGTGTTTTTTGGTGTTTTTGGTGTTTTTGGTGTTTTTGATGTTGTTTTTAGTGTTTTTTGGTGTTTTTGGTGATTTTGGTGATTTTGGTGTTTTTGGTGTTTTTGGTGTTTTTGGTGTTTTTGGTGTTTTTGGTGTTTTTGGTGTTTTTGGTGTTTTTGGTGTTTTTGGTGTTTTTGGTGTTTTTGGTGTTTTTGGTGTTTTTGGTGTTTTTGTGTTTTGGTGTTTTGGTGTGTTTTAGTGTTTTGATGTTTTTGGTGATTTTGGTGATTTTGGTGTTTTTGGTGTTTTTGGTGTTTTTGGTGTTTTTGGTGTTTTTGGTGTTTTGGGTGTTTTTGGTGTTTTTGGTGATTTTGGTGTTTTGGTGTTTTTGGTGATTTTGGTGTTTTGGTGTTTTTGGTGTTTTTGGTGTTTTGGTGTTTTTGGTGTTTTGGTGTTTTTGGTGTTTTTGTGTTTTGGTGTTTTTGGTGTTTGTGGTGATTTTGGTGGTTGGTTTTTGGTGTTTTTGGTGTTTTTGGTGTTTTGGTGTTTTTGGTGTTTTTGGTGATTTTGGTGTTTTTGGTGTTTGTGGTGATTTGGTGGTTTGGTGTTTTGGTGTTTTTGGTGTTTTTGGTGTTTTTGGTGATTTTGGTGTTTTGGTGTTTTTGGTGATTTTGGTGTTTTTGGTGTTTTTGGTGTTTTTGGCGTTTTTGGTGTTTTTGGTGTTGTTTTTAGTGTTTTTGGTGTTTTTGATGTTTGTGGTGATTTTGGTGTTTTGGTGTTTTTGGTGTTTTTGGTGTTTTTGGTATTTTGGTGATTTTGGTGTTTTTGGTGTTTTTGGTGTTTTGGTGTTTTTGGTGTTTTTGGTGTTTTTGGTGTTTTTGGTGTTTTTGGTGTTTTGGTGTTTTGGTGTTTTTGGTGTTTTGGTGTTTTTGGTGTGTTTTGTGTGTTTTTGTGTTTTTGGTGTTTTTGGTGTTTTGGTGGATTTTGGTGATTTTGGTGTTTTGGTGTTTTTGGTGTTTTTGGTGATTTTGGTGTTTTTGGTGTTTTTGGTGTTTTTGGTGTTTTTGGTGTTTTTGGTGTTTTTGGTGTTTTTGGTGTTTTGGTGTTGTTTTGGTGTTTTGGTGTTTTGGTGATTTTGGTGTTTTTGGTGTTTTTGGTGTTTTTGGTGTTTTTGGTGTTTTTGGTGTTTTTGGTGTTTTGGTGATTTTGGTGTTTTGGTGTTTTTGGTGTTTTGGTGATTTTGGTGTTTTTGGTGTTTTGGTGTTTTTGGTGTTTTGGTGTTTTGGTGTTTTTGGTGTTTTTGGTGATTTTGGTGTTTTTGGTGTTTTTGGTGTTTTTGGTGTTTTTGGTGTTTTTGGTGTTTTTGGTGTTTTGGTGTTTTTGGTGTTTTGGTGTTTTTGGTGTTTTTGGTGTTTTTGTGTTGTTTTTAGTGTTTTTGGTGTTTTTGGTGTTTTTGGTGATTTGGTGATTTTGGTGTTTTTGGTGTTTTTGGTGTTTTTGGTGTTTTTGGTGTTTTGGTGTTTTTGGTGTTTTTGGTGTTTTTGGTGTTTTTGGTGTTTTTGGTGTTGTTTGTAGTGTTTTTGTGTTTTTGGTGTTTTTGGTGATTTTGGTGTTTTTGGTGTTTTGGTGTTTTTGGTGTTTTGGTGTTTTTGGTGTTTTGGTGTTTTTTTGGTGTTTTTATGTTGTTTTTAGTGTTTTTGGTGTTTTTGGTGTTTTGGTGTTTTTGGTGATTTTGGTGATTTTGGTGTTTTTGGTGTTTTTGGTGTTTTTGGTGTTTTTGGTGTTTTTGGTGTTTTTGGCGTTTTGGTGTGTTTTGGTGTTGTTTTGGTGTTTTTGATGTTTTTGGTGTTTTTGGTGTTTTTATGTTTTTGGTGTTTTGGTGTTTTTGGTGTTTTGGTGTTTTTGGTGTTTTTGGTGTTTTTGATGTTTTGGTGTTTTTGGTGTTTTTGGTGTTTTTGGTGTTTTGGTGTTTTTGGTGTTTTTGGTGTTTTTGGTGTTTTTGGTGTTTTTGGTGTTTTTGGTGTTTTTGGTGTTTTTGGTGTTTTGGTGTTTTTGGTGTTTTGGTGTTTTTGGTGATTTTGGTGATTTTGGTGTTTTTGGTGTTTTTGGTGTTTTTGGTGTTTTTGGTGTTTTTGGTGTTTTTGGTGTTTTTGGTGTTTTTGGTGTTTTTGGTGTTTTTGGTGTTTTTATGTTGTTTTTGGTGTTTTTGGTGTTTTTGGTGTTTTTGGTGTTTTTGGTGTTTTGGTGATTTTGGTGTTTTTGGTGTTTTTGGTGTTTTTGGTGTTTTGGTGTTTTGGGTGGGGGTGGTTTTGGTGTTGTTTTGGTGTGTTTTGGTGTTTTGGTGTTTTTGGTGTTTTTGGTGTTTTTGGTGTTTTTGGTGTTTTTGGTGTTTTTGGTGTTTTTGGTGTTTTTGGTGTTTTTGGTGTTTTTGGTGTTTTTGGTGTTTTGGTGTTTTTGGTGTTTTTGGTGTTTTTGGTGTTTTGGTGTTTTTGGTGTTTTTGGTGTTTTGGTGTTGTTGGTGTTTTGGTGTTTTTGGCGTTTTGGTGTTTTTGGTGTTTTTGGTGTTGTTTTTAGTGTTTTTGGTGATTTTGGTGTTTTTGGTGTTTTTGGTGTTTTTGGTGTTTTTGGTGTTTTTGGTGTTTTTGATGTTTTTGGTGTTTTGGTGTTTTTGGTGTTTTGGTGTTTTTGGTGTTTTTGGTGGTTTTGGTGTTTTTGGTGTTTTTGGTGTTTTTGGTGTTTTGGTGTTTTGGTGTTTTTGGTGTTTTTGGTGTTTTTGGTGTTTTGGTGTTTTGGTGTTTTTGGTGTTTTTGGTGTTTTTGGTGTTTTTGGTGTTTTTGGTGTTTTTGGTGTTTTTGGTGTTTTTGGTGTTTTGGTGTTTTTGGTGTTTTTGGTGTTTTTGGTGTTTTTGGTGTTTTGGTGTTTTTGGTGTTTTTGGTGTTTTTGGTGTTTTTGGTGTTTTTGGTGATTTTGGTGTTTTTGGTGTTTTTGGTGTTTTTGGTGTTTTGATGTTTTTAGTGTTTTTGGTGTTTTTAATGTTTTTGGTGTTTTTGGTGTGTTTTAGTGTTTTTGGTGTTTTTGGTGTTTTTGGTGTTTTGGTGTTTTTGGTGTTTTTGGTGTTTTGGTGTTTTTGGTGTTTTTGGTGTTTTGGTGTTTTTGGTGTTTTTGGTGTTTTTGGTGTTTTGGTGTTTTTGGTGTTTTTGGTGTTTTGGTGTTTTTGGTGTTTTTGGTGTTTTTGGTGTTTTTGGTGTTTTTGTTGGTGTTTTTGGTGTTTTTGGTGTTTTTGGTGTTTTGGTGTTTTTGGTGTTTTTGGTGTTTTTGGTGTTTTTGGTGTTTTGGTGTTTTTGGTGTTTTTGGTGTTTTTGGTGTTGTTTGATGTTTTTGGTGTTTTTGGTGTTTTTGGTGTTTTGGCGTTTTTGGTGTTTTTGGTGTTTTGGTGATTTGGTGTTTTTGGTGTTTTTGGTGTTTTGGTGTTTTTGGTGTTTTGATATTTTTAGTGTTTTTGGTGTTTTTGGTGTTTTTAATGTTTTTGGTGTTTTTGGTGTTGTTTTTAGTGTTTTTGGTGTTTTTATGTTTTTGGTGTTTTTGGTGTTGTTTTTAGTGTTTTTGGTGATTTTGGTGTTTTTGGTGTTTTTGGTGTTTTTGGTGTTTTTGGTGTTTTTGGTGTTTTTGATGTTTTTGGTGTTTTTGGTGTTTTTGGTGTTTTTGGTGTTTTTGGTGTTTTTGGTGTTTTTGGTGATTTGGTGTTTTTGGTGTTTTTGGTGTTTTTGGTGTTTTTGGTGTTTTTGGTGTTTTTGGTGTTTTGGTGTTTTTGGTGTTTTTGGTGTTTTTGGTGTTTTTATGTTGTTTTTAGTGTTTTTGGTGTTTTGGTGTGTTTGGTGATTTTGGTGATTTTGGTGTTTTTGGTGTTTTTGGTGTTTTTGGTGTTTTGGTGTTTTTGGTGTTTTTGGTGTTTTTGGTGTTTTTGATGTTTTGGTGTTTTTTGGTGTTTTTGGTGTTTTTGGTGTTTTTGGTGTTTTTGGTGTTTTTGGTGTTTTTGGTGTTTTTGGTGTTTTTGGTGTTTTTGGTGTTTTGGTGTTTTTGGTGTTTTTGGTGTTTTTGGTGTTTTTGGTGTTTTTGGTGTTTTTGGTGTTTTTGGTGTTTTGGTGTTTTTGGTGTTTTGGTGTTTTTGGTGTTTTGGTGTTTTTGGTGTTTTGGTGTTTTTGGTGTTGTTTTTAGTGTTTTTGGTGTTTTTAATGTTTTTGGTGTTTTAGTGTTTTTGGTGTTTTTGGTGTTTTGGTGTTTTTGGTGTTTTTGGTGTTTTTGGGTGTTTTTGGTGTTTTTGGTGTTTTTGGTGTTTTTGGTGTTTTGGTGTTTTTGGTGTTTTTGCCTTTTTGGTGTTTTGGTGTTTTTGGTGTTGTTTTTAGTGTTTTTGGTGTTTTTAATGTTTTTGGTGTTTTTGGTGTTTTTGGTGTTTTTGGTGTTTTTGGTGTTTTTGGTGTTTTTGGTGTTTTTGGTGTTTTTGGTGTTTTTGGTGTTTTTGGTGTTTGTTTTGGTGTTTTTGGTGTTTTTGGTGTTTTTGGTGTTTTTGGTGTTTTTGGTGTTTTTGGTGTTTTTGGTGTTTTTGGTGTTTGTTTTTGGTGTTTTTGGTGTTTTTGGTGTTTTTGGTGTTTTTGGTGTTTTTGGTGTTTTGGTGTTTTTGGTGTTTTTGGTGTTTTGGTGTTTTTGGTGTTTTTGGTGTTTTGGTGTTTTTGGTGTTTTTGGGTGTTTTTGGTGTTTTTGGTGTTTTTGGTGTTTTTGGTGTTTTGGTGTTTTGGTGTTTTGGTGTTTTGGTGTTTTTGGTGTTTTTGATGTTGTTTAGGTGTTTTTGGGGTTTGTTTTAGTGTTTTTGGTGTTTTTGGTGTTTTTGGTATTTTTGGTATTTTTGGTATTTTTGGTGTTTTTGGTATTTTTGGTGTTTTTGGTGTTTTTAGTGTTTTTAGTGTTTTTGGTGTTTTTAATGTTTTTGCTGTTTTGGTGTTTTTGGTGTTTTGGTGTTTTGGTGTTTTTGGTGTTTTTGGTGTTTTTAATGTTTTTGGGGTTTTTGGCGTTTTGGTGTTTTTGGTATTTTGGTGTTTTCGGTATTTTTTTTGATGTAGTGTTTTTGGTGTTTTTAATGTTTTTGGTGTTTTTGGTGTTTTTGGTGTTTTTGGTATTTTTGGTATTTTTGGTATTTTTGGTGTTTTTGGATTTTTTGGTTTTTTTAGTGTTTTTGGTGTTTTTAATGTTTTGGTGTTTTTGGTGTTTTTGGTGTTTTTGGTGTTTTTGGTGTTTTGGTGTTTTTGGTGTTGTTTTTAGTGTTTTTGGTGTTTTTGGTGTTTTTGGTGTTTTGGTGTTTTTGGTGTTTTTGGTGTTTTTGGTGTTTTTGGCGTTTTTGGTGTTGTTTTAGGTGTTTTTGGGGTTTGTTTTAGTTTTTTTGGTGTTTTTAGTGTTTTTGGTGTTTTTAATGTTTTTGGTGTTTTTGGTGTTTTTGGTGTTTTTGGTGTTTTTGGTGTTTTGGTGTTTTTGGTGTTGTTTTAGTGTTTTGGTGTTTTTAATGTTTTTGGTGTTGTTTTTAGTGTTTTTGGTGTTTTTGGTGTTTTGGTGTTTTTGGTGTTTTTGGTGTTTTTGGTGTTTTTGGTGATTTTGGTGATTTTGGTGTTTTTGGTGTTTTTGGTGTTTTTGGTGTTTTTGGTGTTTTTGATGTTTTTGGTGTTTTTGGTGTTTTTGGTGTTTTTGGTGTTTTTGGTGTTGTTTTTGGTGTTTTTGATGCTTTTGGTGTTTTTGGTGTTTTTGGTGTTTTTGGTGTTTTTGGTGTTTTTGGTGTTTTGGTGTTTTTGGTGTTTTTGGTGTTTTTGGTGTTTTTGGTGTTTTTGGTGTTGTTTTAGGTGTTTTTGGGGTTTGTTTAGTGTTTTTGGTGTTTTTGGTGTTTTTGGTATTTTTGGTATTTTTGGTGTTTTTGGTATTTTTGGTGTTTTTGGTGTTTTTAGTGTTTTTAGTGTTTTTGGTGTTTTTAATGTTTTTGCTGTTTTTGGTGTTTTTGGTGTTTTTGGTATTTTTGGTATTTTTGGTGTTTTTGGATTTTTTGGTGTTTTTAGTGTTTTTGGTGTTTTTAATGTTTTTGGTGTTTTTGGTGTTTTTGGTGTTTTTGGTGTTTTTGGTGTTTTTGGTGTTTTTGGTGTTTTGGTGTTTTTGGTGTTGTTTTTAGTGTTTTTGGTGTTTTTGGTGTTTTTGGTGTTTTTGGTGTTTTTGGTGTTTTTGGTGTTTTTGGTGTTTTTGGTGTTTTTGGCGTTTTTGGTGTTTTTGGTGTTTTTGGTGTTGTTTTTAGTGTTTTTGGTGTTTTTAATGTTTTTGGTGTTGTTTTTAGTGTTTTTGGTGTTTTTGGTGTTTTTGGTGTTTTTGGTGTTTTTGGTGTTTTTGGTGTTTTTGGTGTTTTTGGTGATTTTGGTGATTTTGGTGATTTTGGTGATTTTGGTGTTTTTGGTGATTTTGGTGTTTTTGGTGTTTTTGGTGTTTTTGGTGTTTTTGGTGTTTTTGGTGTTTTTGGTGTTTTTGGTGTTTTTGGTGTTTTTGGTGTTTTTGGTGTTTTTGGTGTTTTTGGTGTTTTTGGTGTTTTTGGTGTTTTTGGTGTTTTTGGTGTTTTTGGTGTTTTTGGTGTTTTTGGTGTTTTTGGTGTTTTTAATGTTTTTGGGGTTTTTGGTGTTTTTGGTATTTTTGGTGTTTTTGGTATTTTTTTTGATGTTTTTAGTGTTTTTGGTGTTTTTAATGTTTTTGGTGTTTTTGGTGTTTTTTAGGTGTTTTTTGTTGTTTTTTTTTGTGTTTTAGGTTTTTTTGGTGTTTTTTTATGTTTTTTTGGTGTTTTTGGCGTTTTTAGTGTTTTTTAGTGTTGTTCGTGTTTTTTGGGGTTTTTGGTTTTTGGCGGTTTCAGTGTATTTTAAGTGTTGTTCGTGTTATTTTATTACCCAAGATAATGAATAACTTCCAGATTCTTAAGTAGAACAATAATCATTTATTTTATTAATCCTAAAAAGTACAATTTATTTTTAAAAAAATGATCTAGTTATTTTAATAGGGCCCAAATGTCGAGTGTGAAGCGGACTTAATGTGGGTAAGAGCTTTACACTATAAAAACATGAGTGCCATCTATGATTATATTAGTAAATCAGATTGCTTATGACATAACTAGCGCATGTAATATTTTTGGCTGCGTTCTTTTCCATTATTTTGACATCGACTGACAATTCGTTTATGCCACCAGTGCTACGTTGTGTTTACTATTAAGTTTCAATCTATTTCAAGAAGAGTTTTATTGAAATATAAATCAACAGATTACTATTATTCATTCATTATGGCTGCGCGAAGACCAAGAATTAAGGCATTTGCTAATCTTGCCCCAAAAAGAAATATAAAAGGCGAAAGGGTATCATCCTCTACATCAAAAGAAATGATAGTACGATCAATTTACTATAGCAATAAAAATGTAGAAAAATAATTTTTTTTTTAATTATTTTTAGACCGAAACTGTTGTTACTAAAAATGAAAGCTTGAAAATAATACCTTGTACAAATTCAGAAAATTTAATTAGAAACAAGAGGGTTAAAATTCAGGAAGATAATTTTTCAAATATTACGGATCAAATCGCCTCTGCTAATGCTGCATCGATGACACCTGAACGAAATACCGAAAACTTATTCAAATATCCACCACCATCAATGCTAAATAAAAAGTTTGATTCTCAGACAAGTATAGAAGAGGTTCTAGATTATGCTCCAGAGGATTTATTAAAACGCGATAAGGACACTCAAATGATCAATCAAGAAATATCTTCACCTATGAAGCACCGGCAACGAATAAGGCCAACGCCATATTTTGGATTACGTAGAAACAGTATACAAGTATAATTCAAGCATACTATTTTTTTTCCAATTAAAAACAAACATTATTCTTTTAGGGCAGTTCTTCAGATATTGAAGATGAACCAAGACGACAACGTTATTTAAGTACAAGTTCTAATCATAGCTCTTTAGTTCAAATGCAACCTAATAAAAATACGCTTAACAGAATACGTACCGAGTCATCATGTTCTAATATTTCCGATCACATTGTTTCAAGAGACATGTATGCTTATTGTATAATATAAAATTTATTTTTGATTATGTACACATTTTTACAAAAAAAAAAAATTGTGAACAGAACAAAACCAAGAAAAGGGGCTACATCAGAGGAATATCAAAGAATTGCAGTAGCGAAAAAAGAATTTCAAGCTCGTTATAGTGGCAAAACACCTGAAAAAACTCAATTAAAAATGTTTGATTTAATATATTATAATCCAGTTACAAATCCGATGACCAATACATCGAATCGTGATAAAAGTGATAATTGTAGCGTTAGAAGTATTAATAATTCAAGTCCTACACCATCCGTTCATTCAGAATTACCTGAAAGTTTTCCCGAAGACAGTGTAAGGGTATATCAAAATATTTGTTAGTGATTTTTATATGTATAATATAATATTAATGGAATTTCAATTGAAATCTTAAATTCAATAAAGAATAGAGTTTTCTTATGTTAGGAATCTAGTCTACCGGTTCCGCAACTAAAGTTAGGTCCAAATGGTGAAATGGTTTTAGATGAGAAAAGTTTAATAATCGAGACAACAGGAGAGAAAGAAGCCAGAATGACTCTTGCAAATACAAATATTGTATATTTGGACGAATATAGTGGAAGTAAATATAAATACATTTTTACAATAGAAATATACTTTAAATATAAGACAAATTCAAGGCTATGGCTTCTATAAACGACATAAAAGGACTAAAGATTGGCCACCGGAAGAAACAATAAAATTTTACAGATGTTTACATACAATTGGCACAGATTTTTCGTTAATGTTACAACTCTTCCCAAATCGAACGCGACGAGATTTAAAATTAAAGGTATTTTGTGATTTCTATTGAATAATTAAAGAAATTAGTTGAATTTTTTTTAGTTTAAAAAAGAAGAGAAGTGTAATCTGAAGTTAATCAATAAGGCATTGCTACATCCAAAAACTTTTAATATCGAGGAATTAAAAACCGAATTAGAAAAAGAAGAGCATGAAGCTGCAGAGAAATTAAAGAAATGGGAAGAAATGAAAAAAGCTGTTTTATCTAAAAAGACGTAATTATTTTCAATATATATGTGTATAATGAGAATATATAAAAATTTGATTGAAATTTTTTTAGTGACGAACAAGTAAAATCAAGAGCGAAAAGCTTTGGGACAAGTCGAGGTGGTCGATGTTTAACTGATGGCGATTATGTTTACGAAAATGAACATATCTCTCTTCCACCCAGACAAAATCCTATAACTATACCTAAATTGAAAAATATTTTACATGCAATTATAAATGAAACTGGCAATGATAGAGATAAACAATTGAATTCACCTTTTAAAGATATATCGAAAAGAATGGTAATAACAACAATACTTTGATATATTAATTATTGTATTTTAATTAATTAGGAATATGCAGATAAAAAAGACATCAATGAAACAGAAAAACAATTACCAGGGTATTTTTTAAAAATTTAATATTTATGTTCAAATAATATTTTATATTTAAAATTTAATTCCAAAAATAGTATTCTTGATTCAGAGTCACATAATGAAACAGAAAATGTAATAGAGGATGGAACTGTAGAATATGATGAGTTCGAATATTCAAATGAAAATATTTCTGAACATCAAACAACTAATTCTGATATAAATGGAATTGAATTGTGTGATTTTATGTTAAGGGCTGCTGAGACAAATGAACTAGAAGGATCAGAAGCTTGTGAAGAAGATTTAGAATATCACAGTACAATTCTGGAGCAAAATGATTCTCAAGATCAAAGTGAACTGATTACAGATATAAGTAATAAAGAAAACTGCGATAACATTGTACAATTGATAGTAGACTCAACACAATTAACAGAAAATCAAGTTTTACAAGCTCTTGATGGATGTCCAAGTGAAAACTATGATAATTACGAATTAAATAGTATAAATGTCGACGAAAATTTAGATCAGTCAGACAAAAGAATAGTTGAAAAATGCACCGATATTTCTGAAAATGAATATCCAAACGAAAACTGCAATAATTCCGAATCAAATATTACAGATAACATCGAAAATTTAGATTTATCACTAGAAGAGAAGGATCTTGAGGAATGCGATAATAATTATGAAGATGCGAAATTTGTTTGGGCGGTAGAAAACTTTTCAACTGAATTAGCGCAGGGTTCATTAGTATTAGTTTCAAGCGAAGACCCTGACAATTCGTCTACAACTATTTACGAGATTTACAAAGTTTGTAAAGAAACCGGACAACTAGCCGATGAACCAATGCGAATACCAAATGAATTGATGAATTGCATATTAGAAGTGGTTTTATAAGTAATTAGGCTTTTAATGTCAAAGATATTTCAATGTTTGTTTTGCAAAACCAATTTGCATTTATAGAAAGTGTCATTACCTATTGTTGTATGTTGATAAATTTTTAATAAACTAATATACGTATAAGTATATTTTTCTTCCAAGTGTACCTGGTTATAATTAGTGTTGTTTTTTTTCATTCAAAAAAATGTAAGTGTATATTTGTCGGTAAAAGTGAATTAAACAACCGGTTTACATGTATAAAAAAATCTTTATTTTTAATATAATATTATATTGTACCTATTAGAAGACGATTTTTAGGAGTACAATCTTCCGGTTGAAGTCTGGTTAAAAGGACCTTGTAACCACTTTCTTCAGCCCAACGTTTTCGATCCGTATCAATAATATCCATACAATACTCACCCTGTTCGCTTTTTTCTATATTGCAAAGACTAATGTTTTTACTATGCGCTTGATCAGCTGCATGGGCAATAAACAAATGTTCTTTTTGTGAAATGATTGCTTTAAACTCCTTACTTAGTGGATAAGAAATGTGCGGCATTGGTGAAATTCCACCATAGCAACAAGGACAACATACAAATCTTGCTTTATTTTGTATACATTTTAGCAAAACTATATCTGTTGCAGTACCACATGCATGTAACGATGTGCCAATATCGAAATGTCCTATAAAATAATCTAAATTGCACTGATAAAAGGAAGCGTTTGGTAAATTCATTGCTTCAATACGTTCCTTTGCGCGACTAAGTGAGCGCGGTTTGTTTTCTAGGAATATTATGGAGCAATTTGGTAATCTCGAAGCTAGAATTATACCAAGGTGCCCCGAACCGCTACAAAAGTCCACAATTCTATCACCGTCTTTTGCCAGCTGAATTACTGCCTTAGCTAGATTTTCTAATTGATGTTTTTTTCTATATAATCTTTTTTCTGGTAATTCTCCGCATTCTGGCATTGCATCTTTAGGTAAATCCTCCCAAAAAGAGGGATGGTCTTGAATAAAATTTCGATTATCACTTGTTATATTCGATCGTATTCTTTCAATTTTCTCTAAACTATGATTAATATCTTCCTGTCTGGTAAATATTCGATTTTTTGGTTTATATCGTTTCGGATCGCTTTTATACAAACTGTACTTCTGCACTTCATTCGAAATGTAATTAAATTTATTTAAAAATATTTTTCGAATAGATTCAATATCTAATAATTTACAAAAAATTTCGGAAAATATTTTTTCAGCGTTTGTCATATTACTATACCACTTAGTTGTAAGAGGGAACATTTGTAATAAATGTTCAGTTTGTGGCATTACATTAAAAAAAATGCTATAGTAAGCATAGAGCATTATGTCTGCAAGTGTAATTTCATACCCTTCTGCAAATTTATGCTCCAATATTGTACCACATTCAATACTAGAAGAATCATCTTCAATCATATTATTAAATTCATTTTGTTTTTTATATTTACGTGCAATTTTATAAATATTATGTACACGTGCGGGTTGACCCATATGGCTCTCAAACTTTGGAAAAACTTCTGGCAATTCAAAGTTTTCTTCATCCTTTAGACGATCAAAATCATAGTTTAATATGTAATATATACATTTAACTACGTCTAATTCGCAGAATTTGGTCCAAACCGAACTTTCAGTGGTAGCCAGAAGACAAGATTCTTTAAATCCTAACAAATGACAATTTGATTGTTGATAGTTTGATTGTACTATAATTTCTCTACAAACTGCTGCCAAACCAGCAATGTATAGATTTTCCTTTATAAAAACAGGTACTTTAAAATCATTTACTTTTCTATGTGTCTCATTATGTATGTTGGCTTTAGAAATGAATATTTGATAATTTTCATATTTTAACCGAAGCGGACACTCGGTTAAAATTGCTTCCTTTGTTAAAATAGTAATATTTTTTGGTTTGTCCAAATAACTAATTAGATATAATATAACGAACGATTCAACTGTGGTATATATTTCGTTCTCATTTTTAGTATGCACTTCAATGTAAACTGTAGTCATTTTTGTTATGATTATTTAAGTTAATTGGTTTAATTGACGCTGAATTTTTAACATTGATGCCCTGTCTAAACTCTTTTGCCGAACTAGCGATAATACTGTAGAAAATAGGCCAACAAATAAAAGTGCCACTTCAAATATCCAAAATCTTCTCTGATCTAGCCAAGCAACTTTGTCGCAACTATATAAATTACAATCTAAATATTATATGGTATTCATTGTGCAAATAAATACCTTCTAGTCACAATTTCCCCACTTTTACACCGTAAAACTTCTTTATTGTGTGTATGAATGCATACACCAAGGCTTTTACTTGCAATTTCAAATTCTATAAACATATTGTAAATTAATTTTATTTAGTATTTTTACAAAAATATTCACATTTTTAACCTGTGCATGGATGACAATCTTTAACAATTGTGTAATCTTCCCTTTGCCAACACGTGGAATTATTTTCAATAACAAATTGTTTTGAACGTTTTACTTCTAGAGTCCACCTCGATTCAATTATAAGCACACAAATGGTAATTCTATATTAATTAAATGTTATTAAATTTAAATAAACAATATATATTTATATGTTTAAAAACTTACAAAATTAAACATCCAATACCTAAAACCATATACTTTCTAGGGAATTTCTCTAGCATTTTGTACAAATAAAAATAAAATTACTCCACTAAAAAAATTTTAAACATTTAGGGAAACGTCATTTTCAATGTCTTCTTCTTATTGTTAGCAATTTCAAAAAAATGCTGTAAAATCCTAATAGATATTGAAAAATTAAGCACTCACATCTTAATAATTTTATTAAAAATAAAATTATTCAATTTAGATGCCATATTATATTTGATTTAAATCATAATTCTTTTAATGGTTGTCTATTTAATAAATTTTAGAAAACTACTATCTTACATATTCGATATAAATAAACAACAATTAAGTTGTTTATCTTTTGTTAATATTAAACAGAATTTCATATATATTAAATAATGTCAATGTTTGTAGAAATCTGTTTAATATTACCATAATATAAATGTTTGAAGGTCATTTAATTATATTATGCGATAAAAACTGTAATTTAAAGTACTGAATTATTAATTGTATACACGCACTATATTAGGATGAAAACCAACAAAAAAAAAAGATTAAAATTTTTTAATTAAAACATTCAGTAAGAATATATATTTCAAGGCCGATTACATTTTTTCAACATTTCTTTAGATTTTACATATATTGTAAATTAAAAATCAAAAATATGTTCATAAAATAAAGGGTCTTTCAAATCTATTCAATTACTTCATTAATAATCCTTAAATATTGAAAAATAACTGAATACACACGATCACATTTCCCACCATAATTGTGTAAAATATCCAATAAAATTTATTTAAATTAAAAATTGATACTAAATAATTAGACGCATTTACATTTAAAATACTTTTAAAAAAACTTTTTTTCAGGAATATATTTTTCATGTTTTATTTTCTCAATGTGAAAAATGTTTCTTTCTGATTTGTTTTTTTTTTTTCGTTTTTTTGTTTGTTTTTTCATTTTAGTTTAAATTCACACAAATATTTTCCATAAATATCAAATTGACTACATTCATTGGCAAATACATACATTCAAATGCCTCATTGTACATCTGAAATCCAAATATGAATCCCAAATGAAGCATATTTTCGAGAAGGTAAATACATGGTAAAAATTTATTACATATATCTTACTTTCACGTTTAATTTTGGTCATAATTTTGGTAAAGAGGTTTGAATTTTTTTTTCTTTTTTTCTTCGTTTTTTTTTTTTAATTTACAGAAATTCTTTTAAAGATAGTACCTATATTTGCAAAATAAAAAAATTACAAGTAATAAACTTACTTATATTTATGTATGTATATATATATATATATATGTATATATATATATATATTCATATATTTTTTAAATATATATTTTTCTTTTTTAAATTGCTTTAAATTAATTAAATAATTCTAATTAAGATCCCGTCGAAAGCTGTCTTCAATTGTTGAATCGGCTAACATAGCTGAATTCGGATCGGACAGCATTTGTAAGCCAGCAACATCCATTGGTCCAAATTCTAAATCTAGTGATCCAAAAATTTCTATTAAAAGTGAAAAAAAATTATTAAATTATTTTCTTACTGTTAAAAAAAAAATTATGTACCTCTTGAAAAATCTGAAGTTCCTGATGAAAAATCTAACAATGAAAAATATCAGTTAGAAAGAAATAGAAAATACGCTTTGATAAATGATAAACGTACCCGAAAATACGATTTCCGGTATACTTGTTGGTGTATTTGGAGACCCATAATTTTTCTGCTGTTGTGAATTTTGTGCTTCTCCCAACATATCTTGTGGCGATTGCGTTAACAAATTTGAACTGCCACTAATTCTTGAATTTGTTAGTGTTGTAATATCACTACCAGACTTATTTAAATTACTCGAATCTTGAAGAGTATAGTTATCTCTACTAATCGATTGCATTTGTTGTTGATGCTGATGCTGGTGCTGATGTTGATGCTGATGTTGGTGCGGTTGATGCTGTTGCTGCTGTTGACCTTGTTGATGCGTTTGTTGCGATTGTGGCGACTGCGGCGATTGCTGCGGCTGTGACTGGAGTTGTTGTTGCTGCTGATGTTGGCTATGTTGCTGCGCTTGCGGATTCTGCTGATGTTGAGGCTGAGTTTGTTGTTGCTGTTGTTGTTGTTGTTGTTGTTGTGTAGATTGAGAATTTGACACTGAACCAAGCTGAGCAAATGCAGAGTCGTCAAACTTTAAAACGAACAGAGAATTCTTTCAAAAAATATAAAAAAAAAATTTTATAAATATTATTCACACTTTGGCGTCTGTTACAATGGCTATTTTAGAAGCTGTTTAATTAATGTTGATAAATTTCACAATGCATTTTTGCTAAATTATTACTATTTCTTTTAAAACAAAAACAAAATTAAATAATACTAGTTTTCATTCATTAATTTTAATTGAAATAAAATAACTCTTCTGTATATTGTTATTTTTCATTATTGGTAAAAACAAAACATCAATAAACGCTTTATTAATTTTAGTATTATTTATTATATATTTTTTTAAAAATAAATTATGGTAAATAACTCAACAAAAAAAAACAAAGAACAAAATATAAAATCTAATTAATTTGCAATTAAAAAAAAAAAAAACAATCCAATCGAATTGTTGCAATTAATTTCAAACGGTATACAAAAACTCACTTGTAATGTTGCAAAATTATTTTGTGTAGATTGCAGATTTGGATTATAATCTGAAGTTGTGTTATCAACCTAAAAAAATAAAACAGGACATTCTTATTATCGGTAGAATAATCATCAAATTAGCGTTTAATTAAATAATAATTACATATTTGCAACAAAATGATTTTTGAATGGTTAAATGTATTAATTAAGAGTAGTTCGCTAGGAAATCAATAAACACAAAAGGAAAACAGATAATTTTGTAACTAAGCAGCATGTGAAAAAAATTGCTTTGATTTCCACCTGCACTTGTGCTGTCCATGTGCAACCTGATTCAACCAAACTCTGAAATAACGTAGCCCAGTCCTTTTATTATATTAGCAGCACAAAATTCATATAGTTTTTATTAGTGAGTTCCTTGTTCGGCAAATAAATTTTTATACTTTTGAGAAATTTCTAAACTTTTTTTTTTTTTTTTTGTTCAATATTGATGATATTGATTTAAAATCGTTTTAAATGGTATTTTTTTAAGAGAAATATTTCTTATATTATATATTTAAAAACAAAGTAAAAGTAAATTTACGAGAAAAATTATTTAAAAATAATTGAAGAATTATCATTATAGAAGAGACAAGCAAAAAATATAATTGTGATGATTAAGAACGACTCTAATAAATGATGGATGTAAAAAGTGGTGGCGGTGGTGATAATATTTGTGGTAACTATATTAATGATGGTTACGAACAAAATTCATGCATAAGCTTTCCATTTAACGAATAAAATTTTTTTTTTTATTAGTATAAAAAATTTATGTATAATGGCATTTCCGAAAAAAGAAAAGAAAAAACTGGTGCACGCATTTTCAATTAGCATGTTCATTTTGAATCTTACAATAAAATCGAGTGATTTAATTGGACTAAAATTCATTTTTTAATTTATTTCTTGTTTTGTTTTAATTCTTTTTTTTTTTTTAAGGAAAATAAATTTTATAAAGAAAATACAATTAATAAAATTATTTCGTTTATACAATATAAGTAATATTTTCGGTATCCAATATGAGAGTTTAAAATTTACATGTATTTTTTTTTTTATATTTTGAAATATATTTATGAAAAAAAAAAAAAACGTTCAAACAAATGTTGTCTGAGTATATAGTATTTATTAGCAAATATTTTTATTTGTTTTAAAAAAATATGGTCTGTAAAAAAAGTGATCGAAATATCCCTTATGTTTGAAATACAGCAATTAAATTTTTTATATATATGTATGACCAAAAAAATAACTGACATCATGGAAGTATACGATATTTATAACTAATTGCGTATATATGAGCATGATAGCATTTTTGTTTTGTTTTTTTTACTAATTCTAACAAATTTTCTAAAAAAAAAAATACTTGTCTCGCGAATAAACTTGTTAAGTTTCAAATATCATGTCCTCCTCATTAAAATATTTTGAAAAAAGACTTAATTGTTTGTGCTTAATGACTTTACTGATATTGGTTGCTTTATTTAATATATTTTGTTATTGGATTAAATTGATTTTAAGTTATTATTCATAAATAGAATAAATGACAACAAATAAATAATAAAAAGACAATATTTCATTGGCAAAGCAAAATTAAATAAATATTACAAGCATTCCTTCAAGAAAAAATATTTCTAAAAAACGAACATAATATAATGTAAGTTTTTTTTTTTTTATTAAACTTAATTTGTTTAACATTTAATAATATTAAAATATAATAAAAATATTAATAGTTTTATTTTAATACATCTATATAAAAATATTAAATATTGTATTTATAATAATATAATGGATTAATTAAACGAATTTAAAAAAAAAAAAAAAAAAAAACGCAGATGCCACCCCCATCAAAAGCATGAATTAATTTCAAGTGAAATAGAACACATAAAAATTACTTTATTATAACTTACCAACGAAAATTGTTCAAAGTGATTGTGAAATGATTGATTCAAATTATATCCATCATTATTTGGGCTTTGGAATTTATCATAAGTTTGGCTAGAAACGAAACGATATAAGAGTTTTTTTTTTATTCAAACAATAAAACTGAATATTATTAACTATAATTTTCGTTTTAAGCACGCTCGGATTGGTTTGTACCGCATATCATTCACGCATTCAGAAATTATGTGAGTATTCATGTTGAAAATGTATCTGATTTTTTCTGTTACCTTTTTTTATTAAATTTTTTTTTCTTCAAAGCTAGAGACACATAGTAGGCAAATAATTTTTATTTTTATATAAAATTCTTATAATCTTTCAACAGAAAAAAAAAAACAAAAAAAATTTGTCTAAAACATTTTTTTTTAAATTTATTTTGTAAAGCAATCCATAATGATAGGAAGAATAATTTATTTTCTTTTTTCTCTAAGCATAACATAAAAAAATATTTTCTTATCATTTGATTGTTTTCCTATTCTATAGCGATTATAATGTTTAAAGTTTGATATGACTACCTTTATTTATTGTATAATAACCATTTTATTAGAGAGATGATACTCAAAATGAAAAAGAACCTCAAATTTATAATGTCACAATAGTCCAATAATAAATAAACCACAATTTATGGACAATAAGCTTCGATTAACATAATTTTCCAACATGCATCTCTAAAGTTATTAATGTTATCGGAATTATTATTTCAGTGTCGGTTTTACTATTAAAAATGAGTCTTCAGATAATTATTTTATTATATTGCCACTGAATTTGCTCGAAAGTATACTAAAAATGTCCAAAATATTCGATTGCACTTTCATATTTATAACTGATATTTTTTTAAATATTTACAATATTTTATAGAGCAGTATTTTTATAATACTTGCTATTAATAAAAACCTATGCTTAAAATTATTATAACATAATTCTTATCATACAAAATTAATCTTTTCAAATCAAACCTACCAATTGCATTTCCTATTTACGTAGAGTTTGCTTATAACACTTTTTTTTTATTATATTCTAATCAAATAATTTTTATTACCTTTCCAAGAGATATATAATAAAATTATATAAAATAAAACCGTCTTCCCTTTGTATTTTATTTTTTGAATATAAAATTTTCCTTCAAATTTTTTTTGATAAATCAGCATAACAAATGTTAATTGATAAAAAAAAAAAACAACTTATTTATTATGTGATAGAAAAAAATAATAATAATTTTCATTAACCAATCCTAAAAATAAAATAAGCAATATTCTTTAAAAAAAAAAAAAAAAAAATGCTTAGCTAAAATTACACTTACCCATTATTACTAGTAGTATTCTGTGGTACAGGACTACAAGGTGCACTTGGATTTGATTCATTACTTGGTATCGATGGTAGTACGCCAGGACTTGATCCAGGACTCGGCCGACACTGCGGACTTCTATATTCAGTCAAATTTCCTTGCGCCTTTGAACAAATAATAAGAAAAATTAAATTATCTCATTCCATAACAAAAAAAAAAACAATTAAAAATAATAGTTATACATAAAAGTAAGAAAAATTCATTAAATTCAAATTATTTGTAATAAAGCGTACAATTCCAATTGATGTAAGATTTCCATGAGAGCCATGTAAAGTATTATTTGATATGTTTGAATGCCTCAAATCATTTTGTGGTATATGAACTAGTCCAGGTAAATTTGTAAAAGATAAATGTGTGCTTGACTGCCCGATTTGTGTTGTTCTATACTGGTTATCGAATTGGCTATCCTAGAATTAAAAAATATTCAAAAAGAAAACCCATATCAATTGTACTACTATTAAAATTTTAATAAATTGTATTTTTTTTTTTTTGTGTAATAATTAATAGTCAGTCTTTACTTGATAAGTTTAAAAAAAATATAAAATTTTCAATTTGCAGAAATAAAAAATATAAACAATAAAATGAATTCGATTCAAAACATATTTATTATGCATGCAATATTAAAACAATGATTTAATTTATATTTATTATTAATTATATTTTATTTTATAATCAAATTCAATTTTAATTTGGAAATGTAGTGTTATATATATATATATATATATATATATATGATATTAAGAGGGTCAAAAAAATACAACAAAAAATTGACAGAATTAATACCTTATGGTTAAACATGTGATTTCTAATTGTGTTACCAGGAACTGATAAAAAACTCTGTAACAAAAAAAAACAACAATAGCAAAATAAACAAAACAAAAAAATTAAACAATACAAACTAAAAAATAAACAATGAAATAAATTAAAATATACAATATATACATAAATAACAAAATAAAACATTACTACAATATAGCGTTCAAAATTTGTAAATTTTTTTAATTACTATATGGTATGCTACATATATTTTTTAATAGTGTATAAAATTTATAGTCGTATTAATATGCGTTTATTTGTACACTTGTGCTTACAAAAAAAAAAAAAAAAAATAATGCGTACATATTCGATCAATAATAAAAATAAACGAATATTTACAATAAACCATGAATAAATTGTAGCAGTTATTATAAGTTCAAACATTTATTCGCCCTTAATTAAATTGATTTTCTTAATCTACTCTATTTTTAATTGATTTCGATTTTTGTTACTTATTAATTATTAACAGAATGGACATTTATGAATATTGTAAAGCAAATTATTAATATATTACTGGCAATATAAAAAAAATTAAAATAAATTTACATTTTTGAAATTCTTCCTATATCGGAAAATTTAAAATGTATTTTATGAAATTTTATATGAATGCATATAATTAAGCAATTGCTTTTATTGACGTGTTAATTTAGTAATATTACAATTGTTAATTTAATATTAATTAGTTATTTATAAATAAATATGTTTTAATCTTTCTCTCTCTTTTTTTTTACAATATTCTAATTAAGAATTTCTACTGAATACTAATAATAATAAAGAACATAAAAAATATTATAAATGGGATTACTTTTCATATTTTTAGAGATAAATAATGGAAAAATAAAGGATACTGAATATTTATATCTATTAAAAGCTATATTAACATGTTGCTAACAATTTATTATGGGAAAAGGGAATTTTTTTAGTTCTTATAATATATTTTTTTTTAAATATAAAAAAAAACAATTAAATATTGATCATTTTCAAGTAAATCGATATATCTTATCAGAATAATAATTATCACTGAATAATTAATTGTAAGATTTTGTTTCATCATAAAATAGAAATTGTATTGCCATCTATCTCTATATAATACCACTTGTATGAAATTATGTCTATCTATCTATCTTGTAAGCCAATTTGATTTTTATAATTATTTTCTTTATAACACAATAAATATAAATATATTAAAAAGAAACGAAATATATACATAGTAATATAAAATATTTTGAAAATAATTTAAGTAAAAGATAACTATTAAATTATATCTCAATAATATACTGATATTTCTAGTTAGCATTCCGTATTTAAAAAAAAAACTACCTACCTTCAGATAATATTATTACATATGTATGTACATAGATATGATATATTTTCAAAAATTTACGTTTTTATTTTAAATACTCTAATTAAAAGAATGTTTAAATAATTTTTTTTCTATATTTTATAGAAGAAAAATGAGAGTTCAAATGGAATTCGCAACAAGACAAATAAATTTAATAATTGAGCATAATAATAATTAAATATTCATACTAAAAAAAATGCATTTGATTTTACCTGACGAGCGTTTGATGAGTAATGTGTTGGACTATATGTATTGCTGTCACTAGGAGAATGGGCGGGTGAATATTGATACCTGTTTGGCATTGACGTTGGTGACAATGTTGTCGGCGATGTTGTAATAGGGCTCTGATAGAGATCAATTAATATCAAGAAAAATAGTATAAAAAAGAAAAATATTCACAGAAAAAAAAAAATATGTGAAAAAATGTAAACGAATAATATTAAGTCCAGATTGGAAAATAAAACTTTATATTACATAAATGCATTTAAGATGAAAACTTACGGAACTATATGGACTGCTAGAATGTTCCTGGTCTTTATCTAATTGTGCATTATGAGGTGAACCGTAATGTACAGATGTTAGATCGGGCAGAGAGCCAGTATTATTTCCTATTGGTGCTGACAACGAATTGTCAAGTTGTGACGGATATACGCTTAAATTGAAAAAATATAAACTATCATATTAAAAATATGGATATATTTTTCAAATTGTATACATACTTTGTACCCGGTAATCTCGACGATGCTTGCCGTAAATTCACATTCGAAGAATTCTGACTCGCCGAATTATTTAAAAAGTGTCTATGTTCTGAGTTTGTGTTCCCATGAATACATCGTCTTTGAGCAGTTGGACTAAGACTTATAGGTGAATGCGAACCATGATGTTTTTCCTTAAATAATTTTGAATCAATTCCATTAAATACTAATGTGTTTATTGATTTTAGAAAATTCTACAATAATTATGATATAAACTTACTTGACCTTGTATCAGACTTTGATGTATCGCAGAATCAGAACTAGCTCGTCGCCAACCGGAGTCGCTAGGCGGACTTAAGTATGCTACATTTACACTACTATAAGGCGATCTATCTACTTTTCTATCCGATGGTCGGCGCATCGGTCCAACCCCAACACTTCGACCTTTAATTACATTTATTATTTATCATCAATACAACTATTTCATATTTATATTCTTTATCTATTATAAAAGTAAACCTCTATGAACAGGAGTAGTATTATTACTACTGTTTGAAATATTACAATCCATAAGGCGGTGATTATAAATCGATTCATCTGGCTATAAGGGAAAAAAATTCAAATTAAAAAACAAAAAACAAATATTTTTCACCAATATAATATTCAAATATTCATTAATTAATAAGAAATTTTATTCAACATGTTAATTGTTCAAAATCGTTTTTCTGTTTGTCATTTTATTTGTATGCTCCGCTCTTTTTTTGAAAGTCAATAAATTTTATATGATATAGAAAATTCTTTAAATACGAGCAGATACAATTTAAATTATGTTCATAAAATATTGAATTCTCTATTAAAAATCATAAAATTAATTAGGTTAATACTTATATATTTTCGAAATGTGTAAATTTCTTCATATTAATGATACTTTTTTCTTCAAAATATTCGGCCAAAGACATTTTGAATTTGGTGTATATATTATTTACGAAACCTTAATTCTTTATAACAAATTCGCATAGTATATTAGTTTAGTTTTGTAACTTTAAAAGAAAATTATCAATATGGTATGTTTATTTTTAATTAAGTATCGGAAGTTTAACATTTTTTTTAAATCCTTTTTTTATGGGATTTATACATACGAATATACATATGTATAAGCAAATTAGAACTATTACCTTAATTGATTCAGAACTAGTTTTGTAAGCCTAAGGAATATTGTATATAATAATCAATAATATCAATAGAACAGAATAGTAATTATTAAACATGTAATTCTACTATCATTAGTCATTATTTAGAATTATTATTGATAAATATAATACAGTAACTATTTGGTTATTTTTAGTATAATGTTAATTACAACAACAACAAAAAAAATGAAATATTTTAATGTAAATACTGTAAAAAGAACGATTTGAATTTATTTGTATTAAAATTCAGTTTAGCCAAAAATGTCAATAATCAACAAGTGTAAACCACCACACACCACCCCATACAGACTGTATTGATTTTGTACTATTGCAGCAGCAATGAAATTTCGCTATGACTTTAAAAGTTTTCTTTTTCTTCAAATAAAATTAATTTTTACAAAAACGAAAAATATTTCATTGTAATTGATTCTCAATTAATTTTTGAAAATATATTTGTTACTGTATGAATTTTAATGTGACTATTTTAGAGTAAAATAATTAACTTTATTTTGAATAAAGAATTTTCTAATTATATATTCCAAGTTATTGGCCGTATTTTAATTAGGATTGTATTTATGCATTTAAAGACAATGGTCAATTTTGTTCTCCTTTTTCGGAAACGTTTTTATACATAGTTAGGAGATATTTGTATAGTATGGGCATATAATAATGATATTGTATCGAGCGCACCTAATGAAATTCAGTTCCTCAATCAAATACTCAAACAAAAAATTCAAAATTCGGTCTCATATATAAACAATGTATAACCGGGTGAGTGGGTATGTGTTAAATTCTACATTCCCTCAACGATTTTCTCTTTTTCTTCCAACTTTAGCATTGATTAAATACAATTATAATTATTAGAAAATGATCTGGGGCATTTTTCTTTTATATATCAATCAAAATTAACCTCCAAAAAATTTACTTTTTTTGTTAGCCTTGTGTGAATTATAAATAAATAATTATACAAAAAGTAGAAAGGTAATTTGAGCGAAATCAATTTTTTTAAGTATTCATGAATGACTTTTTATCATAGGAAGTTAACTTGCCCTATTACCTAGTATTTATTAAAGTAAAAATATTACTCTATTTATAATAAATAATTTCTAAACAATTAATTTTTACTCTAATTGGAATCAACATTTATGATATAAATAATTGATTCTTTAATCGTATACTTTTATTAAATATATGAGGCTTATTTAGAAATATATATTTCCAAGTAAAATATTCAACTGAAAACTTTCCGCCAAGGACAACAGTGAGTTTATAGAAAATTCCATATTGTTACGTATTTTGTTAAGAAAAAAACCCCAGAATATTTAATGAAGCGGAAGAAAATATTTCTCAATAATTTCGAAAATCACATAAAATTATAATAGCCGTACTATATAGATCTGATGGTGAACATATGTATTTTGGAATATGTTCGGTTTAAAATTAATATGGGCTAAAATCTAAATTAAACTTGTCCACTCTAGCAGAGAAAAAAAACCAGTTATTTAGCGCAACGCAAATAATTCTATTCATTCGCTTCATCGAGAGCATACGCAGCTGTAAATTTTCGCGCCAAAAAGAGAAAATCCTATACGACAAAACCTTATAAACAATTGCTATTTATGTGAAAAAAATATTTGAATAAATGTCAAATGTTAAAGAGAGTAAATAAAAATCAGCATAAAAAAGTTCATATTTGATGAGAATGACATTACATTAACAAAAATAACTTTTTGTGATCATATTTTTTCTCATTGCCTAATTTACCGTATATACAAATGGTATGGCACTATAAAATTCATTATTCGCGCTTTCGCATATTGTTCGTTATAGCCACGAAAACTAATTATTTATTTTACACCTTTAAAACAAAACGCATAGGCACTTTTGTTATTTTCATACACTGATTGTACACATTTTTCCGTTGGAGACGTTTTTCTGTAAACAAGAGAAACGCCTGTGTGTGTCATGAGAGCGGAGCCAACTAACCAAGTTCGTATTGTATCATATTGTACGAAACATATAGATACAAATATTTATGTTTTCTGTTTATTTTCTACCTTTGACGTTGCATCCGAAACTTCCTTCATTATTTTTTCGAATTCAGCAGTTCCTTCGGCCTGCTTCTGCTTCTGCAGAGCGATTTTTTCGCTAAATTTACGCGGATTCGCCATCTTTGTAAGTCTTTTTTGTGTATTAACAATAACAATGCGAAAAAAACTTTCGATTATCGAGTGTTTTATACTGTCATATATTACATTATTGAAATAACTAAAATGCGTATTATAAGTAACACATTATTTACACAGTTCAACTTTTATCATTGTTTTCTACAACTGAAAATCCTCAAAATGATCGCACTGATAAGAATGAATGACAACTTCTTGCACAATATGGCCACCATGTCTACTGACACGGAGTAATGCCCCACGAATACATTCCAATTGGATTCCACCTCTGGATTTTCATTGAAAAGTGACTGTTCCACAGTCAAAACAGTGTCCAGATTTTATGCACCATTCCAACTATCACAGTATTTATCGCATATAGACACTATTCCATTCTCAGTGAATTATCATATATATGCTATACAATTAATATATAATTATATAAATTTTTATAAATCATGTATATTTTTTCGATTTTTTCAAATTTTCATAGAGGCGGAGTTAATATTTTATATAAGAATTGAATTCTATATTCAAATGTTATAAAATTATTTATATTTATGTAGATTTATAATATGATATAATTTAATTAAGTTATAAAAAATGAGTATATTTCTAGATAATATTTAACTAGAGTTAATTAGTAGTAAAATCAACTTAAAATAATTTAGAAACACCAAAAACAAATTGTTCTTAATCTTCTCTTATCATTATAATGGTTTTAGAGACTTTTTAAGTATCGATTAATAAGAATAAGAGGAAGAAGCATTTCACACTTGTCGGTCTCTGTGAGTTTTTTGATAAAGTAATTTACGGTGGTCTAATTTAGTAAATACGCGATGGATGACGAAGCTGAGACATATAAATTATGGCGCATTCGTAAAACTGTTATGCAGGTTTACTATATATATATATACACATAAAATAAAATATAATATTACAGCATAAATGTATATTATAGCTAAGCCATGATCGCGGTTATTTGGTAACTCAAGACGAGTTAGACCAAACACTAGAACAATTTAAGGAACAATTTGGCGATAAACCAAGGTATATTAATGCAGTTATTTTAAATATGAATATAAATAAAATTTCTTAAATATATAGTGAAAAGAGGCCTGCCCGGTCGGATCTTATTGTATTGGTTGCCCATAATGATGATCCAACTGATCAAATGTTTGTATTCTTTCCTGACGAGCCAAAAATTGGAATAAAGACTATTAAGACATATTGTACAAGAATGCAAGAAGAAAACATTCATCGAGCTATAGTAGTTGTACAAGCTGGCATGACCCCATCTGCAAAACAATCGTTAGTTGACATGGCGCCTAAATACATACTTGAACAATTTTTAGAATCAGAACTTCTTATCAATATTACAGAACATGAACTTGTGCCAGAACATGTTGTTATGACACCTGAAGAAAAACAAGAGCTTCTAGCGAGGTTAACTTTTGAAATTTTCTATTGTATGCCAGACTATTTCTATAAAATATTTTCTTTATTTTAGATACAAGTTAAAGGAAAATATGTTAATGCGAATTCAAGCTGGAGATCCTGTAGCGAGATATTTTGGTCTAAAACGCGGACAAGTAGTAAAAATAATTCGACCATCTGAAACGGCAGGAAGATATATTTCCTACCGACTTGTTTGTTAAAACTATGAAACAGTTATAATGTTCAGTTAACTTCCTCCTTATAAATACTAAGTTTTTTTTTAAAATAATACATATTCGCCCAGGTAACAAATAGATTATCAATTTATATCAGGACTGGATAGAATAGAATACAAATGAGTTTTATAAAACAATACATTTTTTATTATAATAATTATACCGTAAATTGTATATCGTCTACAGATTAGATTTCATGAATGGTTTTAAATATAAATGGAATGATTTATTGACAGACTCTTGATTTAAGGGACTCTTTTGTGCTTCCTCAAATAATCGTTCATATACATTACCATCATAAGCTCCAAGAGTTGAAGACAAGATCGCGTCAGGAATATCAAATCCATCGACAATACCTACTGCATTCGGTCGAAGTTTTGTTAAAGTATCCTCTAATCGTGTTTGAAGATTACAAACATCCTTTTCCTTTAGATTTCCAAACTATAATTGGGTAATAATTATTAAAAGTATAAATTAACAATATGTCTATATTAGCAGTTTACCCTGAGTAGATCTGCAAGACGGCTGAAACAGGTGTCTATTACAAACAGTTCTAAAATCTGGCGTAGAACCTCCGCTAAAGCAACTGAAACATTTCTAGCATTATTTTCTATTTGTTCATAACCGGATTTTACTAAAAAGGCTCTACAATGCATCTATAGAATAATTCATAAATATAACATTCGAATTTTCAAAATAATAATATTTTACGTCAGCAGCTTGTATTAATTCAATAGCAGTCATATTAGCTGCATTTTCTTGGCTCATTCCTTTACGTCTTCTTTCCTCCATATGATCGTAAGCAATTTTTATTTTTCTATAAAATTAGTTATTTTGTTATGTTCGTAAATTATATCTCTTCAATTTCATTACTTAGCAGCAACAAATTCCAATGCTCGAATCATTTGAGGAATGGATCCATCCCAATTCACGAATGTTTCGTATTCTATTGCTTCACGTAAATAAGCTACTGTGGGAACTAAATCTTCTCCTTTCAATGCTTTAGACCAAGCTTTTATTAAATATCTTGCAGTTTGTAATAGCATCACAGTATTTTCTCCTTCATAAGTAATTGCTGCTGTTGTTTTGCCATAAATTAACGGGAAATTTGAACTTTCCATATATCCATGACCTCCACATGCCAATCGGAGTTGTTCAACAGCGGTTGAAGCATCTGAAGAACATACTGCTTTTAAACAACATGACATTGCATGTAATTCTGGAAGTCTTTCCAGATTTCCCCTCTTAAGCTCAGAAGTTACTTGACTATACATATCCCAAATATTAGAAGCCGTTAATCGAAATATTACACATTTTGCAATTTGTGGGAAAAGCTTCAACTGTTGTGTAACATGATCAATTATTTGTGGCTCTGGTTTACTATAAACAATAAAAGTAATAATTTATGTTAATAAAACCATACAGGAATCCTTACTTAGGATCAATTGGACTTTGTCTTCGAACCGCAGAATATCGAGTTGCGATTGTACTTGCTGTGGCCAAATTATTTGCCATTATTCGTACAATAACAACTCGTACAAACATCATGGTACTATAAGTTAAAACCGAAGTTTGAGGCTTAACAAATGTACCATCTTCCAAAACTTTGGCATTTCTCATCAGCATATTAGTTCGTGGTATTCGAACATTTTTTAAACCCAAAAATCCATTGTTATGTGCTTTCATTCCTAATTTGGTTCCAATATCTCCAATATGAACACCGGCCATTGGTAAGAAAGTATCCTCATTGCGAATTTGCACCATGAACGGTTGAATACCAAAACACTCATTTTTAATATATAGCTGGGCTAATATAATTGCATAGTTCGCGGAATGCGCCACTAAAATTTTATGATAATTTAAATTATAGAAAATTTATTTATAGAAATGAAAAAAAATAATAGACAATATATTACATCCTCCTGGCCACCATTTGTAAGAGGTTAATGTTGGAGAATTAAGAACAAATTCTTGAGTTTTTATATCATAATCGGCTCTTGTTTCTAAACCACGAATAAATGTACCATGTCCAAGTTCTGTTTGTGCATAGGTACCAATTATTTGAAATTTATTAATTCGTGGCAGCCATTCTGCTTGTTGTTCAATTGTAGCCTGACTAATAATTGTTGGAATAAACATAACAAAGTGAACGGTCATAGGATTACCTTCTTTTAGTAATCCGGATCCGAGCATATGTGCACCTCCCAGTAACGAACTATAATTGAATATTTATTCTTCATATATGATACGGATAAAATCAAATGTATATTTACAAATATTTTTGCAAATCATTGCCTTCGTGATTGGCCTGTTTAAA
The DNA here is from genome assembly GCA_958298945.1 of Atherix ibis. Classification (NCBI taxonomy): domain Eukaryota; kingdom Metazoa; phylum Arthropoda; class Insecta; order Diptera; family Athericidae; genus Atherix; species Atherix ibis. Next base: position 21,650,056 of record OY282607.1, read on the forward strand.
CTTTTCCAAAATTTTTATTAATTTTTTTATCGAGTATTCATATAATTCCTTGTGCGACAAATACGATATTGGAATTTCATCTTGTAGTTCTGGATCATTAAGAAAGGTTTTTTCTATAATTGAATCAAAAAGAAAGCACTTGTTATTTAATATTTAAATTGCATTATGATATATTGGTAAAAATTTCATACATGTATATATTTTTGTAAAAGAACGTAAAAAATTTCTCACAAAACTTGTTATCAAATTACTATGGCACATTGGTTTTAATCATAAAAAACGGTTTTGCATAAAATTTGATGCTTTTCATCGTTATTAAAATATTTTCTAAATCAAGTTTTTCTGTTCTCCCAACAGGTTTTATAAAATAGTGACTTAGAGAAATTCAATAAAAATGCCAACAAGTTAATCTTTTGCATAGTTCTGTATTTTATTTTTTTTATTTTGTGAACATTTTTATTAATATAATTTATTATATTTGTAAATTTGTATCATTTGAAGTAAAAGTAAAAAGTAAAAATTTAGCGATGTGATTAGAGTGGTGCAAATTTTTAAACAGTATCCGCAGTAAACAGCCTTCGTATTATAAATTATGAACACTGTATCTTAATAAGCTTATAAATAAATTCCAAAAACAAAAGTTTTAGTTATCGTAAGTAAAGTACAGTACGTTTGTGTGTGTGCGTGCATATTAATGTGTTAAAATTAATTACTTTATATAATTAATCACTTGAATAATTGTTTAGAACTTTGGAATGAATTTAAAATTAAAAACATATTATATATCAGCAATGAATTTGCAATATTTTTACTATGTGGACACGTATGTATGCTTAGATATATTTTTCTAACCAATTTGAATTGGAGAAAAAAAGCTTACCTCCCCTGGCATATACTATATATAAATAATAAAATCTTTCGTAATAGCAAAATGTCAAATGTATTCTTCTGGCATTTTTAAGTAAGGAAAATTACTATTTAAATTGTATGATATAAATTACTCTAAAGATAATTTTATAGATTATAAATACCTTCATGTCGCTTGTTGCTTAGATGTTCTCTTCCGCCATTCCACCATTCAGCGAATTCTTCAATATTAAAGGTACAATTATTTCGTTCCCTAATTAAATCTGGATTGATATTCGGCATAATAACTCGTTATAGTAGAAAATAAATTAATAATATTATAAATGACGGAACCAATATATATTTCAATACAATTGAAACACCTTTTCACCACAATGGTTTTGCATATATTTAGAAAAATTATTTCTATATTTTAAATACTACCGTAAAATTGTCTAAGAAATGAAATGAAATAATATTTTACAACAGTTTGCTATTATCATATACTATCATTTGAATTCCCTTATCATAATGAGACAAATTACTTTCTTACCAAGGTTAAGCAACTCACGCACAGTTTCGTTGACATTCGAATTTATTCGCATATGCAAAAGTATTAGCGGCATAAAAATTCGAATTTATAATAAAATATCAGTTAATTAGGTATAAAAAATTTATTATCTAATAATACAATAAAATTTATTAATATACAAAAACAATATATTTTTTATGTATAATAATTTAACTATAACAATACTTTTTGTTTAACCCGATCTACCATAATCAAATAAAATATTTTCAAATTATTGTACATTCTTTAAAGGTTTGACTTCATAAATGGTTTTAAATATAAATGAAATGATTTATTTACAGGCTCTTGATTTAGGGGACTTTTTTCTGCTTCTGCAAATAATCGTTCATACACATTGCCATCATAGGCTCCAAGAGTCGAAGATAGGATCGCGTCAGGAATATCAAATCCATCCACAATTCCAACTGCATTCGGTCGCAGTTTTTCTAATGTATCTTCCAATCGTACTTGAAGATTGTAAACATCTTTTTCAGTTAAGTTGGCGAACTAAATATATAAAGTCATTGGATAAGATGTTAATAAAAACAACATAAAGTTAGGACTGTTTTGATTTTTACTCTTAAAAGATCCCCAAGACGATTGAAACATGTATCAATAGCAAAAAGTTCTAAAAGTTCACGTAAAACCTTTCCCAGTGCTGGAGAGACTTTGCTGGCATGAACTTCAATTTCTTCATAACCAGATTGTACTAGAAATGCTCTACAGTGCATCTATATATAAAAGAATAATGTTTAAAATATATGTAAATATTTAATTTTTTTTCCCCATTTTTTACTTCAGCAGCTTGTGTTAATTCAATTGCAGTCATATTGGCAGCATCTTCCTGACTAATTCCTCTCCTTTTTCTTGCTTCCAAATGATCGTAAGCTACTTTAATTTTTCTACAATAAATATGATGTATATGATTGGTATATACTATAAGTTAATTGAATAATATTTTTACTTTGCTGCAACAAATTGCAAGGCGCGGACTATTTGAGGAATCGAACCATCCCAACTTCTAAATGTCGCGTGGTGGGTAGTTTCTTGCAAGTAGGCAACTGTAGGCGGTAGCCTTTCACCTTTGAGGGCTTGATTGTAAGCTTTCATTAAATATCGGGAAGTTTGTAACAACATGACTGTATTTTCTCCCTCGTAGGTGCATGCTGCTGTTGTCATTCCATATATTGTAGGAAAATTTGAACTATCCATGTAGCCATGACCGCCGCAAGAAAGGCGCAATTGTTCAACACCTGCAGCAGAATCTGCAGTACAAATGGCCTTTAAACAACACGATATCGCGTGTAATTCTGGAAGTCTTTCTAAATTTCCCTTGTCGAGTTCAGATGTTACCTGATTGTACATGTTCCATATATAGTCGGCTGTTAATCGGAATATCACACATTTTGCAATTTGTGGGAACAGTTTCATTTGCTGTGTGACATGATCAATGATTTGAGGTTCAGGCTTACTGGAGAAAAAAAAAACCTAATAGAATTATACATATCAGTACAAACGGAATAAATTATTACTTAGGATTTATCGGACTTTGACGACGAACTGCCGAATATCTTGTTGCAATCGTAACTGATTTAGCTAAGCTATGTGACATATCTCTAATGATAACAACACGCACAAACATCATTGTACCATACGTAAGTACTGAAGCTGGTGGTTGTACAAATGTACCATCTTCTAATACTTGTGCATTTTTCATAAGCATATTCATTCGAGGAATTCGAACATTTTTAAATCCCAAAAAACCATTATTTACGCCTTTCATTCCAAGTTTTGTACCAATTTCTCCTATATGAATGCCAGGAATTGGCATATGTGTTTCTTCATCTCGTAGCTGCACGATGAATGGTTGAATTCCATAACATTTTTCTTTTATGTAAAGCTGAGCTACTACAACAGCATAATTTGCCGTATGTCCCACTGAAATAAATTAATCTTTAAATCCAATTTAAAAAAAAACAACAACAACACAGTACTTACATCCTCCTGGCCACCATTTATAAGACGTTAAAGTTGGAGAATTAAGAACAAATTCTTTAGTATTTTTATCATAATCGGCCCTTGTTTCTAATCCCCGAATAAATGTACCATGACCTAATTCGGTTTGTGCATATGTCCCTATTATATTTCCTACCCAAGCCCTACTTAACCAATATGATTGCTGTTCGAAAGTTCCCTGACCCAGTAGTGTTGGTAAAAACATAACAAAATGAACGGCCATGGGATTTCCTTCTTTAAGTAATCCAGATCCTAATAAACCACCCAACAATGCCCTAAAAATATAATAAACAATTTATATATTTCATATTACTATAACAATTTAGTTCATTTAATTTCTTACATATAATTATCAATACCATCACCTTTGGCTTGTATTTCGCGCATTTTAATTAATATTTTAGTCGCTTTCTTAATTGAATGTTCGTAAATCTCCTTATGAGACATATAAGATATTGGGACATCATCTTGTAGTTCAGGATCCTCCAAGAAAAATTTCTCTAAAATATAGAAAAGGATCAGTTAATAAATTTTTATTATGATTATTATTAATTTCATATACTTATTTCGTTAAGTTGATTAGAATTGTAAATGCTTCAAAAACAAAAAATATTTAGAAACCTTGTATTATAAAAATTACGAATCTAATCAGTACATGAATAAAGTTAACTGATCGTGCAAGTTGTGACCTAAAACAAGCGCTGTTTTCATCTTGTTATTATTGCTTTTTTGAATAATAAGACTATCCCAAAGATTAGGTTTTCAGTAGAATTATTTATTATTATGCGATAATGAAATATGAGCAAAAAAAAAATTTCATTTGTGGGTTCGTAAAGTTATCAGGACTAGGCGGAGATTATACATATAATGTTGGCAATGACAATGTACAATTACAAATTTTGTAATTCTTACAAAGTGAGAGCAAAGTACAAGAATTTCACAATAAAAACGAAGAAAATTTAATTGCCACAATTATATATACTTTTTTATATGTGTATATTCGTATCCACGCATTTATAGTATGTCTTGATTTCTTTCTGCATCTTTAGTAGTAGATAGATACTTACCACGATTTCTTTTTTCTTCCAATTTTTTCTTCCCCTCATTCCACCATTCCGCAAACTCATCAATGCTAAAACTGCATTTATGCCTTTCATTTAGCAAATCTGGATTCACTTTACTTTTAATAGTCTTCATATTTATATATAAAATAATTCCTTTTTGTTAAAAAAAAAACAATTTTTTATTTTTAGACTCACTTATTGTTGTTAGTTAACACAACCGATATAATTGAATTGAAACTAATAATTAATTGATCGTAAACAGCCTTTTTTTTAAACATAGAATCACCCACTAAATTTGATAATTTTTTATTTTTCGTTAATCTTGTTGATAAATTTTATGAATACGATTACAATATCAAGGCTTAAAATTAATTGACAACAAGTACTTATAAAACTTTTATATACTATTGCATGAAAGCATCGATACTGAGTGAACTCATAGCAAAACAACTCAATATTATTAACTGAAAGTGAAGATAATTCACTACAGAGTACAAAAAACTATAAAAACTTGTTTTTATTTACCCTTTCTTATTCCAACATGTTCTGTTGAGTGATCAAAATATCAGCTGATTAGAAATAAAATCAAACAAAACAAAATAATCTGCACATATGCTACTATACTCGTATATGCATAATTTCATTTTGTTTAGAGCCAAATGCAAATTTCTATTAAAATCATTTTTTTTTAAATAATTATAATATAAATGGATTTATGTTTATTTTAATAAAATTCTGTAATTAAATACATTTTAAAGGAAATTTGTTTAGGTACAGTATAATATTGCAAATGGATATACTATATCATTCCGTACACCATATAAACGCCTTTTTATTATAATTCAATTCATTGAAACTTTTACTGATATTATTTCAAATATAAATTTTTATTTTATTTCATATCTCAATTAATAAACCGGCCTAATTTTACTAGATTTATATAAATTACAAGTATACTTGGTGCAGTTTGAAAAAATAATAAATTCGAAATTTATTTCAAAACTTAGCCATTAAGTACATATGTATATATAATTTAATTGCAGAAATGCTTTGAATTATTTATTATAATTTTAATAATCAAATACTAAAAGCTATATTTACCAAATAAAAACAAATGCAAACGTTTTGGACTGTAAAGAATATAAAAAATGACATGTAACCATATTTTCATATTTTTAAATTAATTAAAACAATAGTAAATTACATTCATATAATACTTGTACTAATCATGCATATAAATAATAAGCACAAATAAAAATTTCAATAAAAAATATTAGCAACGTAATGTTTTTTAGGACACTTAAACGTAATTATATTGTTAACGTACCGTATCGACACAAAAAAAATATATTTTTGTAAATGGCAATAATAATTTTTTTATATTTAAAAATACATAGTACGTATATTAGAATATCTCTAAATATCAGAGATAATTTTTTACAATTATTTTTTCTACCTAGAAATAATTATAATGAAATTATTGTGTAATTTTTTATTGCCTTGTTCATGTTAAACATCAATTGTTGTTTGGAGGCCTACGTGGATATTGAAGAAGAAGAAGAATCAGTTGACACCGCAAATGGAGTCGTCTTGACCAGAATGACAAAAATTGTTTACTAAGTACAATTTGCCAAATTTTCAAAGTGCGTTTTTATTCAATTATAAAGTTGAGCCTAATCTTTAAACTGTAATCAGTGACAATTCCAATTATTTTGTAGCTAGTTAGAAGTGTTTTGAAATCAATTTGATTGGAAATGTGCTTCGGAAGAAAATATTGTTGGCTGCTGCTGTTTGCATTGGTTTATTTACCCAATTCAAGTTCGAATGAGGTAAAAACCATAGGAATTGCTAAACATATGTTTACAGAATTTATTGATTTTTTTTTTACCAACAGGTGTATTTTTAAAAATAATTTTTTTCTCAATAAATAACTTGGTTTTATATTTTTGTGTGCATACATATATGTATATATATGGAATTAGAGAATTTATAAGTTCTAATGCGTTTTGAGAAATCCAAATTTGCTCTTGTTTTCAATAACACTATATATTTTTTAATGGTAATATGAAACGATTTCTCTATATTCTTATATGTATATAAATACCAGCGGATATAAAAAAAAAACTAACCACTGATAAGAATCTTTAGAATTAAGAGTTAATGAGGAAAAATATATATTATTAACGTACAAAATATGATATTTTTTTAATATGCTTATAAGAGAAATTGAAATCGGTAAAGAATTTTTACATAAATATTTCACTATATTTAAGGAATATGATTATGATGAGCAACCTTTAAGTTATCAACGTATGCAACAAATAATACAAGCACCTGACTTTCGATGGAATGAATCAAATCAGCAAAGTAAAGTCATCGATGTTAGAGAGGAATTAGAAAAGCTTAATATCAGTAATAAATTTAATAATATCATTTTTTGATTCTTCAATTTATAGCCATATAATTAAATTTATAGCTTATATCTATCAACATGAGTGGCCTGATCAATGTAGAAAACTAGGATCTGTTTCTGCTGTAACATTCGATGTTGACGGCAATGTAGTTATTTTCCAGAGAGGTGATCGAATTTGGGATCAAGGAACTTTTAATGAACTGAATCAATATACACAACAACAAATAGGCCCTATTACTGACAAAACGGTTATTGCTTATAACCGATCTACTGGAAAAGTTGTATACGAATGGGGTGACAACAAGTGAATTTATTTAAATAATAAAAATAGAAATACTTTTTCACTTATCTAAAAAAAAAAAAATTTCATTAGATTTTATATGCCACATGGTCTTACTATTGATCACGAAAATAATATTTGGGTAACTGATGTAGCCCTACATCAAGTTATGAAATTTGGACCTAAAGGAAGTGATACACCATTAATGACGCTTGGATCTGCCTTCGAACCTGGTTCAAGCCACAAGAAATTCTGCAAACCAACCGCTGTAGCTGTTCTACCTAATGGGGATTTCTTTGTTGCTGATGGATATTGTAATGCGAGAATTATAAAATTTTCCAAAAATGGTGAAATTTTACTCTCTTGGGGAAGGCATACGTTTCAAGGTCTGAAAAAGTTATTGTAAGAAAAATTATAACAATTCACTATTGAGTGCATTATACAAATAGGCAGAGCCATGAATCAATCACCACCTGGACACTTTGCAGTACCTCATGCGCTTACTTTAGCAATGAACAATACTTTGATATGTGTTGCAGATCGTGAAAATGGTCGAGTACAATGTTTTTATTCAAGCAATGGAGATTTTTATATACAGTATCATAGTGCAATAACTGGCGAACGAATATTTAGCGTTGATTATACATCTGCAGGAGGTATTTAGGGGAGGGGAATATAAATGCATAATAAATCTAACCTATTTGTTTTATTCTTAGATGATCGATTATTCGTTGTAAATGGACCAATTGATGCATATGGATTTGCACCAAAAATTTACAATGAAGTACGTGGTTTTGAAATAGATATGAGATCTGGTCAGATATTTTCGAAATTCGGTACAAATGGATTAGAATTTTCCAATCCCCATGATATTGCGGTATCGAGTGATGGTAATGAGATCTACGTTGCAGAGTTGAGTCCACCCCGTGTTCACAAATTCCTTCACAAGGATGCTATTCCAAACAAAGTCTTCCTATCCGCAGCAAAGCCAACAGCCACACTTGGTGATTCGACTGAAATTCCGCAAAATGTTGCAGTTGCTAAAATTCAGCCAGGATCTACTGCTTTACTGGTTATATCGCTAATTGTAATATTTGGCTTCTTAACTTTCGGTTTAGCTCTTCTTATTTCTAGAAGACGAAAGCGAGGTAAATCAATAGGGACTTGTACCAGCGATTTAGAATATAGCAAATTAATGATGAACAGTCCATGTGATGAAAGCTAGATCGTCATAAATTTTTTTGATTGGGAAAATGACAATTATTTTCATATTTATTTAAATTCATTTAAATTTTTATTTATATTTATTTGAATTATAAAAATAAAAAACTATAACAACAGATACAGATACTGCTTAAAATGGAGGTTATAAAATATTTTTGCAAATAAATAGTAAAAAAACACATTCCAGCATCTCAAAAGACTTCAATTCAACATTGATTGTGATTTCAAGACAAATGGTATTTTTTAGTTATAATCATTTCAGGTTTTTACAATAAGTACGAATTAATTTTTTCCTATAATTTTAATATTATTTTTAAACGATAACAAATTATAATTGGTATAAATGTTGTGAGTATTAATTTAAACAAAATAACATAAGACTCTCTCAACCGCAAGATAATTATAGACTATACGATAACTAATAAGTTTGAAGCGTGATTTTGTTTTAAAATAAATTATTTTTCTCTCTTAGTATATTTAAGATATATATCTTAATATATTTTTTAATGTATGATTTTTTTAATTAAAATTTATTTAAATAAATTTTTGTTCAGTGTATTTTTATTTGTGTTTTCATTTGAGATTATTGGTTTAATTTTTTTTAGTATTATTCTATACTTATTTATTGGGTTTTATGAATTATTTTGAGTAATTACTTAGCCGGGTATGGTTTCTCAGTGAAAAATATGATATTTTACTTTGGAAAATGGATCTAGAATTTAATTGAATCAATTTTATTATATTTTTAATTTAAAGTGGCAATTTTTTTGAAGTAGTACTATATGGATAAATTGCCTAACTTCAAACCTTACGTCTGAAAATATTCTACTTCGATTTTTTTAAAAATACACTTAAATTAAAAGTGATTTTTACAGATATATTTGTTTAAAATTTATTATATTTAAATGTTTGCGAACAGGTTGTTTTCCATTCGGAGTCCGTAATCGCCGACATGCTTGGGACTTTCCTAATGTTGCACCAGATGGATTTAAACTGGGCAATTTCCTTGACCGTAAACGTGGATTTGAAAAATTGGATCAGAATGCTAGCGATGAAGAAGCGGATGCTTCAACAAATATGCTTACTACTGCTCAATTCGCCTAATCTATTAAGAATTATTATGACTTTTATTTAGGAAAAAATTTACAACTTAATTGTTTTATTTAATTTCTAGGAAAATGCAATTTTTATTTTGTACATTTAGTAGATATTGTTAATTTTATTTTAAAAATAAATATAAATAAATAAAAACTAAAAAAAAACGAAAAAAAATGATATTTTTAACATATCTATTATTTTTTAAATTAAAATCTTAAATCTCTGGCTTATAGTCTTGTACAAAAATATCTTCAAAATAAATGAATAAATAGATAAATATATATAAAAGAAGCAATTTTTATTAATTTTTTTTACACTGGAAAAAAAATTTTCGGTATTTAAACTTTGTGACAGAAAATAAATTTTACAATCTTAAATTCGTTGACATGATATAATTTTTAATTAAAGCGTGTTTTATATTTTAATATTAAATTAAGAGTACCCCAATTAAGTGTTTTTTGTTCACATTAATCCATTTATAGGTGAATATTTGCTGTTAAATATTTCTTTATATTTTACTAAATATTTTTTAATGCGCTTCATTCAATTTTAATATTAATAAAGCCCAACATTTATATCCGTTAATTAAATTTTATAGATAAAAAAAAAGATTATAAGAATTTGTGCGATTTCAAAACATATAATACGAGGGTTGTTCAATAAGTCCTTAGAAAAAGATGGAAAAAAACTGTTTTTAAAAATAAAAAAAAATTTATTTTTCAACATAATCTCCTTTTAGCTCTATACACTTTTCCAACCGTTTTTCCAAAATTTTTATCCCGTCCAAAAAATAGGATTTCGGAAGTTCTGCAAAATACTCATCCGTTTGAGCAATGACGTCCTCGTTGGAAGTGAACCGTCGTCCGCCAAGCCATTTCTTCAGATTGGGATAAAGAAAATAGTCACTCGGGGCCAAATCTGGTGAATAAGCGGGATGCTGCAACAATTCCATTCTCAATTCCACAATTTTGGCCATGGAAACAGCGCAGGTGTGCACACGCGCATTGTCCAGATGCAAGAGGATTTTTTTCTTCTTCAGATGGGGGCGTTTCTCTTTGATTTCCTCGCTCAACCGTTGCAATAACGACGCGTAATACGCTCCTGTTATTGTTTTTCCTTTTTCCAAGTAGTCGATAAAAATTATGCCCTGCGAATCCCAAAAGACCGTGGCCATCACCTTGCCGGCCGATGGCACAGTTTTTGCCTTCTTCGGAGCTGGTTCACCCTTGAAAAGCCACTGTAATGACTGTCTCTTCGTTTCTGGAGTGTAGAAGTGTATCCAGGTTTCGTCCACAGTGACATATCGACGAAGAAATTTGGCAGGATTGCGATGAAAGAGTGCCAACATAGCCTCAGAGTCCACTACACGATTGCACTTATTCTCCTCTGAGAGCAAACGCGGCACCCATGTTGCCGAAATTTTTTTCACAGACAATTTTTCATGCAAAATCGAAGCGACTGTACCTTGTGATATGCCCGTGGCCTCAACTAATTCGCGCACTTTAATTCGCCGATCGTTCAAAATCAGATCGTGGATTTTGTCGATGATTTCAGGAGTAGACAACTCAACTGGGCGTCCTGAACGATGTTTATCTTTTGTGGATGAACGGCCGCGTTTAAATTCATTCACCCAATTGTAAACCGTCGCAAACACAGGTGCAGATGTGCCATGAACTGCATCTAACTCGACTTTGATTTCTTTCGGGCTTAAGCCTTTCAAATGGAGATGTTTTATGACAGCCCTAAATTCGCTTTTTTCCATTGTTATGCACACATAAATGTCGTTAACTTTAATCGACGATAGAAATTGACCTACGCTATAGATCGAGCTGAAATTTTGACAGCTTTCCTGTCGATAATGCTACGTACAAAAGTACCGACACTACGAGCGCAATTTCTCGGATTTTCTAAGGACTTATTGAACGACCCTCGTATCTATAACGTTTGAAGACAAACAAAATATTTTCTATATATAACAAACGATTAGTAAATCATAATATTATTCACAAGATTTGAAAAATTAAATAATAAAATGACTTTTAATTTATTGAATGTAGACTTAATAGTATAAAATCGATTTGTATCGAAGTTAAAAGTTAATATGTTCAGTTATGTAAATATTAAAATATCATGTTAGCAATTTTTAACTCGAACTGTGTATAATTAAAATGAGCATACATTATTAGTAGAAATGCACACAAATATTTGGTTTTTCATTTTATTATAATATTAATGTATATTAATTTTAAAATTTTAAATTTTAATATTGTAAAAAGACGTTGTAAAAAAGACGTTGCTGTAAGCTGATCTATCCATATAATACCATTCATTTCTGCGAGTATTTGTCAAATGTCAAAATTTACGCTCTCTTGCATTGCACTGAAGAAAACGTCAACATTAATTTTGTTCATAAATAGAGTCTTACTTCATATTGCGTTTGCTTGTGAGAAGTCCTATTTAGTTTTTACCTTAAATTATTATTGAAAATAAATGTTTATTATATATTCCAATGACGAGTTATAATAAGGAAAACGTTAGAAAAACTCTTCAGAAATTAATAGAAAATTCCAAGTATTTGAAAACGGTTAAACAATTTGAATATTTTAAATAAGTAATATAATTTTGACTTTTAGTGCAAATTGTAAAGCAGAAGATGTTATTGATATGTTTCTTCAGCCGAAGGATAAATATTTAAATGTTAAATTATTAACAACCTTAAAAGTAATATCAAAACATGAATCACATTCGAAAATACATCTAGTAGAGATAGCTAAATTGTTGGAAAGTGAAAGGTTTGTTTTTTTCTGAAATACATCAAAATTCTATTAATATAGTATTTATCAAATAATTAATATTAATTTAAAGGAAAAGGCCTTATGATGCGCTTGTGCATTTTTTGAATTATTACTCAGATAATCCTATTGTTGAAAATAATAGCATCCTGAATACAAGTCCAACTACATTTGGAGTTACAAAAGACATTGCAGAGGTGTGTACAGTTATATTGTTTACTGTTAATTTAAAAAAAAAATAAATCATTTATATTTTTTAATTAATACTAAAGATAAAAGAACGTGTTCTATCCGCTATAAACGGAAGCATAAATAAATCGTCACGATCCAGTGCAGTAGGAAGTAAAAATTCTTCATTTGAGGTATTGACAAGTAAAGTATCAGAAAAGAAGAATGTTCCGTCATGGAATTTGATTGAAGCAGACTTTAGTTGTACGAAAACATTGAGTATTGCTGCTTTACCAGTATCAAAACAAGAAGAAGCATTAATTTATGATTTGATATATTGTCTAAGCGGAATGCCTGGAAATTTCATTAAAATAGAAGCTATCGAAACAAACAAGAAAACATACCGTTATAAAGTATCCGAACAAATCCAGCTGCCTTTACGTAATATTGCATATCAGATTCTAGATTTGGGACTATGCTACCTCAGTATTGATGATTTTATTAAGCAATCTTTAACAACTAATTGTGGACAAATCATCCAAGCTTTTGCAGCTGGACTGCAAAATTTAATGGATGATTATTACGTAATTAAATTCTTTTAACTATAATGTTATCATATGAAATTATCTGTTTAATATAATTGCAGCAATTTTTAGTTCGCCTTGAATCGGAATATTTCTCTGCAAAGTTGAATATTTACAAAATGCTTTACTATATTAGCCCAACACTAGAGAAAATGCAAGTTCTTGCCCAAACAGTTGAAGAAATTAACAAGGTATGCATGTTATATGATTTATAAGTGAAGATTTATAAAAATATGTATTATTATATTTATACAGATAGAATATCGTGATGGAAGGATTCTTACATTTCTTTTGGATAAAATCGATAATTTAACAGGAACAGAAGAACCACAAGAACTACTCATACACCTAACAGAGTTGGCATCAATACCATACATGCAGACTCTGCAGACTTGGATACAAAAAGGTGTTATTGATGATCCACAACATGAATTTCTCGTAGAAGATAATGAACTCATACGCAAAGAGCATGTGTTGGAACATTATTCTGCTGATTATTGGGAGAAAAGGTAAAATCAATAAATAACATTTATAATATTACAACAATATTATATTTGAAGAAGTTTTGTTTATATATTGTATATATTTGAAGAAGTTTTAATGTATTACTTGTAGATATACCGTTCGTCGCGAACGAATCCCACGTTTTCTTGAAAAATATGATGGTATTATTTTGAGAGCGGGTAAATATTTGAACGTTATACAAAAATGTGGAAAAAAGTTTACACCTCAAAAACCTGGTTTATTGAGTTTTTCACCAAAAAATGAAAACCATATTGGTATTATTGAAAATTCATATCGCTTTGCTTCAAAAACGCTACTCGATGTTCTTATTAAGGAAAACGATCTGCACGGCCATTTATTATCAGTGAAAAAGTATTTTTTAATGTTTCAAGGAGATTTTATAACCCAATTTATGGATACCTGTGAAGAAGAGCTTAGCAAAAATATTGATAAAGTTCTTCCTATGAAATTGGAAAATTTACTTGGATTAACTTTAAGATTATCGTCAGCTAGACATGATCCCTACAAAGAGGATCTTCATTGCGAATTGTTAACTTACGATTTAGCAACGCAAATGTTGAAAATCATTGATAAGCAAGAAGGTAATTCAGTTTGATTATAAAACATCATTTATATCTATAGTAAAAACAAAAGCATTAGATTTGTTAATTTTTATAAACTTCTGTTGCAGAATCATGGGAGGCTGATGAATGTATAGATTTATGCGGATTAGAATGCTTTGCCTTTCGATATGATGTTAAATGGCCCATTTCGCTTATCTTAAACCATATTGCTATATCAAAGTATCAGATGCTATTCCGCCAGCTGTTATATTGCAAGCATGTAGAACGTCAACTCTCCAAGTAAAGATGCACATAAATTTTCTTCTAACTTGTAAAGTGAAAAGAAGCTAAAAATATTTTATTTTTGTGCTCTATTTTGTTGCAGAGTTTGGATGGAGAATAATGTCGCAAAGAAATTCCCACCTCAAGAAGCACAATTATATCGGCCCGCATTTATTCTACGGCAGAGAATGATGAATGCTATTCAAAATCTTGAGTACTATATGATGATCGAAGTAATTGAACCTAATTGGCATATTTTTATACAAAATATGAAAAAAGTTAGTAATTTTTATATTTTCGACTTTCATAAAATTATCCTATTGTATTTTTTTTTCATGATGGTGTGTAGGTAGAGAATGTTGATGATGTCTTAGCCGTTCATCAGGATTTCTTAGATTTATGTTTAAAAAATTGTATGCTTACGGATCCAACACTTTTACGTTCACTAATAAAGCTATGCAATATTTGTTTGAATTTTTGTGATTTTATGCAGGTAATTATTATTATAATGATTTGATAATGTATTGCTTTTATTAAAGATTCTAAAATGATTTTATATTATAAGTTGCTGTGGAGTGAAAAAAAAAATTATAATATTTAATTTCTTTTATATTGCTTTCGTGGATTCTTTCAATTCAATTTTCTACCAATAAAAAATCAACTAACACTATTACATTGAAATTAATATTTATATATATATATAAATATTGATAATTTATATGGTTTTAAAAGAAATCCCAACGATATGTTCAAGATGCTGAAATAATAATAGTACCAGATGATTCCGTAGACAGTTATAATTTCGAGCCAGAAATGTATAAACATTATTGGGCGAAGGTAGTAAAATTGCTTGCACCAGAAAACTTTACACAATTTACTATATTAATTTTTCTTATTATTTTTGTAATATGTTTATTTCAACAATTGGTATTATATTCTTCATTACAGTCGGGCACTTGCTTTGATAGCAATGATATAAATTCGGATGTGGTAAGTTGTAGATGATTTGGCCTTCCCCAAAAGAGTAATAAAAAATAATTGTTCTATTTATATAAATGCAAGTGCACAGCATCTCATACACATATTTATAATTTATTTAATATTAAACGTATTATTGTTTATTGGAAAAAAAAACTAACGCTTATAAAACACTATTATTAGTGAATTTGCCTCACGATTCCGTGATTAATCCGAATAATAACTATTCGTCTACGTTTATATAAATATATATATATATACTGCTTAGATTTAGAAATCTTGCTCAAATAATTATATTTCGTTCCCATATTTCAATTGATTCATTATTATCAACTTAGCAGATTTTGTATATAAGATAACAAATGGCTGAAAAATAATATTACCACAAGCTTAAATATTATGTATGCGCCCTATTTACTCATATATAAAATTGTCTAGATGGAATGTGTTATAAAATAAAAATCATCAAAACAACAAAATTTAATTTTGCTCAGTAATAATGTTTTATCTTTAAGAAAACCATGTTTATTTGAGTAAAAATTAATTTGTACGTAAATTAAGTTCACGCAAATCGATATTTTATTTTATAAACTAATTTACTAAATTGATTGTTGATTGTGCTTGCAAGAATTTATTTGTTTGCTTATTTTATTCAATATTTGTTCATTTAGTCGGAATCATCTTTGGCGCCGAATGAAACATTTTCAGAACGTGTAAAAAGATTCGACTTGGAATTTACTGGATTTCTTATAAGTTTATTAAAACAAGTTAGCGAAGTTGCATCCGAAAATCCATCCGATTGTTTTATCAATTTGGTTTATAGGTAATATAGATATATATAAAAAGCATAAAAAATTTCTTTTTTGAATTTTATTTAATTTGTTTATTTTTTTTTCAGAATTAATTTTAACTCGTATTACAATGAACACATTGACAAATTATGTGCAAGATACTCAATGGATTAAAATTTATTAATCATAAATTTTAACAAATTAGACATAATTTTATCAAAAAAAGTATTCCTTTAGTTATTATTATTGAAATATGTGCCATTATGTAAATTTCGATAATACAAATTGTAGAAAAAAACAATCATAATAAATATGTAACTAATTTTGTCGTAAGTTTTATTTTTTCATATATTTATAATTTGTGATAATTTTTTTTTAAAGAAATCTTGAAATTTCACTATGCAAACCGAAGAGAAAGCATCAATTTGGTTTTCTTTTGAGATACAGTGTTATGTATAAAATCTACATACACCCAGACTGATTTCCGTATTTTAAATATACCCAACGATGAGGTCATCGCTTTCTGGAGACAAAATAATGTTGACTGACACTCATCGAGCTTTGGCAAGTTTTAAACTATGGCGGATGATGGGAATCGGAATTTCATGTGCTCAAAATTAGACCTACACTATTTATGTCATATGCTAGAGGCATGACTTGTTTTTAACAGAAAATATGTGCATAGCTACCAAGGCTTCCAAATTAAATATATAGGGTTTTCCAATAAGAGTGATATGATTGCTAAGTGACGTTTCGGCCATTTGTAATATGTCATGATCTGTCTTTTTTTTCAGATCATGACATATTACAAATGGCCGAAACGTCACTTAGGAATCATATCACTCTTATTGATCTGTTTGGTGTGGTTTTTGGTCTGGTGGAATCATCGGTCCGTACTTCTTTCGAAATGAAGCTGGTAACACCGTTACTGTCAATGGAGAGCGGTATAGATCGATGTTAACCAACTTTTTATGGCCGAAATTGGAATAAGTTAATCTTGATTACATCTGGTTCCAACAAGACGGGGCTACGTGCTACACAGCACGTGCAACAACCGAATTATTGCGAGAAAAGGTTGGAGATTCGATTATTTCAAGAAATTGTAACATTGAATGGCCTCCAAGAAGTTGTAATTTAACACCATTAGACTATTTCTTGTGGGGTTATTTGAAGTCATTGGTCTTTAGCAATAAACCAGACTCTCTTCAAGCTTTAGAAGTCAATATTGAACGTGCTATTCATGACATACGACTTGATTTAGTGGAAAAAGTGCTCGAAAATTGGGTTCATCGAATTCGTTCCTGCAAAAGAAGTCGTGGAGGCCATTTGAATGACGTTTTATTCAGAATTTAATTGTATCGATTGTACTTCACATTAAATAAAAAACATTCGAATTTACTTAACAATTAGTGTGTTGTTTTTTTTTGGAAAAGAAATCATATCACTACTATGGGTAGTATATAAGATATGGGTTTTGTTCACATAAAAGTATGTTAATACTTACCACATTTCGATTTATTTCTCAGCTACTATAAACATTATATATATTAAAACTAATATATTTCATAAAAGTCTGGCAATTCAAAATGAAAATTTAAATTTGTAGAATAAGAGTATTCTAAGAAGAAATATACACACTTGTTTTTGATTATTTTTTAATTGACTTTTATAATCCATAAAATGTAAAAATATTTATTTGAACGACAAAATATTTCCATCTAAGAAAACAAAACGTAGAATTATTATTTTATGTATAAAGAGATAGAACACTTTCTTTTACGGTAGAGCAAGTTAGGAAAAATACTCTGCGTATAAACACTTGAACAGTTACTTAGATG
Source organism: Atherix ibis (assembly GCA_958298945.1). Classification (NCBI taxonomy): domain Eukaryota; kingdom Metazoa; phylum Arthropoda; class Insecta; order Diptera; family Athericidae; genus Atherix; species Atherix ibis. The sequence continues at coordinate 21,668,068 of OY282607.1, forward strand.
AACATTATAGATTTTGGGACATTTTTTTTTTTACTATTTATTATAATCTAATTAATATATTTCTTTTTTCATATGTACTATTTATTTCCAATTAAAATTGAAATATGATTTTCTTTAAATCTACACAATTCTGCAACTATATAACTACTTAAATATATTAATATATAGATTTTTCTTAAGTTTCTCTCAAATTTTTCTCTTTCTTATAAACATTATTTCAACCTTTATGTCAATCATTTTATCCACATGCACATTAATCATACTTCTACGATAAGAATTTGAATTTAATTTTAACATTTATTTTGAAGAATATTTTATCTTAATTTCTAAAAAAATTGTATGTAAATTTTTCTTTTTTGTAAAATAAAAACATTAATAATCTCTAAAGAATTGAAAAATTCAAATCTATTTGAGAAACACAATCCTCGCAAAATATTTAGCAAATAAAATATATTATCAAAAATTTATTGAATTAGTTTTTTTTGACATAGTTTTTATAAATCAAAAAAATTTATAAAAATAAAATGTTTGATTTGAAAGCGATTAGATTGTGTTTAAGAAGAAAATGGCATTTTTATTATAATTGAAAATTGCATAGAAATTATTAAATTTTATGGTAATTATGAAAATAATTATTATTTCCATAAATTTTTCTTCATACAATAAAGAAAAGACACAATACAAAAGAGCAAACGTAAAAAATACTAATTTTTTTTATATATTAACATAAAGGTTAATGTTTTGTAAATTTTATTAGATTTTGTTTAAATTTTTTTTTAATATTATTCTAACAATAATTTTGTTTAGTTATATTTAAATTTGAAAATGTTAAAATTTTTATTTCAATTCAATATAACAATCATAAATATAATGGTCGCGCATTGTCCTTTAACACCTTTCATTTAAGTATTCTTTTTCTTTGAGCTCTAGATTTTGGTCCTTAATACAATAAAAGTACACATTATAATTATGAAAAAATGTAAACTCTGATCAACTACATATATAATATTATGTCATTATACATTGTATATCATGGAAATTGGGAATAAGTAGTTTTTCTGTTACTTTCTTGCTTTTTTTTTTTTAAAGTTTATACTTAAAAATAGATCGTAAATTATAAAATATTTATTATATTTGAAATGTAAATAAATTCAATATTTGATTGAATTGGTTTTTTTTTCATCAATAAAATCTTGTCTCTTACAATTAAAATAAAAATTTTGTTTATAAAAAAAATAAATGAAAAAAACCCACAAGAAAAAAAGAAAAAAAAAACAATAATATATGGATTAAATTCAAATAAATAATTATTAATTAAAGTCGAATGCTATCACAAACTACTAAGGATTACTTTGCCCGTCACAACGGAAAAATCTAAAATTTTTCATTTTATTCTAGAAACTAATCGTTTGTCATTTCGGCATAGTTGGTGGTGGTGGTGGAGGAGCAGTCTTCAAAAGTCGATGACCAGGTGCCATCGGTGAGAGGGACATCGGTGGCGATAAGTCTCGTCGGCCCTTTTCCTGTATTGATAATGGCAGAAGCTCTTGTTGACGTTTTGCTACTGATGATATATCATTACCTTCAGTGGCTGATCTGCCTAACAATACCGTTAGTTGAATGGCACAAAATACACCAATACTCTGAAAATACAAACATTTAATAAACGTTATTATTGATAAGACTATAATATATTGTAATATTCTAATTTTTTTTGATTTAATCACTTGCCTGCAATACAGCAACCGTAACAGCAACAATACAAGCGTAAAGTAGACGATCTTTAATTTGATCGCTGAGTACTACAAGACATCCTCGCTGATAGGTATTCTTGCAGTATCCATCAAAAGGATTTTCTGGTTTTGAGCAGCATGACCACGGTATAGTGAGTCGCCTATAGTCAAGTGGACCATCAACTCCGCAACATTGAAGCTTATATAAAATTTTTGCGAATATATATATTAAAAATTCTAATAACATTTTCTTGGTAAATTTTTTTAAAAAGTATTTACCTCCCATTGTAGTTTATTCCAAACATGCGTTCTATCAACCTTTTGTTTTGACAAAAATTCTACAAACGAATCGTCTGCATGCACTTCAGCTGATACTGGAAGAGTTTCTCTCATGGCAAGAGCCCAGCCACAGATGATAAATTGAATACAAATCCCTCCAACTAAGAGTGCACTAAACTAAAGTGTAAAGTTTTTTTTTTTTTTTCAATAAATTCAAACAAAATTAGTAGCAAAAATGAATTAAAACACTTCTTACTAGTCCTAATAAACATCGTTTCTTTTGATATGTAGCTTGACATCCCAACCAACATAAGGTAAACGTAAAAGGACCAAGAGCCAAAAGAATTGTTGAAGGAGCCCAAAATTTATTTTGAACTATTGAAAAATATCCTATATGCCCATATAGTAGGCCAGCTCCGCATATGATTTGTGCAGCTCCAGTTATCTAAAAGAAATTATACAAATTATGAGTAAAAATCGAATCGAATAAAAGAAAATATAAAAAATGGTACAAAATATATGACATGTGGCAGAAAGGTAATGAGGCAGATTTTTTTCCAATAATTTTGATACTTTAATGTTATCCCCTTCCAAGTTAGTTCTCTTGGGCAGCTTTGATGTCCTGAGATTATTTGGAGAACCACAGGTATTCCTGTTTTTAGTAAAAACTCTTTGATGGAGAGGGCTCTGTCATGGTGGAGCATACAAATGTCTGAAAAAGGACCCCTTTTTCTTAACTTTTTCATCAGCTTCAATATTTATTGACGGTCTGACCTTATAAGAGTTCCCACTAATTTCATATTTTTCATCAGTTTTCGATGTTGAAAGACTCTCTAAGCGAAGTTCGCCTTCAACTTTTTTAAACCGAAAAACTTGTGGGATTTATAAGGAATGTTACCCCATAGGTTCCAGTTTTCGTAACGCACTACAAAATAACAACTCCACATATTACGCTCTTTATAATATGTGGGGTCGCACAGTTACGGGACAGGGTTGAACGTTTGGGAGGGACTAACGTCAATAAGAGCGATAACAGATTATGCCCTTTCTAATTACTTTTCTGCCACATCTTGTAGTTAATTTTAATTTTTTTTATATAAAACAAATATAGTATACGAGAAATTTTTATATAATATAAATATATTAAATGCAATTGTTTTTTTTTTATAAAAAAAAAATTACATATTTTTAAAGAAATCCAATTTTGTATTCAAGATTCAAACCATCAACCTTCGAATTTGTTTATAAAAATTAATAAATAATCATGTATCAAATTCACCAACCCAACCCACCGTCACGGATGTATCCTTATTAAAATATACACTCGACTAAATCTATACACACACCATCCAATGGTAAAGAGGTGATTGTATTTGCTAACAAATTCGAAATTCAAAAAGAGTAGCGTGCAATAAAAATAAACCAATAATAAACAACTTATCAAGTAAATACACAATTTAGTTCACTTGAGAAAATAAAGAATCGGAAGTAATAAATTTTCAAAAAGTAAAAAAAAAATATAATAACAGATGCGGTTATAAATAGATCGAAGGTATAAAAAATTAGGATAAATCAACGTTATAGGTATTTGGAAAAAATCAAATTTTTTGATATAAAGATAATGAAATAATAACAAATATTATTATTAAGCTCAAGAGGAAGGAAATCCATATAATCGTTAATTACTATAAAATTGAAAAATTTTATAATGAATATTTTTGACTGAAATGAATTTCTTTCAGAAAAGTTGCTCTATTTGTTTGCTATTTTTTATTAGTGTATAAAAAACGAGACCAATCTTCTATACTTAAGTAATAGTAAAAGAGCTGAGAGAGGGGAATTTAAAAAAAATAAATACTTTCTTCCTATTGTGTGTGATTATTTATAAAGAATATATGAAGGAAATGATAAATTTTTTCTTTCAAAATCTGCGTATTTATCGACGTAAGTGGGAGCTGTAGCTACGTAAATGATGATGCTGACGAACAGTGTAAATCTTTTGGATGAATATAAATTGAAAAAGTATTGCAACCATTTGGGCTAATGAAAGACGGAATCAATACGTATCAGTAATATCCGCTTGTATTTGAACATAATGAAAGTGGATTTGTAAATTTATTGAATGTGAATTATTTTGTTTTAAAATACATTATTTTGTTCATTTGTATGTAAAGTGTCTGAAACAAGAGCCAGAAGATATTGTATAGCGTCACGACTACGAGGCTTTTTGGTGACTACAAGCTTCCTTAAAAACACTGGTCGATAGTTTTTTGGACTAAATAGATAAAAAATTTCTAATTTACTTTAGAGAATATTAAAATGATTAAGAAGGTAAGAAAGGTTTGGGGGTTGGTTACCATTGAAGAAATCATGGATTAGTGCGGCATGTACAATCCTGTTAATTAGATTGGCTCTCCAATGTTTATTGGACAATGTGCGGAAAGAAATCTTCCACCGTTGGTCCAGTCTGTTTGTCTAGCCTTCGCTAATGATGTTAAAAGTGCCATTTTGATAGCAGGCGACGCAAATTGAGGATTTCAGTGAACACAGGACGGTTGATAGCATCCCTCTTCAATATAGAAACTTAATTTTATAAAATACAATATTTGTTTATTTATCATACTGCTTTCTACTAGGACAGCCCTTCTTGTATTGATGATTCAAAAAGAAAACTGTTGTTCAAGAAAACTTAAGATGGCGCTAGTGACTGAAAAGCACATGTGGTTAATTTTTGTTTGTTTTTAAGTATTTGGTTTTCAACTTTACAACAAAAAAAAACAGAAAAATTAAATTTTTATTTGAATCGATAAATGACAATGCTTGCCATTTACTTTTTAAAGATTATTTTATGTAAATGTTGGTCACGACTACCAACGTTTCGAGTGATCCCATGCGAGAGGTCCAATTTCGAACCACTTTTTCGAGCATCTCGGCTGGTGGTAACTTGCTAATAACACATGTAATGTTGTCTTCCAAGACTGCAAATGACGCTGGTTTATCGGCATAGACTAGTGACTTCACGTAACCCCATAATAAATAGTCTAGAGGCGTCAAATCGCATGAGCTAGGCGTTCCAAAATGTGAGATAAATTGCTCACCGAACTTATGTCTTAATATGTCCATTGTTTCACGTCCTGTATATTATGTAGCGCCATCTTTTTGAAACCACATGTCAATCAGATGCAGTTCTGCCATTTTTGTGGGTACAAGGGTAGTTCTTGTTTTGCATGTGGTTGTTAATCAGACCACATGCGGTAGTTTTACTTATTCACATACCTATTCAACCAGAAATGAGCTTTGTCGCTGAACGCAATTATTTGGTAAAAATACAGATTTCCATAAGTTGCTTTAAGACCCACTCAGCAAAAATTCGACACGCTTTGGCATGTTGTTCAGCTGCAGTTCTTGCACGAGCTGTATTTTATACACTTTCAGACCAAGATCTTTGCGAAAAATCGAGTAGGACAATCAAAATTATAGTGAACACCGACGGATGGATAAATCGCGGTCTTCACCAACACTGGATGCTACGCCAGCAATATTTTCCTCTGTACGCATTCTACGCACACGGGTTGGTGGTTAGGTGTCCAATAGTGTAAAATTCCTGCGAAATTTTGTCACTTTTGCTTGAATTACTTGCTCAGTAGGTCGATTATGACGACCATAAAATGGTCGAAGTGCGCGAAACATATTTTTCACAGAGCACAAATATTAATACTGAAATTCAATAATTTATAAGCGTTGTTCGGGTGTAAGTCTTTTCATGATCGGGTTTAAGCACTTTTGACTCTGACACAAGTCACGTGTCACGTATGTGATCTGTCAAAAATAAAAGCAAGAAAAACCGAACAGCCAAAAAATTCCCCGATATATAATCTTTTTGAGAGAAGAGCCAATAAATTGTGTTATGATCGTCTAGTGTCACGACCATATGTACAACTATCGTTAAATTATAACAAATATATCTGTTATTTGAGTGATTTATAACTATTATTGTTAACAAATTTTGAGAGGAAAAGAACTTTTCCAAAAACTGATAACAATAACTCACATTTGCGTCATGCTATTGTTGGTATTGCAGCAAGGTAAAAATTCATCTCGAAGACAAATAACGCTTTGGACGTGCCTCTAAGATAGAAGACGATATAATGCATGTTTTAAGTTGAAATAATTGACCAATTAATATCAGTTTCGAAATTTAAAGAAACTTGGCCTTATTCCTAAGCTGAATAAAGGAATATCGCACATCTTTCTTTACTTAGTCACCTTAAAAATGAGTCTTTTCTTTTTGGATTGCAAAATAAATGATGACGAAAAATAAACGGCATTAAACTTGGACAAAATCCTTATCAAATTATCATTTGTTTCGGTCGCTACAAAATAACCTGAACGGAAAAATTTTCAATAATCTGAAAGACGTCAAAGTGCATAAAATCTGTTAAAAAAATTATATAAAAATTGATCTGTTAAAACATTGAAGAAAAAAAACTTTTAATCTAAACGGAAAATACATAATTTAAAAAAAAATATATTTTATAAAAAAACAAAATGTCCTCCGTTACGTGTTAAAATTGGAATGATCCAATATGACATTCAGAGAGTCTAGATATTATCCTTTTTCCGTGTAGAAATGATATTATTTGAAAGTAATCTACACTCATATCAAGAATAGTTTATAATTTAAAAAAAAAAAAATTTCTTTTTTGTGGCAGAAGATAATGTACTCTGTAGAATTACGTAAAAAATTTTGTCTGTCGACAAAGTAGATCAAGAGGTAGTGGGTAGTGGTGTGTAAAATGTTCTAAAGTATTGTACGAATACTACAGTAAACAACGTGAGATGTTGTTTTCTTATGCCATGATTTTTTTTCTTCATTTTTCTATTTTCTACAGGATAAAACCACAAACTTTTATTTACTAAGTTCGCGACCATATATAAAAGATGTTGTCCTCTGTCGCCTTCGGAATATAAAACGTGAACATAAATTATACAAGATGTGCTCTGCTCTTTATATGAACATCATCTGTCGTACATCTCAAGTGCTATTCAACAGCTCTTAGTCTATTGATCCGGAAAAAAAATCCTGAAACGCTTGCAGGCAGTTATATTGTATATCGTGTTCATCGTTGCGTCTTTATGCAAATGGATAAAAGGAACATGGCAGAACATTGAACAGGAAGTTAGTAGTTTCAAAATGAACTAACTTGAAGCAAAAGGTATGCGAACTTTTTCTTCAATCTTGAGTATATAGCATTTTAATAGGTTTTGTTAACCAATTCTTCCAACAATCGACTTTTGATAACTTGAAAATAAAAAGGAAACCAACTGCAGTCGTGCTTTCATGATAAAAATTATTCCAAAAACGAACTACACATATTGTATAAAATATGCCGAAAAGGAAATATTGTATGTTGGATGTCTTTGCAAAATATAATAAAAAGATTTATCTATAATAACACTTCCTATCATGGAAGTTGATGAAATTTCATCTTTTTATAGAATTACGTAAGTATTTCTTAAATAAGAGTAATTGTAAAAGCTTTTAGGTTTGATTAAACATACTGAACTTTGTGTGCAGCGAACTTTTAGTTCCAAACACATGTTCATTATTAAAAGTAAATTATTAATGAATATATGCACATGTGTATGAACGTAAAATTATATAGCTGCATCGTAACAAAAATTCTAATTTCTCTGCGCAGCGGCAGTGCTGCCATAACACCAATTGAAAGACACAATCAACTTGACACGAATTTGACAAGAAATTTTACATTTGCTGGCAGAACTATTTCAAATTTTTTTTTATTTAGATTTAAGAATACCTGCATTATTCAATACCCGTATGTCAGATTTTCTGTTTGAATTATTGTAAAAGCGGCGAGAAATCGTACTACCTGCATCATACATTTGTGTAGAGTTTTTTATATAAATATGACATCTAGTTTTCGTAATAGAAATTTTTTGAATTCCAAAAGCATAATTAATATCCTTTTTAAATTACTTATTCCAAAGAAAAATACAATTTTTTTTTGTATTTTTCTTTGGAATAAATGATTTAAAAAGGATATTTAGGCAATGCCTGATTAAACACAAGCTGTAAAACTCGAGCACTTAAGTGTCAATTGAATTTTATACAGTTAAAAAGGTAAAATTTTTTTTGAGAACTTTTAACAATCATGATGGATATATTTCTAATTCTTGTACGCGTCGTCAATAAGAGAATATGCCAACCTCCATCTGAAAACACTCTGCCTCACTGCATCATTGTTTTCAGATGGACGTACAAATATTATTTGTCATATATGAAGCGCCTCAATTGTGTACACTTTTGGAGAGTTTTAAACCAAGCCATTCTGCATGAAGTAGTAGCATACCGAAATGCTTGCATACTTTTGTTGACATTTAGATACTTATCGCGAAGTGAAAGTTTAAGTGCAGTTTTATTAAAATTTTAAATAGTTTACGAACAAGTAAGTATAAATTAATACATTTGCATAAATAGTTTTATTTTTCACGACAGTAAATAGGAAGTTTTTATTTTATAATACGAAGTGTTTCGTGAAAGGTTATTTTGTAAGTGTGTGCGTTCTTACGAATGTATTTTCGAAAAAAATTGGACTGAATTTTTGTGTAGAAGCCTATCCAGTTCTTCTATAATCTAAGGTTTACACAATTATCCGTCTGAATTATTGCAAAAGCGGCAAGAAATCGTACTGCTTGCATAAATTTGTGTGGAATTTTTTATATGAGTATAGACATGTCACCCACTGACATGCAGTTTTCGTAATAGAAATTTTTTATATTCCAAAAACATAATTAATATTCATTTTAACTGAGTTATTCCAAACAAAAATATAATTTAAACATGATTAATATTCATTTTAATTTCTAGTATTAAATTCAATAGTTTTTTTAGGTTTATTTATTTTGTTATAATCAATCATATATGAAGCGGCCCAATTTTGTAGACTTTCGGAGACTTTTAAAATACGCCATTCTGCATGAAGTGGTAGCATACCGAAATGCTTGCATACTTTTGTTGACATTTAGATACTTATCGCGAAGTGAAAGTTTAAGTGCAGTTTTATTAAAATTTTAAATAGTTTACGAACAAATAAGTATAAATTAATACATTTGCATAAATAGTTTTATTCTTCACAACAGTAAATAGGAAGTTTTTATTTTAGAATACGAAGTATTTCGTGAAAAGTTATTTTATAAGTGTATGCGTTTTTACGAATGTGTTCTCGACGAAAATTTGGTCATAACTTTAGTGCAGAAGCCTATTCGACAGTTCGGTCATAATTTACGCGATTGGCAACTCCAATTTTTGTTGCATATCAAGAGTTGGAGTTGCCAATTTTAAATTACAGTTCGAAATCATCGACCGATAGCGGGCGTTATTAACGGTAACATTGCGGCTAGCGTTTTCTTTATAGAAATACAGACCGATGATTCCACCTGCCCACAATATGCTTATTCACATACCCAATCAACCAGAAATGAGTTTCTTCGCTAAACGCAATTTTTTTGGTAAAAAACGAATTTTCCTCAAGTTGCTCTCAAACCCATACGACTTCAGTTCTTGCATGAGCTGTATTTTATACGCTTTTAGACCAAGATCCTTGCGTTAAGTCTTCCACGTAGTCGAGAAACACAATCTCAATTACTGTGAACAGCGATGGATAGACAAATGGCGATCTTCACCAATACTGGACGCCACGGCAGCAATATTTTTCTCTGTACGCACACTCTACGTACACGGGTTGGTGGTTTGATGTCCAATAACGTCCAATTGCTGCCAACATTTTGTAACTATGGCTTGAATTGCTTCCACAGTAGGTTGATTACAACAACATTAAAATTATGGTGCATAAAAAAGCACGAGTTTTGATAATAAATTTCAAACATTTGTATGTGTTATTCGTCTGTTTTCCCATAAGTGTTATTAAGTCTTCCCATAATAAAATGGCAATACTATCTGAGCACTTCTGAGTTTAACACACATCACGTGTCACGCATGATCTATCAAAAATAAAAATATAAGAAACCAAACAGCAAAAAAATCACTCGATTTTAAATACATTTCAATATATAACAATGTTGCCATATACAAACGGTATTAGAAATAAGAAAATAAGCTGACAACACTGTTAATAGGACTTAAAATTAGAGATTTGACTTAAAGCGACACGTGAACAGCAAATTCGTTTTCGTCGCTATTCGCAATTGTGTGCCCTTCGATAAGATTGTGAAGGTTTCAACATTTGGATGCGATATAAAAGAGAAGCCGCTGCACATGGTACTTCACACGCGGAATACTGCATGCAGTGCAGTACGCTGGCAAAAAAAACACGTTTAATCGGACCTTTTTGGTTAATATATTTTGTTCTCTTCAGTTTATTTATTTAAATCGAAAAGTTTCGAATCGAAAGTAAAAAAAACTATTTTTTCTTAAATATAAAAATAAAAAAAGAATATTTTCATATTTTGTAATTTTTATTCCAATTTATAATTATTTAATAAAAACTTCAAATTAATTTTCTATTTCCTAAAAAAAAAATGTGAAATTTTTTTTTCTTTTCATCTCCTACCGAAAATTTCATTTTATCTCTATTTGCTTATTTAATTTGGTTAATATCGATTTTTATATATTGTATTAAGTCCTGATTATTTTAGATTGAATTATAAAAACTTCCTCTTCCGATAAAATAGGCCAAAAAGATGATTGTATTTTTCCTTTACAAATATGAATACGTAATAAGAAAATTATCGATAATATAATTTTCATATTTTTTTAAAATGTCTTATTTCAATTTTCTGAATTGTAAAATTTAAAAAAGAGAAATCTCAATGAGGAAAAATATTTGATTCTGATTTTTTTATCAACTTATCAACATATGGAATAAGGATATTTTTTTTTATTCACCTTGACTTTGTTATATTTACCATAAAATATAATTACCACAGTAATAATTAAAAGGTAGTTAAAAATACATTATATACGAGTACGTTAATCGTAAAGTGAATAGTAATAATCATTAAAAGAAATACGCAGAAAATGTTTTTCGAAGAAGGCGGATAAAGTGGAAGAGAAAGAAGAGGAATTCTTTAAGAGTTGGGAGCATTTCTCCAAAAATCCTTCACTTGACCTACACCAATTTGAAATTCATTGTATATAAAACCAGGATTCGCTAGCCCGAATGGTATCCCTTCATCCATTTTCTTTAAGCATCTCATCTATTCATGGATTTTAACAAGTATTATTGCAGTAATCAACATTGCGCATGTCTATTCCCTTTTTCTCTAAAGTTAATAAATACATTTACTATACAACCGTATATATACTTTTGTTCCCACAAATAGATACACACCATATTATATTTATACCAATACATCTTTTACCTTTAAAACGATTTCATCTGTGCACAATTTGGATTTGTTTTTATTTTATTTCCTTTTCGCAATTATAACCTCACTCTTCTAAATATATTTATATTCTCTTATTATAATAAGAGAATATAAATATATTTATGTCCTTTTTTTCATAATTTTTTCACATAAATCAGGATTATACAATAATTTTTTCCTTTTATGTAACATTTTAGCAAAATCCAATTACCTTTCAAAATGTTTTATGTTGAAAAGAATAAAATAAAATTATATCTTTTTTTAGGTAGAAATGATAAAATAATTTTTTCCAGATGTCCGTTTAATACAAATACATAGAGAATTCTTTTGTAATGGTATATTTTGTAAAATTATAATGTAAAAAAGAGCAGGAAACAAATTGATCTGACTTTTGTCAAGGTCGTCATGTAGGAGAAATATCTTGCCCATCATTGCAAGTATATTTTTACATATCATGAGAACAGGTAAAAAAAGTTTATAAAAACTGTCAATTATAAAATAAATATTTTTTTGTTTATAACTATTCAAATAAGTAGAATATTTGCATTTTTATTAAACTTTTATCCCAACCTAATGTGGGTACTATTGTAGTTTAAGGACCAAAAAAAAGAAGCCTTTCATTGAAATATTATTGTAACAAATGGATACAAGGGAACAATTTTTTCTCCAAAAATTAAAGAAAAATCTTTACTTGACATTTAATTTTTTCGCTTGTCCTAACAATTGACAGTATTCAGCATCCAATAAGGATACTAAAAATTAGCCATTTTGGGATTTTTGAATAAAAGTAATTATCTATTTAGGCCAATTGGCGAAAATCCTTGACATTTTTCTGTCTTATACTATAGACTAAACTGTACATTTGCAGATGGCGGTATTATGGCTATTATTATGGCTGAAGATTTAATCATCGTTAAAATAGCAATCGCGCTTAAGTTATCTCTAAAGTAAGTTATCAGTACTCTTCTAGATAAATATATTTTCATCTCTGTTATTTCGTTTAGAGATGTGCTGGTACAGAGAAAAAAGTAGGATGAGCGGTGACGATTGTTGGATGTTTTTAGATATGACCTTGGCATACAGGAGCGCAAATTTGTATGCTTGCATGTGTATGAGAGAACAAAAATTGCTATGCGCAAATTTTACCCCACAATACCAGTATTTATATGCACAGTACATCAGGACTTCCATCATCACCATCATCATTCCCTCATAGTTTTGTTATCAACATTTATACCAACGGCGTCATCTCAGCATCTGTGCGAAAAGTTTTTTCTGCTATAATTTTCAAAGCTATGATTTTTGTATTTGTATATATGTGTGTGTATGTGTGTGTGAGTGGCACGTGTATATTATACATCGAAAATTTCTATATGGCAACTAACCACCAATCAGATGTAAAATATTCGTACAAACGGCATCGGGAAACAAAAGCTGGTGTGCAAAATCATATTTCGAGGGGAAAATGTCAACAGGGTAACAGGCTAACAGGGAATGAAATTTCAATGCCACTGTCGTCAATTTGAAATGGGTCATGCCGGTTAGCCCAGGCGTTTGACGTCAATAGAATTTTTTTTTTTGCATTCATACATACACAAGACAACTTGTATAATACACATAAAAGTATTGTTTGAAAAAATATCATACACACATTGAAATTTACATTTTTATATATATTCTACCTTAAATTTGAATGAATTTATAAATATGTATAAATATGGTTTCATAATGAAAAAGTTCTTCATCATAGAGAAAATTTGGAATTTTTCTATTCCATTCTTTTTTTAAGATACTATAAATTGATTGTAGGCATAATAAAAATAAAATTTCCTTTTCAATCTAATTTTATATTAATTTTTTTTTTATTAGCAAAAGTGCTGCAAAATCAATAAGAATTTATTTAATTGAATATGAACGAAAAAGTTCATATTCATAAAAAAAAGACGTTCATAAAAATAAACCTTTTATTATTAATCCCCTGTTATACGTATGATCTTTGAGTAGATTTCTATATCAAAAACTACTTAAAATTTTTGCTTATAATTTAATGACATCATTGTAATATTGGTTTTAAGTGAAAAGTATTCAGTTTCAGCTAGTTGGCAAAAGATGGCTCTGTGAGCTTTTTGGTAAATTTCCATTTTTAAGCTACTTGGATAGTTTTTTTTTTAACCAAAAACAAATGTGGTGATTAAGCTTTAAGACGAGATTATGGTCGTCAGCCTTATATAGGACTCTGAAAGTCCATAATTAATTGTGGAGAAGCCATTGTATCTGGGAAAAGTGGCTGCCTTGTGTGCATTTTTGGCTGAATGGGTCATTGCCATGACAAAATGTCGAGGTTCAGTAATGTTAATTGATGTTATATTGTATTTAATACATAATGACAATATTCAAAAAATATAATAAAATACAAATATTATCAAAATCAAAATTTTAAGTATGTTTGATTTATTTTTACTTCCCAAATTACTTGTTGGATAATTCTTTATGAATACATGAAATCTTTTTTCTCTCATTGTTGGAAACCTATGAAATTATCAAGATGATGGTTTTAACAAAAGCCATTTTCATACGAAATACACTGACGATAAAAATCTATCCGCCAAGGTCCAATTAGTAATGCCGACTCTAAGGTACATAGCAAAGTTAATTAACTAACACCTAAATTCTTTCGATTATATTATTATTCAGAAATTTTATACTTTGGATTTTTTAATCGATTGTTAATAAATTGAACGAGTTAAAACCTATTTTCGATTAAAATTAAAATGTTGTGATTAAAAAAAAACTCTGAAGGAAATAATTTTACAAAAAGCTAACAGTTGAGTATATACTTTAAAAAAAATTACTAATAAATTGAGTTGTCAAGTATTTTTTTTTCAATAATCTTATTTTCACACAAAATTGTTTAAGAAAATTAAAAAAAAAAAACATTTTTCTTAAACAAAAAAGTCTTAAATAGAAATTTTACTACTATTCTTAACTGTTCGAAAATACAATAATTACATTTAAAAAATAAATTGAAACTACCATATTATTTTTACATTTTCAGATAACTTTTTATATAAAATTACTTAAGGAGACATAAACAGGAAAAAGCAGGTAAAATATAACTGATGATTATTGATCGAAAAAGAGTGTTGTAATATTTTTTTTTAAACTTCGAAAAAGTTATGATTAGCACAGAACACCTTCTGGGTTTTCAATTTTTATTCTGAAGTCGAGAACAAACCCTTATCAAAGAATCTGGTTGCCAAAAATTTAAATCTGATAAAATGTTTTTTTTTTTTGGTAGTGTGGAGATAGGGGCTGTATAATGGATGAGTGTGATTTTATTATGTTCTTTTTTTTTTTATTAAATATTTTCTTAATGCTTGCATATGTGAATTTTTGGTGTGTTTATAATTTTTCTCACGTCTTGTGACGTTTTACAATTTTCCACTTTTGTGGAAAATTGTACACTTTTGAAAATAAATACTTTGAGAACATCTGCAACGCAAGCAATATGTGCAAATCATTTTACCTTTCCTTTAATGTGGCCAAATTGATTTTGAATCCTGTTATAAATAATTTCGTCGTCTATCGCTAAAAAAACCGACATTTTAGTTCTAAAAGTTTTAAGGGAAATATTTACAAAGAACAAAAGGAGGAATTGCAATATGTACATTGGTTTGATTATATTCAAATAGAATTTATAGTAATAATCAATGAATAGTCTTACTAAAATTGAATACTTGATTTATTATTATTTTTAGTTCATTTTAAAATGTGTTTTATATTTGGTTTAACCAAAAAGTAGTAGCATTTGCACTTTCTTTGATACAGTAAAATTTATTGTTAAATAAGCAAATTTTTTGACCATATTTTTCAAAATTTTTGTTGTTATTTACAACTACATAAAAAATGTAAAAAAAAATTGTATAATAACAAGTAGAGAATAAAAAAATGGATAACAGAGAAAAAAGTCCATTAATGAGAGCATTATAGATAATTGGGAATGAAACTTTTTATAACGAGAAGCACATAAACCATGTATAAAGAGAACACTTAAGTTGGGTAACAAAACATCGGCGGAGGCATTATATTCACTCTTGGTGGTTTTCAGCTTATCGGTTATACTGCTTTAGATGTCATCGATAGTACCAAGATGTGAGTCCTTTCAAGTGGTTTTTGATCTTGGGAAACAAAAGAAAAGGTCGCATGGACTCAGATTAGGTGAATATTTTGGAAAATCGCAACGGAATCCCTTTTTCCGAAAAAACTTATTATTACAGATGGTCGTGTGACAGTGGATTTTGTCATGATCTGACACGAATAATGTTTTTTATGAGCCTATTAAGGACTACTCATAATTTTCAGTTTTAATCGACGGTCTCCTGTTGAAAACCTCTTTGAGCGAAGTTAGTCTTTCACTACTTCTCGGCATAGAACCCCAAAATTCAATGCCGTAAGTCCAAATCGGTTTCAAAATTGTATTTTAGATTAAAAGTGTTAATCACTCGGTTGAGATTTTGATCAATTTTAAATGTTAAAAGCCTTTTTGAGCAAAGTTGATCATGCACTACTTCTCGACTTTCTAAATACGTACTATAAAAATAAAATTTCACTTATGACGCTCTATAGAGTCGCACAATGTCGTAAGTCCAAATTGGTTTCAAAATTAGATTAAAAGTGTCTCTTCCGTTAGTATAAGTACTCATAGTCCATTAGTTTTAAGTAAGTCGATAACGTCTGTCACGTTCAAGTTTTTCAACTACAATGAGAGGGTTTCAAGGAAGTCGTCTATCTAGGTATAGTACCCGGTAGCGTACTCTGTTGCATGATGGAATAATATTACTCCTATGAGTGATTTTTAGCAGAGAATGACAGTTACATAAACACTCTTCTGAGTATCTACCTAAACTTTCCAACTCATAAGTTGGAAAGTTTAGGTAGATACTCAGAAGAGTGTTTATGTATTTATAGTTTTGGGATTAGTTAGGATCTTAAAGATTAGTTAGGTATGGTACTACCATAAAGATATCGTTACGAAAAATTGACATTTTTAATCAAGTTGTATAAAATTAAAATTTAAAAAAAAACTGAATATTTCGAAATACTCCCGCTTATCAAAGATTGTAACAATTTACTTATTAAATCAGTAAATAATTATATTAAACAATATTTTTTTTTAAATTTATTTTTTATTTGTTTAACACGTACCAAAAGTGTTTATATTGAAAATTAATAAATTTACATAAAATTTAATTTGTATAGCATTTATTGTATCTTGAATGCGTTTAAATAAAATCGATGTTATTAAAACTCTATTTTCGAATAAATTAAATTATTTTGCAAATTTTATATAGTAGATTTTATTAATTGGAATTATTTTATCTCTTTTATACGAGTATTTATATTATTTCCAGTCAATGTGTATGCAAATTATTTGGAATTATTTCATATACATTGAGTAATATTTTAAGTGATTTAATTGTTTTCCTTTTATGGATTTATTTCTCTGAATATACAATTAAAATTTTAGTACTTAAATTTCAGTAGTAAATGTAGACAATTTCTAGTTTATCTAATAATATGACATTTGATTTATCAGAATTTTCAAAATGAAAATTTTTTGAAGTATTTTTGACTGCAAGAATTAGAGTTGACGCTAATTGGAGAATCTAGTAGTGCGCAAAGTTCTAGTCCGTAAGTCCATATTGGTTCTAGTAGCGCATTATATAAAAGTACAAAAATTTGCTCGAATAGGCTTAATAGCAGATAGTAAAAGTTATGTGGTCACATTTGCGTTCGTTAATTTTTATTACTAACTTGGTAAACCAATAACGGAGGATGTCAATTTAGGTTAGTAATATTTATTTAAAAAATATATTTTATTTAACACGTATTTAATTAAATATAAATTCGAACTTTTAACGAATTATTCGTTTTCTGCTTCGGAAAGTTCTTGCAGAACACAATCCTTTTAAAGTATATTTTTGATAATTTTTTCGTATTTTTTACTTAATGGATATTGATTGTTAAATACATTAAAGTTTAGAAAATTAATTTAAAATTTTTCATATTGTATGGCTTGTGGCGCCGTATTATTGAAACCAAAAGTATTCCAGATTAAAATCATGTTTTAGTCTACAAAAAGTCAGTTATTATACGGTTGTGGCTCTTAGAACTAACGGTAACGATCTTTCCTCCTTCATATTAAAAAAAAAAACGAGCTAATGATACCTTCAGACGAAAATGCATACTAAACAGTCATTTTTCGCGAATACAATGGCTTCTCATCAGACACTTATGGGTATTCAGAGCCCAATATATAGCAAATTTACTTATTGACGTAGCTACGAAGTGATAAAGGAACCTAATCTCTGAAAAAAGTTTGTTTCTTAAAGCAAAACACGTGTTTAAGGTAGAATCGCCATTTTTTTTTCAAAAAATTTCAATAATTTTAATACTAAATTAACCGAAACAAATATACGCTCGTTAAGTATATGTGTTTATACTTAACCCTAAATGATAGGTTTGAACTTTTCTAAATTATAAAATGGATAACCCATTATATTACAGGGCATGGTTTATGGCACAGTGTAAAAGTTACATGTACACTTTTGCCCATCTTGTCAAACCACTCCTGGAGATTTTAAAAATTTCCATTCGAATTTTTATTTAAAAATATATTTTTTCTACAACTAAAATTTGAAATAAAAATTCCAAACTTGTATTAACTATAAAAAATTTATAATAATACCATTTGATGATTAAAAATTTATAAATTAGGCTTTAAGGTGGTGTTTTATATTATAACACAATCCATTCAAGTTTTATTCCTGATTTATTAAAGTTTTATTTTGTTCGATTGTTTTTCTTCTTCTATGTATGTGATATGCACTCAAAAACTTATAGTTGGTGATTTTGTACCAATTGACCTATTAAGCATATATATATATATAATATATAAAAGCACTTGAATATTCCGAAAATAAACAAACCAATAATAAAAGTTAGAGTCATTTTTCACTCAATATTTCGTTGTTTTTCCTTCCTCGACGAAATACTTTTCCAAGTTTCTTTACTTCATATACTCATAAAAATTCAAGTGTTAAGGGGAAAAGTTTATTTAAGAACATGTGGTCATTATTATTATTATTTCTTTTTTTTTTTTTGCTTTTTTTCCAATGTTGAAAATAATTGCCTTCTCTTTTCTGAATAATAGATTTAAGTTCAATCGAGTTCATTAAACTAAATACCATAATCTAAGATGGTATTTTCTAATCTTTATTATATACAATATATAAAAACCATATTTTATAATTAATTTTTGTTGTATTTTTTTTTAATGAAAAAAAAAGAAAAACTATGGTAAAATTAGAATAAATAAATATTATAGTTGTGAAAAGATATTAATATGAATAAATTGAAAAAGGCTCCTTTAGCCTTGGCCTGGTATTGTTGTAGTCGTAAAAATTGATAAGTATGTGAATATGTGCGAGTATAAATATTTGAAAAGATAACATTCAGGCAATTAATACAACTTGAATAGACTAGCATGAAGAGTGTGTGCATGAATAGTCCATTATGTTCCACCAATAGTCCTTAGCGTATATGTTTATACAGAAACATTACGAGGATAAATCCTTTTATCGTTCAATGTAGCATTTCATGATCCACTAACATTAGATTTGGGGAAAATGTAAAGAAATGAAATGTTTGTTAGCTTTTGATAATATATGGCAGAGATTTCCCATAAGTAATGAAAACTTAATGCATTGATTTTGGTAAAATTTTCCTAATCTATTTTTATATGATTTATCTCTTGCCGGACATTCCATAATTCTGTAGAGAATTTATATAAATTTTTAATTATTGTGGATATACCTACCTATATCAGAAAAAAAGAACAAGAAATATGCTATTCTATGCCGAAAATAATAAAAGATATTATCCGCCGTCCGACAATTGTTTGGAACCATTCACATTCGTATAGGAAGGTTGTATTGGTATAAAAAATACAAAGGTTGTATTTTATCTGGACCAGATAAAAGGATAAGGACTAGTTTTAGTGAAATTCTAACAAAATTCAAATGGTCATTTTTTATTTTGATTTATTTGTTGGAGAAAAAATTGCTAAGCTAGTCCGACAACTGCTTGGGTTCATTAGATTATTGTGCTTATTAGAAGCATTATTTTATTTAAGTAGCAAATAAAAGAGAAATTTAAGATTTATAAATGGAAAAAAATATTAAGTTATGAAAAAATTTATCAAATTAAAGTACATACCAGGTGTATAAGCTTAAATCCGCTGTTTGATCATAGATGGCGTCAGTGAGCGTATTGAGCTACCATGGGTACGCCATACTTTTTTTTAAATGAATTTGACATCTGTCAACATTAATCAGAGCACATTGTCAGCAACATACATTTTTCCTTTGGTAATCATGTCTAGTTTTGTGCTAGAAAAAGAGCATATGCGGGAAGCTCTGCTTTTCTGCTTCAATTTGAAGAAATCGTCTGCCGAATCGTATCGAATGCTTATGAAGGCCTATGGTGAAAGTGCTTTATTGGAAACAACGTGCCAAGATTGGTTTCGTCGGTTCAAAAACGGCAATTTTGACTTGTGGGACAACAAGCGTGAAAATCGGCCTAGGAAGGTTGAGGACCATCAATTGCAGGCTCTTTTGGACGAAGACGATATGCAATCGCAAAAAATGCTCGCAAAGCAATTGGGTGTTATTCAACCAGCCTTTTTCAACCATTCAGTCTGCGTGCCAGATCGGAAAATGGGTGCTGCATGAATTGAACGATAAGCATATGGAGCGACGCCAAAACACATGCGAAATTTTGCTCGCCAGACAAAAAAGAAAGTCGTTTCTGCATCGGATTGTGACAGGAGATAAACGCAAGAAATCGTGGGTTGATCCTGGCCAACCATCAATATCTTCCCCAAGACCAAATCACGTCGGACGGAAGACGATGCTGTGCGTTTGGTGGGATCAGCAGGGTATCGTCTACTATGAGATGTTGAAACCTGGTAAAACTGTCAATGCCCACTGATACCACTAACAACTGATCAAATTGCATCGTGCTCTGCGTGAAAAAAGGACGAATTATCAACAAAGACATGACAAAAATGGTCCGAAACTACTTGGAGACACTCAACTGGGAGGTGCTAACCCACCCCTCTTATTCACCAGACCTGGCCCCTTCCGACTACCACCTGTTTTCGTCGATGGGCCACGCACTCGCTGAGCAGCACTTCGATTCTTACAAAGACGTCCGAAAATGGCTTGATGAGTGGTTTGCCTCGAAAGAGAAGGAGTTCTTTTGGCTTCGTATCCACAAATTATCCGAGAGATGGGAAAATGTGTAACTAGCGAGACTTACCTTTGAATAAATTTGTTTTTGCTTTCTATGAAAAAAACATGCGTTTTTTTGACTAAAAAACAGCGGATTTAAGCTTATACACCTGGTAAACCATCAGCCATCAGGAGAATGGACATATCAATACCAGTTTTCGGAAGGAAAAACCAATCATGGATAAAAAAAACCGTATTGGTCAAAGACAACAACCCGAAATGGACAAAATAGCTTGCTCCTCCTATTGGACGCAGCATGGCACTGCACCATAAACTGCACGGAAATAAGAAATAGGATAGGCTGCAGCAGACCAAACATCTGCTAAACGAAAAAAACAAAGATTTTACATGTTAAAAGGAAAATAGTTAGATAGAAAGTACTTGAAAATTTTAAAATATGGTGGTGCGTCGTTTTTTGAGAGATCTACAAAATTATGGCAGGAATAAAAACAGCCATAATAGAGACTGAGAAGGGCGATCTATATTAAGGAAGGCACCTGAGCGCAAGACAGATTGCAGCAAATTTGTATTGTCTACAAAAGTACGAGACCATTCAGCTAATTATTGGAGCCCGGCTAGAATTTGCGAGACATGACATGAATAAAAATACCGGCTTATAAAGCAAAAAGCGTTTTTTAAAAATTATTTCCATGATTTGAGCATGCCACGATAGTGCCTTCAGTTCGGCTATGATATTGGGAGCCATTTCTTACTATCATGTTGTACCATATGCTTTGTTGTTCTGTCAGCAAAAGAAACTGCAAGAACGTATAAATAGAACGTTATATACACAAAACAAAAGATGATAAAGTGCAACGCTGACGATCGATTTTTCAAAGGGATGACGCATCAATACGTACTATTAGAATTGTTAAGGAGTAGTTCAATGGAAAACCATTGACTCTTTAGACTGGTTGTTATGATCTTCTGACCTGATCATCATCGAACATGTGTGGGAAATATTGCCGCAGAAAATTTATTAATAAGACCCAAACAGTTGTCGTATTGTCAGCAGCTAAAACAAAAACCATGGAAATTTTTCTCAACTTCGCTAAAACAAGGTTTAGCTTTTTAACCACTCTCAAAAAAATGCACCCCAATACAACCTTAAACAAGTAAAAAAAATGAAAGTGGCTCCAAACAGTTGTCAGGCAGTGTACAGTAAACAAAAAAATTTTTTTTTAAGAAAAAAATTACCTCCATCATTCCCTCGATATTATTTTGTAATAAAAATACATTTTTCTATAATAAAATCAAATTTGGAAAATTGAAAAACAAATCTTTTCACGTACAAGTTTCAATTTAAAAAAAATCTATTAATTTTTTTTTTTACTTTATTATTAATATTGTTGGCATCTTTTATTATGCTAACATTTGCAAGGTTGGTTTAGATTATGTAATAGAAAATTCGAATACCATAAATAATTTTCCGAAATATTCTATCAGAAGGTATAATGGTTTATTGGAAATTAATGCAGGTGAAAATATGATTTTCCAATTTATCCACACGAAAAACTCTTTCATAATCTATATACACATACATGAACCCTTTTCTGTTTCGATATTTTTCCACAACTTTGGAAGAGGCGACGTATGGTGCTGCTACCAAAGGGAAGTGGGCCACTAGGGAACCGTTCGTCATACCACCCAATTTGTCTTCTGGACATGACTGGTAATATCCTCGAACGTATTCTATGCAATCAATTGGAGGAATTCGCCGAGGGGCAGAGGAGCTTATCTGCAGTTCAATTTGCTATTGGATACTATTGATTTGGTCGTTGGCATAGCGCGTAAAGCTATCGAGGGCAAGAGGTGAAAAAGGGCTTCATAAAGTACTGCGGTATTATAACTCTTGATGTAAAGAACGCCTTCAACATGGCGAGATGGGATCGTATTCTTGACGACCTGGACTCAATGGGTGTTCCGGGGTATATTATCAGGATAATAGAAGACTACCTAAGTAGTAGAATTCTGTTGTACAGGACGAACTATGGGAAGAGATCATACAGAATCACGAAGGGGTTCGCGCAATGTTCGGTTCTCCGCTCTCTCTTGTTGAATGTGATTGTGATGGTATTCTCAGCTGGTCTTAGCCTTGCGGACCATAAGACGGAGGCAGTCCTAAACACGGGCTGGAAGAGAAGAGAGAATATCATCGTTAGAATTGGCGAAGATGAGGTGATATCGGCACAATCTCGAAAGTACCTAAGGGTGATGATTGACGCAAGGCTGCGGTTTCAGAAGCACCTACTATATGTTGGTGAGAAGGCTGCTGGGACAATGATGGTGGTGGCGCGCCCAATGCCGAACTCAGATAGATGAGAAGGACCCTGTTGGCGACCGTAGTTGGCGATCGCTGTATGCTGCGCCAATATGAGCGAATGGTTTGATTAGAGCAACCTACATACGTGGAGTTATCTTAATTTACCGTAGGAGCGCATTGAGGATGGCCTACGTATTCCGAACAGTATCTTACGAGGCCATTTGTGTTGTGCCCGGATTGATACCAATTGAAATATTGGCAGATAAGCGGCTGTGGCGCGATCTGTGACACGTACGAAGGAAAGAAATGAGTCCAAAAGGCTGTAGAAAACCGTTGGGATGATGAACCGATGACTGATAGATCCACCATCTTATGTCGGCATGGTGATGTTGGTTACTATTTTTCACAATTTTTGACGGGACCCGGATGTTTTCAGTCTTACCAATTCCGCTTTAAATTTGATTTTAGCCCAATGTTTCCTACTTGTAACGGGATGGTGGACGTGTTTTTTATTGCATCCGATTCAATGCAGAAAGAGAAGAGGCTCAGAGGTGCGCTGGCGGACCTCTGACACAGTAGAATGTAGTGGGTCTGATGTTGAACTTGGAGACGGCCTGGGAGGCTGTCGAAGTCCTTGCGACAACCGTCCCAGAAAAACTACGTCTGAAGAGCCTGAAAGAAAGCGATTGTGACCCCTGCCCCACGAAGTAAAGCCTGATGGCGGTTCCGTGAGGTGATATATGGTAGATATGTGACCAAGTAAGGTGGTTTATGTGGATTAAAGTCTCACATTTTGTCTTTCAATAATTTCCATCTTACAAAAATCAAAAAGGAAAAACTATTTCAAATAGCATAAAATTATTATACATATTTACTATATTCGTTATATGACTAGATACATCATACGTGTACATAGCAATATCTATTTTACTTAACATTCTTTTATAATTACATGGATCAATATTTATTGTTAAACCAAAGCAAAAAAAAAGGGCCACCCATTCTGATAATTAATATTTCTCGCCCAATACCCCATAGATGAGTCCTGCACAATTAACACGTTAATGATGCAATTAAACAGTGCTTAAAGTGCTTGTTTATATAATCAAAAGCTAAACAAGTAAATTTTTTAACACATTATAAACTGCGTAATTAGGTATGCGGTGCAATAAAATAAAAAAAAATAATAAAACGTAATTATTTATTAGTTGTTTTCTTTTGTTTAATTCTACCATTAATTGATTTATAATTAAAACAAAACCAACCACATAAGATAAACATCATTTTGGTTTAATTGAATCTAAGTCAAATTTGTGTAAAAGATATTATCGTGTTCGCAATTTATTTTAACATAGAAACATTTTACCAAATGTACGAGTACTATTTGTATGCCAACTGTACGTGTACATAATCGTAATGGAGAATAGCATAGGAAATTAATTACTATTGCATTAGTATAAGTTAAACTATTATAGAAAAAGAAAGATAATAAAAATGGAACGATTTTAAGATAAATTCAAATTTATTGCAATTATGTTAGTTGAAATTTTATCTGTAATATGAAAAACTTATTGCATATTCAAGAGCTTCCAATTTGGGAGATAATTTAATGAAGTTTATTTTTGAAGCTCAAATGGGATTGTAGAAATTCGAAATCCTAAATGCATTTTATTAAATATAAAAAAAAGAATGTTTATTATTTAAAAAAAATACAGAATCCTTGGTTTACTGTAAAGTACGAATTTATAAATATCACAAATTTACTATTAGAAAAAATTTACTATTTTCCATAAAAATTTTCTTACTGATTTTATTGTAATAAGAAAATTTTGTTTTGGTGGACCATTTAAAAGTTCCATTTTAAAAAGTAAATAAATAAAAAAACGAGTGCATATTTTTTTAAATTTCCGGTTTTATTAGAAAGATTGAGCCTTGAAATTTAAGAATGAAACATAACATCATTTAAATGACTGCCACGGCTGGCCTTACAGTACCCCATTCGCTCGACCTAATTTTTTAGTACATTTTCGATTGTCTGGGCCTGTACTCTTCAATGGCAACTTTGATTTCGTGTTTCAAGGCCTAAATTATCTCGGATGGCTTGCGTAACATTTATCCTTAACGGCTCTCTACAGAAAATAATCTAACGGGCTCAAAACACAACTCCGAGGCGGCCAATTGACATCAGAATTTCGGCTGATTATTCGGTTTTCGAAAGCAGTGCCCAAAAGTTGGATTGTTACGTTGGCTGTATGGCAAGTGGCCCCGTCCTGTTGAAACCAAATGTCATTCATGCCATTCTCTTCAAATTTTGGAAATAAAAATTCGTTGAGCATGCCACGATAGCGCTCACCATTGATGCCTCCACTCCAAAATCCGCACCAAACCGTCACTCGTTGTAGATGCATCGGCTTTTCCATGGTGACGTGTGGATTTTCTGAGCCCCAGATGCGACAATTTTGTTTGTTGACATACACACCGAGGTGGAAATAGGCCTCATCCGAAAAGATGATTTTTCGGTAAAAATGCTCATCATCGGCCAATTGATCTTGAGCTCATTGGGCAAACCGAAAACGCATCGGATGGTTATGCGGCTTTAGTTGTTGGACTAATTGAACTTTGTAAGCTTTCATACCGAGGTCTTTGTGCAAAATTCGCAGCAGAGAAGTGCGAGAAATGATCAATTCCTGAGAACGGTGACGAGTTGATGTTGATGGAAGATCACTGACATTTTCAGTAACGGCGGCAGTATTCTCGGTCGTACGCATTGTCTTAGAGCGGGAACAAGTTGCTTTGGCAACCAACAAACCAGTTTCGCGAACTCGCTTCACGAATTTGCCCATAAATTCACGTGATGGCATTCGATCTTTACTTTTTTTTTTTTTAATTTCTCACAGTTCGGGTTGAAGACTCACCAATTTGAAAGTAAGTTCTCAATATTTCCCAGTTTTCTTCAAGCGTATGAATTACCATTTTCCCAGTTTTCTTCAAGCGTATGGACTTTCAACTAACAATCTGTCAATTCCTGTTGACATTTAACGCTCTAGTACTTCAAATAAATAGTGGAACCGCTAGATGGACCACCCTATACTAAAAATTAATTTTTCATCTAAACCATTTTCTAATATTGCGAATTGTTTAAATATAACAGTGTGCATTTTATATTCCAGGTCGAAGTTTTTTTTTTAAATAACTTTTAAATGAAATATAATTTTATAATTTATATTTTATTGATTGATTATATGGTTTTTAGAATATTGAGAGAATATTTTTTTTAAGAAAGGGGTTGTTTGATAAGTACCTAGCCAAAAGATTCCATGACACGTAATTTTGAGTTTTGGTGATGATTTGGCGTCGTTGACATTTTTCTTGCTGAAAGATACACCAAACATCATGTTTAATCTTGGACCAAATGTAATACTCATTAATAGTATATTTATTATTAAAGGCAATTGTGGAGATTCTTCCGTTTGAGTAAATTCTAGCCCAATCCGGTACGAAAGAAATTTGGAACATTTTTTCATTTTAATTTAAGGCATTTTCTTTAAGAAAATTAAATTAAAAAGTTTGTGATTTTTTTTTGTTAAACTTTTAATTTGATTATAATTAATTGTAAATATTATTTATAATAATAATTAATTCTCAATTGAGAGGCCATAAAATTTTTCTTTTATTGAAAATCTTTAAAAAAATTCTTAATTGCCTAAAAGAAAGGCACAAAATTCCTTTCATTTATGGTTTTTACCAATATTTGGGGAAAGAAAACTGAAAAGTCATTAAAAAAAATGCCACCAAACGCAATGAAATCAAATAATACAATATTTCAGCATTTTCGTTTCGAATGTTGTTCTTAAGCATCGAGATTATGGTTGGTTTGTTAGTGTATACCTTTTCCTTCAAGTGTCCTCATACGAAGAAATCGGGAGGGTTCGAATTAGGGGTCTTGAAGGCCAGTCGATATTACCACTTTTTTACATTATTCGGCCAGGAAAAATTTCTCTCAATATTTGCATCGTAGCACGAGCTGTGTGTAATGTAGCACCATCTTGTTGGGACCACTTGTTCTGAAGGCCTAATTGATCTAATTCGGGCAGAAGAAAGTCTTCCAACATGTCCCGATAGCGATTACCAGAGACTGTTATAGCATTGACTGCAGCATCTTCAAACAAATATGGTCCAATGATGCCGCCGGCCCAAATGACGCACCTTACAGATCAACTTGACGTAAATCTTTGTTTTACGAAAAAATTGCGGGCCTTAGAACAACTTGACGTAAATCCTTTGTTTTACGAAAAAATTGCGTTCAGAAACGAAGCTCATTTCTGAGCTGCCAACACAAGAGCTGCACCCAGGAACATGCACTTTTGCTGCGGTTTATCGGTTCGTATTTCTTTAAAGATGACGATGGTCGCAACGTTACCGTCAATGATGCCCGCTATCGTCCAATAATTTCAAACTTTTTTTGCCTAAAATGCAAGAATTGGATCTGGTCGACATGTGGTTTCAACAAGACGGCTCTACATGCCACACAGCACGTGAAACAATGGACAAATTGAGATATGAGTTCGGTGAGCAATTTATCTCACGTTTTGGATCGGTGAGTTCGTTGCATAGATCGTGCGATTTCACTCCTCTAGACTCTTTTTTTATGGGGCTACGTGAAGTTACTCGTCTATGCCGATAAACCAGCATTGTTTGTAGGACAACATTACACGTGTTATTAGCGAGATACCAGCTGAAATGTTTGAAAAAGTGGTTCAAAATTGAACAGAAAAATTAATGAGACTAATATGGCAATACTACATTTATAGTCTATACATAATCGTAAGAAGCAGAAGAAAATGAACCTCGATTAGGGATACCTTAAATATCGAAAACTGATAAAAATGTGGAAGAGTATGGTTAGACCCGCGTCAATTAACATTAAAGCTGATGAGCAGTGAGTTAAGTCCTGGAAATACTCAGAAAAGGGTTATTCGTGTCAGATTGGATATTGTAGACACTTCGATGATGTGCATCAACGGGTTTTTGTAATGGTTCCCTTTCTCCCTATTTACCTGATTTACCTGATTTACCTGAACATGTGTTATTAGCGAGATACCATCTGAGATGCCATCCGAAAAAGTGGTTCGAAAGTGGAATACGTAGTCGTGGCCAACATTTACATTACATAATATTTAAAACGTAAAAGGCAAACATTGATTTATTGATTCAAATAATTACTTTTACAATTTTTTTTTTTTTTGTTGGAAATTTCAAAACCAAACATTTAAGAAATCAACCATTTTTAAATAAATCAATGAAAAAATCAAACTTTGAACAAATATGGAGACAAAAATTTATGTATTTTTTTCCCCTATTGCAATTAAGAGACTTAACAATTACTCAAATTACTCTCCGTTTTTGACACAAAACTTTATCATCAGCTGTAATGAATGAGCGCGTAACATACGGAAGTTATCATATTTTTTTCCATTTTTTATACTCAACTACACTTATGTGTATTCAAATACACACATTTATTTAACCAAACATATTTCTGTATATACACGTATGTGTAGGAACAAAAAAAATGGTGCATTCTCATTGGTGTGACATACGAGATATTAAAATTAAATTTCTCACCCTAATTTTTTTATTCAAATGTACTTTTTATATAGCATATCAACAAAAAAACAAAACAAACAAATAAAACACACTATTCTCATCATGTGCCGATATGCACTCAGAAGTAAACAAAAAAAAATTGTTGAAAAAAAACCGGAACAAATTTCAGTGTTGCAGTGCTAATAATTAGATTGTCGCTGCTATTTTGTCTGCAAAACTGAAACTCCATTCCATACACTGCCAAACCCATATATAGTAGTTAGTATATATGTATGCGTATTAGAACTGCGTTAACACCTGTTCTGATATGTGTCTACCTTCATATGGCATTTTCAACTGGCCGCATAACATTTATTTTGTTGGCATTGTTTATGATGCCCACATAGTGTATTATGTAAATATAATGTTTTATAGCAATTTTATTTTGTTATTGTTGAAAATATTAACAAAAAAAAATATATAAACAAACTCAGATGAACCTTTTGAATATTTAAACAAAAATATGTGCATAAATAAAAGGGTTAAAATATGTATTTATCTAACAGTAAAGGTTGGTTAGATTAAATTTTTCGCTTCGGCTAATATTTGTTAAAATTAATAACGGCCAAAAATTATTTAAAAAAAATATCCTTCTTAGTAAAACGTTCAGAATTTCCAGATAAGAATTAGCGTCGTTGCATTTCTTTTGCGTTGTTGTCAAATTCATGCCGCTCACTTTGATCAGCTGATAATGAGCAGAGTTTTTAAAAAAATTAACGGAGAACTTTACATTTTGTATGGAAAGCCTGTCGGTCTTGCTTAACTTTTCATTAATTTCGGTTCTCCCTTTGATCTGATTTTTGAAATTAACATTCAGTTATTGGTGGCACTAAATATAAATTTAATTAATTAAAATTTTTTTATCTACAAAAAAGATTTTCGCGTAAACATGACAAAATTGGAGACGTCACATTACTTTAACTTGAATGTGCTCGTATTTTGAAATTCAATTCGAAACGATTGTTTTTAAGTTCATATACTCTTTTCTACTTTACAGTTTATTTTTTAAAAAAAATATCCTACAACTGCATGATAGTAACAAGTAGATTAAGAGAAAAGTATTAATTAATATGAACGGTTATTGGGAGTAAACATACATCAAAATTTCCCATTCTTGCGTGTATATTTTTGTGACCTAAGTTAAGTCTTAGTATTTTACAATAGAAAATCAGGGCATCAGTGACGCTTAATTCTTTGATGGATGTTTCTGGTAAAGGAAGTGGAGGATAAGTATTGAACAATGGAGAATAGTATGGTTGGAGATACGGGAATTGAACTTTTTATAATGATACACAGCCACATCAGACGAATAGCAGAATTGCGAATATAAAAGGAAGCGACGACAATTATACGGAGTATTTTTGATTGAAGAGATTGGATTCAATAGGAATTGGAAGTTCCCAATTCTAGTTCGTAAGTCCATATGGGTTTCAGTAGGGCATTGTATAAAAGTACAATTTGCTGTCTATAGTAAGCTTAGAATGTTTATCTGGAAGTTGAAGTATTTGGCGGTATCATCTGTTTAGTTTTAGTCTTTTAAGTTTTGTTGTGGTAACATTATTAAAACTTTTTGCAGCAGTTGATTTAAAAACTACCCATCCCCCGACACATTAACACGCTTTTCGATACAACATTATTAATTTCGGTAAACTATAAGAGAACGTTTGCATATCAAAAGGCGGCTTACGTGATCAGTAGTTTTGTAACTTAATGAGTAGGAATGTCAAATTTATTTAGGAAGACATAAACTATCGAGTAAAAATATTGAAACGAGAAAAGCAGCTGTGGTTATTGGAAACAATGTCTACTTATCACATACTACAATATATAATTGGAATACTGCTCTTCCACAAGGGAATTCGCTTAAACTGATTCCGGGTTACAATCCAAACAAATTACGAAACTAAGAATAAATCTCATGGTAGAAATGGAATCTTTTTTTAGGTTATGGTAAGAAAAACAAAATTAGTAAAGGATACCACCGAGAAAAATGGTGATTTGAGGAGAAGCTCTAAGTATTTGTGAACATGCTAAGGAGGATTGTCTATCGTGCAATGGAGAAAAATTCAAAGCCAGCCAAGGTTGGTATTGCAAGCAAAATGTGCCAGTCAACAAAAAAATTTTAGAATTTTTTTTTTTTGGAAACAGATACTACGAAAAATTTTTTTTTTATAATAAAGAAGTTTACAAGGTTCAGCTGACATTGTTTTTAAGCTGAAATACAAGAAATAATTTTTAATTTAAGCGTGTTATCATTTCCACATGAGTAGAATTAATTAACATCCTTTCGATTTGTATTGTCTTTTTCATGATCCAAGCTGAGGTCCTAGTATGAACTTATTTACAAACCTTTGAAGTTTATATTTGGAAAAAAGAACAGTCCAGACCATTGCACCATTTTCTTGTTAATTGGAAATTATTACCGATATTCAGATGAATAATTGTACAATATATTTAAAGAAACTTTAATTAACAGGAGGACTCAATGACTTAATAGGATAGTTCACATGTACGAGCATAAGTACAATTATATTTAATGTAATTAGTAATATGGCGATGATGAGCTTTGAAATCAAAATACCTCAGTAATAGGAACATTTTCCGTTTATGCATTTTGATAATATATTGTATAATATTTAATAAAAATACTAAAATAAATATTTCCAATATTTTCCAAAGAATGAATAAAAATACAATAAAAAAATTTGTAAATAACATAAAAATATTGACAGTTTTTCTTGGTTTTCTTTTGTAGCATAATTTTTTTTGTGTTCATATTTTGTGATTGTATAAAATTTAGGAAGAAAAATAGGATCTTTTATAAAATAGGAAAAAATGGTTATTGAACCATATTTTTATATTCGAACAATAGAAGAAGAAGAAGAAAATCTATCTAATAGCGTCATAATTTTTTTTCATATCAGACGATGACTGATAATAATTTTCTTTAAAGACTATCGTAGACATTTATTAATAAATCTTTTGTTCCTTATTCTTTGATGTCAACTTCCTCTTTTTAGAGTGTTGAAATACCTTCAATTTTATCGAAAAGAATAACAATACATTTTTTTTACTCCATAAGATATTATATAATCCAAAAAAAAAATATTAGATAGAATGGGAAAATAATTAACTAAAATGTCTGAATACATTTAACTATTCTTGAAACAGATCCTGATGCTGAAATGATAGAAGTTGGAAGATTCTATCAGCCTAGACCTTCAACTACAATATTTTCAGCATCTATGACAACTATTTTCAGTATGTGTGTATTATGTTTTGAGAAGTGCATTTAAAGAGTATCTTTTCATTGTATCTTTATGGATGTGTACATATTTCCATATCAAGACAATTTTCTTTATTAAAAAAAAGGAAGAAAAGCAAATCGCTATCCTTCTCTACACTACAATAAATTTTTTTAGATTATTGGAATAGTTCTTTGTGTAAAAAAAATCATCCCGAAACCTTAAAAGAGGTTCCTCTTTGAATAATTTTAGGAAAAGTATCTTTTAAGGCTCATTAAGAAAATTAACATAGTAAATTATGTTTTTTAAAATTAGAAAGATATTCCTTATAATGTACGTGTATGCTTCGGAAAGTAAGGTCAAATAAAACATATTAAAAATTTCGATTTTGTTAAAATTTTTATTTTATTATATTGAGTTAATTTTGCCAATTAACGTAATGAAGGACTCGCGATCCTTACTAAGGTAATTTTTGATGATCTTTTTCGTACATTTCGGGCTGTAATTCAGACATTACTTCTTGATGGATGTTGGTTTTTAAATATTCTATAATTTATAGATTGTCTGCGTTGTCCTAAAAGAATAAATTCAACGGTGTTAAATCGCGCGATTTTGGAGGTCAATATATACGAAATCTGTTCAAAAAGTATCGCAAATTTTGTGTTTTTTAAAAATTATTTATTTATTTATGAATATCTATTTTGTCCCCTTCAAAGTAATCCGCACCAGATATTATACACTTGTGTCAATGTTTTTTCCTATCTTCGAAGCACTTCAAAAAATCATTTTTTGTGATCTTATTCAGCTCCTCCTTCGATGCCGTCTTTATCTCCTCAATCGTAGCGTAGTGTCGTCCTTTAATGGGGCTCTTCAGTTTCGGGATCAAGAAAAAGTCACACGGGGCAAGATCTGGGTAATACGGTGGCTGCGGCATTATTAGTGTATTCTTTTTGGGCAATTTTTGTTCTTCCACAAATCCGGGCGTTTCTGGCGGATTGCTTCACGCAACTTGCGTATAACTTGCAGGTAATAATCCTTATTGACTGTTCTACCCTGTGGCAAGAACTCATGAACCACCACGCCCCTGCAATCGAAGAAAACTGTAAGCAAAACCTTCACATTCGACCGAACTTGGCGCGCTTCTTACGGTCTTGGCTCGTGCGGCTTCCATTGGGATGATTGAGCTTTGGTTTCCACGTCATAACCATAAACTCATGATTCGTCACCAGTTATGACCCTCTGAAGCAAATTTGGGTCGTCGCTCCTTGGCAATCTTAATGCGATGCTGTTTTTGGTCGAAATTGAGCAAAAATCGAAGACGAGCCAAAACACGTGCTTGCAAAGCAGCTGTCAAAAATTACCTGAACATTCAAAATGACCGAACTTATCGGCATAAGTGAGAGACATGAGTACCAACATAACGCCACAAGAAAATCGAAAATCGAATATACGTAACCCGCGTAAATTCAAAATTCTCGATACTTTTTGTACAGACCTCGTATATAAATTATGCATAATAAAGCCATAATTTGTTGTATTAAAATATGGTTTAAGCTAAAAAATATGTTGCTTATTATACGGCCATTGCGCTCAGAATTGATGGTAACGGTTTATCCTTCTTCATTTGTAAGAAAATATGGCCTAATGACACCTTCAGAGCTAAAAGCCAGTTACTTTCCATTGTAGCCGATCAAAGTCCTATATTGGCAATTTTGCTCATCGCTAAAGAAAATTTTGTACGAAACGTGACTATGGCAGAATTATCACTTTGAAAATGATTTTTACAATTCGAAAGTATCCTTCTGTAATTCAACAATCGATACCTACAAATGGAAAGCTTTTAACTAAAATAAAATTTTTAATCTATAACTAATATAAACTTTCCAAAACAATAATATGAATAATCTATTATTGTATATACAGTAAATGAAAAAAGCCCTTTTTTTAAATTCTCCTGTTTATCACTCATGTAAATAATTTTTATTTTTTTCATAAAAATATTACGCCTATATTATGCATATTTAATAACTATACTACAAATAATACAGTAGTGACCTTTTTAAGGAAGCCCACTCAGCAGCAACTGTACAAAATGAACTTTTCGACAATTTAATATTATTCATATCGTCAGTGTTTTCTTAAATTTTTTTTTTTTTATTATATATTTTCATTTTTTTTCCATTAAACATTCTAAAGTGAAAGTATAACGTTTACATGCATAAATAAAATCCATAAATGTAATGTATAATTTCTTGTTGTTTTAGACATTGCCGGATAATGGAAAGAATATAAAGAAGATACAGGCAGGATATGACATGGAAAATGTATTCTCACCAAAAAGGAATGGAATG
The DNA here is from genome assembly GCA_958298945.1 of Atherix ibis. Lineage (NCBI taxonomy): Eukaryota > Metazoa > Arthropoda > Insecta > Diptera > Athericidae > Atherix > Atherix ibis. The sequence continues at coordinate 21,702,349 of OY282607.1, forward strand.
ATTTTCTTTCAAGCTATGAAAAGTTATGAATTTTATTCGAAAATATAACCTTTAATCAAGGTTATAAAATATCTTATAGTGTTTTCTTTTATGTATCATGAAAAACAAATTACCCCCCTTACCCCCTTCCAAACAAGCATACATACGCATATGTGCACGATGTTATGTATTATTTTTGAACTTTAATATTTAGAAATTTGAAAAATGGCACGTCTTCGAATCGCCTCAAGGTTTTATCTCTTAACAGTTTGGCTAGCTAATGCAACAATTGAAGGATAATTTCATAAGTGTCAGTATAAAAATGTATGGCAGAGATTTGTATTAAGACCTTGACACACAAACAACATACGAATATGAAAGTATCTCCAGTACATGGCAAGATAATTTAAGAATAACTATAAATATCCTTTTCTTACAATAGTTTCTAGTATCGATTTGCAAATTCGATTTTCAGGTCAACTTACTATCGAAGTGGTATTTGGTAATTTATCGATGAAAACAGCAACACAACAAGTAAGGATGGCTGCCTAAAATACAATTAATGCACATAGCTCCTTGTTGGTAAAACTTTGTTGTATATTTTTTTACAAAAAAAAAGGATAGTGGAACGTGAAAAAAAGTCAAAACTTTTTTCCACTTTTTCAAGTTGTAAGTGCATTTCGATGTCATTCATGTGTTTAATGTTTATAGAAAATTGGACATCTTAATTTATTTTTTTCCCTTCGTAATTCTATTAACCTACAATATCATAATGTACTAATTTGTTCTACTTTTTCAATAGAATAATGCTAAGAGAAGTAATCAACAAAAAAAAAGTGCATACAAGCACTATGTAGGTTACCATGTTAAAATCAATTTAGGTCATAGGAGTTCTATTATACAAGTTTTCGTTTCAATTTGATCCTTTTTAGGGCTATACGAATTTACTTCAATAATTTAATTTAGCCATTTTATTAGAAGTGTCCTTAATTTTTATCCAAACTATAAGTTAATTTTCTATATGTATTTTAACAAAGAACAAAAATCTAATAATATGAAAAAATTGCACATAAAATTCAAGTGAATAAGAGAATTTCTCTTAGACTTCATAAAAAATTTTGGGTACGTTTTATTTTCTAAAATGTTTTTTTTTTGCTCAGAAAATTCTATTTTTTTCTATAGAATAGGATTTTTTTAATTGGATGATTTCATTAATGATGTCCTCATTTGAACCAAATCTACTTATCTAAAGTCATCTCTTCAAGTTTGGACACAGATAATAGTTGCTTTGGGTTAAATTTGAAGAATACGCTGGATGGGGAAGTAGCTCCCAAAGCAATTCATTTAATTTGGCCATTCAATTTGGAAAGTGTGGTTCTCTTTTGTAAATGTGGTTCTCTTTTTACTTGCCTTTTTATTTCGTACTTGCCTGTTATTGTTATTCCCCCCCCCCCCCCATAACTTACAAGATTTATCAAACCATTGTTTTGTTTGTTAAATGTTTTTTCTAATTAAAAAAAAAATATTTTGTATGCAAAATTCACGTTTTTTTCACGGTTAAAGTTTTTTTGCAGATACTTTGCCAAAAACCTCTAATTAACGATTTTTTTGACATTTCATATTTAACGGTTTCAGAACTGTAACTTTTTGTTCAAGTTTTAACGCCATCTCTTGCAAAGCCGCAAAACTTTCCATCCCATGTGGCAATTTGCCTTCAACTTTAAAAATTGTATTAAATTTCTTATTGTGTTTTTGATAATCGTTTAAAGTAAAATAAAAATAATTGTTTTTTAAAAATAATAGTTTTTCATTATTATTATTATAAAAAAACAATTATTATTAGTTTATTATAAATTTCATTCATAATAAAACTTATTTGTATAAAAACATAATCAACTAATTACAAAATTAATGTGAACAGTTTTTATAACACTGGCAAAAGACCTTTTCGACCAGTTTTAATAAGGTTATCAATATCGTTATTGAAACTGGTCGAAAACCTCTATAAATCCTCGTTAGTCCTAATCCATAATAAAATTTGCTACCAAAATTATTCTTTAGACAATCTTTTGAAATCAGCTATTTTCATCAGCTACTCAGAAAGAAATTCGTCATCATCTTTCCATAATGATCTCTTTAGATCTAACCTCGTTTTTTTCTTAAATTCTAAACCTTTGCTTTGGAGAGTTGATGGTATCTACGATACTAAGCAGATGGAAAACGCCATCCATCTAGAGGAAACTTTTCACGTGGAAGATTCCATAGTTCTGTTCACAGATGCTGCTGTTGATGATCACAGAATATCCTTCGTTGCTGCCATTCACCTTATTCTCATTAAAGGTCCCGAAGTCAAGTGTAGGAAACTTCTATTTTCCATAATAAATTGTAGGCAATAAGAACGGAAGTTGAGACTACAATTAATCTCCCGAGGCATCGTAGTGTAATAATTATTACCGACTATTTTGCAAATTTGCTTGTTTATTTGTTTCTGTAAGAGGCCCCGAACACATATGCCAGGGACCACATCTAAACACCACGACCGTAGCGCCATTTGGCGTCTCAGGTATGACGGTTTAAATGTTCAAATAGACAAAGTTAGGGAGTTTTTGCTTTTATTTTCTTTTAATTTGGATAGAGAAAAAGTAATAATTATATTTTATCGAGTCAATTATTATGTGTAATTAGGTTGAAGAGAGGACTTGGGAAGGATGTAGCTGGATCTAGTAGTTCAGTTATTGAGGGAATCCTACACTAAAAGAAGCTCCATCCGCGAGTATGTGTGGTATGGTCAGACGAAGGCCACAGGATTAGCAGGAAGGATGTTCACGATTGCCGAATAGGAAGTCCTGGGTAATGGCAGCATGACCAATTTGAATTTTGAGCAATTTTTTTCCCCAGAATTTCGGATAAGTTGCCGAGTAAATCGATTTGGCGATGGTCTGGCAGTGTGCGTAGTGAAGAAAGACTCACTATTTTGATTCGAAAATGTTGAATTGTGTTAGATTTCAGATTGTGTTGGATGTTGGAGGCTATGCACCATCCTGCGGTCACTGAAATTATGAACCTGCCGCTCCTACTGACCAAATGCCATTTAACATCTTTGGCCATTCGTAGACAAATAGGCTGGCCAAACAGCACAAAATTTTGGTAAACGATGCTTTCGTCGTTGGTAGTCAACCAACGATGAAAGCATCGTTCCCTCGTACTATTTTTATTGTGTTCAAATTTTTACCTGACATATCCTAAACGAATGCCTACTTCAGGATTTATTTTGAATAGAACACCATCCATTGTAAGGCTCCAAAACAAAACAACACCTCCTTCCCCAAATTGTTCGTCTTTTTTTCGAATATTCTAAAAGACTCTAATATGCCCAATTAAATTTAATCACTTCTAATTACTCCCTTCAACTACCTATCGACTAGTTTGAGTAGGATAAATGCCAATGCTAACCCACAAGTAACACGATGCCCCCAAATGGCCTCATGGCCGTGGCGCTATAAAATGGTCTCATAATCGTGGCGCCATAAACTGGCGCCTGGCTATTATCTCAGAGACCTTATATAAAATAACAACAACAACTTTTATGCTATTAAAATTCACTTCTGACGTAACACTCTGTCACTTGAGTAGAATCTACGAACTAAAACCGTACAAATGTTCATATTAATCAAAGCTTATCGTTTAGCTTTGCAACATTTAAAATTTACAACATTTTATGAATGAGATCGATTTTCTTTTTATTCTATTTCTAATTATTTTAATGTTACCTATTCATATTTAAATAAATTAATATATAAAAATAAAAAATATATTTTGCAAACATGTTTCAGCAACATGTCATATTTGTTTGTTGCGAAGGCATTTCATTCAAGACATTGTGAGTAATGAGGTGGCAAATCTTTAGTTACAATTTTCCGTTAATATATTTTTCTTTTTTATTTTCTTTATATTTAAAAAAAAAAATTTTGCAAATATTATTATTTTTGCCTTAGCTCTGAACGTAAGAATATTATTCTACTGTATTTAAATTGTCTTTAAAAAAATTTATTTATCTTTAGACAACTTGGTTTTCATAATATGACTAACATTTACTAGAGGCTTTATAATATTTCAATGAATACACATATTAAAAGAAATTATATTGAAAATATGGTTTAAATGCATAAAGATTTCTGTCGAAAGAAATACGAGCTAGTGCGGATTTTCCCCAACAGCTAGTAGCAAATATTAGCTCACAATTTATGATCGTGTTTAGTAAAACTTGTATTATGCACGTTTTCCCCTCATTAATTATGAATAAGTTGAAATTCAATTAACTACGATCGAATTACATGTGCGAGATTGTTTATTTACAATTATAATTATAACTAATAAAGTAGTGAGAAAAAATTGTGTATTATTTTATAATATTTATTTCCAAACTAGAATGAAGATACAATTAAAAAAATATATTTTTAGTTCAACTTAGCATATTTTTTATTTGAAAAACACTCGTACTACACGTACTTACTAGCATTGAAAGATTGCCAAGAGTTGTTATAGAATAATTTCGTTCTAAAAATATCGAAATTCCATATTCTTATAAGGGGGAAGGGGGGGAAATAGAAGATTGCCTTTACTTTGAGAAAATTATCCGCCGTTAGGCTGATTGTAGTACAACAAACTATCTAAACTAAGTAAGACTAAAATTCAAAAGATTTTTTTTTTGTAATTATATTTTCTCCCATTTCGATTTTATTATTTTGCTTTTGGGAACCACATGTGTACCATATTGAATGGACGGACATATTTTCTCTAGATTCCATTTTGAGTAAAGCATTTTATATTATGGATACTCCATATGTTTTGTATTTATTTCTTTTAACTGACAGGGTTGATGTTTTATGTATGTTGACAAAAAATAAAAATAAAAAACATCATACAAAGAAGTTTAAATATTCAAATAAGTGACTCCGTTTATTCTTCAATTTATGATTTCAATGCACATATTTTGGTGGATGTTAAAAAATCTTTTTATATTTTTCATAAATTTTATTTGACTATGAATCAGAAATTGTTTTTTTTTTTACAATGCTTAAAGAGTTTTTAAATTTTTTTGGTTTTTTAATTTGTTTGTATTTTTTAAAATATCGTAAAAAAAATATTTAATACAATAATTTTTGGTATTACTTCTAAAAGTTTCATGATTAAACTATAAAAATATGTAAAAAAAATAATGCAAAATATTTTGACAAAAAGTGTGCCAATTTTAATTTTGAAATAAAATGTATCCAAACAGTTTTATCCATTTTGTGGTTCGTACATATGTATAACCCTGTTTTTGATAGTTGTTAAATATATGTACTAATCAATGTACGAGGGTCATTCAACAAGTACTTAGCCTACAAAAGAAAAACGAAAATTTTGGAAAGGTGGCAATTTATTTTTCCACATAATCTCTTTCAAGCTCGATACACTTGGCCCAGCGATGCTCTAACTTTTTTAACCGGTCCAAAAAATACATTTTCTCGAGGGAAGCAAAATAGGCCTCCGTGGCGACGATGACCTCCTCATTCGACCCAAATCTATTCCCGGCGAGTGATTTTTTCAGGTTTGGAAACAAAAAGTAGTCACAGGGACCCAAATCTGCAGAGTTACTTTCTCGAGGTAATCGATGTGGATCACACCTTGTGAATCCCAGAAAACGGTGGCCATCACCTTTCCGGCCGATCGAACAGTCTTCGCCTTCTTCGGAGCACGTTCGCCGGGTGAAGTCCACTGTTTCGACTGTTCCTTGGTCTCTGGTGTGTACCAGTGAATCCATGTTTCGTCGACGGTCACGAAACGACGCAAGAACTCCGCTGGATTGCGCTGAAACGGTTGCGCTTGTTTTCCGGTGTGAGCAAACGCGGCACCCATCGCGCCGCGCCAACAGCTTTTTCATGCCCAGTTCTTCGTGTAAAATTTGATGCACCGTTCCTACTGCGATGCCCACAGTCTCAGCTATCTCGTGAACCTTCAATCGACAATCCGCCAACACGAGATCGTGGACTATTTTAACGTTTTCCTCCGTAGCAGGCGTGGCTCATCAAACAAACTCGTTGAACCAATTCTTGACGGTCGCCATCGAAGGAGAAGAGTCACCATACACAGCATCCAAGCGATCTTTGATTTCGCTGCGCGTTTTTCCTTCCAAAAACAAGAATCTAATCACCGAACTATATTGTTCTTTTTCCATTTTTGTGCAACCGACCGACACGCTCGCTTTCAAAGGCTCTCAAAACAAAAAATAATAAAGGGAATCGACTGAAACTTTGACAGTAGGCTACTAAAGTTGACAGTAAAAATGTACTGCACGATGGTAAATTTCTTTTCTGACAGCAGTTCCATCGGGCGGTGAGGCTAAGTACTTGTTGAATGACCCTCGTAAGATATTTTTAGTTCAACTTTTGCCATAATATAATATCGATTGTTTAACTAACAAATTATTGAAACTGAATCTGCCGTAGTCACGTTTTGAGTTTTAAGAGGAGATTATTACGGGTTTATTTCTTGCTAAGGTAAATACGTTAATAAGAAAAAATTTCATTTATATGAGGCTCTAAGAAACCACAACTATTGTATTTGCAAAAACTGACTATCTATTGTGCATGTTGCCCGTATTTCTTCGAAAATAAATAAGGAAACATCGTAACTATCAATTCTGAGCTCTATAAACTTGAAGGTTTTAATCTAAACCATATGTAATTTTGATAAAATGGCGGCAAAAGCCACAAAAAAAAGAAATATTTTACCTTTATTATGCGAAAAGTTTTCATGACGCGTTATTTCGAGATTTGTAAATATCAATCCATCTCCAAGATCGTACGATTTGATATTTATTTTTATAGGTTAGACCTTTTGTTATATATATATGAAATAATATTTACACAGGCAAGTTTTAAACTTTATAGCATTTAAAAACTATAATACATCGTATAATATCTGATTTACCGCCCGAGATGTAGAAAAAAGTCATCAAAAATTACCTTTAAAGAATCGAGTCATCATTTAGATAATAATAGGCACTAAGTAATATATTAAAATAAAATTTTTATTAAAATCCTAATTAAAACTAGATTTTATTGAACTTTAATTTCTGAAGCATAAATTGGATAATTGTATTTTATATTTAAATATAATTTTTTCTTATTTGTATAGATTTGTAGAGAAAATCGGCAAAATATTTTCTAAAGAAATATTTCGAGCTTCTTACTAAATGAAAATTATAAGGTTTTTTTTTTTAAGTTAAGTATTTACAGAAATAACAAAAGTACCGACAAGTGAGAATAATATGTTCAAGTAGTAAATAAATAAATTTCATTTTCTTAGAAGATTCTATTCCCATTTTTAAGACTATTGCTTTTAGGTGTTTTGAAATTTTCATACTGAATATTCGGTCAGCTCACTTAAAAATATCTCGTGTCTTTTATGTTCGGTTAAGTATTGTCTATTTTCAGTTAGTAAACTCATAAAAATTGGTTATTAAAATTTTTTTCTTTCGATTTACATAGAGGCTACTAACTATTTATTGATGTAACTCGGTTTTATTGAGAATTTAAGTGGAACTCTGGAAATAAAAATAATTGTTTAAAGTAAAAATGTAAATCTTTGCTTTCTAATTTACTATTTTATTATTTTATTAACTCGACTTTTTTTCTAATAGTTTAGAAATTTTTTAAATATTTTTTAAATGAGTAATAAGTATATCAGTGATATCTTTTTATTAATTGTATCTTTAACAGTTTTAAAATATTTTTTAACTACAATAATAATAAATAATATTTAAATTAAAAACTTGTAAAATGTTAATTCAAAAACAAATTATTTTCAAACTTAAGGCATAATTGATTACCCAAATTAAAGTGTAAATATTCCTTTTGAAGAAACAAGAAAGAAAAACTCTCAATGACAATATCTAATCAATAAACTACAATGTTTATAAGATATAATTATTATCTATTAGCCATTTCAAAGATGAAAAACTATTATTTACAATATTTTAATAGAATGTCAATATTGGTTTTGGTTTTTTTTTTGACAAAAAAACATACTTTTTTAGTTAATAAGATAAGTAAATAGGCATAAAAACAAAGTTCTCTTGTTTGATTGAGAATTTGAATTGTTTCTTTTATATTTACTTTGCATATTAGTAAGACAATTTTGAAAAGTTATACTATAAGCATAATTGTATCTAATATGTACAGATGTACACTACTGAATAAAAGTTTAAGGTTACCACCTTTGTTTTTAAGGGAAAAGTTAAATCAAAATCCCAAATGATACCAAAAACAAATGCTAAAATTGGTTTTAATTTGAACAAATATCCTTTACGTCAGCTGTCAGTTTGAAAGATTCTAGGTATTCAGTCGATCAGTTATTTTATTTTATTATTATCTATACTGTATCAGTTTAGCAAACGGATCAACATTGTAAAATGAACCTCCACAAGAGCCCAAAAAATATCCTTCACGTGTTTAGTATTCTAAAGGATCCTTTACAAATTAAGTATTAAAAAAGGATCCTCCATAAGTCCAGCATTACAAAAGGATCCTCCACAAGTCCGATATAGTAAAAGGATTCTCAAGTGTTCAGTAGAGCAAAGAGGTCCTCCACACGTCTGGTATTGCAAAACGATTCTCCACAAGTTTAGTATTGCAAAAGGATCCTCCACGTGCTCAGTATTGCAAAAAGATCCTACCTTAGTCCTGTATTGCAAAAGAATCCTCCACAAGTGCATCATTGCAAAAGATCCTCCACAAGTCCAGCATTGGAAAAGGGTCCTCCACAAATCCAGTATTGCAAAAGGATCCTCCACAAGTTCAGCGTTGAAAAAGGATCCTCCATAAGTTCAGCATTAAGAAAGGATCCTCCACAAGTCCAGCATTACAAAAGGATCCTCCACAAGGCCGGTATTAGAAAAGGATCCTCCATAAGTCCAGTATAGCAAAGAGATCCTCCACAAGTCCGGTATAGCAAAGAGATCCTCCACAAGTCCGGTATTGGAAAAGATACTCACCAAGTCTAGTAATGCAAAAGAATCCTCCCTTAGTCCGGTATTGAAGAAGGATCTCCCACCTGCACGTGTTCAGTATTGAATAAGTATTCTCCACGTGTTCAGTATTGCAAAGAGATCTTCCACAAGTTCGGCATTACAAAAGGATACTCTACAAGTCCAGAATTGCAAAAGGATCCTCTACAAGTCCGGTATTGTAAAGAGTCCTTCGCGTGTTCAGTATTGCAAAAAGATCCTCCACGTGTTCAGTGCTACAAAAGAAAGTATTGAACTGAATACAGTCCGGTATTGAACTGAATACAGTACCGAACCAACTTCGGTAGGGTTGAGGCCGAGTGATTATGCTGGCCATGTCATATTTTCGCAGGCCATTGTATATCGCCACGACTATGAGGTCATTTGGACGGCTCCATGTTTTATGTGAGTTATTTACAACATGAGAGTCGTAGTAAGTCAAACACTACAGGAGTGGTATTTCAGTGAGCAAAAGATGGTGGAGATCTAAATATACCAACAAGACCTCCTTCTTGTTTTTAATTTCCTACAAAAACTTTTTATATTGTATAAAAAGTTTTTGTAGGAAATTAAAAACAATATAATTTTAAGCTATGTCAAGAATCATTATCCTGCTACGTATAGGATCCTACACAAATTAACCAAATTTCTTTTAACCAAAAAAAAAACCATAATCGAGTCACCGTCTTACTTAAAAGTTGGCTACAAATTTTTCCGGCAGATTTTTTTTACTTTTAGACCCAAACATCTGGAAATTATGACTCATCCGCCGAGAGTACATTTTAAAAGTCCTCAGTAGTCAAATTAAAATTAAACAAAGCCCGACCGAATTTTTTTATATATTTTTTTATTATTTTTAACTCATAGCAATGGTTCCCTTAGTCCCGCGAGTCCTAATAGACCAGCAGTTCTCAATCGACTTTTCATTCGGTTTTTATTGATTCCTCATCGAATTTGAGGTGCTATAAGTCTCGTATTCCTTTTACTAGTGGTGTAAATTAAACAATTCTCGCTTTAACTATTAATTTTAGCCCAATTTGATTATAATGCTCTTCTCTGTTTCTTTTTTTAATTTTATTATTAATTTTTGTTATTATATCTATTCAGAATAATGTTCACGAATAGTATGAAAGTAAATTACTTAGACGTCCCCAAATAAAAACGTAAAATTTTTAAATTTATTCCCACCTACTACAAATTGGGGGTTGGAGCTTGTTAAAGAAAATTACAAAATCTTTTTAATTATTCATTAATATAATAAAAAAAAAATATATAAATTTTCAGTGAAGTAAGATTTGGCCAAAAAGATTTTTCAAAAAAAAAAAATATGTTCTCATCAAGATGGTCGCATACTTCTGGCCAGCAGTGTACCTGTAATAATTCATATAATAGAGCATTGATTGTTTTATTGTTCACCATTTTCAGTTACAAATTTTCTATAATAAAACACTTACGAGTATAAACAAATTTGGTCATTTTCTCTAAGTACTCCTTCAAAATTTGGAAGTTAACATATTCTTTGATGAATAATAAAGTATTTTTGGACTTTAAATTACGTAATTTTTATATTGGTATTAGTATGAACACAGAAGTAGTATGAATAATAACATTTCCCAAGCTATACAAATTCATTGGAAAAATTTTAATTATATTATAAGAATTTGTAGTGTACATGGAGTACTGACTGATAAAGTGAAAATGTTCATTGTCGTAAGCTAATTTCCACTTTCGATAAAAAGTCAGAAAAACTATTTTATTAATTTTATAAACCCAATTTTTTTACATATTATTAATTTCCTGCTTAGTTCATCAACACATCATCCACAATAGTTTGAATAATAATTTATAGTACAATTATAACGCTTGCATTGGAAGACAAAACAGAAAAACGGAACAGATCGATTACAGTATGAAATTTTATAGCATCGACCCACATAATTAATGTCTCACATAAAAGAAAAACTAAATAATTAGATGGAAAAAAAAATATTCAGAATAAGAATAAAAACAAATAGTCACATTGAAAATTAAAAATCTATTTGAAAAAAAATGAAGCCAACGAAGAAAATTAAAATTTCGGTTTCAATGTTGCCTGGCTGTTGTTGTTGCGCATAAGATAATATGGGAATCGTGATTAAATTTTCAATGAATTTTTTTATTAAATTGTAGAAATTTTTTTTGCAAATAAACATACACGTATGTATGAGGTCTGTGCAAAAAGTATCGCGAATTTTGAATTTCCGCGGGTTACTCACTTATGCCGACAAGTTCGGCCATTTTGAATGTTCAGTTAATTTTTGACAACTGTTTTGCGTGCACGTGTTTTGGCACGTTTTCGATTTTTGCACATTCCAAAAAATGGATCAAAGAATCTGTATCAAATTTTGTGTGAAAAACAAAATTAATTGCGCGGACGCATTCCAAATGTTGACTGTAACATATGATGAAGCTACCTTGGACCAAAGCAACATTTATCGGTGGTACAAAATATTGTCAGAGGGCCGAGAAGATATGAACGAAGAAAAGCCAAGTTTGGTCAAATGTGAAGGTTTTGCTTACAGTTTTATTCAATTGCAGGGGCGTGGTGCATCATGAGTTCTTTCCACAGGATAGACCGGTCAATAAGGAATATTACCTGCAAGGTGCGCTAGGCAATCCGCCAGAAATGCCTGGATTTGTGGAAGAACAAAAATTGGCGTTTGCCATTTTTGGCCAAAAACAATAATGCCACAGCCACCGTATTCCCCAGATCTGGCCCCCTATGACTTTTTCTTGTTCCCGAAACTGAAGAGCCCCATGAAAGAACTACGCTACGCTACGATTGAGAAGATAAAGACGGCATCGAAGGAGGAGCTGAGCAAGATCACAAAAAATGATTTTTTGAAGTGTTTCGAGTATTGAAAAAAACGTTGTCATTACTAATAATTATTATGCGTACTGATGAGTAATTTATCAAATTAATGGTCAGATAGAAAATATTATGTATGGTAATTGGTTTTCTTCTTCTTCTTTTTAATTTTACAAATATCTACACTACAGTATAGTAACAAGCATATAAGGCTGTGGAAAGTAAACTTCCATCGAAGTGTCTCCTGTTCATGTGAACATATGTGAATGTGAGTTAAAAGCTAGTATTTTATGTATTGAACCAGTGAAGTTTAGGTCTAGGATGGGTATTTCTAGGAAAAAAAGTGGAGGATAGTTTTTTCAAAGTCCCATTTTTTCGTGATGTCGTCATAAGATAAAATGGGAATTCTCTCGACAATTTTGCAAAACAGTTTTGTTTAGGAAAATTGGATTCGATGGGAATTGAAAGACTTAATAGACCCTTAGAATTTTTATCCGTAGGTCCAAATTGGTTTGAGTAATGTGTCGTGTAAAAGTACTTTGTTGCCTATTCTTAACCAAGAACTTTTGTCTAGAAGTCAAATTAGTTGGGGATATCGTCTATTTACATAGTTCAAGTCTTTTGAGTCATGCGGATTCCTTATCAAGCGTTTTTTTAAATATAGTCCTAAGTACAAAATTTTAGTGTTTTGTGATATTTCACTATTATTTTTTGCCTAAAAATATGAAGCACTGTCAGGTACAAAATCTGTAAAATAATAAAAATATCGAGTTGGATTTAATCGTGTTAGTATCCTAATTTTATGAGGGGGCTGAAAAATTTCCGGGGAACCCTTTCTACCGTCGTGTGCTCACTGGAATCCCCAATTTTCTCCACCTACAAAAAAAATGCCTAATAACATTATTAACCATACCAAGCACACTGGACTAACTTTGGAAGATTTCGTTTCACTCCTTGGCCAAGCACAGGAAAGCCAGGTTGTTTCCTTTTCGGTAACCAACTCCATTCTTCATGCGTTTCTGTCGTATTCAACTCAACTATTTCCTATATGTTGACTCCTTCCATTACGGACCTCCTAGCTCCTTTTCCAAGTCCCCTTCCTAATTAATTTTTTAATAAAATTACATGCCTACAAAATTTAGCAGTTTTCTGAGTGTTTTGTCCAACTAACTACTTAGGAAAGTCGCCAAATAGCCTCATTATCGTGGCAGACTCTTGTCGTAGACACCTTACATTGTGTAGTTACATCGACGACATGGTGAAGTTGGGTTCTACCTATTCCAATTGTTGGCATGACATAAACAATTTCGGATTTACCATTTCTATTTTAAATTGGAATGCAGCCCAATGTGCCCTTCTTGTGACAGGGTGGCAGAGTGCATAGAGCACGTGTTATTTTAATGCATTCAATTCTAAGCGGAAAGAGAAAAGAGACGCAGAAATGTAATTGGCAGACCACTGACGCTAATCTCAGGACGAGAATATCGTGGTCCTAATGTTGGACTTGAGCACAACTTGGGAGGCGATCAATGTCTTATACACATAGTCCTAAAAAACTCCTTCTGCATGAACGAAAACGAAGACGGTAGGGGTTATCAAGCAGCGTAGTGATTCAAATCAATCCTTGCCCCACGAACTTATCTCTGTCGGTGATTTCGTGAGGATATATATATAGAAATGTAACCAAGTAACCTGGTTTTAGTGAGTTAAGGTTCCACACTTTGTTTTTTAATGATTTTCAGCATACTATAACAAAAAAAGACACCTAATGTTAGGGACACACATCTGGTATCGATATCGATACTACGTTGAACACCCTATACATTAACCAAGTATGTGCACTTCTCTATACACAAACCTGGTAGTTTTACTGACTTCAGCGCCATACTTCCACAGTAATACTGCAGCGGTAAGTAGAGGAGCTAAAAATGACGTCGATTTGTTTGGTTGCTTGTAGAAAGGAAAAATGACGTTTTGTTTTCAGTTCGTAATGCGATTTATTTACATTTTAGTTGCTCGTAATTTTTTTTATATCTAATAAACAGCTCAAATTCAATGATAAAAAATGAATCATTTTCTAACCCGCCAAAAGACAAAAGTCGAAACGTCAAACTATACCATGAGCGGCAGTGTGTCAGGGGGTTTCTGTGCATTCCACACAGATCTGTGTCCCTAGCATTCCATGCAAATAAACAAAATCACGTGTGCACTGCAACTACAATATTATTCAGACAGTCATTTGTATAAGGAAATTCACGATTTTTTTGCAATAACAAAAAATAACATAAAAATAAGTCTTTCTGAAAATATCATGAGAAAAACAAAATCCAAAATTAATTTAATTGTTTCCTTCATAGAACAAAAAACAGTCATGAAAATCACCTGATTTAAAGTTTCTTCAATAAGGCTAATCGCTTCAGGTTAGGTTATTGTCTATTATCTGCGTGTATGTACGTACGTCTTTATTAAATCAAGAAAAAAAAATTCTAGAGATTCATACAAAATCACTACTACCACAACTAGTCAATTTACGTATTTTAATAATGAATCGGCCAATTTAATTGGTACAAAAAACTTTTTGGATAATAAAAATTTTACTAAAACTATTTTTCTTTTTATTGTTTTTCTTATAATGCGGGAGCAACAATAATTACCTTAGAAAAAATTGAAAAACAAAAGAATTTAGTTTAAAAATTTTACGTCAATTTCTGGTATTCTGAGTTTCTTTCGATGTTGGACATTTTTACAAAAAAAAAAAATTTTTTTTAATGGAAATCATTGAAGCATTGAACTTTATTTTATTTCTTATTTTCTGTAAAACTGCGAGACTATGTGAATCCACTCCCCTTAACCCGCAATTGATCTGTTGACTGATTTTTATTGTATTATACGTTCCAGTAGGAAATTGGAAGTATTTTGATTAAAATAGTAATCAGTTACATGTGTGAGAAATAGTAATAGTAATACACATAGTGAAAATTTTCAAGATATTGTGAAATCGAGACTTTCTGGGAAAATAATAAAATGCGTTAAGTTTTTTTGTGTCAACTATTGTGAAAATAGTTTTGTTGTTAGAATTTATATTTTAAAGTTAAAATGATTAAAACTCACAAAAATTATTGATCGTTCGCTAAATAAACTTACTTCATCGTAAAATGAATAATACGTTAATCAAGTACGGGTCGCTTTTAAATTGGTCAAAAACCAATTCTATAAGAACGAATGCGTATGAGTATATAGGAAAAAGATTGCCTCAAAATATTGTATTGGGAGTAAAATAAAAAAAACCAGCGTTTGCCAATAGATGGCGTCAGCAGTAAATGCTAGTCCAAAATATCGGATCGATCGGATATGGCAAATCGTAAGCATAGGCATCTGTAAAAAACTCTTCATCATTACATTTGTGACTTTTTATCGGCGCTATATATTTTTTTTTTTGTACTTTTTGGGTGGTGATATCGATGTGGAAGACAAGAGCGTATCGATAGTTTCAAGACGCAGAATTGAAAGAACTTGCTGATTCCTTGGGCGTGACTCAACCAGCTATTTCCGGGAATGATCCAAAAGCAAGGAAATTGGGTGCCATATGAGTTAAGATGTGCCATACGAAGACGGAGAATTGAAAGAACTTGCTGATTCATTGGGCGTGACTCGACAAGCGAAAGATTCGGGAATGATCCAAAAGCAAGAAAATTGGGTGCCATAGGAGTTGAAGCCGAGATACGTCGAACGGGGTTTTTTAACGTGCGAACAGCTGCTTCATCGGAAAAAATTAAAGGGTCTTTTGCATCGTATTGTGACTGGCGATGAAAAGTGGATCCATTACGATAATCTAAAGCGAAAAAAATCGTGGGGGCGCCGCAGCCATGCATCAACATTGATGCCCAAGCCAAACATCCATGGCTCGAAGCTCATGCTATGTATTTGGTGGGACCAGCTCGGCGTGGCATATTATGAGTTATTATAACCGGGTGAAAATATCGTAGGAGATCGCTCTTGAACACAACTTATGTGTTTGAGCCGAGCATTTAAGTAAAAACTACTATTGTATAATACGAGTGAAGACATGACAACGCACAGCCATATGTTGCTAAGGTAGTTAAAATCTACCTGGAAACACTGAAATTGAACGTCTTACCCCACTCGCCGTATTCTTCAGACATTGCCCCTTCCGACTACTTCTTTTGATCGATGACACGTGGCCTGGCTGAGCAGCACTGCTGATCTTACGAAGAGACTTAAAAAATGGATCAATTCGTGGATTGTATCAAAAGACAAGAAGTTTTTTCAACATGGAATCTGTATGCTGCCAGAAAGATGTGAAAAAGTTGTGGCTAGCAATGGACAATACTTTAAAGCATGGGTCGGCAACCTATAACCCGCGGGTCACCGAGTAACCCATTTGATGATTTCAAGTGACCCACTTTAGTTCCGAAAATAAAGTATAATATATAAAAATAAATTATAATACATAAAAGTATGGGCTACACTACATTATCGAAATTAGCGTCGCATTGATTTCCATGCATTTAAATTTGAAGCCGTAGTTGGTAGTAGTAGTAGTAGCCCAATTACAACTAGGCAGTTATACACATAAGTTTTACTGTTATTGGACAGTTGTGTGTCAGTTATAGTTATAACACATGTTCAGTAGCACAAGAAATAGTGACGTGAAAGTCAGTTTCAAAGTTTTAATAAACATGAAGAAATATTTACATTTATAATAAAGCTCAAGGAAATAGAAGAAAATGTTTTAAATTTGCAATATTTTCAATATCTAAAAATTGACAAAATTTAGTTTAGAAATGATTGTTTTTAAAAGTTCAACATTATGGATGGATAAATTCAAGAAATTGCGAAAAGAAAGTGGAAAAAAGAGAAGATTAACAATGTCCTACGAAGTTTTCATCTTTGCAAAAAAATAGGCTCTGCCATTTTGTCCACATTCGGTTCAACTTATAAATGTGAGTAAATATTTTTACAAATGAAATTTATATTAAGCAAGAACAGGAACAGATTAACTACAGAAAATTCAGATGCTTGTATTCGTTTTAAAATAACTAACTATAAACCAGACTTGACTAAATTGACGTCACACAAATTCAACATCAAAGAGGGGGGGGGGGGGGTAGCCATTGATATCAAAGAGAACATTTATTAAAAAAATTCATTTGACTATGTTTGTAATTATTTTCTTAATAAAATATATCTTATTATTTACTATATGATGGTTTTAATACAAAAATATCTCTGACCCAAACGTATCTTTAATTCTCACATTTTGGTTCATTTTGACCAGCGGCCAAAAAAGGTTGCCGACTCCTGCTTTAAAGCATGAATATATGTCAGAATTTTTCCAAAATAAAACCTCAAATTTTGGAAAAACCATGTTTTTTTACATTTGTACTCCCAATATATTATATAAAATTATTTAAAAAAAATCGTCTTTTATTAATTAACAATTAATCATAAAACTGTATTCTATTTTTATTTATATTAAAATATTGGGTTGTCCGAAAAGTAATTTCGTTGTTTCCCAACAGATGACTTAATTGTATTTTTTCACAACCAACTTCATACTTGTATTTTGACAGCTGACATAGCAAGGCTTCGATTGATTCTGCACAGTATTTTTTGCTTCATACCCTTTTAAATATGGAAAGTGAAAAACAGCATTTTCGACATATTTTACTATTTTGCTATAGAAAAGATAAAAAGGAAAAAAAAAATTATCCGATGTGTATGGAGAAGATGTGTTAAGTGAGCACCAGTATCAAAACTGGTTTGCAAAATTTCGATCCGGCAATTTTGATCTCGAAGATGCACCACCACGTTCTGGAAGGCCAGTTGAACCTGATGAAGACACAATAAAGGCATTAATTGATGCAAACCGGCGAATAACAACTCGTGAGATCGCTGAGAGATTAAATTTATCGAATACGAGCGTTCATGATCATTTGAAACGAACCAACGCTTGACATATGGGCTCCTCATCTTCTTACGGAAAAAAATTTGCGCCGTCGGATTGACGTTTGTGATTTGGTTCTCAAACGCCAAGAAATGATCCATTTTGGAGGCATAACATCACTGTTAAGCGCAAAAGATTCTGGAGTAGAAAATATCAAAGGAATCGTTTATTTTGAGCTTCTACTGAGCAACACAACGATTAATTTTTTGAAGTGTACTGTCATAAGTTGGACAATTTGAATGATTGCAAGAATTGGTCAATAGGAAATGTATAGTGTTCCAACAGGATAAAGCGAAACCACATACAAGTTTGACCAATCAGCAAAAGCTTTTAGAGCTTGCATGGGATATACTCCAGACCTAGCACCTTCCGAATATCAATTGTTCCGGTTTTTATACGGTAAAAGGTTTAATTCAAATGAGGAGGTCAAAAGTCACTTGTATCACTTTTTTGCCAGCATAGAACAAAAATTTTATAAGCGTGTAATCATGCTACTGCCAGAAAGATAGCAAAGGGTGTTGGATCAGACTGGATAATATTTATTTGAATAAAATATTAATTTACTATAAGAAAATCGTCTTTTATTTTTATTTTAAAAAAAAAACGAAATTACTTCCCGGACAACCCAATAAAATACATTCATTCAATTGTATGTTACTTACAAAACCGTGGTGACATCGATTGCTGTATAATGCAATATGTAACAACTTCCAGCATATTATAGATGTAAGTAAGTAATGCTTGGTAATACAGAAAGTAATCGCTTACATTTGCGAACATATTGTAGGGAAAAGTAATCTGTGTTGTAATGCATGCAGTTAGTAAGTGATTCCTTACCAGTAATGAGTACGTATACCATATAATCGATTCGGTAAGTACCTATCATATATTATTATCCTATGATATACGATAATACACACATTGGCACAGTTTATTTCAATTATAAATATAAAATTTTCATAAATTTCGATTTAATAGTAAAAATTATAACAATTTCAAATTAATTAAATTTTAATTTTTTATACAGAGTGTGTTCTTTTTTTTAAAAAAAAAACCAAGAGTAATTTTGTTAAATAAAAATATTTCCATTGCAAAATGAAGAACTAACTAATCCATGAATAAATAATAGAATAAAGAATTACCTTAAATAGGTAGGTGTATGCGGGCTATGCGTACATATTTACTATTTAAATAATTCAGATAAAAAAAAACAACCAAGATAGATCAAATAAACAATTTTACAGAATACTCTAAATGAAGATATCATCGTCTAATATTTTTTAATACAAAAAGGAGTGTTATATGTGTGATGATTTTTTCCATATAATGTTAATGATTTTTTTTTTGCTATTGAAGATTAGCACCCAAAACACTTATTTATGAATAAAAAATAAATTATCGCATGAAGTATATTAAAGTGTAACGTAAAAGAATATTAGAAAATTTATTCGCATAAATTATTCAAGAGAAAAAAATAAACTACTATTCCTGTGCATATAGATATTATCCTTGGAATCCTTTTATGTCATGCAACATAATGTAAGTAATTGACAAACAAGTGGTAGTAGAATGTGCTTACACGCAAAGGTAAAAAATGATGATGCCCGAATAAGTGTACGGAAGAAGTCAGTGCTATTTTTATTTAATTTTACATACTTTCACTGTCTGATTTCATATAATTTTATGCTAATACTTATAGTGCATAATATGTTTTTTAATAGTAAGAATTTTTTGTATTATTAAGTTAATAAAGAAAGAAAAGTATATTAGCATGAGTTATCTTTCACTGTAGGTGGTCTATATTTGCATAGATTTATTTTTTTATAATGATTTTTTATATAGAAAAATTAGTAAAATTATTCGGCTTATAAGTAATTTTCAGCAATATTTTTAGTGAAATGTAAACTCTAAGTGTCAGGTTATTTGTAGATAATTAAAGAAAACTCAGCTTTATCACTAGCTGGATTCAAACTCAAGATGGCTGGGAATTAATTAAAAATTTTAAATTTTTTTGCTTGTATTCTTCTTAAAGATGCGATATTAAAATATTTTTTTTAAAAACTGTAAGATAGTGGTTAGGCCTGATTAGATGTGCAGCGAAATTTTTTGGTTTAAGCACTTTGGTAAATTCTTTACTGCATGCAGCCGCGCACCACATCTCAAACTCAAAGTTCTCTACGCAGCACCAGTGCTGCCACAACACAAATTGAAAAGCACACTAAACTCGACATTAGTTTAACAAGTAATTTGACATTTACTACCACTACAAATGTCAAATTTAATTGTTTCTTACCAATTTGTACGTAAATTAAAATTTTCAACTCCAACTCTTGTTGCACATTGAAATTAGGCTTTTGTTGCCTAATTCATGTTGGATACAATCCGTTAGCTGTCGTTAAAAATTTCTCTTAAAATTTAGTATTTTGTTAATTTTTTTCACATATTATAAGCGCAAATATCGATAGTATGCATAAAATGTAACATTATTGAAAAGGCTGCCATGAGACTCGATCCTTTTGACATATTTTTTTAAGACTTTTTTGTACATTTTCAGAGGGTTTTGGTTTTTAAAAAATCTAAAATTAAAAGATTGTCTGCGCAAATATGATATTTTTTATAGCTCTACAAGAAAAATCCCAACAGCATGTTATTTAACGTCAATTATTTGTTATTAAATATGAAACCACGAGTCGCCTATGACTATAGGGATTGAGTTATGCTCAATCAAAGCACCACCATTACTGGCAGTTTAGAGTCAGTAACCAGTTACAAGCTAATTACTCTAACTCTTAGTGGCGAGGACTATCTAAACCTCTAGTGTCATAAGCAGTGATAGCGCTGGAGATAATTACCAGTATCTCTCACCAGCGATCCGGAGACCGTACCCGCGATATGGGTATTATTAACCACAGCCAGCACGTTGCTGCCTAAGGCGCCTCACCATTGTTTGCCTCACCATTGATGAGCACTTCGATTTCCGTGGCACCAATTTTTGTTTTAAGAGTACTTCGGTTTGTACTCCGCTGAGTGAGCTACGGTAAGGAACATTGTAAATTCCTAGGCACCACTAAGCCAGCTCAGATACCCGGGTTCGCCAAGACCCGAAAGTACAACCGGAATTGATTTTGGTATTTCACCCGGTCGCAGCCACCTTGCGTGCCATTTACACACTCATTCAAGTACCATTCTCACCCTCCTCTCAAAAAGTGCCACGGTAAATCTATTAAACCTTTCATATGGCTCTCTCATACCTTACACAACACTCACTGTGTTTGGTACTCTCCTACGCCGCCCCATAAGGGCATCTAGCCTCCGCAGCCAGTCCCCGCCCGTACACGAACCCATTCATACTGGCATGTCTCGTAGGTAAATACCCAAGGAACAGACTAAATTCAAATCCATACGCAGTAACAAAGTAAACGTCCGAAATGATCATGTGTGTCCATCTGTTCTCATCGACGTTGCCAAATTTCATATATTCTATTCAGGACCAGTACACGCCGCTGTCATGGACTAAGATCCTGAATATCTTCTTTCGAAACTGCACAACCAGCAAGCGGGCTGCGCCGCCGTAGACAGTAGTGAATGCTTCCATGCAGCACCTCCACGTCCCATTCTACCATGTGAACCTGCGCCGCATCGGTTGACACCGTTCTACATTCATTCAAACATGCATGCAAAGCCAGGATTTATGCCTATCCTTGCAAACTAGTAAGGCATAATGTCACCCCATGCACACGACGTATATATAGCATACGGAGCAAACACGCCCTTGCACAGGCCTTTCACCGCTCTGGATCGAAGTCCACATTTATTGCAAAATACTCGGATCCCGACTGCCTATAAACGAATACTGGACGCTAAAAAACCCCTCAGCAACATACACTTTGTGAGACATTCACTCCCATTCATTGCTCCATTCACAAACCATCTGCTTATAGCGGTTTCCCGCTACCTCTACTGCATACCTACACTGCCCCCTAATTCACAAGCAGAAGATCATCCGCATATGCGATCATACCGCAACCGGTCTCCTCCAAGTGCACCAAGAGACCGTTCATCATCATATTCCAGATCATATTCCAGATGGGAAACCACGCACAATCTGGCGAAAAACCCTCCCATTGTTTCCGCACACGGCCGCATACCTTTCATGGAATTAACTTCTCCATAGAGAAGTTTCTTCACATGAAACCTCCTCAAACCGCTCAATGATCCTCAGTTGATTTACCTTTTGTAATTCTGATCTGGGAGGCCAGTTGACGATACCAAATCTGAAAATTATGCGTCATGGGAACTATTAGCGCAGTAAAACCAAAATTTTTCATAGTATGTGTTTTGTGCCGCCATTCTGTTAAGGCCACATATGGTTCAGATTATAATCTTCAATATTAGATCATAAAAAATTCAGTAATCAAAGGACCCCAGCTCTCACAATTTACGGTTATTGCTTGTCCGTTAATATTTCAGGAAATTTATTTTACAATAATTTATGCTCCTTTATTTACTAAAGAAATATGGACAACTGACACCTTCAAATCATAATATACGTGGGCTACTATATATATTTCTGGCCTAATAATGAAAATGCGAATATTTATCAACGAAAAAGGTTTTATTGTTTTTCAAAATATTCTCCATCAAGATTTATACACTTTTGCATGCGCTCAAACCAATTTTCGAAGCACTTTTTCCACTCCGATTGAGACACCTCCAAAACATGGTTTTTGAATGCTTCAACAGCATCTTCTGGCGACGAAAATTAAAAAGAAGTCATTGGGTGCCAAGTCAGGGCTGTACGGAGGATGACCCATCAATTCGACGTTTTGTCCGGTCAAAAAGGCGCTGGTTTGAGCCGATGTGTGAGAGCTCGCATTGTCATGGTGCACAATGATTCGACTTCTCTTGTTCGTTTTTCGAATTTCTCCGAAGACTTCAGGCAAACAAATGGTGGTGTACCACTCAGAATTGACCGTCCTACGTTGCACAAGCGGAACAGTCGCCACATGACCAGTTTTGCCAAAGAAACAAGCGACCATTTGCTTCGAAGTGCTTCTTCCACGAACAACTTTCGTTGGATTTGACTCGTCTTGGAAGACCCACACGGTCGATTGCTGTTTTGTTTCGGGCTCATACGCATAGATCCATGATTCGTCACCTGTGACGATCTTATAAACGTCTTTTGAAGCACCGCGATCGTATTTTTTCAGCATTTCTTTACACCAATCCACACGAGCCTTTTTTTGAGCGATTGTCAAATTGTGCGGGATCCAACGAGAACAAACCTTTTTTACGGCCAGGTGTTCATGCAATATCGAATGTATGCTGGTGGGAGAAATGCCTAGGCATGCCTCTATCTCACGGTATGTCACATGACGGTCTTGCATTATCAGTTCACGTACGGCATCGATGTTTTCTGGAACAACGGCTGTTTTTGGACGACCTTCACGGAATTCGTCTTTGAGCGAGCGTCGGCCACGATTGAATTCGTTGTACCAGTTTTTCACAGTGCTATAGGATGGTGCTTCATAGCCATACAAAGATTTAAGTTCATCGATGCACTCTTGTCGTGATAATCCACGTCGAAAGTTGTGAAAAATGATCGCACGAAAATGTTCACGAGTTAATTCCATTTTTTTGCCAAATTGATTTTTTCAAGTCACTGTAAACAACACAAATGATAGTCGTACGTCAAAACGTTCTGAGTACGTTTATGCTAAAAAATGTCAAACTTTCCAATGGAAATGTCAGATCGCACCTGGCAACACTTAGTGTTGCCTAGGCCAGAAATATATATAGTAGCCTATAAAAAGTCACTTATTATGGATACAAACGCTTCTCTACAGTCATTTGCAAATTTTTAGAGCCTCAAACTTTTTGTACAAAGTTTTTCTAAATAATTTTTTTTTTTAAATAATGGCAACTATTAAGCTAAATAAATATTATATTAAATAGTATTTTTTAGTATAAAAACTGTTAAATAATAATACTTTATTTTCCAAACTATAAAATGGATAACTAGTAACTTTAAATTCATCATTAAATTATGGTAACAAAAAAAAAAATTACATAAAAAAATCTTTCCAAAAGTTGGAATTACTGGACATATTTCTAAAAAGTCGAAAGCATCTATTGGCCTTGAGAATTGGTAATTTCCCACTCAAAAATTTCTTACAAAGTAACTTTTCAGGTTCATCTGATTTAATGTATTTTATTTTCATCAGAATCATTTGGAATAAATGAATATGATTCACATAAAAATACCCTGGAAAATGTAAATGCACAAAATTTCCAAAAATAGCCCCAAGCTCTCGTCGTTTTTGTATTTTTTTTTCCCCCAAAACAAAACTAACACAAAATAATGTAAATAAATTCGCTTCTTCAACTGTTAATAGTGAAATACAATTCGTTATATCAAAAATGGTACTTGGAAAAAGCCAGACGATCAAAATCATTATTCTAATCCATGTACGAGTATTCTCAGACCCATAATCCATACATACACAAATGCAAGTAGTTCCGTAAAATGATCAAAATTTTCTTCAATTAATTTTTTTTTTCTTCAAAAAATATTTACAACATAGCCCATTGGCCAAGGAATAAATTTGTTTTATTTTTTTTCATAAATGTACTGTACGTGCTGGAGAAAGTAAGAGTTCATTTAGGCAACAAAAAAAACAACTAAAAAAAAACCTCATGACGACTTGACTAAATATGTTATTTTAAGACGAAAAATGACTTGGACCCGGTAACCGGAAAACATACACTTCGGTGTTTAGTCAGTTGCCTTTAAATGGAATCGAAATTAAACCGGGTTTACAGTTTACACTCGTACGTGCACGTATGCTTGCTCGTACGTACACGTATGCGTGTGTTTGATGTTGTTTTCCTAAGTACAATTTTCCCAGTTTCTGAACACGTAAAGGGCATTTCCATAGTTTAGGTGGTGTTATTGTTAAAAATGGAAATTTTAAACGTCTGGAATAGGCAATTAGATGACGGTTTTCTTGTAAACATAAAAAAAGGTAACGTGTATTTGGGGCTCCATCTTAAAATTTTCGGATAAAAATAATTAAAAGTTTTTTCCTTTTTTTTTTTTTTGAGGGTGTTTTTTGGCTGTGTTCGTTTGCAGACATATTCATTAGTCTTCATAAATTTTATGTTGTGCTAATTAGATAGATTCTATTCTTAACTTTTCTATTTATCTATGCGAATATCTTCTATTACGAATGTAAATATAGAGAACGTGTCTGTTTTGAGTTTCGTTAAAGGCCAAACATTAATTGAAATCGTATTTGGTATAAGTTCTTTTTTTAAATATGTGATTTTTCTTAATTTCATATCTTAAAAGCTACAATATTTGAGAGATTTTAACGTAAACTATCACTTTCCGTTACTCAAGGATTGTACTGACTATTATTAAGACAAATAGTCCAGTCGTACGATAAAGAAAACATTTGAAGAGGCTTCTGAGTTTCCGACTGATGATGCTGCTGATGGTAGAGGAAGTGTCCATCCATGGCTCCAGTCAGTTTAGTTTTTTTTTGGCCTTAATCCAACTGTTGGCGAATTGTTTTTCAGTATTTCAATTTTCTTTTCATAATGATGCTCAAAAGCTAAAGTTTAATGACTCTCAACTAGCAATAGTCTTTTCATTAAATATATATTTTCTATTGTTTCTAGTGGCGCTTTGTCCTTTATAATTTTGAAGGCTGAGGGAAGTTCTTTGCCAAGGACTCAATTTTTTTTTTATAATTTCAATTCGATTCGATCAAAACTTTTGGCAGATTCGTATTTAGCTTTTAGCCTCTTTACTATCTAAACTATTAGCGTACGGATAAAACAGATTTTTTTTTTTTACAAACTGTTTATTATTTCAAAACTTTTTTAGAGTTTGTCATTATTATTTTTTTTTTCTATTTCTGTCTATCATTTTCTCGTCCTAATTAGGCAGGCAGGTGGTTTATAGTTTTTTTGGAGTGTATTGACATTAGATTTAAATCGATATAAATCGTGTGTTTTGCTTTCAAATTTATTGGAAAAAATATGTCTGAATTAGAACAGGTGTCCTTATTGATCTAATATAAAATACACTTGTGCCATTATACATGAAATTTTATATAAAAACGAGTTCATCACTGCCAAATAGATAAATTTGATTGTAGCATACTTTCAAATATTTTAGGTTGAAAGGCTTCTTTAACCTGCAATCCTTCTCTATAACGTTGATTTTAACATAAAGATAAAAAAGTTTGTTTTTAATTCTGAAAAATACTTTGGCTTTCATAAGTGCTTGTATATGAGCTGTGACAGAAAAGTATTGAATAGACCGATTTTTATCCATTTTGTGGCTTTACTTGCACGTGTTTTGGCTCGTTTTCGATTTTTGCCCATTTTCGACCAAAAACAGCATCGCATTAATCCGCCAGAAACGCCCGGATTTGTGGAAGAACAAAAATTGGCTTTTGCACCATAATAACGACCCTGCTCACACATTGTTGCTTGTGCACGAATTTTTGTCCAAAAACAACACACTAATAATGTCGCAGCTACCGTATTCCCCAGATCTGGACCCCTGTGACTTTTTCTTGTTCCCGAAACATATTCTTTGATCCATTTTTTTGGAATGGGCAAAAACCGAAGACGAGCCAAAACACGTGCAAGCAAAGCAGCTGTC
Source organism: Atherix ibis (assembly GCA_958298945.1). Lineage (NCBI taxonomy): Eukaryota > Metazoa > Arthropoda > Insecta > Diptera > Athericidae > Atherix > Atherix ibis. The sequence goes on from OY282607.1 coordinate 21,728,873, forward strand.
AAAAATTAACTGAACATTCAAAATGGCCGAACTTATTGGCATAAGTGAGAGTTATAAGTACCAACATAACGCCACAAAAATCGAAAATCGAATATACATAACACGCAGAAATTCAAAATTCGTGATACTTTTTGAACAGACCTCGTATGTGCAATTTGACAGCCGTACAGAAAAAAATATCATCAAAGATAATTATGGATTATCATAAGCTTTGCCATTTTCTATTATGCGATTATTTAACTATCACAAAAAAAAACGTTAAAATTGTAAAAGCTTTGTACAAAAGTGGTGATTTCTGCCGTAGCAACATTTCACACTTGAAGAGGAGATTATAGTCGTCAGCTTTGAGGCTATTTAAAAACAAACCACAAGTGACTGCTGCGGAGAAGCCATTGTATTCACGAAAAGTTATTGTTTGGTTTGCATTTCTGCCTGGATTTCTTTGAAAAAGAGGAGAAAGAGACCACTATCGTCAATTTTGAGCGTTATGGCTACATGATAACCGATTTTTTTTGGCCCAAACTTGAAGATTTTATCTGGAAGATAAGTCATTTCAAAAAAACTATAACCCAGGCCACACTACAGAAAAATCTTTCCCTAATGTACGAAAAATTCCCAGAACGCGGTAATTCGCCTCCACGAGCGTACGTTTTACCCCCTTGGACTTTTTTCATATAAAGTTATGCAAAAATCATATTTACGCAGATAATCCTTAAGCTTTAGAGCATCTAAAAACAAATAGTCGGAAAGTAATGACCTCATCACATTTGAGGTAATTTTTAATACCTTCTTTCGAAATCTGCGAAAAAGGCATTAAAAATTACCTCAAATAAATCAAATCCTGCAAAAAGTCTTCACGACTACCATTTGAATAATATTATATTTCATACATAATAAAAAGATTTAATCAATATGATTATAAAAAAAATTGAATCGAAATCTAAAATTTAAATATCTTTAATTGAACTTCACTTTCCGAAGCTAAAATTGGATAGCCCTATACATATGTTTTATTCCTTTCAAGGTGGATTCTCTTCTTCTTGGTAGTCCAAATTTATCGATTATGATGTCCGTGTGATAGGAGACGTTGCCATGGTGGACCATCTAAGTGTCTGCAATGTTTAACTTAAAGGGAAGAACCCTTCTTACCGAGCCTTTACGGAATATCTTTATACAATAAAAATTTTTTTTCTTATAAGTTTTTCGATGTTGAAGATTTTTTTGGGAGTAGTTCATCTTTTACTGATTTTTTACAACTTTTCGTAAGTCAAACTTTCAGATTCACCAAGCTTACCACAAAATTTAATGGTACAAGTTCACTTATCACGCTCTCTAGGGTTCCATAGTTACAAAACGAGATTGTACTCTACGTCTACGAAGGCCTAAGAAAAAGCAGCCTGCAGTGTTGCCAGATCGCTCATAACTTTCTGCCACACCTTGTATACCAAAAAAAAATACTTTTTACTATTACGAACTCACCTTTTAGGTGTATTTTTATAAAAAAAAAACCATATATATAAAAAAAAATCTATTCTCGTATACAAAATGATAAAAAATAAAAAACCAAATAAAAAAAATTGATTTTAAGGTTATGAACTTTCAACAGAAATGAGCGTGACATACTTTCCGAACAAAATACTTTTATAGTTTCGTCAAAATAATTGCCCTTTTTTTCGGAAAAGTGAAGAGAATTGAAATAAAAACAAAACGAAAATTACCGCAAACTATTATTAAATCATTTACCTTTGCCAATCAATAAGAAAAATTCTATGTCCAGGTTAATTTTTGAAATGACCAAATAATAAGTAACCATACGAACACTACCAACAACGAATGAATTATATTATAGTACAAATTGTAATGAAAATTCAGATTTTGTATAATATATTTATTTATTGTGAAAGGTATGAAAATAGGAAATTCACAATAGCTCTAAAGCCTGAATATTATGCAAAATAATGCACAAATTTCCTCTACACCTTTAAACTGTATGTTTTTTTGTACAAAAAAAGACGTATGCATATACACAGTAGGAAAAACAGGATAAAGTATTTCACCTGCAAACTATTTTCAAAACTTCCGACTTTAAAGTTCACCACCCCTTCAACTTTTATGCAATTTTGACTTTATGATGTTCGACCCATTTACTACCGATTTATAGATTTATCGTATGGTTATAGTTCTATAGTGTGGTAAGTCCTTTAGTTTGGGCTCACTTATTTCTAACATTTACTATTGCAAAATTACCTTTAAAACAGTTTTGTTAAATTTTTTTCTCACAATTGGATTACCAGGCACCTCATTCTATTGTTTACTTCGTTTATGGTCAGCTAGCATTTCCTATAATTACAAATTTGCTGTTCAAATCCTTAGACTAAAAAGGGCACAAAAAACATTTTCACTATTCCATAATATTTTAACCGATCCTAATGAAGTTTTGCCTGCAGTCATTTTATCGTTGATTCCTTATATAACTAAGCATGTATATTTAGTTTTGTTAATTATTATTTCACAAGTACAGGAGTGTAAATGTATTATATATATTCCGTATACGAATTATTGTTTTCTCTATTCGTGTCCGTATAATATATAGTGAATGGTGGTAGTTCTAATTCATTTGTAATTGATAAGATACGAATATATTGGTTAATATTTGAAAATAATTATTAGCCTACTTAGACAATCTGAATCATGGCGTAAAATAATAATAAGGCTAGAGTACATTGGCCTAAAAATGGCTACTATATCACCATTGCACGTTTCATAATTCAAAAATTCTGGCAATTTTGGCAATTCTGGTAATTCTGGCAAATCCAGCAATTCTACATTCTCGTACGTGCGATGGTATTTTGGATTGAACATTGAAAATTGGGACATGGCCTATTTTGAAAAACCTTAAGCCACCCCTACCTAATAAAATGGAGTAAGTCTTCTTAGATACCTTTTGTTTTCTTAGATACATTTGTGCACATATATATATTTTATCCAATTTTAAGGATTGCATTGATGAAATGTTCTATTTTTTGTCTTTCGTGCCTGTTTAATTTGATTAAAACAAAGACGATATTACCAGATGAAAATATTCTCATGAACTAAATATAATAAGGGAAATAGCAAGAGAAAAAATAATATGAAATGTATAATTTTCGAAAGAATAATAAAATAAATAAAGCGCCAGCAAAGAATCTAACCCAATCTGTACGACGTGACTCTGTTTTCATTAGCCGAAGCCAAAAAGCAGCCAATTTCACAAGTCACCTAAACATACTCGTAGTATTGTAGTATAGCTCTAGTCGAAGAGATTCAGTGGATAAGAGTATATCGCCAACAAATATTGTATAATAATAAGCGGCCATATTAAACAGAACTGATTATTTTCATATCGACGTGATTCTTCCTATAGAAATACGAATATTTGTACACTAGACTAGTCTGAAAAGACTGTGGATCTATAAAACCGAATCGGATAAAATCAGTTTCAGGCCGCATTATATTTTATTCGGAATTATAGAAGAAAATCACATTTATGCGGCATACACGAATTCCATAATATTTGCATAGCCAAATCAACTAAAACTATCGAATGTAGACCTAGATCCAACGGTGCACTATCTGAATTTTTCATTTCACGTTCACTCTACTTAATGTAAAAATACTAACACATTTGTACGTGTACATTTATGCATACATATACACATATATGCACATTCAACTAAAATCAGTCTATAAAAGCCCGACCCGCTGGAGCACTACTAAATCCACCAATTTCGATGCAGTGAAAAACACAAGAGGTTTTTTTTGGGTTGTGTGTGTGTGTTGTGGGATGGTTTGGGGTAAAGGGGGGTCTGGTATGCCAGAAAATTGGTATTTGATCATGAATATTTTTATGAACGGAAAAATGGAGACATGTACAGAATTATCCTAACTCCAATAAAATGGGTAAGCTTTTGAAGAGCTTTAGAGATATTACCAAGTGGCTTTAGAGAGACACTACATATTTGGTTAATGTCGAAATATTTTATTCAAATTAATAACAGTTTTTGTGGATGAACATATATGCATGAATATATATACGAGGGTCGTTCAATAAGTCCTTAGAAAATCCAAGAAATTGCGCTCGTAGTGTCGGTAAAGATTTTTTTTGTAAGTACCACTATCGACAGGAAAGCTGTCAAAATTTCAGCTCGATCCATAGCGTAAGTCAATTTCTATCGTCGATTACAGTTAACGACATTTATTTGTGCATAACAATGGAAAAAAGCGAGTTTAGGGCTGTCATGAAACATCTCTATTTAAAAGGCTTAAGCCCAAAAGAAATCAAAGCTGAGTTGGATGCAGTTCATGGCACATCTGCACCTGTGTTTGCGACGGTTTACAATTGGGTGAATGAATTTAAACATAGCCGTTCATCCACAAAAGATGAACATCGTTCAGGACGCCCAGTTGAGGTGTCTACTCCTGAAATCATTTACAAAATCCACGATCTGATTTTGAACGATCGGCGAATTAAAGTGCGCGAATTAGTTGAGGCCACGGGCATATCACAAGGTACAGTCGCTTCAATTTTGCATGAAAAATTGTCTGTGAAAAAAATTTCGGCAAGATGGGTGCCGCGTTTGCTCTCAGAGGAGAATAAGCGCAATCGTGTAGTGGACTCTGAAGCTATATTGGCACTCTTTCATCGCAATCCTGCCGAATTTCTTCGTCGATATGTTACTGTGGACGAAACCTGGATACACTACACTCCAGAAACGAAGAGACAGTCATCACAGTGGATTTTCAAGGGTGAACGGGCTCCGAAGAAGACAAAAACTGTGCCATCGGCCGGCAAGGTGATGGCCACGGCCTTTTGGGATTCGCAGGGCATCATTTTTATCGACTACTTGGAAAAAGGAAAAACAATAACAGGAGCGTATTACGCGTCGTTATTGCAACGTTTGAGCGACTAAATCAAAGAGAAACGCCCCCATCTGAAGAAGAAAAAAATCCTCTTGCATCAGGACAATGCGCGTGTGCACACCTGCGCTGTTTCCATGGCCAAAATTGTGGAATTGAGAATGGAATTGTTGCATCATCCCGCTTATTCAAAAGATTTGGCCCCGAGTGACTATTTTCTTTTCCCCAATCTGAAGAAATGGCTTGGCGGACGACGGTTCACTTCCAACGAGAACGTCATTGCTCAAACGGATGAGTATTTTGCAGAACTTCCGAAATCCTATTTTTTGGACGGGATAAATTTTTTTTAAAAAACAGTTTTTTTCCATCTTTTTCTAAGGACTTATTGAACGACCCTCGTATATATGTTTGTGAATATGGCAGAAAACTAATGAAACTGGTTTTTTTTCGTGGCACTGCTAAAAGGCTTCAAATGGAATCGGCTTCCGCACCTCGGTTACACTACTTTTACCAAGATGACTTCGTTTTGATCTTGCGGAATAAAAAAAAGTCATACGGACTAAATTAGTTGAACAGAGGAGCTGGGAAGCCATAAGAATCCCTATTTTGACAAAAACTCATCGATTAAGTGGAGCATCTACATGGTCTGCAATATCCGCTCTGATGAAAAAATACTATTTCTGAACCTTTCAAGTGCTTCTTAATAAAGAGTAGTCATTTTTATAAAGAAGTCCTCTTAATAAAGAGTAGTCATTTTTATAAAGATGTTGAAGGCGTCTCCGATAGAGGTTCATCTGCCACTAACTTTCGCCCCCACCCACCTCCCTAAAAGATGTGAAGAACTCTTTTTTAGAGAATTTCTAGGCCTTCTTAAATAAACAAAGCATTTTTTTTTATAAAGATAGGTTCCGAATTTTGATCAATTTTGATATAAAATCCATTTTTTAAGTGCCCTTCGTCTTCCACTGATTTTTGGCCCTCCAAAAATGCTTTATGGCACGGAAGAAAACTTGTGCTTTTGATAAGAAATGCTCTCCGTAGGATTTGAGCGTAATTATTCCCGGACGAGCTTTAAGCTTGTACTCCACGTAATAAAGCTTAAGTTAAATTACACTATTCGTGGAATGCGCGAACATGTAGGAGTTTTGCTCGTACATGTAGGTTTGCCGCAAACAAAATTTCTGCATTGCACAAGTAATCTAATTAAATTATAATGGCTTGAATGAACATGAGCAAGAACAAATTAATCACGATGTATGAGCAATTTACATGAGCAAAACGAGAATTGAACATGAAATGGACCATCTAGATGGTCTGCAATATCCGCTCTTTATTTCTGAACTATTCAAGTGTTTCCTAATTAAGAGTAGTCCTTGAAAGGTTTCACATTTTGATGAGTTTCAACGTTGAAGGCGCCTCGGAGGAAGGTTCGTCTGGCACTGACTCTCACCCTCCCCCCCCCCCCCTCAAATATGCAAACAGCTCTTTTTCAGACAATTCAAGGACTACTTAATAAAAACAAACTTATTTTTCACCAAATTTTAAGTTGAATGTGTTTCTAAGCGTCTTTCATCTTCCACTGCTTTTCGGCCCAGCAAAAATGTTTTATGCCACAGAAAAAAACTTGTACTCTTGATAAAAAATACTCCCCGTAGGATAGTTACAACATTTCGTAAGTCGAACTTTTGGATTCACCAAGCTTTACACATAATTTGATGACTTATTACATTCTATAGGATTGAGTAGTTATTCCCGGACGAGCTTGAAACTGGTACTCAACGTAATAAAACTCAACTTAAATTACATTGTTCGTGCAATGCACGAGCATATAATAACTTTGCTGGTCAGTGCAAATTTGCCTCAAACAAAATTTGTGCTTTGCACGAGCAATCTAATTATAGTATAATAGCTTGAATGAACATCTGCAAGAACAATTAATCACGATGTACGAGCAATTTACATTTGCAAGAACAATTAATCACGATGTACGAGCAAAAAAGGAATTAAACATGAAATTATTCCCGGATGACCTTGAAACTTGTACTTCACGTTTATATAGGACTAAAACCTTACCTTAAATTACACTGTTCGTGCAATGCGCGGGCATGTAAGAATTTTGCTCATATGCAGGTTTGCCCCAAACAACACTTTTTCATTGCCCCAAACAACACTTTTGCATTATATGAGCAATCTAATTATAGTATAATGACTTGAATGAACATCTGTAAGATTAATTCAAAATGTTCGAATAAATTTTTGATGATGGAAACTGTTTATGCATTTTTTATTAGTCAAATCTCTAGTTGGTCGCTGCTGTTCTTATTTTATTTACTTTGTATTATGAAAAACGTTTCTAAAGTCATTAATTTATTATGTGATTATTTCAATTCGTCTATTTATTTTAGTAAACATTTTATATTTTATTTTTCTCGAAAAAAAGCTACATTATTTACTTTTTATTTTATTTTTCATTTAAACGTACGAATTTTCCATTTTTTATATAAACTATAATAAATTTTACATAAAATTATTTTTTATAAAATATTAAATAATTTGATACTTGCATCTAAATAATAAAATTTATCATTTATTTAATAAATACGTTTGAATGAATTTACTGTCAAATGTGAAAATAAGCGACGCGCAAATGACGAGTTTGCAACGAGTAACATTTACGACGTGATATGTAGTAAATATGTACGAACGCACACGATTAATTCATGTACAGGTACGCACAACTACCCGCTCTCCTTGCTTGCCACAAGCGGAAATTGGTAGTCATCGAGAAAAAATCGGTTAATTGCACGATCAGTGTAATAGACTGGCGTGCTGTTCGTAGAATTGAACGATTTTCAAGCAAACCCTTTGCAGGAGAAAATCGCGCATTGTACGAATGATGTAATCTAAGTTTAACCCATCCATATAGATTGCCACGTTACTTACAGGATCGGTTACCAGATCGCTCTCAGTAATAACACTCTTATTGACTTTTAGGGCTCCATAAACAAAAACCTTATTTTTACAGGTAATAGATATTTAGTGACGAATTAAATTTTGACTTAAGTGGCTTTGTTAATAAACGAAAAAGTAATTAACGAAAGAACTCATAGATTGACTGTGTGGGTCTGTATTTCTTTGATTGTACTGCTGGCAATACTATTGGAACTTTTTTATCCAAAAATTGGACCAATTAAGATTGAAGTGTGCTACGTTAAGGACTGAATGTGCTACAGTAAAAATTACATGAAGAAGAAATCTTCAGATCATTAATATTGCCAGATCATTCTCAGTGATGAAGTACGAGGGTCATTCAACAAGTACTTAGCCTACAAAAGAAAAACGAAAATTTTGAAAAGGTGGCAATTTATTTTTCCACATAATCTCCTTCAAGCTCGATACACTTGGCCCCAGCGATGCTCTAACTTTTTTAACCCATCCAAAAAATACATTTTCTCGAGGGAAGCAAAATAGGCCTCCGTGGCGACGATGACCTCCTCATTCGACGCAAATCTATGCCCGGCGAGTGATTTTTTCAGGTTTGGAAACAAAAAGTAGTCACAGGTGGCCAAATCTGGAGAGTACGGTGGATGGGGCAGCAATTCGTAGCGCAATTCGACCAATTTGGCCATGGCGACGGCGGAGGTGTAAGCCGGCGTGTTGTCGTGGTGGAACAGCACTTTTTTCTGCGAAAAGCGGGGCCGCTTTTTCTTCAATTCGACGTCAAATCGGCCCAATAAGTCAGCATAGTAGCGCCCCGTGATTGTTTTACCCTTCTCGAGGTAATCGATGTGGATCACACCTTCTGAATCCCAGAAAACGGTGGCCATCACCTTTTCGGCCGATCGAACAGTCTTCGCCTTCTTCGGAGCACGTTCGCCGGGTGAAGTCTACTGTTTCGACTGTTCCTTGGTCTCTGGTGTGTACCAGTGAATCGATTTTTCGTCGACGGTCACGAAACGACGCAAGAACTCTGCTGGATTGCGCTGAAACAGCGCCAAACACGTCGCCGATGTGGTCTCACGGTTGCGCTTGTTTTCCGGTGTGAGCAAACGCGGCACCCATCGCGCCGACAGCTTTCTCATGCCCAGTTCTTCGTGTAGAATATGATGCACCATTCCTACTGCGATGCCCACAGTCTCAGCTATCTCGTGAACCTTCAATCGACGTTCTGCCAACACGAGATCGTGGACTTTTTTAACGTTTTCCTCCGTAGCAGCCGTTTTTGGGGCACCTGGGCGTGGCTCATCAAAAACCGACGTGCGGCCACGAACAAACTCGTTGAACCAATTCTTGACGGTCGCCATCGAAGGAGAAGAGTCACCATACACAGCATCCAAGCGATCTTTGATTTCGCTGCGCGTTTTCCCTTCCAAAAATAAGAATCTAATCACCGAACGATATTGTTCTTTTTCCATTTTTGTGCAACCGACCGATACGCTCGCTTTCAAAGGCTCTCAAAACAAAACTAATGAAGGGCATCGACTGAAACTTTGACAGTAGGCTATTAAAAGAATGTTGAATGACCCTCGTAAGTCTCATTACTTATCATATGTATAATATTAAATAATTTTACGAATAATTTAGAATATATTAAAAAATACCCACTTTAATTTAATGTCATTTCAAATGTTATGATAATAGTTATTATTTTGGTTAAATTGCAAAACAATTCAACATTTATTATTAATGATTTTGACGATTTATGAACATATTTAAATAGAAGAAAAATCGTACTAGTAATTTTGAAATCAAAAATTTTATTTAGAAAGTATATGTGATTTGCCATTTATGAAATATTTACTAAAAAAATATAATTCTCCATTAAAGCTTTCATCGAATCAACTTAAGTTCCTCGTAATACCATTTATCTTTTTTTTTGAATTTTATTTTAGAAATAAAACCATTTTTTTAAAAATATTTCAATGATTTTAAGTAATATTTTAAAACAATTTGTTGAATGATACTTTTCCCATGAATCAGAGAAGTACTATTGAAAATGTTACAAAATAAATAACTAATTTTTTATTAGATTAAAAAAAAGCTTTTTATTACGTAAAATAGTATACATAAATTTAAAATTAATCTGCATGTACGCAATGTTATTTTAAAAAAAATTATTTATGTTTAAGGAGAACATTTGATTATGTTTTTATATAAATTCTTCTGTGTATACTGCTGGTCATAAGTATTTTGAACGATTGTAGTTTTTAAGAGTTTTTCGTGATTGTTTGCAAATACGAGTGATTCCCAATATTTTATTTTTATTTATACTTCTGTTACAATAAAACTGATCTTAATTCGATCTTGTATATTCGGAATGTCAAACTATGCACTTTTTGGGCATTCAGTATATGGTCTTGTTTGCATATTTTCCTATATCGTTTTTGTGATTTAATTATAACCTGTATTTTTGTAATTTTTATAATATAGCTGTAAAAACATACTAAATAAATTTGCCATTGTATGAGAGAATATAAATAAATAAATAAAAGTCATATAAAAATTTAAATTCGTAAAAAACTTACAAATAGTTGAGGCAAATATAGGGTTTTCCAATAAGAGTGATATGATTTTTAAGTGACGTTTCGGCCATTTATAATATGTCATGATCTGTCTTTTTTTTTTCATTGTATTTAGTAATGTTTACAATTTTATCATAGAGAGATACACATAAGAACTTCGTTTACAAATTATTCAATTTTATTATCAAAATAATCGTTCTCCAATTGCAACTTTTCGTGCGCTTTTGCCATTTTATGGTCGTAATAATCGTCCAACTGTGCTCGCTTTTCGTCGAATTGTTAAAAATTTTGAGCGTACATTTTCTTTACATAATGTTCAAGTGCCAATAAGATAAAGAACCGCACGAAGTAATGAAAATATTGCTGCCGTTCAGGCAAGTGTTGCTGAAGATCGCAATTTGTCAATTCCAAGACGTTCTCAAGAATTGGTACTGTCTCAAACCACAACCTGGCGGATTTTGAGAAAGGATTTGGGCTTGCATCCGTATAAAATTGTTATCACTCAAGAACTGAAGCCATTGGACCACCGTAAACGTCGTGAATTTGCTGATTTTGTCTTGGAACAACTTGAAAACGATAACGATTTTTTTAAGAGAATCATCTTCTCCGATGAGGCTCACTTTCATCTGAGTGGTGCGGTAAATAAACAAAACTGTCGATTCTGGTGCGAAGAAAATCCACAAATTATTCATGAACACCCATTACATTTACCTAAATTGACAGTTTGGTGTCGTTTTTTGGTCTGGTGGAATCATCGGTCCGTACTTCTTTCGAAATGAAGCTGGTTACACCGTTACTGACAATGGAGAGAGGTATAGATCGATGATAACCAACTTTTTATGGCCGAAATTGGAAGAAGTTGATCTTGACAACATCTGGTTCCAACAAGACGGAGCTACGTGCCACACAGCACGTGCAACAACCGAATTATTGCGAGAAAAGTTTGGAGATTCGATTATTTCAAGAAATTGTGACATTGAATGGCCTCCAAGAAGTTGTAATTTAACATACAGATAGGCAAACATTCATTTTTATATATTAGTTTATTTTAAGACTTTATTTAATATGATTCGTATTATCCGATTTGGGTTAAATTTGATTTGTAATTTGTTATTATTTTAAAGGTAACTTCATAATGCCTCTTTCGTACTCGACTAAGCGATTTTCACAATCTTCTCCTGAAGCCAATTTTTTATCACTAACGAAGTTTTGCTTTGAAGCCAATTTTTTATCATTAAGAAAAAAAAGATGGGTCGGAAACTCCCAACCCAAGCTCCCAAGGTTTCTGTTAATTGACCATAAAAGTTTATGGCCTAGCGTTGTTCTGATGGAATACAACAACACCCCTGTTAGCTAATTTTGTCTGCTTCTGGTAGAGGTCCGAATTTAGTATTTGGCTTTATGGAAGCAGCTCATAGTAGATGATTCCTTTCCAGACCATCCAAATATATGAAAGATATTCTGGTAGACTGACTAAAATTTAGTATATTTTTAAAAAAAAAGGAGAACTCAAACAGGCTCCTTTATGAATAAAATTAAAGCAAAGACCGATAAGTTTAACTAGTGATTCACAAGATCACTTAATTGGACTTTCAAGTAGAAGGGATGTACAGAACGAAATCAACACAGGTCTAATATATTGTTCGAGTAGTGGTAAGAAAACCTTTCCTTCTTGCATAAAATAATAAAAAAAAGTTTGGAATGGGCAAAAATCACCGAAATTTGTGGTCGCTAGAAAAGTGGAAACTAGTTGTCTTTACTCCAAACACGGAAAACATTTAAAATTAAAGTCTCTATTTAAAATTTTGAGGGCATACACGGAAAACATGGAATAGGAAATATTATAGCTTGAGTATGATTTAAAAGACTTTTAAAAGGGAGATTTTTTAAAGTCCTTCGAAGTATACAAGCCAGAAAATACTGATGCTTCAAAAAACTTTTAAAAGGAGACGTTGTTAAAACGAACTTTTTGCAGCCTGAAATTGGAAGATATTGATTTAACGAATATGTGGTTTCATCAAGATGGCACTGCGTACCACACAACCCATGCCATAATCGATTTATTAAAGAAGAAAAAGTTTAGCGAGTCGATAATGTCAAGAAGTGCACATGTGCAATGACCTCCAATAAGTTGTGATTTAATATCTTTGAAATTTTTCTTCTGGGGTTATTTAAAGTTATTTTTCTATTTCAAAAAACTAGAAACCATTTACTTAATAAAAAATTGAGTATTGAATGCTAATTGCAGGAAATAAGTCCGGATTTATTGCAAGATGGTTGAAAATTGGAACAATTGTATAAGGGATTCTGTAAACGGTTCTGAATAATTTTATTTTCAAAATATAATTGCATCGATTAAACTTCTAAATAAAATAATAAAATTGAAAAAAAAAACATATTACTCCCGTGTATAAGAACATCTCAATCTTTATTTTCTCACATATATTGGGAGGAAAAAAAACACAATAATAGTGTGGATTATTTTTAATAGCAGCCCTAATTTTTTCACTATCAACTGCCAAAAGTCCGCCAGAAACTTATTCATTTTCCATATCGTATCTCCAGCACGAGGCTTTGCGAGCAAATTTCCAAATTAATTTTCTCCAAAAAACAGTAAATATCTTTTCTTTAGTCTATCCAGAATTGCTTGCGTTTTCAAAAATTAAAAAAAAAATATATTAAATACTGATTATAATGCTAATAAATGTGCAAGAAACATTTGAAAAGGGGACGAAAAATTAAACATCGACTAGATCTTGACATATAAAAAAAAATACACATTCCGGAAATCACAATATTACAAAGATCTTTCTGAAATTAGATACAAACAATTTGCCTTCAATAATATCTAATGACGAAATACAAAATTACTTTTGACTCAACCTAATATGAAAAAAATAAAAATAATAGGCAAAAATATAAGTCAATTTGCATTAAAGTACATTTTTTTATGTATTAAAAGCACATCCATACATATGAATGTATATAAATTCTTCCACGTAAATAGAAAATAGTAAATTCTGCCAAAATTGGTGCCGAAAAAGCTATTAAATCAATTTGGAAAATCGGCAGTCCAAGCCAGTAATTACTTTTAATTTTCCTTCCAGCACCTCAAAACAAACGACTTTGTCGCTAGCACAATTTTGGATATTGTTATAAATCATTCTGAAGTTGGCAAGCAAAGAAAATCATATAAGATGCTGCCAAAATCCATATGCAGTATCCTTTAGCACAGGTTGTGTCGGTAAGGTTGTCTGTTGGTTATAACCTTCTCGGATGAACATTCAAATAAATTTTCAATATAATTTACTTAAAACGGTCAAAGTTTCATTTTCATTTTCATATTTTATTGTTGAGAAAATATTCTTTATCCATCATTTAAGATTAAATTTATTTCTTCTAAATTGTTTATTTATATTAAAAAAAAATTTTTTGTACTTCAATTTATTGATTGAATGTTATATGAAAAATGTGTGCAGATTAGTCGCTTTATTAAATTAGTTGTCCTAAATTTTTGATGATCTGGGATATTTATAGATTTTGACACTTATAAAAAGCATATATATTTTTTTATTGAAAGCTTTTTCCTAAATTCGGAAAATTTATGTTTCGAGGTGTTTGCAAAAATTTTATTTTATTTTTATGCATCAATTTTATCCCATTGGAAGTACAATAGGTCTCTTGGACGGCTATACGAATTTTATTCCATTGGAAGTAGTTCTCTTGGACGGCTATATCAAAAAGTATCGCGAATTTTGTGTTTTTTCAAAATTTATTTATTTTTTCATGAATATCTATTTTGTTCCCTTCAAAGTAATCGCCACCAGATATTATACACTTGTGCTAACGTTTTTTCCAATCCTCGAAGCACTTTAAAAAATAATTTTTTGTGATCTTGTTCAGCTCCTCCTTCGATGCCGTCTTTATCTTCTCAATCGTAGCGTAGCGTCGTCCTTTCATAAGAAAAAGTCACAGGGGGCCAGATCTGAGGAATACGGTATCTGCGGCATTATTAGTGTGTTGTTTTTGGCCAAAAATTCGCGCAACGAGCAACGATGCGTCAGCAGGGGCGTTATCATGGTGCAAAAGTCAATTTTTGTTCTTCCACAAATCCGGGCGTTTCTGGCGGATTACTTCGCGCAACTTGCGCATAACTTGCAGGTAATATTCCTTATTGATCGTTCTACCCTGTGGTAAGAACTCATGATGCACCACGGCCCTGCAATCGAAGAAAACTGTAAGCAAAACCTTCACATTCGACCGAACTTGGCGCGCTTTTTTCGGTTTTGGCTCGTGCGGCAGCTTCTAATGGGATGATTGAGCTTTGGTTTCCACGTTATAACCATAAACCCATAATTCGTCACCAGTTATGACCCTCTGGAGCAAATTTAGGTCGTCGCGAACAGAGTGCAATAGCTCCTTAGCAATAATAATGCGATGCTGTTTTTGGTTGAAATTGAGCAAAAATCGAAGACGAGCCAAAACACATGCAAGCAAAGCAGCTGTCAAAAATTAATGGAACATTCAAAATGGCCGAACTTGTCGGCATAAGTGATAGATATAAGTACCAACATAACGCCATAAAAAAATCGAAAATCGAATATACGTAACCCGCCGAAATTCAAAATTCGCGATACTTTTTGAACAGAACTCGTATATTGGCAGAGGCTTGGTTAATACTCTTTGTGGCAGTGCTGGAAAGCTTCAACTAAACTCACCTTTAGGTCCTTGATTATTTTACTTTGAATATTATTAACAGTACCTAGAGGATAGTCTTTCAAGGAGTTTCTGATATTGGAGAACAACAAAAAAATCATGCGGACTTAGATCGGGTGGATGGGAAAATTCTTTTTCTGGTAAGACCTCATTGACGAAAATAACGCTGCGTAAGAGAGCGTTGTCTTGGTAGAGCATTCAAGTATCTGCCATGTCCGATCGGTCGCGGAGGGCCCCTTTTTAAACTCTACTAATCATTAGCTTCAGTATTAATCGATGATGTTAACTGACAAGAAGCATTTCATATTTTCATCAGTTTTCGATTTTAAAAAAGAGGATCGTCTTCCACTGCTTCTCGGCGCCCTCCAAAATGGCTTAATGCCAGAGAATAATTTGTGCAGAATTATTTGGGTGTTGGACAATAAAGAATTGTTATGGTATGTAAGAAATTAGAGAAGCAGAATTATTTGGGTATTGGACAGCATGAAAAATTAATAAAATTTGGGATAAAAACTAAAATTTCTTGAACGTAAAGTTCTACAGGAGTATGGTCAATGACGACCATACTCAAAGAGCAGATCTTTTGATCTAGGCATGATTATCATTAGCTTTATGGGGTTCGAAATTTTTGTTTGTTGAGATTTGCTCTCACACCTACCATAGGCCGAAAAAAATCATATAGGAGATAATGGAGGCATTAAGTTCTCCATGAAAAAGGAAGAAAAAAATAATGAAAACTAAAAAAAATTACGAAAAAAAAACCAAAAAGAATCTATCCAAGCAATAAGGGAAACAATAGAGAAGAAAGGTATAAAAATTTGGAAAAAGAAAATCTATTTTGAAAGAAATAAAAAAAAATATTTTTAACCACAAAAACTAAAAGAAAGAGAGAAAAAAAGCTGAAGTCGACCGAGAACGTTGGTTGGAGAGACCTACCTGGTCCATCTGTCTTTGGCCTATCCCAATAATTTTAATACCTCCCCATTCTTCTTCAAAATTCTTTCTATATTGTACACTTGGCAGCGACTAACGTGTAAGCTAAGTGAAGGGGAAGTCCACAGTGTTGCCATACCACAATCATTTCTCTTTTGGCACACCTCTTAAATGACCCACTCTACAAAGAATTAACTTTTAAAATGCAAAAGGCGTTTAAATGTGTAAAAGCGTTTAAAAAACTATCATCAAAAAAGTAAGTATTTAGCTTTAGCCCAGAGGTGATAATTTAAATAATATTTTTGATTTATCTGTAATTCCCAAAATCGCATAAATGATTTTGGTTCATATAATTACTGTTTTTTTATGTCAGTCTAAAATTATTTGAAAAAAAAGTTATCAGCTTATCTTTAGAACACCCTGTAGTTTAACTAATACTTACAATAAGAATAAGTCCCTGTACTCATATATTTGTTAAGCTTTGTAAATTTTGCAAATCTTTGAACAAAAGACGTTGCTAAAAATATAACTCATTATATGGATAGACTCGGCGGAGGTGGTTGAGAATTGGTGAGAGGATGTAGTGCTCGGAGGAGGTGAGCACAAATATAGTGCTCGGAGAAAGTGTGTGGTAAGGTAGACTCGGTGGAGGTGAGTGAGATAGCAACCAACGAGAATAAGACTGGTTAGCGGTGAGCGAGATAGTGTTCGAAAAAGGAGAATATTGCTCGGCGAAGGTTTGAGAAAACAGTGCTTGGAGGTGATCGAGAATAGTGTTCGGTGGTGAGTAAGAATAGTACTCGAAGGAGTTATCTGATAAGATAGATTCGGCGAATATGAGACAAAATAGTGCTCTGAAGAGTTGAACAGATATAGCACTCGGGAGAGGTGATCTGGTATAGTGCTCGGACGAGAAGATCTGAGCGAGAATAGTGCTCGGAGAAGGTGACCGTATATGGTACTCCGAAGAGGTCAGAGGATATAGTACCCAAAGAAGGCA
The DNA here is from genome assembly GCA_958298945.1 of Atherix ibis. Lineage (NCBI taxonomy): Eukaryota > Metazoa > Arthropoda > Insecta > Diptera > Athericidae > Atherix > Atherix ibis. The sequence continues at coordinate 21,745,940 of OY282607.1, forward strand.
TGTGATAAGTTATACTCGGGGAAGGTAAGCGACATAGTGCACAGACAAAGAGAATAGTGCTCGTAAGGGAGCAAAAATAGTGCTCGGATAACAAGAATTATATAAATAAGTTGAAATAAATGGGAGAATTGATTGAGATTCTATTTATTAACCAGAAAAGTTAATTGAGATTCTAGCTCTCAAACAGGTGAGAGGATATCGTGCTCGGAGGAAGTGTGTGGTTAAATAGACTCGGCAGGGGTGAACGAATATAATGATCGGAGGAAGTTTTTGGTAAGACAGACTTGGCGGAGGTAGCGATAATAGTGCTGGGCGGAGGTGAGCGATATAGTATTCGGAGAAGAAGAAGAGTGCTCGGCGGAGGTTTGAGAAAATAGTGCTTGGAGGTAATCGAGAATAGTATTCGATGGTGAGCGAGAATAGTTCTCGAAGAAAATAGTATACTCAAGAGTTAAGGAGATATAGTGTTCGGGTGAGATGATCTGGTATAATGCTCGGACGGGATGATCTGAGCGATAATAGTGCTCGGAGAAGGTGTGTGATCAGATAGACTCGGGGAAGGTGGGCGAGATAGTGCACGGAGCAGGAGAATAGTGCTCGGAAGGGAGCAAAAATAGTGCTCGGACAACAAGAATTATATAAATAAGTCCAAACAAATTCGACTTATTTATATAAAAAATAAGTCGAAATCCCTCAAATCTACATGACATTGTAACATAATTTAATAAGCAACATTTTCAGTTATCCCAATTTAAATAAATTTGTTACAAAATATTATTTCTATACTTGTATTGTTAAAAATTTCAATTAAATTTTAGTTGGCGCCTATTTAAGAGTAAAATTGTGAAATTTTCCATTTACAACAAGAAGGCGGTTGCAGATATTTTCCTTACATCAATAACATCTTTTATCACCCACATATGTTCTCCTCTAGTTATTTGGTCCTATTCGTTAATTATTAGTTGACGTCATTTCCCATACCAAAAAAAAAAAAACTGCAGATAAATATAGTTATTTAATACAGAAAAAATTCGAAGAGAGAAACATCTCAAAAAAGATGAACGGTCTAAATTCCAGTGTTCGGTTATATTGTGTTACCAAATAGACGGTTTTTTGTCAACAATAAATTTACTTTGGGAATGAACGGTTGAACGGTTTTAAATCGACAAAACATTAAAACATCATAAAAATTGTCAGCACTAAATTTTTTCTCTTTTTTTTCCCTTAACATAATTTACATCTTTTACAAAAGCATAAATAAAAAAAAACAAAAAATTTTATTGTAAAATAATAGTACAAGCATAAAGTCAGTTTTTATTAGAAGGCATTTGTGGAAAAAATCATCAAAGAAAAAATTCTGAACAAATGTTTTAATGGGTTTGGGGGGGGGGGGGGGAGGGGTTGCAGCTATAGGGATGGAATAGCCATAGAAATATATGCATATATATCTACACTCACCTATATGTATGTCTATTATCACTAGGTCATAGAGAATATTTTGTAGATTTTCTAAATCCAATTGGAGAGTGTAAATATTCGAAATTACAAAACAGAAAAGAACCGAAATAAAGCACTAATAAAATGTGTTCGAAAAAACATTCAAATTCCGTTTTATATGTTAAAGCAAAACATTAGCAATAAATTAACAGCCTTTCAGCATGGTAACACCTTGCAAGTCAATAAATTCTCAAACACTTGTTCATGTAACTTCATCAAAAATTTTACAACTTTACGTAATTGCAGCTATAAAGTAACAATATTTTTTCTTTGTATCAATTCCTATACCTAGTAGATATTAAAATTTGTGTTGTCTTGTATTTTGAGGCGATTTTCATAAATTGTTTTTTTTTTACATGTTGAAAAATCAATCATTTGGAAATTATTTTCACATTATCTGTTTGCATTTTATTCATTTTACCTTGTCAACTCTTAAACAAAAAAATAAAACACAAAAATTGGTAAAAAAAAATAAGAAATTAATTTTTTTAGTTGGGACATTAGAAATTAATCTAAATTTCAATTTAATATTAAATTAATTGAATTTGCAATATAATTTCGGGCCTATTTTATCATCATCATCAATGGAGCGAGATCTGGGAGTATGATCCCAACCAACAGCTTGCTGAATCAAAGAATGCCAGACATTCCAGTTTCACGCCGAGGTCTTCCACTTAAATAATCTACCGCAGGCTATAAGCGTTCAGCCCAGCGCACAATCGGACAGTCATGGTAGTGCTGGATATGCTCAATGTGAAGCAAACTGCGGATTTGTCAATACTCATGCAGGAGAGGGGGGGGGGGGGTGTCGTGTCAAAATAGTTAAAAAATTCTCAGCATAAGAGTTTACAATAGGTTTTGCTAGAAAACCAATTCCTTAAGGATACATGAGGACTAGCAAAAATACACTTCAATTTGATAGTCAAAATTTTTCAAACAAAATAATTTAGATTCACTAAAGTAGGCTCTATTGGCTATCGGCAGCCTTGTGCGCGAATTACTTCCACTATGATGTTATAGGCTGCGATTCTTGAACGCAGGAAAGGAGAACGATTTAACCTTATAGTAGGAAAGGCATTGAATGGAAAGGGTTTTAAGTGAGCCAATTTTGCATTACCCTTATTTAAGGCAGTCAATGCAAATCCGTCATACAACTTAGATTAAAGAATACCTGGATAGGCCCCTACCGTATATGTATACGCAGTTTTGTGTAAGAATTTTTACGACTGTCAAAAATTTTTTATGTAGACATGACACCCACTGCCATCTATGTGTCGTAATGGAAATTTATTTAATTGCAAAAGCATAATTTATATTTATTTTAATTCAGTTATTGGAAACAAAAATACAATTTAAATACAACAATAGGTCATTTTAATTTTTTGCACAATCTTTTGATACGAAATGGAATTCTATTTTAGGTTTATTATACATTTCGTAAATATCAATCAAATATAAACCGCCTCAATTTTGTAGACTTTCGGAGAGTTTTAAAACTTTAATTCTCCATGAAAGTGGAGACTTAGGGGATAGCTTTGTCATTTCTGAAATTGTTATTTGGTCACATAAAAAAGTGAAATTTAAAGTGTAGTTTGTATCTATTTTCAAGTATTTACGAAAAAGTAAGTATTTTTATAAATAGTTATATTGTTGTTAGAACTTAATACGAATTTTTTATTTCAGAAAATGAAGTGTTTCGCCGTATTTGTTGTATTGCATGTGTGTGCGTTCTACGAATGTATTGCCACAAAATTCGGTCAGAATTCTTGTGTAGAGGCCTATCCAGTTCTTCTTTAATCTAAGTCATACACCATGTTTGCGCTACTATTACCATCTATTGAGTATTATGTGTACTGCAACATTTATTTTATAAATTGATAAAATTCCTTAATTTTTAGAGGAATATTGTCTGAAATAATTTTTTTTTTCAAATTATTTTCAATCATTCAAAAAATATTATTTAATGGAAAAATTTAAAAAAAAAACTATTTTTTACAATAATTCATCTTAAATTTTATTGCAATGATTTTTGCATTATTGATAAGGCTCATTTCTCGGTCGGTGGATACTTCAATAAACAAAATTTATATGATGCTCTAAAAACCCATATTTAGCTACAAAGAAGCCATTATCTGTCTTCCATTGGGAATATTTTCCTACTCACAAGTACTTCTACAATATCTACTCGCAGCTACTCTTGCTAATACAAATGAGTAGATCGGATAAGTAGTTACACATTCAATTTACGGTAGGGGAATTTTAGTTTCCAAAATGAAAATAGATGGCTTAGCGGGCTCGTTGGTTATGTTGAAGTGTCATATTTTTGTTTTTATTGTTTATGTTTACTTTATTCGTGCAGCAAAAGCAAAAAGAAATGGAATCAAATTAAAAATAATTACATATTTATTAACTGACTGCTTTACAGGTTGTTATAAAGCAGTCAGGTAGTGACCTATGTTTACTTGATTCTTTAGACTCAGGCGACACATCGCTTTCATAAGATTTTGACAAACTGAATAAACTCAGTATTGTTGTTGACTATTTTGAGGTTATATTTTACTTCTGTCAGTAAATTTTACGTTCCATTGGGTATCTACTCCCAAGTACTTGTGTTACTGTCAATTCTGAACTCTTTGACCGAATGATAACCAACTTTTTTTTAGCGAAAACTTGAAGATTTTAATTTGAATCAGATTTAGTTTTTACATAAAACACATAACACGAAAAATTTCGCTATTATTTCGAAAAAAAGAAATTTGGTTATGTTAGTTAGCTTTCAAGATCGTGGGATTTGACGTCGTTGGACTTTTTCTTCTAGTACAATAATATATAATAAATTATTTATTATACAGAAAATCATCAAATTTTGTACTAAATTATAGTCTGATTTTCTGTATAATTTATTTATTATACAGAAAATTGTCAAGTAATGGCCAAATTATAGTCCGAAATATGTCAAAAAGTCATTAAAATGTATGTCAAAAGGACCGTGTCCTTGAAGAAGTCTCGTACTAGCCTTTTGTATAATGTCACTATTGGCAATATTTAAGAAATATAATTTAAAAAAAATTTTATCAGAATCTAAATTTTGAGTACATTTTATTGAATTTTACTTTCCAAAGCTCAAATTTGGATAACACTTTATATCCATTCTTTTAAGAATTTAACTCTTTTGAAGCTGTAAAATTTGTATTTGTATGCACCTAATAGTAGTAGTTATTTTTTTTAACTCCTTCGCTTCCATCATATTTACTTTATTTTACCTTTAATTATGTGCAGTTCATAAATAATATTCAAATAAAACAGTCTTTAAAAAATCAATAAAAAATCCTAATAATTATACTTGTATTAATCTAGAATGCCTCCTAATTTCACTAGATGCTCTCTAAAATCTAGTCAAATTGGAAGTAAGGATACTTTCATCTTCGGTAAAGCCATACACACTGTATCAATAAAAAATTTACTTAATACTCAAAAAAAAAAATAATACTAATTACCAATACTTATAATTAATGGTATTTTCAAAACTTAGGGTATATCCAATAACCAAAAAAAAATAAATATAAAAAATTTTATCTTAAATTTTCATTTCAAAAAATTTCTTTGATCTTAAATTTTCATAAAACAAAAAAATACCAAATTTTGAGGCACATTACTTTTCTAATAAATTGCTAAGTTGGCAATTTTTATTAGGGCTGATAATTAAGCAAAAGGGGCTATGGAGATAAAATCGAAAATATTCCAACAAATATGAACATACCACATTATGATAAATATTCGAACGACTTGGAAAATTTTCATTTTTTATCTCAAATACAAATTTTGGTATACTTTCAAATACTAATAAACTATTAATTTTATTAATTTTCAATAGGCAGATAAATTATTTATTATATCAACAATCATGATATGAAAAACAGGAAGGAAGAAAATCAAAAGAATATTTTTCAAATAGTATAAATCAAATAGGACTAATTTTGAAATTTGGAGAGCCAATGTATCCATTTTGAAAATGATTATATCGTGAATGACATTTAGAACAAACCCCCCCCCCCCTTCCTTTTCTAACAACAAAAAAAAGAAGAAAACGATCCTGTATTCAATGGTAAGTATTTCTGGAGAGAATTCAAGAAGTTGGATGTGTGTATCGAAAGGCATTCATCCCAAATCTTGAAATGTTTACTTTGCAACACACCCACTCACTCAGAACTGATTTAAGATTTTTTCTTCTTCTTAATAGTCTACAGTTCGTATTACTTAGCCCAGTGGTAGAGGTGTGGTGAAGGGAGAGAGAATTACCAAGAACAACATCATTTAATTATAAGAAGAAACCATTGGAGTCGTTTCCAATTTGCGCCAATGTTTCCTCCATTTGCCTCAAGTCAGTGCCGTAGAGATGTGTACAACCGTGTGCGAACATGTGCTACGATCATTAAGCGAACATAAAATTATCAACACGATGAAGGAATTAATAGTGAGTTCCTTTAAAGCGGACGCATTTTTCTTTTTGATAAACGATCTTAACACTTAGCATTACGAGAAAAAAAAATCGAATCTTATAACCCAGAAAAGAAATACGAAATATATTTAAGACAAAAAAGAAAAAGAAAAGAATTTTCATTTATTAAAAGATTTCATCTTTTGAATATTGAGACTACCATAAATATGCACACTATACGTATAAGCGTACTTATTGTATAAAAATCATATGTAAATTTAGAGAGCATAAATAAATTTTTAATCAATGCCTACCATTGTGCGATTAATTCACTCATTATTTTGATATACGACAAATATAAAAATGCATTTGTGAGAGCATTTCAACGATTTCATTTAATCATTAATGAATCATCAAATTTTGTTAAATTGTTCTTAGCTATCCATCCATCCGGTGAACGTTCGGTATTTGTTTGTTGATCTTTGAATTTATGTCGACCATCATAAACCTTATGGCCTTGGAGTATTATGGGCACTTTTTCATGACACATCCATTTCGATCCAATCATCTCTGTGGATTTTACACAAAGGACCATAGTGTACATAATATAATATATTAATAGTTCCCCCATTGAGTTGAAGCGTTCTGTGCAGGTGAAACTGTGGAACAGTGTCCACGTACAAAGCAATTTAGTTTGTGTATTCATTTTGATTATAATCGACGACAAACACTGACCTTTTTATTATTTATCGATTAGAATTTTTTTTTACCCCAGTTGACATATGAAATATTGTCAAAAAATTATCGATTTAGAACTAAACAGAAATCTAAAAACAAAGATTATCATCACCAATAAAAAAGCAAGTTAAATTTATACTCTTTTTATTGGAAATTTAAAAAAAAATTGTATTTTTACACATAATATAAATTTTAACCACGATGGATGATTTATGACGTTTTCATATTCCATTATAACATAATTATTGAAGGGGACAAATTCGATTAGCATTAAGAAAAACAGGACATTTTTACCTGTTCTTCTCTGTGTTCGTAGATTAGAATAATTTCTCATTGTTGTCAATACACAAATGTGTTCGACATTTTAAAATTTTCATTTTTTTTTATGAAAATTATACACGTTGCTTGTTTGAGTTGCTAATATTTTTTCTGGACATCAGTTATGGATAAGTAATAAAATGTTAGTTTTCATTGCTGGAGATTGGTAATTTTTGACACCATCTTGGCACACACCTTGCTTAAGCATAAATCTTGATTTCGGTCCACATTTTCATCAGTTTTCAATGTTGAAGGTTAGGTTCGTCTTCCACAGACAAACATGTGCTCTTTATAAGGAATTCTCTCCAAAGTTACCATAGCGCACTCAGTGAAGCCAGTCTCATTTCTTTTTTGACAGATCGCGTATATGACTCTCGCTACAAAGAATCTACTTTAAAAATGCAAAAGACATCAGCATATTCTTATTAAGGAAAGCAATACGCACAAGAATGGAACCTTTCTCCAATGGTTGTTTAGAATATTTTGCATAAAAACTTGAATTTCTAAACGACAAAATTCTGGAACTTCATCTCAGTGATGAGATGAAGTTCCAGAATTTTGTCGTTTCTTTTTTTTACTTTTATTCTTTATGTACGTGAGTTCCATGTTAATAACTTGTCTATTATAACTAATTATGATACCATGTTGCCATTAAGTACCATAATGAGCTATAAAACGTATTATAGCTCATTATGGTACCATGTTGCCATTGAGAGAAAAAGAGATAGGTTGCACTTGGCGAAGAGTAATAGTAATATGAATACTTTTATGTCTCTTTACCTTTCTGTCACACCACCTAAGTTTGTCCAGGTTTTTTTAAAATTATTTTTAAAATTTACATAATCTATAAATTTATCTGCTGTCTTATTTTCAATTGCGTACTTCTATATATCTGGCAACTCCAAAATACCCCTCCTGTAGATAGTTTTGTTATCAATAAATTGCATTCAATGGCAAAAAAGTCATCTAAGTTGATTTTACAGAACTCTAAGCTTAGTAAGTTTATACTACTCAGACAGTTTTGCAAGGCACTTAACAGATGGTAATATCTAAAGGTACGTTATCTAGCCAATATGACGGATGCGGTCAAATATCCCAGCTAAATTGCAATAAAATTTGCCGAGTCTGTAAAGAAACGTATTCTCTGGCATTGTCATGGTTAAACACCGCACCCTAACCTCTTTCTTGTCTTGTTCTTCATTCAAGTTCACCAGTTGGCTAATCCTCGTCTGTTCTTGTCGATTTCCTTCCCGAAGTTGTGCAGCTGCAAGCATTTTTTTTTAAATAAATTGTTGTAGACTCACAAGTAAACAGACGAGATGAATGTCCAAAAAAATACAATAAGTAAAAGCGGCGGAAATTAGTTCTTGAAGTATTCACTCAATTCAATGGCATCGCAATCCCAGCTGATTATTTAAAAAAAATATTCGGTTCTCCTGTCGGTTTTCAGTACTTTAACCAATACTACTGTATGCTTTGCGTAATAAAGACAAGAAAAACAACTTTATTTGGTATTCGAATTAAATTTTAACGAAGCTTCGGAACTTGTGCAAAAAAAAATTCTGTTCTGCCAAACTTTCCAAAGTTATTGCTCAAAAAGTCCAATAAAACGTGGATTTTTTCTGAGTGTAAAAAAAAAATCTTGTACAACTAAATGATTGTTCATGTCTAAATGATTAAAATGAATTATTTAACTATTTTTTTTTGTTTAAATGTATTTTGATAAGCTATCATAAATTTGGTATTATAATTGGATAAATGTATGCTAAACAATATGCGAAAATTAAAAAAGAAAAACGATTAAATTTTGGCAAGAGAAACATTTAATGAGAAATCAATTCCTGTTTAAAAATAATTAATTTTAATTTACTTTTAAAAACAATTGTTTTCGAAATATTTCTGGTAATAGATGTCATTATTATTATTTTTTTCTCAAATTCGTTTCAAATACATTGTGACATTCAGTAGTTTATGTTGTGGCAGCTCTGCTGCTGCGCATTCAGACTAAAATTGCAAAACTGCATGCAAGTAACCGCTGTCAAAATTATAAAACCTTCACAGTTTTATGGGAATGCACAAAACTCCGACTCTTTTATCGTCGAATAAAACCTTGTTTAAATTTTGCAGTTATAGTTCAAGTACTGCCCCATATTTCAGTGTGTGGTTATGTGGGCAGAATTGCTATTTGACAGTTGAAATTCAAATAAAAATAACGTTAATTAATAAATACATCATTTGTAGATGTATTGTAAAAAAATTTAATTAAATATTATTTATAAATAATAACTTTTATTGCAGTTGTATTCAATTGGTTGATTCAGGCGACATTCGCAAATTTTTGGTAGCATTTGGAGTTCAGTTTCCAGTTTTTGTCGGAATTGTGTGTTCCTACCAGTAGAAATTAAGATGTAATGCAGTGCTGCATGCAGCGCAGAATCTACTTCTAATCACGACCATATGAGTCTGTGTTTTCTAATTTCGCTGCACACAGAATGCTTTATGTACGCTTCAATGGATAATCAGATTCTTGACGTAACCGTCAGTTTTATCGTTCATTTAATATTCAGGTTGACTTTTTTCTCAATTTTCTCAGTTTGTAGATTTTTACCTTTGTCGCGTAAACTATTGAAATGGAAAAACTTTCAAGCAAGAGGCAACACCACCTCCTTTTTCGGATGAGCAACCAGCATAACGTACTTATTTTTCTAAAAAAGGAAATGTATATGAACTCTTTTTGGAAGTTTACACATTTCCATCTGTTTTGGAAATAATTCGACGTACCAAACCATAGAAGTCTTTTGAAATTTTATGGTTCCGCAATTATACGAGTACGTCCGTACAAAAAGGTGTTTTCTCTTTAACTCAACGAACATAATTACTTTCAACACAAAACCAACGTGTATTGTCTGCTTTTTCGTCATGTTTATGCTGCCATTGTTTTGGAAGTGATTGCTGTTCCCTAGTCAGTCTTCAGAAACTATGTATATAGTATGCCTCCTTTTGGACCGTGAAGTCAGAAATAAAAAAACTAAAAAAAAAAAAGAACGAAGCCATTGGTGGTGGTCAATGGAGCCCCACAAAACCGGTTTGCCAACATTTCACGTTAAAACCGTGCTATTCCATACCATATACTATATTGGGCTGGGATTGGCCTTTTCTTTATCTTTCCTCATTTTATCTCTCTGCACGTTCTCTTCGTGAATGTGTATGGTTCGTGATCCTCAGAATTTATGTGCAGTCACATCAACTATCGCCAGCAACCACTAAATATACAACCAGCTACGCGTACACCTTTTTATGTTACAATGCGTTTAAGCTGATGTACTCGATTTAACTGTATTCAATAGCAATCACCTCTTTCGTCTTCGCATGTCAACGTTCAGTTCAGCTAACAAACAACCAAATTCCACTGTTCTCTTTACCATCAACAATAATCTTCATTGTAAACATAATTTCTCTGACGGTAAATTTAACAACAACAACAACAACAAAATATAGTTTCAAGAAAAGTAGAAAATTTCACTTACTTGAATATAAGATTTGATAGTATTTTGTACAAGTTCTTTTCTGGAGATAAATTTTTGGAGTTACTTAATAAACACCTTTAAAAATATTTGAATTACTATAAAAAAATTTATGCATTTTGTATATTTTTAAATTAATAATAATTAAAAAAATTAAAAATCGCCTGGAAAAATAATTCATTAAAGTAGGGAAACTTGGGGGAGGGGAGGGGGGAAGGTATTGCCTCTATGAGTATAAGTTTTTATATTCAGGCTGAAAGTAACTTTCATAATTTAGACCCAATTTCATAAGTACGTACTCTAAGTAAAACAGAGTTTATATATTGTTTTTTTAGATTCATACCCTGTCCAACTCGATAATGTGTTAAAAGTCATACTTCAATGAGTTTTTCTTCAAGATTAAAGTGCATACACATTATTTTCAGAAAATAACAACGATTCCATGTTTATAATATTGATAAGAAATTTTTTTATCACCAGAACACAGGAAATAGATTTTTAGTTAAGTAATAGAGGAATATGATCAACATACTTGCAATATTTCAATGGTGTTAAATGAAATTTGATTTAATGAAATAATTTTTGTTCTTTAAATGAACTCTGAACCTTTATTTTCATTTTTTACACAATAAGTGACAGCAGATATTCTATTTGATAGACTTTGTAAAGCGTATTTCATAAGGGTTGGAAATTTTTTCAAAATTATTTAAAAAAAAAACGTTGTTTGTAAAATATTTTTATTATAGATTAAAGAAAATTTGATAACATTATTATTTAAAAATGTACATTGTTTAAATAGTTTCCATGGCTTCGTTTGCTAGAGAGAGGATCCAACAGATCCAATTTTGGATGACTCTTCCACATTAATCGGGGCTAAATCTCATCGATGGCTTGAATGTTGTTTTAAAATTTAAAATTATTAGTCTAAGAAATCCTGGTTTTAAGGCAAAACTATCTTCAGGATTTGTTGATTTTTTGTCTTCGAATTTTATTTTTACATAAATTTTATACAAAATTATTTAAAAAATATTATTTTTTTTTTCAATTTTAACGTTGCATATTATTACCTACAATATATTTTTATTATGCAAACCATTGATATACCCTTTTCTTCCGTTCCACAGATAGATCCGTATTTCTACTTGCCCTAGAACAGAAAATTCGGCACTTTTCAATATTTAACAGTATAAAATAATTTTTAAGTTAGCCTTATCCAAACTAGTACTTGGGGCAGAAATTTCCTTAAACTATTAAAAATTTTTAATTTTCATAAACTAATAAAGTCCTTTAAACTTTGTACCAAAAAATGTTTCTGCTCACCTGTAAACAATGATGCATTATTGTCCTTCTAAAAGTTAAAAGACATTTTGTTTTTCATGATACTAACTATTTTTTTTAAAGATTCCTCATCAGTAGTGCCGAAGATTTTCGGCGGTATAAAACATTTTTGGAGGTCACAGAAACGGTAGAAGATGTATATCACTCAGGAAGTCTATCGACATCGAAAACTGATGGAAAAAATAATTTATTTCTCCAGCAATAAACTGTACAACGAAGATTTTTATAAAGAAAATTCTGAAAAAGCTCAAAAAAGGGGGCCTGTGCTTCTTAGTTGATATTGCAGATACTTAGATGCTCCACTGTGTCCCTTGTCACATGGCCATCTTGATTATTCGCCATGCTTCCTTTTCACCGTTACTTTTTTTTTGTTCCACAAAGTTGAAAGGACATCATTTTGATACTATCGATTACATCCAAAGGAGTGTAACCGAGGACTTGAAGACGATTTTAGTTGAAGTCTTCTCACACTGATATGAAGAGTGGAAACTATATCTCCGTCGATTTATAGCAGCCCAAGATAATTATTTTAAATAGAATACGACTAATGTATAAAATAAAAAACAAAAATTGTCACAAAACAAACAGTATCATTACTTTTCCTATAAAAAAAACACATGTTTTTTTAGTCAAAAAAAACACATGTTTTTTCATAGAAAGCAAAAACAAATTTATTCAAAGTACTTGCCCTCGCCTAGCTACACATTTTTCCCATCTTTCGGGCAATTTGTGGATACCAAGCCAAAAAAATTCCTTCTCTTTCGAAGCAAACCACTTATCAAGCCTTTTTTTGACGTCTTCGTAAGAATCGAAGTGCTGCTCAGCGAGCGCGTGGCCCATCGACGAAAGGTGGTAGTCGAAAGGGCCAGGTCTGGTGAATAAGCGGGGTGCGGTAGCACCTCCCAGTTGAGTGTCTTTAAGTAGTTTCAGACCATTTTTGACGTGTGCGATGGTGCGTTGTCGTGGAGTAAAATCAGCTTGTCATGTCTTTGTTGATAATCCGTCCTTTTTTCACACAAAGCACGGTGCATTTTGATCAGTTGTTGGTGGTAGCGGTGGGCATTGACAGTTTCACCAGTTTCAACGGATCAGACGATACCCTGCTGATCCCACCAAACGAACAGCATCGTCTTCCGTCCGAAGCGATTTGGTCTTGGGGAAGATGTTGATGGTTGGCCGGGATCAACCCACGGTTTCTTGCCTTTAGGATTCTCGAATACTTTTCATCGCCTGTTACAATCCGATGCAGGAACGACTTTCTTTTTTGTCTGGCAAGCAAGATTTCACATGTGTTTTGACGTCGCTCCATCTGCCTATCGTTCAATTCATGCGGCACCCATTTTCCGATCTTTCCAATCTTCCCCATGGCACGCAGATGCATGCAAATGCCTGGTTAAATAACACCCAATTGCTGCGCGAACATTTTTTGCGATTGGGTATCGCAAAAAATGCTCCGGAGCCTGTCGAAAAGATCCTGCAATTGATGGTCCGCAAAAAAAATGTCCAAAAGAGCCTGCAATTGATGTTCCTTAACCTTCCTAGGCCGATTTTCACGCTTCTTGTCCCACAAGTCAAAATTGCCGTCTTTGAACCGACGAAACCAATCTCGGCACGTTGTTTCCAATAAAGCACGGTCACCATAGGCCTACATAAGCATTTGATGCGATTCGGCAACCGATTTATTCAAATTGAAGCAGAAAAGCAGAGCATCCCGCATATGCTCTTTTTCTGGCATAAAACTAGACATGATTACCAAAGGAAAAATGTATGTTGTTGTACGAAATTGCTGACAATGTGCACTGATTAATGTTGACAGATGTCAAACTCATAAAAAAAATTATGGCGTGCCTATGGTAGCTTAATACGCTCACTCACACAATCTATTACCAAACAGCGGATTTAAGCTTATACTCCTGGTACACCGAAACATAAAATATCCTTTAGTTTGTGATTTGGCAAAATGACTTTACCTTCCCGAGGCTATCTATAAGCACCTATCAACGTTTGAAAGGACAATAACAATAAAATCTTTTGTATTGAATCTTGACTTAAAGTCGTGAGTTAAGAAACAACGATGGGGGATATTGCTTCCTCATGTCCTTGCAGCAACAATATGCATGCAGTTATAAATGTCAAATGAAAAAAAAATGGAAAAAAAAATCCTTTTTACATAACTGCTGTTAAATTTAAATGGCTTTTTTTTGTTTATGTGTACTTCTTATATTCATTTGCACCAAAGTGAGCTAAACATTAGCATTAAGTCTGAACAACCCTGTCTACATATTCACTTTTAAATAACAAACCAACAAAAAACAAAAAATTTTCAACGAACATGTCCCAAAGTTATTTTATTTATTCACTAAACAATATTGTATAAATCTGAAAATACCATTTGATTTAGCTTAAGTTATCAATAAAACAAAACAAGAAAACATTAAATCGGAACAATCCCTAGAGTAAGCCATAAACATATGTACATGTGTTGTTAGTTTTACTTAAGCTTTCCATACATTCATACATATATCCTTTCGAAAATAATATACAATTGAACACAACAATACTATTTGAATACGAATAGTAAAATCATTGGGGAAATACAATTAAAACAAGGATCATAAAGGAAAAAATATACTTTTCCAACTAATTAAATGATAAACTGTCAGTGATATCCTTTCCTTATCATAATTTATTCATAAAATAATTTGTAACTTTTTTTTTCAATTAATACTCAAATATTAACGTATCGTTTCCTTTTTTTCTTATTTATTTTATCATAGAAATATGAATTCGCTAAATTCTCTCTTATTATAATTATTATTTTTACTTAAAAATTATTCATGTTGATTTTGCATTAAAATATTAAATAAAAAATTTATAATAATTTTAGGGAAATAAAATAGGATAACGGAAGTAGAGCGCATATATTTCTAATTAGAATGGTTGCCAGATTGTTCACCACCTATACTGTCTAATATTCGGTTTTTTTTTAGTATATTTTGCTTTAATATTGAAATAACTAAGCAGAAATATTCCTAGTATATCCTTTTTTTAACTCTAATGAGATGCGGTTTCTTAATTGGGGCATATCGATAAAAGAACGTTGACTTGAAGAGGGGTTCTTTTTTCATCAGACATGCACAAAGAAGTGTCAATTCTACTCGTATCTGCTTGAATAAGTCTAGATAAAGTTCTTTTAGGTAAATTTAAATGTGGTTTTACTAAACTACTAAATAAGACAAAACATTTTAATGATGTTTAATGTATGATTATGCATATTTACATAGTCGTATGTACTGTGCCAAACACAAGATAAACATGTGCTGTCTATTCAATGAGTTTCAAACAAAGTAGATTCTGGATTATGGATGTTCTAGGTTTGGTTACACCTTTAAAGTGTTCTATATTTTCAACAACAAAAAATAATATATATGCACTTTTTTCCTTTACATAATTTTTTTTCTCTACATAATATGAATTGGGTTTTTTTCCCCTTATATTCGTACATAGAAATTTATAATAATAAAAATTTCTTGTACAAATTGCTTCAATAGAAATGAATAGGAAAATGATTCAATTTAATTTTGATTTTTTTCGAACATTCAGTGGCGTGCAAAAAAAACTTATTATGGGGTTTTTCTCTAGATCTTCTGTGATTACTTGGATTTTATCTTTAAAGTAAAAATCTTCATTAGTTTATTTTTGACTAAAAAAATTGATGGAAATATTTTCTTAATAGGTCATTTTATTTTTGCATACTAGAGTTTCGATCAAATATGGTGATTTTATCAGAAGAAAACTAAATAGACGAGGAAACCGGAAGATCGAGTTACAGAAGAAAAGCAAGTCGCCCACAGAAGACAACACAACCTGAGGTTTATTTTCTGAAGCCCACTTCACCGATGCTTGTTTTCTTGCTTGCTACCATACTGGCTGCGATGTGTTATGGTAGCCTTGACTATGTCAGTAATGATTTGGGTGTCACCAAAGAGGTGGCGCACAAATCAGTAAGGTCATACATAAAATCTTCGGACGTAGAAGTCGGGATAAAAGTCATCACCTATTAAAAATTTATAGAATTCCAAATATTTTTTGTTTATTTCAATATTTAAGTTCATTATATATAGTTTTAAGCTAAGAATAAATTTTCGTTTTATTTTTGTACATTTAATTTATGTTTATGTAACTAAACTGATATTTTTATTCAAGGTCCTTTCTTGCCACAGGTACTCGGTTGCGTTCTAGTAGGTTGAAAGGAGAGATCATCGTCGTTGTAAAAGGGGCGTTCCAACTATATTTTCGAGAACATTTCCATTTAAGGGCTCTCCCAACTAGATCGACGTTTGGCTTCATCTTTTTTTTAAGGTTTCCTTTGGGACTTTTTTTTATCCTTTTTCCTTTCTTTAATTTTTTTCTTCTCTTTTCTCCTTATTAAAAAATATTTTTTTTGTTATTCTGATTTTTTTTACCTTACCTCCACCCACCCCCCCTTCCTCCCCTCAAAAATTCTTCTCAGAAAACTATCATTAAACCTAACCAGCTGAAACATGTGCTCTTTAAGTATGGTCGCCATTGTCCATACTCCTGTGGAATTTAACATTCATAAACATTTTACCTAAATTTTCATATCTTCCTCATCCCGTCCAACACCCAAAGAATACCTTTTAGTATTTTTGTTCCAAAGCATAACAGGTGCTACAAAAAAAATCAAGCTTGATTTCAGAAAAAGAACCGATTTGATTTTTCGTGCTTGTTTTGCTGCTTGTTTTGCTGAGAACCAATGAGAAAACATTAACTTGTCACGTGGGCAGATACATTTGTTAACGTTTTGGAAATTTTTAAAACATGCACGGTCTTATATGAATGCACAAAACTCCGACTGTTTTATCGCCGAAATAGATGTGGTTTTAATATTGTAGTTATAGTACAAACATTGCCATATTATTCAGTGTATTGTTGTATGAGAGGATTATTGTTTGATAGTTGAAAACCAGGTAGAAATCCAACTTTACCACAAAAATCATTACCAAATGAAACAGCAACAAGCAACAAATCCAGCGGGCAAACAAGCAACAAATCCAGCGGGCAAACAAGCAACAAATCCAGCGGGCAAAAAAGCAATCCTCATAAAAATACAATAGGAAGAATTATTTCCTCGGCGCCCAGCCCAGAAGCCAATATTTTACGAAATATCAAATAGAAAAGCGCCTTTTGGGAAGTCGAGAGCACGTTTTTGTTTTCGGGTGATATTTTCTAATGAGAGCTAGCATTCAATGATGGGACACTGATAGTCCAAAGCAAAAAAATATAAAGGCTGTTCCTGATCAAAATAGAAGAGATAATGGTTAAGAAATATTGTTCTTGGTATGTAAAAAAGAAAGATAAGACTTCATAATCTCAAAAAAAAACTTATTTAGAGAATGTTGGAACCATTTGTACGAAGATTCTTTGGAGACACCTATGATTATATTTTTCAATAAGACAACAATACACATCCCTTACGAATAAAAGGATAAAAAGCATATAATTTTTTGTATACAAATACTTTTTTTAATACTCACTAATTTTTTTTTTTTGGAAAAAAAAAACCAATCAATACTTTTATTATTAATTTGATACATGAAAAAAATATATTTGCAATTAAATGGCCGTCATAAAACACAGATGTAAATATGTATTCTTGAGAATATCTGGGCTATAAGATGTTTTTTATATCTGGGCTATTAGATTTAAATTTTAAATGAATAACAATTGGAAAAGCAAAAAGAAAATTTAAATAAAATAGCTTCAGAAGGTCCTAAAGGACCTTACTTCAAGCAATTTTTTAAGTCAAATATACATAAAATTTCGAAAGAAAAATCCGATATTCGAATTCATCTTGCACACCACTGCATTAATGAATACATTTTTTTTTACTGGAAGAATATACAAAAATTTATTTAGGAACTATCATTTTAGATAGTTTTTCTGGTTTTTTCTTTAGATAATTTTTTTTATAATACAATCCTTTTCATAACGTACACATATTTAGATATATTTTTTTTTATATTTTTCAAATACGCCCCAAAACCTTATGTCCATTTTCCAAATAGTTAACTGCAATTTATAGAAAGTTTTCCCAAATTCAATAGTACAAGTTCTATAAGAATTTAAAATCTATAAATGCAGACATACATCGATGGTTGAATTGAAGTCCTTAACATGACTAGAATTTAAATGTGCAATATTAAAGTAGAAAGGAGGACATTTGTCAATAGAATAGCGAAATATATAATTTAGCCTTTGTTCTTCTTTAGGGATGTTAACACAACAAAAAAAGTAATATAACCGAATTATTTATTGCTAAATTTCATGATTGTGTATTTTTTAGATACATACATGTATAGAGCAAGCCAAAAGTATGTGATCAACTTTTATATTTAGGCAAAAGTCATATAAAACTCAGAAATGAAAATGAACAAGTGGAAAATATATTTAGTTTCTGAAAATATTAGATTATTTTTGATTTGAAATATAGAAAAAAATATAATTTTGCATATTTTTATTACTATTAAATTAAAAATATGATATAAAAGAATAAAGCCTCAAATTGGTTTTTCGACGACAACGACTCCTATACGTTTGATGGTAGCTTGTACGATTCTAGGCATTCAGTTAACTACAATATTTTTTTATCGTATCCTGTAGAAAAACTATTTCAATAGTTTAAAAAATACCCCACAAGTCCAGTATTACAGAAAAATCCTCCACAAGTTCAGTATTGCAAAAGGATACTTTACTAGTCCATAGAACTTCTATGAGATTGAGGTCAAGCAAATGTGGTGGCCAGGTCATATTGTATTTTGCAAAATCTGTACTTCATTTTATATGATACAAAAGCCAGACGCCATTAGATAGCGGCACGACTATGAAGGGCATTTAGGAACTTTATATTTTGTGTAGGTTGCCATTGAGAAATTTTTCCTAAGGAAACTTATTTAATTTTGTAGAGCATCTTTGAATTTTAAGATCCAATAAACAGATGACTTGGGAAAGGAGTTCTAGAGTCAAGCAGCTTCATGATAGCAGCAGTCCTATTCAAAAAGAAGTTCCCGCTTAAGTGTTATATCATTTAAAAAAATTAGGAATGATGTGTTAAATGCCACAGTAATGGCTTGTTTCCCAAAAAAAAATCCCAAAAAAAAATCATGGATAATTATCGGTATACCTAATTTGAATTCTTAAAACCTTGTCAGAATTTCGGAAAAGCCTGTTTCTCTACGCATGGCCAGATATTCCCAGTTGATTCCCAAAAAAAAAATCATGGATAATTATCGGTATACCTAATTTGAATTCTAAAAACCTTGTCCAGAATTTCGGAAAAGCCGGTTTCTCTACGCATGGCCAGATAATTTATATGATATTTGCTCAGTAAGTACATCAAATTTGGTATTATTATTAGCATAGGATTGTGGAGAGCCTTCGCCATCAATTAAGCAGATTTTTGCCGAGAAAAACTCTACATAATTTCTAACTATGTGTAGGATAATTACTCTGCTACATAATAAATCCTTGATAAATTATCCGAAGTCCTAATGAAAGTGCAATTTTTTTTTAAATTCCACAAATCCCAATAAAATTTTCTACCTCATCCGAAGAGAAACAACCTCAAACTATAAACGAGTTGGCAGTATATTTTCTCTAGCAATGCGACCCACACAAATTTTTCTTTGAGACCCAAAGATCTGAAACGTTTTTTTAATGGAATAAAGTCTAATCAAATTTTTTTTTATTTTTAGGGCGTAATAGTAGTTTTTTCTCAACTATGCGCCCAAACCGACCAGCAGCTCCCTAACGCCTTTTCATCATTCTTAAAAACACTGGTTTTGCCACGGCTTTTATTTAGTTTGGTCCAAACTTAAAGTGTTTGGGGTGATTTTTTAAGTGTTTGGTTTTGAAATTTCCAAAAAAAAAGACAGAAAAATTCCAAAAGTGATTATTTGAATCGATAAATTAATGCTTGCCATTTATTTTTTAAAGATTATGGCATGTAAATGTTGGCCTTCAAAGATGATTTTATATAGTGATCCATGCCTAAGATCCAATTTTGAGCCAATTTTTCGAGCATCTCGGCTGGAAGCTTGCTAATAGCATGTGTAATGTGACGCTAATTTATCGGCATAGACGAGTGCCTTTACGTAGCCCCATAAAAAATAGTCTACAGGCGTCAAATCGCACGATCAAGGCGACCAACTCACCAGTCGGAAACGTTAGATAAATTGCTCACCGAACTCATCTCTCAATATGCCCATTATTTCACGTGCTGTGTGGCATGTAGCGTCGTCTTGTTTAAACCATATGTCGATTAGATGCAGTTCTTGCATTTTGAGCAGGAAAAAGTTCGAATAGTGGGCGCCATTGACGGTAACGTTGCGGCCAGCGTCATCTTTAAAGAAATACGGACCAATGATTCCATAACCCTCACCAAACAGTCCATTTTTGTGGGTGCCTGTAGTTGTCAATCAGACCAAATGCGACAATTTTGCTAAATCATACGCCCATTCAACCAGAAATAAGCTTCGTCGCTGAACGCAATTTTTTGGTAAAATTGCGTTCAGCGACGAAGCTTATTAATTTTTTTTTTTGGTCGATTATGATGACCATGATACGTATATAATCAAAGTGCGCGAAATACATTTTTTTTATAGAGCACAAATTTTAATAATAAAATTCAATAATTTGTAAGCGTTGTTCGGATGTAAGTCGAAAAGACAATGCTAACTGAGCACTTTTGACTTTGACACACGTCACGTGTCCCGTTGTAATTTGTCAAAAATAAAAACATGTAAAACCAAACTGCAAAAAAATTCACCCACTATATATAAATCTCCTAAATCCTGCTCGTAATTACTAAGCCGCTATAAAACGCAACGATTAACCTTCGTTAAATAAAAAGTAGTTGCAAATTATTATCATATAACAGTTCGGCTGAAAAGTTCATAAGATAACACAGCAAAAATATTTTTTTTTGCAAAATTCATTTTAATTATTCAACATAGTTGCCTTCGAGGGCGATACAGCGATTATAGCGATCTTCCAACTTTTTGATACCATTTTATAGTACTCTTTCGGTTTTGCCTCAAAATAGGCCTCAGTTTCGGCAATCGGTCTTAAATTTCTTGCCAGCGAGCATTCTCTTGAGGTCTGCAAACAGGAAAAAGTCGCTGGGGGCCAGATCTGGAGAATACGGTGGATGGGGAAGCAATTCGTAGCCCAATTCATTGAGTTTGACCATCGTTTTCATCGACTTGTGACACGGTGCATTGTCCTTGGTGAAACAACACTTTTTTCTTCTTCAAATGAGGCCGTTTCTTAGCGATTTCTTTCTTCAAACGATCCAATAACGCTATATAATATTCGCTGTTGATCGTCTGTCCCTTCTGGAGATAGTCAATGAATATTATACCATGTGCATCCCAAAATACAGACGCCATCACCTTGCCAGCCGACTGTTGCGTCTTTCCACACTTTGGATTCGGTTCGTCGCTCTATCTCCACTCTGCCGACTACCGATTGGACTCTGGAGTGTAGTGACGGAGCCATGTTTCATCCATTGTCACATATCGACGCAAAAATTCGGGTTTATTGCGCTTTAACAGCTCCAAACACTGCTCAGAATCATCAACACGTTGTTGTTTTCGGTCCACAGTGAGCTCACGCGGCACCCATTTTGCACACAGCTTTCGCATGCCCAAATATTCATGCACGATATGTCCAACACGCTCTTTCGATATCTTCACTCAAAATGCTATATCTCACGAACCAATCGAGCGATTGCTGTCAAATTGACAGGAATCATTTGAAGGACAGTGCTTTGTGATAATTAAGTAGATTTTTGCAAGAGGCGCCATCTAGACGTCAACCTTATAAACTTTTCAGCCGAACTGTTAGAGATATAAAAGAATTAATTTGATCCTTAAAAAAAAGATCCAAATAAATTCTTTTATGCTCCTAAAGGATAATTTTTAGCCATATAAAGAAAGCAAAATACTTGGACTTTCCCAAAAAGCATCATTAAAATTTAACATTTATTATTACCTGGTACCAAACAAGGACCGAACTTTGGTAATTGTACTTGGTCTGCGATAGCAAAAAAAGGACATTAAAGAAAATTACACCTTCTTTTGTTTAATAATTTCAGAAAATAATAAAATATTAAAACTGGTTCTTCTACTAATTAACTAAGTACATCCGAAGAGATAATATAAATTTACGATTTATTAAGACAAAAAATCACATAGAGGGAATTTGTTGTTATCAAGATATGGTCGCATACTTTTTGCTTGCAATGTACACACAAGTTCGGAATAGAAACTATATCATTTTTACAGAGTATGTGTTTTAAATATTTGAACTCTATATGTGCGCTTATACTCGTATACTAACTTCAATTTAGACTCAAAAGTTAGTCGAGATAGAAAATTTCTTTTCAATCATGCTTGAATGTGCATTCGAAGGCAAAATGTTTCGACGTCCAATTTGAATAGTAGTCCTTCTTTTTCTTTATATACACATATGTGAACAGATATTCGCATATGTTCATCTTCCCATTTTATTATTGATGTGTTCATTGTTCTATGACTAGAGGCAAAGTTGAACAACTAAGAAGATATTTTCTCTGGTACACAAAAACGTTAATAACTTTTATTTTTCATTTTCAATCGTAAACTTGATGTGTTCCAATTTTATAAAACTTTGAATGTTACTAAACTCTTAACCTCATTAAAAATATAGGATATGACCCAGAACTGACCAGAATAAAAAACAAATTCATCGCAATTGGTAACTTTTCACACCGCCAGAATGGCCTACACAATACAGAATGAATTTTGATAGAAAAAAAACAATAGTTTTTTGTTTAACTTATGATTTAAAATAAATTTCTCTGTCAAGTCCTTTTTGCCAATAGCAATTTCTTCAATAAAGAGAATATAAAGTGCAAATGGATACATTTACTGTGATTAATTTGTTTGTTTGTGTGCAAGATCCCTGAGAAGGGCCAGGAGCTATGATGCAGTGCCTCGACCATGAGACCATTTGGCGACCTGTAAGCCCCAGAGTTAAATGAAATTGGTTATTGGTTGGTTGGATGGATTTTGTTTGCTTTATGATCTTTTTTTTTTATCTGCAACTACATTTGTATTGTAACAAGAAGATTTACATAAAATTTTAATTTACAATCTTGTGCGAGGTCTGTTCAAAAAGTATCACGAAGTTTGTGTTTTTTTTTTTTCAATTGCAGGCTCTTTTAGACGAAGACGATACCCAATCGCAAAAAATGCTCGCGGAGCAATTCGGTGTTACTCAACCAGCCATTTCCATGAGTATGCGTGCCATGGGGAAGATTGAAAAGATCGGAAAATGGGTGCCGCATGAATTGAACGATAGGCAGATGAAACGACGCCAAAACGCATGCGAAATCTTGCTCGCCAGACAAAAAAGAAAGTCGTTCCTGCATCGGATTGTGACAGGCGATGAAAAGTGGAGATATTTCGAAAATCCTAAACGTAAGAAATCGTGGGTTGATCCCGGCGAACCATCAATATCTTCCCCAAGACCAAATCGCTTCGGACGGAAGACGATGCTGTTCGTTTGGTGCGATCAGTAGGGTATCGTCTATTATGAGATGTTGAAAGCTAGTGAAACTGTAAATGCCCACCGCTACCACCAACAACTGATCAACTTGCACTGTGCTCTGCGTGAAAAAAGGACGGATTATTAAAAAAGACGTGACAAGCTGATTTTCCTCCACGACAACACACCATCGCACACGTCAAAAATGGTCCGCAACTACTTGGAGACACTCAACTGGGAGGTGCTACCCCACCCCGCTTATTCACAAGACTTGGCCCTTTCCGAATACCAGCTGTTTTCGTCGATGGGCCACGCGCTCGCTGAGCAGCACTTCGATTCTTACGAAGACGTCCGAATATGGCTTGATGGGTGGTTCGCCTTGAAAGAGAAGGAATTTTTTTGGCGTGGTATCCACAAATTACCCGAGAGATGGGAAAAATGTGTAGCTAGCGAAGCTAAGTACGTTGAATAAATTTGCTTTTGCTTTCTATGAAAAAACATGTGTTTTTGACTTAAAAACAGCGGATTTAAGCTTATACACCTGATAAATGAGGGTTTTTTTGCCTAAACTTCTGAACCATATGTGGTCTTATCAGAACAGCACCACAAGCTACATAAAACAACAAATTTTGCCTTCTTTCTTGTAAGTTTATGTAAAAGACGCTATTTATACAAACAATTCTCAAACTTGAGAGTATTTGAAAATTCACAATTAATGGCTGAAATATTCAAAAAAGTCATTAAAAATTAACTAAAAAGGATTAAGTCCTGCATTTGAATTCTGTTATATTTCATACATAATGGCAAAATTTAAGGAATATAATAAAATAAAATTTAAACAGTATTTGAATTTACATTTAAAAACATTATACGGGATAA
This sequence comes from Atherix ibis, assembly GCA_958298945.1. NCBI lineage: Eukaryota > Metazoa > Arthropoda > Insecta > Diptera > Athericidae > Atherix > Atherix ibis. The sequence goes on from OY282607.1 coordinate 21,770,282, forward strand.
CCATTTATTTGGAAAATTTTTTGTTTAAATAAAGTAATAATGTTAGTCTGTCCTATTAGTTAAAAATAACAATTTCATTTCCTGTAGAGAGTACGTACTGTGAATTTATTTTTGAATATTTTTCAAAAAGTTTCTCTCTAAAATTAGTAAAGTTTAATTTTAAATATTTTTTTTTTTTTATAAAAAAACATTAAGTTCTATGACAATAGTGATAAAAGTTTTCCAATTGAAGAAATTCAACTTATGATAACCTTTGGAAGAGTGCAAAAAGTCATGCTATTTTCCGCTTTAATAAATAATCGCACGAAGGAGTCATAAAATTTAATAGAAGACCAAATACTATCTTTTGTGTATAGTACGGAGTTCATTTTAAAATTCTAGACTTTATTCCAATTTCAACAAATGCATGAACTTTTCTTGATCCTTTTTCTTTTTCTTTTTCTTTTTCTAAGTGCAACTACAGAAAGGCCGATTTTAAAATTTTTAGATAACTAAGCAAATAGATATACCTGGGCCTAAGGACACTAACAACTTTATATGTACAGAGTTTTTTGGTGAAAAAATACAACGTAATAGCAATGTAGGCATTAAAAACGTACATACTCATTTCAATTCATCTTCTTGACGGAAGAACTCTTCAAATTACAATAAATACCAACGCCATCATAGTCAGAATCAATTCCAATACAAAAGGATATATTCGTATATCCGTAAATACGAGTAGATACGATGAATTGGTTTTAAAGAAAGCAACAATAAAATAGGTAAACTTTGAGAAATTATTGCAAACACGCCATACGCTTTACTTACGAATATTTGTATTTAGTCAAGGATAGCGTGTACTATTTGTGAGATAAAATATAAATATTTTTTTTTAAAAGAATAGAAAAACCAACAGCAACAAACACAAAATTTAACATCCTATTAATATTAAGAAATACGACTATCCAAACACGGAATATTTCAGGATAAAAAAACAAAAACAAAACCAAAGTATTCATACAACTGTGTTAGTAGCTTCATTTCAACATAAAGCATCCGGAACGAATAATAAAATACACTGAAATGTAATCAATTCAAAGGTAAAAAAGTTTCCTTTCGAAAAGGATAAATGCACAAAAAGGAGAAGGAGGCAAACGAAAAATCGCACAGATAAGCAGCACACTGCATTATGGATACGAGTCCTTCGATGGCGATGGCAATGGTGCTGACGATTTTACTGATGCAGAATCGACTTGGTGTGTTTACGTACAAACGTATAGATTTGTATATGGTTTTTGTCCTTTATGTGTACACTAAATAAACTCCTTATACAAATGGGAAAATATGTGCTGCGACCTGAAAATATTTCATTTAAAAAACGCGGGCTTCCCTACAAATACACGCATCCCAAATGAAGCATCAACTATAATGTACTTTATATCTATAAGTGCAGATACTTATGCAGGAATTCCCACCCAAGTCGTACAGGACTTTTAAGTATATAGTGTATCCATATTTGAAAATGTTTGTCTATAAATATGCATAAGCACTTGTATATATAAAGTATACGAGTGCATCAGCTAGATTACGTAGCAAACTGGTAGACTAGTCGGCTGGCAGGCTAGTAGGATGCAAGAATCCTTGTTAGTAGTAGTCCAACTAAAAATTAAGTGCATTCCTCTTTTCAATTCGTGTTACTTATACATTTGAACTAGAAAAATTGGCAACATACTTAACGAACAGGGAATAGGACCAGTTCTTCCTTCTTTTGAAGTATCCTGCTCTTTATTTTCTTTTGTCTACATTATACACATAGAAATATTTTCAATATATCCCTTTAATAACAACAACAAAGTCGACTTGCTTTTATATCGTAAATATTGGCGGGCTGCTAGATACATAAGAAAATCTCACAATATTACTCTATGTCCTTACAACTACTTGTTCATATATGAATAATTCTTTATTGCTTACGACGTCATTTTTAAATCAATATTTTATGTATTGAATCCACCCTTACCCTAGGTAAAGAAGTGCATTTTTTCGAGGGTCGTTTTATTATATTCGAAATAGGAAAGTCTTCAAAAACTGGAAGCACTGATATTTTGAAGAGGGTGAAACGTAAACCTGAAATCTAAATTCAGTAGACTGGAACCACAGCAGCAACTACGCAATACGATTGACGCAAGACCTACACATAAAAGTAAGCATTTTGTCTTCTTAAGGATCAGATTACATAAAAACTAATATCACTTGTTATATGAAAACTTTTTTTTTTAAATCTATACTTTTATTTCTTATGTTATATATAAATACAAATATACATTTAAAATAGGTATACTAATTTTTTTCAATTTTTTTTGTCGAAAAATAAATTGCACGTACGTCATTCAAAACAAACGCATATAAAGAGAATTTCTGCGTGACTACGCAAATAATAAACAAACGAACGTTATAATTGACGCACGTGTATATATGCGTTTAAAACAGCGTGCGTTCAAATTTAGTACACTTTATCTGTGCTGTCTTTTAAGAAAAATTTTTTTGTCTTTTTCTTTTAAATAAGGCCAAAAATTTGTTATAAATTAATTACATACATGAAAATTTTCTAAAAACAAATAAATACAAAAACATAATGAATAAAATTTAAAAAAAAAAAAAAGTTAACAGCAAAATAGCTATATTTACTAATAGCCTGTTTGCCATCGAAGCAATTCCTGTCGTCGTTAACCTGATCCTGTGCTCAATGTGATTTGTTGAAATCTCTTAAACGATAGAAAGGTTGAGTTACTTTGGGTTTCCGGTGATATTGGTATCTGTGGTAATGAATTGGCTGACGTTATAGCGGGAGAGGCTCTCCGCCGTCCGATGCTCACTGTAAGTCTAAACTTGCTCTACTTGTTAACCAAATGGCATATGCTGTCTGTCCGGTACTCACTGTAAGTCCAAACTTGCCTTGCCTGTTAACCAAATGCCACATGCCGTCCGTTTGGTGTTAACTGTAAGTCCAAACTGGCCCTGCCTGTTAGCCAAATGGCATATGCCATGTAAGTCCAAACTCGCCTTGCCTGTTAACCAAATTGCATATGCCGTCCGTCCGGTGCTCACTGTAAGTTCAAACTAGCCCTGTCTGCTAACCAAATGGCACATGCCGTCCGTCCGGTACTCACTGTAAGGCCAAAATTGCCTTGTCTGTTAACCAAATGGCATATGCCGTCCGTCCGGTGCTCACTGTAAGTCCAAACTGACCCTGCCTGTTAACCAAATGGCACATGCCGTCCGTCCGGTGCTCACTGTAAGTCAAAACTGGCCCTGTCTGTTAACCAAATGGCACATGCCGTCCGTCCGGTGCTCACTGTAAGTCCAAACTGGCCCTGTCTGTTAACCAAATGGCATATGCTGTCTGTCCGGTGCTCAATGTAAGTTTAAACTGACCCTGTCTGTTAACCAAATGGCATATACTGTCTGTCCGGTACTCACTGTAAGTCCAAACTTGGCTTGCCTGTTAATTAAATACCACATGCCGTCCGTTTGGTGTTAACTGTAAGTCCAAACTGGCCCTACCTGTTAACCAAATGGCATATGCCATTGTAAGTCTAAACTTGCCTTGCCTGTTAACCAAATGGCATATTCTGTATATCTGGTACTTACTGTAAGTCCAAACTTGCCTTGCCTGTTAACCAAATGGCATATACGGTCTATCCGGTACTCACTGTAAGTCCAAACTTGTCTTGCCTATTAACCAAATGCCACCTGCCGTCCGTTTGGTATTAAGTGTAAGTCCAAACTGGCCCTGCCTCTTAACCAAATGGCATATTCCGTCTGTCCGATAAGTCCAAATTTGCCCTGCCTGTCAACTCCAAACCATTCGGTAAGTCCAAATTTGCCCTGCCTGTTCGCTAAGTCCAAACCATTCGGAAATTCTGGGCAAGGAAGCCATGATTTTCTGTTCGGTAACCAACCTTATCCTTCATGCCATTCCTGTAGCATTCAACTCACCATTCACCATTCACCATATTTTAAATTAATGCCAATTAACCCAAAATTTCTTATTGAACAGAACTCTTTCCATTTCTAAGCCCTATATTTATCCTTCTCCAGAGTATTTAACAATGTCTAACTTTTCAATGTGAGTAATATAATCGCAATTTTTTATGCAATAAAAACATAACTTTTATTGTGTTAGAATTTAACAATGTGAGTAATATAATCGCAATTTTTTATGCAATAAAAACATAACTACGGAATTTAATTTTTGATTTAAAAAAAAAAAATTATCATTTAAAAAAATAATATTTTAAGTAAAAATAAAGAAATTATAATCGTTCTAGAATAATTAATAATTAAATATTGTATTAGTTAAGATTAAATTAAATCATAAATAATTCCATTTTATTGCAAAGATTTCTTCAAAGATGTTCAGTTTTAAAAAAAAGCTGAAGTACTTCTTTCTGTCTTCAATTTTATTTATAGTAGGAGGGGATATCAGCAACAATTAGTAAATTATTGATTTTATCAAGAAAAAAATACAATTTTTAATCTGAAATGACTAAATATAATCCCCACCACCCTCAATTTATAGTATCATAAATATATCAATAGAAATAAATTATATATGAAAAAAAAATCGGGGATTTATTTTTGAATAACAAAACACACCTCAGAAATTTTTTTTGCAAAATAATTACACTCAATCTTAATACGAGTATAATAAATATTTACTAAAGTTCATCTAACAATAAAATTGTATATTGTATATAAGAAAATACTGAACTAAAATAATATGAAAGTAGAAGTGCATATTTTATTTTTGTACGATTTATTAATCGCACAAGTGGAATATGTTATTGAAATAAAAAGGAGAAGAAAATAAATGCTAGAAAGTGGTTGAGGTCGGGGATAACTAGTTTTTGGAATTTTAACGTATTTATGTACACGTGTTTAAGTGAGTACAATAGATACTCGCATTCAATTATATTGAGTGGCTGTAAATAGATTTTTCTAATACATTTTCATTTATTTATACAATAATATCATATTGCGACTACTTTTGTACGGATTTCTATAAATTCGAAATATCTAAACAAGGTTAATTATAATCGTATGTGTACGATATATTAGAGATATGAGAGTATTTTGTGTTTGAGAATATATCATTGATTAATAGTAAAGATGCTCTCTATTTGAAATTGAATAATTTTACGAGAAAACCTGCATAATTTTGAGATTTCAAAGTTTCCGTTTTTGCCCTGGAAAATTAGACGTTTTAATACAGGGTGTTTTTTATGTTCCTTTTTGATTTTGTTTGGCCGCCATTTTGGTTTGAATGACATTTGTATATTGGCAAATTGAGAGTGATCGATAATAGTTTATTATGGATCATCTAACGACGCAACAACGTGTTGAAATTATTAAAACATTTTATTGAAATAATTATTCAATTTTGAATATGCGGAGAAAATAACATTACTTTTTAATGCGAAGACTGGGCGACAATTAACCCAATGTACTCCTGAAAATATGAGGCAGAGTGTTGCTGAATGTCCGGGTACCTCTCATCGACGCCGTCTACAAAAATTGGGAATATCTTCATCAGCTGAATGTCCGAGTACCTTTCATCGACGCCGTCCACAAGAATTGGGAATATCTTCATCATGTTTGAAAATATCTCCATCAATTGATAATTAAGTGCTCGAGTTTTAAAGTTCGGCATAGATGACCACCATTTGTGGCAACAAATCATTATGAGCAACGAAGCATACTTCGACGTGGCTGGCTTTGTTAATAAACAGAAAAGCCGCTATTGGGGCACTGAAAACCCTCAACCGATACACCAAAGAGCACTACGCTCTCGTAGAGTAACTGTATGAGCGACGAAGCATACTTCGACATGGCTGGCTTTGTGCATAAACAGAATAGCTCCTATTGGGGCAATAAAAACCCTCAACTGATACACCAAAAACTACTAAACCCTTGCAGAGTAACTGTATGAGTGACGAAGCACACTTCGACTTGGCTGGCTTTGTTAATAAGCAGAATAGCCGCTATTGGGGCACTGAAAACCCTCAACTGATACGCCAAAGACTACTACACCCTAGCAGAGTAACTCTATGAGTGATGAAGCATACTTCGACTTGGCTGGCTTTGTTAATAAGCAGAATAGCCGCTATTGGGGCGCTGAAAACCCTCAACTGATACACCAAAGACTACTACACCCTAGCAGAGTAACTCTATGAGTGATGAAGCATACTTCGACTTGGCTGGCTTTGTTAATAAGCAGAATAGCCGCTATTGGGGCACTGAAAATCCTCAATTGATTCGCCAAACATCACTAAACTCTCGTAGAGTAACTGTAAGGTCGGCGGCATTATTGGGCCATATTTCTTTGAGGATGCTGGAGGCAATATTGTAACAGTTACTGGTGATTGCTATAGGGACATGTTGGACAAATTTCTTCTGCCCGAATTGGATCAATTAGGCCTCCAGAACATGTGGTTCCAACAAAACGGTAGCACATCACATACACTTGTGCTACGATGCAAATTTTGATTGCTATCGGGACATGTTGGAAAAATTTCTTCCGTCCAAAAATTGTGATATCGACTAGCGCCCACAATCCCCTAATTCGAACTATCCCAACTTCTTCGTATAAAGGCACTTTAAGGAAAACTTATGCACTAACAAACCAACCATAACCTCGATGCTTAAGGACAACGTAGAAGTCTGCGAAAATATTATGAAAAATGTGCTTAAATGACACTGCGGCCAGAAGCGGGCATTCAACCGACATTATATTTTATACATTATACGTATTTATTACCATATTGATTGATTATCAATAAAATATAAATTATAAAACTATATTCCATTTAAAATTTATTAAAAAAAAAACTTCGACCAGGAACATAAAACACATTCTCTATTAGCTATTATAACAACTAAAAGTAGCACCTCATTTTTCTTAATTTTATTTTAAATTTGAACATAAAATTTTAAAATCATGAAAACGTTTTAAAATTTCATCTACTTTATTTTTACATTAAATAAATTTATAAATGTGTATATTTTGAATTACAATAAAAAAAATTATTCAAAAACCGAACACAATTTTGACTTGTGGACAATAATTTCAAGTCGAGAAGCTTAAGATTTTTCGACGATTCAAAAAATAAAACAAAATTACAACAAGGAACAGAACATCATCTGAACAGTTTATTATTTATATATTATGCTTAATTGATTTTTTTTTATATTCACCAAATATTAAATACGGAATTTCTTACCTTTTCAGAACAGAACCAAAAAATTAAATACGGAATTTCTTACTTACGAACAGAACCAAAAAAATAGAGATTAACCTAAAGTGAACAGTAAACTGGAAATTGTCGCTATTCGCAATTGTGTGCACTCCCATAAGATTATGAAAGCTTTACGAATTTTGAATGCGTTTATTTACTCACCTATCGCAGGTATATTCGGGACATATTAGATGCTTCTCTGTGAAATTTGTATTTTTCTTTTAAAATTTAATCAATATTTTCTACTTACTTTTATTAACTTAATTAAAAATATAGTCAAATTTAAGTAGAATTCTTTTATAGTCACGTGTTTAAATTGTTTTATTCTTTTTTTTTCTCTAAATATTCGACCAAACTACTTTGCAATGTCTGTTTTCCTATAAAATACGATGTCTGTTCAAAAAGTATCGCAAATTTTGAATCAAAGAATCTGTATCAAATTGTGTGTGAAAAACAAAATTAATTTCGCGGACGCATTTTGAATGTTGACTGTAGCATATGGTGAAGCTACCTTGGACCGAAGCAACGTTTATCGGTGGTACAAAATGTTCTCAGAGGGCCGAGAAGATGTGAACGACGAAAACATTGATGAAGTGAAGAAAATAGTATTGCTCAATCGTCGAATCACCGTTAGAGAAGTTGCTGAGGACTTAAACATATCGATTGGCTCGTGCCATTCGATTTTTACCAATGATTTAGTCGTGAGATGGATCGCCGCGCAATTCGTATCAAAATTACTCAATTTCGACCAAAAACAGCATCGCATTAACATTGCTAAGGAGCGGTTAGACTCTGTCCGCGACGACCCAAATTTGCTCCAGACGGTCATAACTGGTGACGAATCATGGGTTTATGGTTATGACGTGGAAACCACAGATCAATCATCCCAATAGAGGCTGCCGCAGGAGCCAAGACCGAAAAAATCCCACCAATTTCGGTCGAATGTGAAGGTTTTGCTTACAGTTTTCTTCGATTGCAGGGGCGTGGTGCTTCATTAGTTCTTGCCACAGGGTAGAACGGTCAATAAAAAATTTTACCTGCAAGTTATGCGGAAGTAGCGCGAAGCAATCCGCCAGAAACGCCCGGATTTGTGGAAGAACAAAAATTGGCTTTTGCACCATGATAACGCCCGTTGCTTGTGTGTTTGGCCAAAAACAACACATTAATAATGCCGCAGCCACCGTATTCCCCAGATCCGGCCCCTGTCAGTTTTTCTTCTTCCCGAAACCGAAGACGTCGTTACGCTACGATTGAGGAGATAAAGACGGCATCGAAGGAGGAGCTGAACAAAATCACAAAAAATGATTTTTTGAAGTGCTTCGAGGATTGGAAAAAACGTTGGCACAAGTGTATAATATCTGGTGTCGATTACTTTGAAGGGAACAAAATAGATATTCATGAATAAATAAATAGTTTTTGAAAAAAAGAAAAAATTCGCGATACTTTTTGAACAGATATCGTTTATGTAATAATTTACTGTCACTTTCATGTCATTGTTGGGAAAAATATAAAATTTATAGCAATTGTAAGATTTAAGAAAATTATATTTTTCTTTGAATATATTTAAGAAAATCTGGTCTAAATTGGCACAGGTGCTGAGATCAAATTCAGCTAGTGACATAGCCCCTTGAGTAGTCGTCAAATGGCCTCTGAATTTTTGTAGCTCTTAGAAACTACTAAAAATAACTAAAAACAATTTCATACAAAAACGATTAGATATCATCCTAACTACAAATATTTATATTAATTGAATTTTTTTTTTTAATAATAAAATATAGCAAAAAAAAACCTATAAAAATACTTCTTTACTAATTTTTTTTTTACAATAATTCTCTTAAAGTACCACAAACATAACAGATCTCGTTAGATCTTCTTCTGAATCTAAATTAATCTCAAAATGATTTTAAAGAAAAAGAATATTGAGAAAAAAGAAAAGATTTCAATTATAACAAAACCGAAGGCATATACAATAGTTTCTGAGGGTCTACTCTCACACAATAAATTTTATAATATAATTTACCAAATTTCATCAAAAGTAGCCAATTGTGAAAATTGTTCTTTTGAAAGTGTGCGACCGAATACAGATAAAAACTAACAATATATTTATACACCCATCGACTATGAATGTATCGAACTTTTTATGTTTTTAATTTTTGTAAACATGAAAATCTTGTACAATTGCGTACACAATCCGATAGTACTAGTGCTTAGCGAATGAGTGGGTCAGTGCACTATTACCACGAAGCCGCATGTACAATGCCAAAAAAAGTATCTCTTGACCCCACTATGAACTTGGACAGGTGAACGAAACTAGCTTTTGTTTAAAAGTTTTCAATTTATCCGTATAATCGTATTTTTCTCTCTTTTTTTCTATTTTGAATTTTCTAAATTTTTGTTCGAATTTCTGATTGTAATCAACAACAAAATTATTTGACGGAATAGCTTTTTTTTCTGCCTGAAGAAAATACAATACAAACGAAATTTGCTAATAATACACATATATATGGTATATATGTGTGTGTGTGCGTTGGTTTTTTTTTATTATAATTTTTATTGGTGATTTTTTAAATTAAAATAAAGCATTATCCAATTTGCGGTTGGGAAAGTAAAATTCAGTAAAATATAATCAAAATTTAGATTTCGATGAAATTTTTCTTTAATTCAATTTTTTAAATATTGCAATTATGCATAATAATTGGTCGGTACGAGATTTCTTTAAGGATTTAATCCTTTTGACATAATTTTTGATGATTTTTTTGATGTTTTTTTTTTGCAAAGCTTCACAAGAAAAAGTCCAACGGTGTCAAATCGCACGATCTTGGAGGCCAATTCACATTACCAAATTTCGAAATTATGTATCCTGAGTACAAAGCCAAAAATTTGTTGTATTAATTAAAATCTGTAAGTTCGGGGCTATTGCCCCCAAAATTACGGTAATGGTGTCTTCTTCTTTATTTTACAAGAAATACCAATGCCACATTCATATAAAAATCCATACCAAACACTCATTTTCGCGGATACAATAGCTTCTTTATAGTAAATTGTGGATTTTTAGAGTCACATTCAGATTAAAATTCATACCAAACAATCACTTTTCGCGGATACAATGGCTTCTTTATAGTAAATTGTGGATGTTTGATAAATTTTTCGATTTTTGATGCATGAAAATTCTCTATGTAAATATAATGTTGATTTTTAAATACTGAAAATTCTCTACGTAAACATAATGTTTTGCATAGCTTCACAAGCTAAATTCGAACAGCGTCAAATCGCACGATCTTGGAGACCAATTGGCATCACCAAATTTCTAAATTACGTGTCCTGAGAACTTTTCAAATAGTAAAGCCCAAATTTGTTGTGTTGTGTTGCTTGTTAGGCGGTCTTGTAAAATCTGTAAGTTCAGTCCCATTGTGATCAAAATTAACGTTAATGTTGTCTTCTTCTTTATTTGCAAAGAAATACGGACCAATGACAAATTCAGATCAAAATACATACCAAACAGTCACTTTTCGCGGATACAATGGCTTCTTCATAGTAAATTGTGGGTTTTTAGAGCCCCATATATGAAAAATTTTCTTTTTTACATATCCATCAAGCGAAAGAATGAGCCTTAACGCTGATAACAATTTTCAGTTGTTCCAACACCCGATTGGCATATATTCTTCGCATTTCATAGGATTTTTTTGGTATTTAAACGATCCATAATATAAAATGGCAAACCTCTATCTAAACAAATTCTATTTCAAATACGAGGTGCAAAAGCCAATTTTTGTTCTTCCACAAATCCGGGCGTTTCTGGCAGATTGCTTCACGCAACTTGGGCATAATTTGCAGATAATATTTCTTATTGACCGTTCTACCCTGTGGCAAGAACTCGTGATGCAATCGAAGAAAACTGTAAGCAAAACCTTCACATTGGACCGAACTTGGCGCTTTTTTTGGTCTTGGCTCGTGCGGCAGCTTCCATTGGGAAGATTGAGCTTTGGTTTCTACATCATAACCGTAAACCCATGATTCCTCACCAGTTATGACCCTTTGGAGCAAATTTGGACCGTCGCGGACAGAGTCTAACAGCTTCTTAGCAATGTTAATGCGATGCTGGTTTTGGTCGAAATTGAGGCAAAAATCGAAAACGAACCAAAACACGTGCAAGCAAAGCAGCTGTCAAAAATTAACTGAACATTCAAAATCACCGAACTTGTCGGCATAAGTGAGAGACATTAGTACCAACATAACGCCACAAAAAATCGAAAATCGAATATACATAACCCGCGGAAATTCAAAATTCGCGATACTTTTTGAACAGACCTCGTATATTATAAATATTTGACAGCTGTCAATCAACATAACTGTACATTCAAAACAACAAAATGGATAATTTCGTATATCTTTATATGTTAATTTTTTATTATTAATATTTTAATATTACTTTTTATTAATTAAACAAATTTATACGAACATTAAGAAAACATTAAAGAATGGAAAATATTTAATAAATTCTTTTAAAGAGTGTTTTTTTTTATTAAATAAATTAATGAGCTCTTTGATAAAAAAGAAAACTATTAAATTCTAATTAAAGTGAAACTTTTGTATTACTATCGGTAGTTCTAAAAAAATCATATGTAATTTTTTTTTTTTGCCATGTTAAATATTATTTTAGAATATAGCTAGTATTCTACACGTTTAATTTTATCAAACCTTAGACGTTAAACTGTAACACTTAATGGATAAGAGGGCAATATATTACACGTGGCCGTTAACATAGTTTCTTTGAAATTGGTTCTTTTTTTTACTTTCCATTTTTAACTATTGTTTTTATCTTCATTTTCTTTGATTGCAAGGTAATTTTAAAATAGCTTTCGGTCTTTTTTTTAACTATATTTACTAAATAGAAATACGATAATTTACAAGTGTTAAGTCAATTTTATAGCCAAGATTAGAAAATATTTTCTTTGGCAATACGTTTAGTTTGAAATATTATACATATCTAAATATAAGAACAGACATAGATGCACACATGCACATGTAACAAATAATCATATATGTAAATTGAATCAAAAAGGATTTGCATGTTTTAGGCCATTTCAAATACTATTATCAACTTCTATCGAAACGATACACACCATACAATTCCATACATACACATATGTATATATATATATGTATGGGTGTGTGTGTGTATATGTGTACACTCATTGTATATACACATTTGTACGCATATATATTTGAAAGGCTTAAAATTCAAACGGATTGGATAACATTGTTATTTTAGATATTTATGCCAACAATTCAGATTAGATGTCACTCCAAATACCGGCTATCATGTTTGCGAAATTATTTCCATTTTATCTTTGTCGATTATCAACAAATTAACAAACAAAACAAAAAACATAAACACACACACACATACACAGTAGATCAGACCTTATATATTGGTAAATATTTTAATAATATTATAAAATCTACAATATAAATTCTATTAAAAAATACAAACGTTAACATTTTTTTTAAGCATTTATTTAATGAAAGTTTACCTTTAACGGAAGATTTGATTGAAATTTTTTTAATAAATCTATTTTTTATAAATCTATTTTTTATAATTAAAGAACTCTTATAAATAAGTATTTATCCAAAATAAAACATTTTTAAGAACGTTTAGGCAATATTAACCGGTTAATATTAATCGCTTATATACATTTGGATTTAGGACAGTAGATAGATGATGAGTTAGATTAAATGTTTGAAATTTATCAGCTTAAGATAACCGGAATTTGACTTGGTCATCAATTATTAGTAGTAAATGGCAGTTTAGCTTATCAAATTTAATTGAGACCATCTAATGGTCAGAAGAAGAAAAAACCACATCTAATATTTGAGTAAATCTTTTATATTATTTAAAAAATATTTTGCTTCAATTTCATTAACTAATAATTTATTAATTTTATTTTATTTTCTATAACAATTATGTACAAATTTATATGTTTTTTTGGAAAATATCTAAAAGTATCTTTAATTTTCTGCACGTTCACGCCGGGGGGAGGGGGGTGGAGGGTGTCTGTCTATTAGTCTAAGGTGATTTTAAATTTTGCTATATTTTCTTATTAAAATATATTTTTTTCTCAATAATCTCTTTTTTTATGCACTATATTTTTTTAAATGATTTTGAAATAATAAAATACTCTTCTTTTCACAAATTATTTGTTATAAAATAAATTTCAAAATAATTTCATAAAAGAATAATAAATTTAAAGTTGTTATAGTGTCATACAGAAACTAAATAACACATTATAAGAACTTGAATGATTCACTTTTTTCAGTTAGTCTAACCTTTATATGATACATAACCCCAAATAAATTATTTTTCCACCTTTATGGCTTCGAAAAGGAACTAGGACCCATCTAAAAAAAAAATATAAAAATGTTCATTCAAAAATTCTAAGCAACTGATCCTGTTTATATTGTAGTTTTCGTCGATATTATAGGATTTTTCATGTAACTTATATTTTTTTCTTTAAATACTAGCTAATTTTAATGTCCTTTATTAAATTGCTTGCATTTATAATACTTTTGGCCATTAGTTGAGGATTAATTTTAACTGTTCTTTACATATTTTTATTTTCTTTAAAAACTGCTACCTGTTCTTTTTCCTTAATCTTTAACTACAATTGCTTTAGTTCTTTTTTTACTAAATAATAATATTTATATTTATAAACAATATCTTTTTATCATCGGTATATCAGCTTTTTATTTATTGTAGCAAGAACGGAAATCTCTTGCTTCGAAATTTATTTCTTTATTTTTTGTTATATTTAAACTGTTCGAGATAAGTTTAAATATAACAAAATAAAACAAACAGTCCAAAATACCATCAAATATCGATGAAAAATTACTAAATTGCCTTTTTATTTGTAATATTGTTTTTTTTTTTAATTTTCTTGTGTTTACAAATATTTTTTTAGAGACAACAGCCAGAGGCCATTCTGTAGCGCCACGACTATGAAGACATTTACCGATCTTTATTATTATTATTTTTTTTTTTTGAACAAAATTATGTAAGTTAATTATTTAATATTTTAGAAAAACATATTGTAATTTTTTTTCTTATTAAATGGTTCTTTTTTTTACTATATGCAAAGTGTACTTTTTAAAAGATTTTTTTATGCACGTATCTATCGTATAGAAAAAAATAGTTGGTTGTATATAAATTATAAAATATATATTACTATAAAAGTCTAAGAAAAAAAGAAAATCAATAATATTATAATGTACATCCTAATATTATTAGTGAAATTATTTGTACTTTCCTATATGACAAACAGTCAAAAATACCATCAACGATGAATAATTACTAAAAAGGCTTTTTACTTTTAATATTGGTATTTATCAATTTTTCTGTTTTTACAAATTATTTTTTTTTTTGTAAGGTTTCTGAGCCAGAGGCCATCTCGTAGCGCCACGACTATGAGAACATTTGCCGATCTTTATTTTTTTTTTTTTTTGGAACAAAATGATGTAAGCATATTATTTTATATTTTAAAACAACACATCGTCCTTTTTTCTCATTCAAATCGTTTTTTTAATTTTACTAAGTGCACGTATCTATCGTGTAGAAAAAAATAGTTGGTTGTATATTAATTATACAATATTTATTCCTATAAAAGTCTAAAAAAAGAAAATTAATAATATTATAATGTACATCCTAATATTATTACTGAAATTATTTCTACTTTCCTATAAGACAAATAGTCAAAAATACCATCAAATACCGATGAATAATTACTAAAAAGGCTTTTTACTTTTACTCGTAATAATGGTATTTATCAATTTTTCTGTTTTTACAAATTATTTTTTTTTGTAAGGTTCCTGAGCCAGAGGCCATTTTGTAGCGCCACGACAAATGAGGACATTTGCCGATCTTTATTTTTTTTTTTTTTAGAACAAAATGATATAACAATATTATTTTATATTTTAGAACAACACATCGTCCTTTTTATTTTATTTTAAATCGTTCTTTTTTAATTTTACTAAGTGCACGTATCTACAATATACAATATATATTCCTATAAAAGTCTCAAAAAAAAATTAATAATATTAGAATAAAATTAATTGCCGTTATTTTTTTTTTTAATTAGAAAAAACAAATTTATTAATTCTACTTTCATTAATTGTACGCATAAATTTATAATAAAAATTTCAAATTGAAAGGTAAGAAATTCAAAATGGTTGCTTCGAAATAATCGGTAAAATCAAGATTATTATATTAATAAATTGAATCTGCAAAAGCGGAAAAGTTCACAGCATGCGTAATAGTAATACTATTTTCAAGGATATTTCATCCGGTCTTCTTCTATGCATTTCTACTCGTATATCAGCAGAAAATAGTACGAGTATGTACAAATGTATATAATCGTTGCGTATGTATGCACGTAGAGAAATAGGTAGGCGGAATACTATTATACAATACTATAATTGTGATGGAGTTTATCCGAAATTCAAGGCCATGTCCTTGAAAATTTAAATACTCATCGGAGATGTATTTGTAATGTGCGCTCAAATTTAGGGCTATACGTCCCGTGCAGTTTGCCCTGGAGCAACATCTCTGTATAAACGATTCCACGGGGCATGCCCCATAAAAATAATCGAAGTTAGATTACACCATACACTAGAGTTACATACCACCAAACTCCTATACATAAAAATTGTAGGTAAATTAGGATCCTTTGATCCAGATAGCAAACGCAATATGCATTCGTACAAAATCTGTGTTATTTAAAAGTCAATTATACAATACTTCTGGTGGTGGAGAAGGAAAAAGGGGGGTTTGGTAGGATTGTACAATTTCAACTGCTGATATGTTGATTTTTTGTGTGAAAAAAAAACCTCCTCCTTTTAATATTTATAACACCTTTAGTACTAGAACAAGATATGAGAAAGAAGTTCTCTTTTTGGAAAAATTCACAACGTAATTGCTTCAGAACATCCAAAACATAATTTTGTATGTATTTCACATCCAAAAAAAGAACAGAAGGTAGTAATGGTAGTAATGAAGAATACCGCCACCGTATATGTATGCACATAACATGTAAGTACATCGATACGCATTTCTACCGTGCATTTGAAAAGGTAAACTGTCGTGTTGCATAATAACATCAAGATGAACCGTTACTCAATTATAATTGCAATAATCACACATTCTTTGGCATACTTTGCTTTACTTTGATACTCTCTCCTCTATTTATGTCTGCTGTATAATACAGAAATTATATATTTTTTTTCTGAAATGCATACATACACCTTTTAGAATTTGTGGTCTTTTTTTAAAAAAAAAACATTTTTTTCTGTTGTTGATCTACGTGTATTTAAAATTAAGACCTATTTTTAATGTTCATTTGTAAACAAAACTTTAAAAAAAAAAAAATTCTAGTACAATTTTCTTTTATAGATTATCACTTACCGTTAATAGTACAACGTAACGATAGACGAGGTACTTGAAGCACTTTATCCTCTTGGCTATAGTCATTTTCTCACGTAAAATTAACGTTTAAGATATGACAAAAAAAATTTTTTTTTTATCCGTATTGAACAAACATAGATATTCACTTATTGTGTATATGTATGTAAATTTTATGTGGTTTTTGTAGTTTGTTTTTTAGTTTTTATTTTTTATTTTTTAATTATTTATAATTTTAATTTGTATTTTGGAAAATATCATTTATTTGATCATTTCTCATATTTTATATTGATATTAAAATTGATTTCAATTCGTTTTTATCTTTCATTTTTTTTTAAATTTTTTTTTTTACACTTAATTCAATCTTACATTATAAAAATTAAATTTTAGCGCATTTTATTTCTCAATGTTAATAAAACTGAATATACATAAGGATATACATGTGTATAAATTTATAGATGTATGTATGTATGTGCTTGAATAATAATAAAAAAAAAACAACTGAAATTTTTAAGTGCACCAAAATGTTGTATAATAATACTCAAAAAATAAAATAAAAATATAGTTATTTAATTAAAAGTTGATTTTTAAAAAGAATTATATCTCTTATTTTACAAGAAAATTTATAGTAATTGTAATTTAAAACGCACAAATACTATTTAACAAAAAAAAAAAAATACAAGGCACAAAATTCAAATGCCCAAAAAAACGATATAATTAATATTGAAGTGATTAAATGAAAAACTGATCACGATTAATTTCCATTTAAATTTTTAAAAAAATTTATCTTAAAAATTATTTTGATATCTTTATAATTTTGTGATACTCGGTATCATAGCAACTACGCATATTTCAAGAATAAAGAAAGTTGTTGGTTTTTTTTTTATTTAACAAGGATTTATCTTCCGTTGCTCTCCTGGATTCAAGGTCGATGCCGGATTCGGTTTTTCATTTCACAATTATTAATCAAAAAAAAACAAAACAAAAATATTCCCTCAATTTAAAGTTAAATAAATAAAACACCAGAAATAAATTGCGCCTTTCCCTTTAGCAATTAGATATTTTCCGATTAGATTTCGGGATTTTTATTTTTATTAAAACAAAAATGTTAACTGTGTTTTTTTTTTTTTTTGAGCTAAAAACTTTTAAAAACATTTAATTTAATGCAATTTTTTTTAATATGCACAATAACAAAAAAATTTATTAAGGATAATTGTGTACCCTTTTCCATGCGAAACAACAGCTACAAACGTTTAAACACGCCGATTTTACCCTTCGAACTTACTGAAGCTCACTCAGTCAACTGCCAGCAACACAACTGCACCATATTCCATTGAAGGCCTCAACACCACAAAATATTTGCTGCTGGAGCTGATGGAACTGTTTCAACTGCTGCTCTCTAGCGGCAAATGTATGCTTCACATCTGATTGCACCTTTGCAGAAACTAAACCAC
This sequence comes from Atherix ibis, assembly GCA_958298945.1. NCBI lineage: Eukaryota > Metazoa > Arthropoda > Insecta > Diptera > Athericidae > Atherix > Atherix ibis. Next base: position 21,788,467 of record OY282607.1, read on the forward strand.
GCATACAAATACAAATTATCATACTGCATACTGCGTATTAAGACTATATTTACACTATCTTATAGAAATCAGCACTATACGAGTATATTACGGCTAAATAAGACGAATATTTCTGTAGAAAAACACATACACAGTCACTTGCCTATACATATGCATATATACTATGTTGCAATTTTTTACTAAAGCCTTTCGTTTTGCACAATTAATTACTTTTCGAATAAATGAAAATTGCAATTTTTTCATAAAAACATTAAAATATTAATTTTCAAAACATGTTTCAATACTATACATATGCATATAATCATAATCTTATTAGATTTTAAATTTGAAACTGAAACCTATAAGAAATCAAAAATAAACTACCAAATGGTTCCATAGTGTAGCGGTTATCACGTCTGCTTTACACGCAGAAGGTCTCCAGTTCGATCCTGGATGGAACCAAAGTGTTATTTTTTTAAATATCTATTATAAAATTACTTTTCTAAAAATATTTTCACCATCATATATTAAAATCAAGATTATTTGTAATAAATTATATTTTGTTATCAATTATTCTAGATTGCATATGTAGTTAATTTTGTAGATAGAATTGTTCGGTTAATTTTCGTATCAAAGTATTTTTGAAACTAAATATTGAATTTCGAATAAATTTTAAAAATTTTATACCGTAAAGTATTTTTTATGAACTAAATATTTAAATTATTAAAAATCTATAGAATTATTTGCATTTGAAGTAACCATTAGAAAAAATATATTGAGCAACAAATTTGTTATGTTCTATGGTAATACTATTCTTGAATTTGCTATAATTGAACTGTCAAACTGAAGAGTCGGTTGTCAAAACTTTAGATCATAATCAAGCATGACAGTTTGTAGTTAATCTAATGTGTAGTTAAGTGATTATTATTATTATTATTATTTCTTATTTCAACAACTTTATAAGCTAATAATAGAAAAAACATAAATTAAACGTTCTTCTTCATGTATTTAATGAGCTTTTAAAGATTAAAAAACGCGAAATAAGTGAAAAGTTTTTCTCAAATAATCTTACGGTTGCTTAAAAAGTATAGTGTAATTTTTATTTGTTTTAAACTTCAATTTAGATTAATTCATGCTTGAATAGTAGAAATATACTTAAATCTACATAGAAATGGAAGAGCTTGAAAAATTAGAACATTTATCTTTGGTATCAAAAATATGTACTGAATTGGACAATCATTTGGGACTAAATGATAAAGATCTTGGTTTGTTAAAAATAATTATTTTCAAAGAATTATTTGTTATTAAGATTGATTTTTTTTTATTTTAGCGGAATTTATAATTGATTTAGCACAAAAAAATAAAACGTTTGATTCGTTTAAAAAAGTATTGATAGAAAATGGGGCAGAGTTTCCAGATTCTTTTGTAACGAATTTGCTACGTATTATACAATTGATGAAACCCGGCAGAATTGTATCAACATCTTCAAGCACAGGTCCAGAGAAAACAACAAAAACAGCAGAATTAGTTGAGAAATTTCCAGGATTAGCCATTCCTAATGAGTTTCGAAATATTTTCAATAAGAAGGAAAAAGATTCAGAGGTTGACGATGCTATGGCTGAGTTGGAAGCTTTGGCACCTAGCTATGTTTTAGATATTTCAAAAGACGACAAAGAAATTAAAAAGAAAGAAGAAAAAATTCGCCAACGATCAAAATCAAAAGATCTTGACAAAGATCGCAAAATAGATTTGCTGAACCAAAGTGTATCAAAAGACAAAGATCATATTCGAAAGCATCGTAGTCGTTCCCGGAATAGAGATCGTGAGAAACGTCGTAGCAGATCACGAGATAGGAGACGGAGTAGATCTCGCGGTCGACGAAGGAGTAGATCCCGTGACAGGAGAAGTAAATCAAGAGATCGCCATCGGAGTAAATCAAGAGGTCGCCATCGGAGTAAATCCAGAGAACGGCATCGGAGTAAATCAAGAGATCGCCATCGGAGTAAATCAAGAGATCGTTATCGGAGTAAATCTAGAGGTAGGCGTAGTAAATCTCGAGAAAGGAATCATCACCGCAGCAGGTCACGTGACCGATACCGAAGAAGTCGATCTCGGGACAGAAAATATAATCGATCTCCAATAAAAGAAAAACGTAAAAGTCCAACACCGTTAGCAGATGACCCAGAACCTGGTAAAATATACGCCGGTAAAGTGGCCAATATAGTCCAATTTGGCTGTTTTGTACAAATTTTCGGTCTGCGAAAGCGTTGGGAAGGTTTAGTTCATATATCCCAATTACGGTCTGAAGGGCGAGTTAGTGAAGTTTCTGAAGTTGTATCTCGAGGAACTAATGTGTACGTTAAAGTAATGTCTGTGGCTGGTCAGAAAGTGTCCCTGTCGATGAAAGAAGTAGAACAGAGTACAGGAAGAGATATGAATCCGTTGTCGCACTCAAATGCCAAAGGAGATGAGCTGCGCGATCGTAATCCTGATCGTCCTATTAGTGGAACATCAATGCTGCATTTGCAAGGTACTGCGGATGGTGAAGAAGATGACAGTCGAAAGCGAGTAACGCGAATATCTAGTCCTGAACGTTGGGAAATCAAACAAATGATATCATCTGGTGTAATCGATCGAAGTGAATTACCTGATTTCGATGATGAAACTGGGTAAATTAATTGAATCAAATTAATGTGAAATCATAAATTTTATAAATTCGACATTTTTTTTTTTTTTAAATTCAGTTTACTGCCAAAAGACGAAGATAATGAAGCCGATATTGAAATTGAGATTGTAGAAGAGGAACCACCATTTCTTCAAGGACATGGTCGTGCTTTACATGATTTATCACCAGTACGAATAGTAAAAAATCCCGATGGATCCTTAGCACAAGCTGCTATGATGCAATCGGCTTTAGCTAAAGAAAGACGAGAACAGAAAATGCTTCAGCGTGAACAGGAAATGGATACAATTCCAACTAGTTTAAATAAAAACTGGATCGATCCTCTTCCAGACGGTATGTTAATAAACACAAAAATAACAGAAAAACTGAAGAAAAAAAAATATTTTTCTATTTATAGAGGATAGTAGGGCTTTAGCAGCAAATGTAAGAGGAATCGGAATGGCACCACAAGAAGTCCCAGAATGGAAAAAACATGTTATCGGTGGTAAAAAATCTTCATTTGGCAGGAAAACAGACTTATCTCTTATTGAACAGCGTCAATCGTTACCCATTTTCAAACTTCGAGATGATTTAATAAAAGTAAACTATTAAAATACTTTTAAAAAAATATAATTTTAATGCTAATTTTATTTTAGGCCGTGCATGATAATCAAATACTTATTGTGATCGGTGAAACTGGTTCTGGAAAAACAACACAAATTACACAATATCTGGCTGAATGCGGTTTTACAGTACGTGGGAAAATTGGTTGCACACAACCAAGAAGAGTGGCTGCTATGTCTGTTGCAAAAAGAGTAGCAGAGGAGTTTGGTTGCCGTTTAGGACAAGAAGTTGGTTATACAATTCGTTTTGAAGATTGCACAAGCCCTGAAACTGTTATCAAGTAAGAAAAATCTTCGTTTTCTATTGCTTTATAACTCCAATATTTAAATAATTTCTCTGTTTCTAGATACATGACAGACGGTATGTTATTGCGTGAATGTTTAATGGACTTGGACTTGAAATCATACTGTGTTATAATGTTGGATGAAGCGCACGAAAGGACTATTCACACAGACGTTTTATTTGGTTTAATGAAACAGGTAATTTTTTTTAATTCAAGAAATCATTATGGTTAATAAATTTACAAATCATAATACTTTTTAGGCTGTACAAAAACGACCCGAATTGAAACTAATTGTCACATCGGCTACTTTGGATGCTGTAAAATTTTCACAATATTTCTTTGAGGCGCCTATTTTTACTATACCCGGACGTACTTTCCCGGTTGAAGTATTATATACAAAAGAGCCAGAAACCGACTATTTGGATGCATCTCTCATAACAGTGATGCAAATACATTTACGAGAACCGCCAGGTGATATTTTGCTCTTTTTGACCGGTCAGGAAGAGATCGATACTGCGTGCGAAATTTTATACGAACGAATGAAAAGTCTTGGACCCGATGTACCAGAGCTTATTATTCTGCCAGTTTATTCAGCTTTGCCATCAGAAATGCAAACAAGGATATTTGACCCCGCACCAGCAGGAAGTCGTAAGGTGGTAATTGCTACAAATATTGCCGAGACGTCCCTTACTATCGATGGAATTTTCTATGTAGTTGATCCCGGTTTTGTCAAACAGAAAGTGTACAATTCAAAAACCGGAATGGATTCGCTTGTTGTTACGCCAATATCCCAAGCGGCCGCCAAACAAAGAGCTGGACGGGCTGGACGGACAGGTCCTGGAAAATGTTATCGCCTCTATACGGAACGAGCATACCGTGATGAAATGCTGCCGACACCCGTTCCAGAGATTCAACGAACTAATTTGGCAACAACCGTTTTACAGCTAAAAACAATGGGAATTAATGATCTTCTACATTTTGATTTCATGGATGCACCGCCAGTTGAATCTTTAGTGATGGCTTTGGAACAGCTACATTCCTTATCAGCACTAGACGATGAAGGTCTACTCACACGTCTCGGGCGTCGAATGGCAGAATTTCCATTGGAACCGAATTTATCGAAAATGTTAATTATGTCGGTCGCATTGCAATGTTCTGATGAAGTATTAACAATAGTATCTATGCTGAGTGTCCAAAACGTTTTCTATCGTCCAAAAGATAAACAATCATTAGCAGATCAGAAAAAAGCAAAGTTCAATCAACCGGAAGGTGATCATCTGACGCTTTTGGCTGTATATAATAGCTGGAAAAATAATAAATTTTCAAATGCTTGGTGTTATGAAAATTTCGTTCAGATTCGAACATTAAAGCGAGCCCAAGATGTTCGGAAACAGCTTTTGGGTATAATGGATCGCCATAAGCTCGATGTTGTTTCCGCTGGAAAAAACACTGTCCGAATACAAAAGGCAATCTGTTCCGGTTTCTTTAGAAATGCATCGAAAAAAGACCCGCAAGAAGGTTATCGTACTCTCGTAGATTCTCAAGTCGTTTATATACATCCTTCGAGTGCACTTTTCAATCGTCAGCCTGAATGGGTAGTCTACCATGAACTTGTACAAACTACAAAGGAATACATGCGAGAAGTAACAACAATCGATCCCAAATGGTTGGTCGAATTTGCTTCATCATTCTTTCGGTTTTCAGATCCAACTAAACTTAGCAAATTCAAAAAGAATCAACGCCTTGAACCGCTGTTTAATAAATACGAAGAACCGAATGCATGGAGAATATCACGAGTTAGACGACGGCGAAATTAATTTTTTTTTTCTTTTTCGATATTATATCTCTAGAAGTTAATAAAATCTATTTAAAAATAAACTTTTTAAAAATGTTTTTAATTTGCTATTCGACATTTTTTTCTGTTTAGTACATACTCTAAAAATTTATTATTTAATAATGAATTTTTTTGTTGTTTAATTTTTAATTTTGTTTCTTATGCGATAATCCCCATGTATCCATGTCGAACTTATTACTACTGAATTTCGATTTAAATCTACGCTTATCTCGATTTTCATTTTCATCTGATGTGTTTAAATTGACTTTGTAATCATTAAATTTTAATTTTAATTTTTGCCTAAATTTCTCTTCCCGTTCTTCATCTTTCATATCGACGATTTTTCGTCGTGGTACATGTCTCAACGAATAGTTCCAATCATTAGTTTTTTTTATATCCAGCATTATTTGAATCATTTGATTAATGGTAAGTGATTTCCCCGATCCTCCTCCCCATTGTAAGTATTTATCGAGTGGAAGTTTTGCCATTCTCAAACCCAGTCTTTTAGCTTTTGCCAAGGACAATGGTTCACTGTTTGTCTAGAATTTTTATATATTTTATATGGTAAATAGATTTTGCCATCGAATAGTATACCTTATCAACCATAGCACCAACAATATATATATCATCGTGATTGTATTCGTGTAGTACGGTTCTAGAGTGCGGCGTTAAATAGACAAGTCGGTCTTTTGGGAATAATTCTGTAAAGCATTGTTCATGGATGTGCAATGGGAACCAAGATTCTAACATTGTGGGAATGTGTTTTTTCAAATGCTCCATTGTCGGTTTTTCTAATTTTGTATTGCAAAAATGCATATCGAACGGTTCATCATGAGTTCGATTATTGGCGAAACATAGCATTAACTGCTTGGCTGTATTGATAGCTTCTCTTTGGACCATATTGTCATCGTATGAGCAATCAATAACCAATTTCTGACCAAAACGCATTGCTTGAATTAATCTAAAAATATAATAAAAATGTTATTTCTTATATAAATGGATATTCTTATTATTACCCATTGTTACCCCAGGAGTTAATTGTGGTATCGTACACCCTTAATAAGAAACTGGTATAACCAAGACCATAGATTATGTGATTGCTTTCTGCAACTTCTTGCGCTTCTTTTGCCTTTCTTTCGGCAATTTCCTCTTTTCGCTTTTCTTTCTTTACCAAAGTGTTTTCTTTTCTTTTCTCCAACTGCCATAAAAATGAATAATACTTACGACGAGCCGAACGCGTATTCAATGAGAGCAAATGTTTCCAATGGTCATCTTTCAAAGATTCTGGATCCGGAGCTCTTCGGCCTTGCTGCCTTGCATACTCTATTTCCATTTTTAAAATTTTCACTTTCCTATCTTCATCGTTAGGTAGTTGTATCTCATTGGCATCTTGATTAAACTTACGAGTCGTGTGAATATAATTTATTGATAATAATTTCGGATATAATGGGAATTTATGTAAGCAAATTTGATTCGAAATAAAGCAATTATTCTGTATTTGAGAACGTGTTATTCGAGTTAAAGCAATAAGCCCCCGTATCATTTTTATATTATAAAAGGTTTAGTGAACGTTTCTCGAAAACAACCCACTACAGAACGAAATAATCCAAATAACCTCACTAATTATATCGTGCGGTTATCAGCTGATTATTGACAGTTAAAAATATACACAACACCTTAAGAAATCAGCTGATATACTGTGAACAGATGCCTGCAGCAGGTTTAAATTGCTCAATAAGTTTCGTATAGTTTTCTTGAGAAAAAAAATGCTGAAACCGAAAGCACTTACACAAGTTTTGAGTCAAGCCAATACTGGTGGTGTTGAAAATACACTGTGAGTTTAAACTCATCATAATTGATGTAAAAATGCTAATCTAAATCAATTATTTTCCATAATCGTTTAGCTTGTTAAGTCAAGAAGGAGCCCTTCTTGCATACTCTGGATATGGCGATAAGGATGCGCGAGTAACAGCTGCAATAGCTAGCAATGTTTGGGCTGCTTATGAGAAACACGGTAGAAATGCATTTAGAGAAGATCGATTGAAATTTGTTTTATTGGAATGTGAATCAGGCCATGTTGCTATTACACAGGTCCCTAGAACGCAATATATGATTTTTTGTTTAAACAAAAATTAATAAGATTTAAGTTTCAGGTTGCCAGTTTGTTATTGTGCCTTTATGCAAAGGAAAGTGTAGGCTTAGGACTCTTAAAGCAAAAAGCTGCCGCACTGTCAAATTATCTAGAAGGTCCATTAAAAGAAATAGCCTCCTCCTAAATCATATATTTGTAGATATTTATAATTTTTAATCTGTTAAGAAATAAAAGTAAAATTAGGTTTTGAAATAAACATTTTAAATTACTAAATAAATAACGAATGTTTCATATGAATTATCGCAAGGCAAACGTTACTCGAGAAAAAAGCCGTATCTTAGTAACCAGCGATTGATCGATCCATAAAAAACCTTTCAATTTGTTCGAATTATATTTGTGGTGTGAAATTGTTGACATAAATTTTAAACAGAAATACTGACATGTTTTGGGGATTCAGTGAAGCTGTTGATTTATTCAAAGAATATGCAGATCATTTCGAAACACTACCTGAACAGCTAAATATACTTTTATACGGAAATTGTGATCCAAGGAACATATTGAAGACTGTTGCAAAATCGTACAAGCATGATTTGAAAATAAACTTTTTCGTAGTTGATGGGTGTATGGAATTAATCGCAAGAAATCTGCTATTACTTTCAATAGCCTTTGAGGACAGTAAAGAAATTTCGTTAAAAAATAAAGTGCATATATTTATGGATGTTTATGGAAATTCACTTATCCGTCCAACGTCTCAAAATTACATATCAAGCAAGGCTGAAGTTCTTATTAAAGTTGTCACCGATCCCAATTATTTGCAGGCTGTTGCACCAATTTTTATTATGAATAATTTAAAGTATAAAGAACGCGATGGCATAGAAACGGCATTTAAATTTTGGAAAATGGACAACGTTGAATTCGATATGACGAAAAGTTGGGAAGCAAGAGTTCGGCTATCGTTAAGCCAACATTACGATCACAGAGAGGGGGCATTTGATTGGGATTTACAAATGAAACTAAAGGACCGTAATGCAAAACAGATTTGCTCCCAAGAGTATAAGCATTGGAGGGATACGGGTGTAGCTTTCACCTTTCCTGAGTACGAAAACACAAAAGCCAATAGAACTCTTGTTGCTGGTCTAGATCTTTCTGGACATCAAGTTAATCATCGTGGATATGTTGGTGACATTTTCATTGGTCCATTCTGCACTTTTGGACTTAAGTGTGCAGACATTCAAATGCTGAAATCGAATTATGGAACAAATGAATTTAGAGCTACTGATATAACAGAACGAAATATTTTTGAAATTATGTATGAAATTCACGAAAAAGAAGAATATAATCATGATGAGAAGAATAGTCATAAATATGGTAGTATTTCCTTAGACTTAGGTCATCAAATTTCCGATGCGAACTTTGAAAATGTTGAACTGAGAAAGTATAATAAACCGCTTATTAAATTACCTAACGTTCAAATAATATTTTTACCAGTTGAATATTTATTAAATATTCATGAAAAAGAACAATTTCAAAATTTCTTCGATATTATATTTATTGGAAACTTATCATTTATTCTTCTTAAATCTGACATTCTTAATATTTTTAAAGAACAATGCTTAGTTTTGTTCGAGACAAAACTGCACTCAGTTACTAACAATAACGATGTCAGCTCATTTCTGGATAATATAAAAAAATTTTCAAAAACTCTCGCTCTCAAACCAATTACGAATTTTAATATTAATGTAATGCATTCCATAGTCAAGTATAAACGCGATTAATTGAAGGCTGTCAAATTTGGCATCGTGTTCCGTTTTCCCATTAATTTTATGTTTGTTTCTCTTTTTAATAAACTTAATAATAATATGTTTTTTTTTTGTTTACTTAGACTGCATTTAACAATATATAATGTAAGCACATATTTTTTTTCTGCAAATTATTGTAAACTTATTTAAAATAAATATTAATAAAAACATTGTAAGGAAATAGTTATTGTTGTTTGTATCCAGTTAAAAATATTCTTAACATTTTGGAGAAGTCTTCTATAAATTTTGCTTAATTCTATTCAATACCATACAATTTCAAAGTACGATCCATACTAGTTGACGCCAAATATTGAGCATATTTTCCGAATCTTACTCCTGTAGCAAGTGCTGTATGATCATTGAAAATCTTTAAATCCTGCCATTGTTTGCATAAATACATTCTAAAATAACATTCGATTAATTTCGTATTTTTAGCTATCTATTATAAGAAATTTTACCTAACGTCAGTTCCGGCAATAGCTAAATATGTTCCACTTTGATCAAAGCATAAATCTTTAACTTCATATCCATCGTCTAATTGAATAGTTTTGAAATTTTTCAATTTTCGCAAATCCCAAAGTTTAACGCAAGAATCATCGGCAGCAGTAGCCAAATAGTAACCGTTTTCCGAAAATGATATTGCCGAAATGGGACCAGTGTGACCCGGAAAATTAGCAACGTTACTTTGTTCTTTTAAATCCCAGATTTTAACTTGTGAATCATCGGTTCCAGTTCCGAAAATCAGACCATCAGGATGAAATTGTGCTGTGGTTAAACCTACTTCTGCAGTATCAATCACCTAATAATTTCAATACACACAGAATATATTAAATATTAGACGAAATTACACTTTCGATTTTATAAAACTTACTTTCGTTAATAATCTTCCAGTTCGAATATCTGAAAATGCCCAATGTTTATCAGATGAAGTTGATAAAATGTAATCTCCAGTTGGATGCAATGAGAGTCCAGTTACAGGTCCTTCATGACAACGCAACAGTAATTGAGTTTGAGAGCTAAATATTTTGAAATTTATTCCAAAATCTAATTATTGAACGAGTTAAAAATAAATAATTACTTTGGTACATTCCAAATTCGAATAGTAGTGTCTGGTGATGCAGTTATAACAGTATCTTCGTCTGGATGATATATAACCTTCGTAATTTTCTTTGTATGACCTTTTAGAATAGCAACCACCTGTTCCGTATCTTTATTGAAGACAGTAGCATTTTTGTCATTACCACCAGTAAGGATTTTACTGTGATCGGCACTATTTATATCCAACGCTAATATACCAGGAATGGAAGCTGAATGAAGACCCTATAGAAAAAGATGAATTTTAGTTAAAATTAATTAATTTCATATAAATTTTACTAACTGGATGAGAAGCAATCGTCATAAACATCTTAATTTGGTCTTGTAAGAGTAATTCTTCTGGTACAGTACGGCCACGTTTCTTACGCTCTTGTGTCAACACAGTAGCTTTGTCTTGTAATTTTTGTATAACTTCTGCATTCATTCCAGCTTGTTCAACTGGTTGTGTTGCAATACCAGCTGCTTCTGCTGCTATAGCCGGTTGAGGAATTCCAGATGGTGTAGTAGATATGCCTGCTTGCGGTTTGAGAGTTGCCAAAGCTTCACGAGCAGCCGCTACTTCCTTATTTAATCTAGCAATTACACGACAGGCAGCATCATGTTGGTATAAGGCGTGGCTAAGTTCTTGTCTAGCTGTCTGCAATTGTTGCCTTTGAGTGAAGGCATGAAGCATCAACGAATCCCATTCATCTTGCATAGTTTTCAAAGTGGCCGGAATACTGGTGGCACTCGGTGGTCGAGGCCGCACAATCGGAGGAGTTTTTACTTCAATTAAATCATCCAATTTTAGGTCTTTTCCACTAATAGGATCAACTCCATTTTCTAATATATATTTTTCGATAATCCTTTTCTCAAAAATAGCCCCAGAGGATGGCGAAATCACTGGATGATCTGGAACTTCGTTTGTGACTGTAAGCAGATTTTATATTTATTAGCGGCGTCCATACCTAACCTCAAAATACACAATCTTAATAATCTCTTAAATTTTATTGATGATTCCCACACACAATAAGCACATGTACTTTTATACTTACTAGAACAAATTAATGACATTTTTTACATATATTTTCGTTATTTTATAGTAAATAATCAAGCTCCTTTTCACTTTGGTTAATTTTGTCGGATTTACTGAGAAACCGATTCCGAAAATGTTCAACAGTCCGAAAAATGCTACTGTCATCAGAAGTATAATTCATCTAGTACTAATTTAAGTACTGATAATAAAGAGTTCAGCCACTACAAGCGATATTTCATAAATATTTAGAATATTAAATTATCTTACTAATAAATAGATATTTATTATTTTTATGATAATTACATTTTATTTCGAAATTAACTATGAAATCGACAGTAAAATTTAATTATACAAATATGCACTTATTTCTAACTTTACCGCAATCATAAAAAATTACATAAAAAAAATATAAAAAAATCCTGTGAAATAGAATTTTTTTTAAAAAATAATACAAAATATGTTTAAGAATTTTTGTTGCTATAAAAATCATGAGCTCTTAATATACAAGTTGTATTAAAATGAAAGGAAATTATAAAAACATCAGATTATGATATATTTATATACAATATAATGTTTTCATACGATAAAATTTTATTACATTAAACAAAATTTAGCTTTATTGAAATTTGATATCTTAATTTAATAATTCTAACAATACATTAACATTAAGCTTAAGATTGAAATTCACAGAATTATTTAGCAAGATTTATTTCATTTAATTCGTTTACATGATGCCATTGTTAAAGAAACATAATTGTGTTCGCTAATCATCATTAGGTTTAGGTATTCGATTTACAAATTTCTCAGGCACACCGAAGCGTAGTAAGTCTTCTCTGGAGTATTTACTTAATTGTGGATTATAATGATTTATTGCATCCCAGCTAATTTCACTTAATTTTGGTATATTCACCCACATCTTATATAAATTGCAAGTTCGTGTCTTTTGTTCTTGCACCTGAATACCACCAAATATGTACATGCAACCGTTGCCAGATGTGGCTGCGTCATGAAAATAACTGGGTGCATTCAACTTTGCAGTTTTGAACATACTCCACTGAAACGTTCTAAAATTCAATTTCCAAATATCGTCGAAATATTCGCCCACACAACACCCGCCAGCAATTACGGCCTCAATACCATTTTCGGTTTCATATTGAACACACGAATAACAGCTACGAGGTTCTGGATAACCATCCATCTTTTTGATACTCGGATCTGGTATTGTTTTTATGAATCGCCACTTCTTAAGTATTAAATCAAACGCAGGAATAGTCACCAAATCGAAAGCTGTATCAAAAGTTCCACCGCCAAGAACATAAATAAAATGTCCATCATAGACTATTTCGTGCCGATATCGTCCAACTGGAGCATCCTCAATATCAGGCTTACATATATAAACGCACTCCCATTCTTTTGTACGTAAATCTAATCGATATATATCGCATGAGTAATCATATCCTGTTGTACCACCGATTGTATACAAATAGTTTTCATGTAAAACAATAGCTGGCCCATATAACGGAGTTGGAGGATCCCCACAGGCGTCTATTCGCGTAATGCTAGGTGGACGAGTTTCTATATCAATTATGTGGCACTTATTTGAGCAGTCCTCTCCAAATGGAAACCCTGTACCTCCGAATATCTATTATAAAAGAATTAAATAAATTATATTAAACAAAAATCTCATCAGTTTATAAAATAAATAAAAATTTGTAATAAATTTATTTATATGATAAACGTACAATAAGTTTATCACTTTTAATTATCATAGCACTCGATGCTGACTCTTTTGGAATATCTTTAGAATCGGGACCAAAACATAATTTCCATTTTTGCGTTATAAAATTATATTTCCATAATTCCTGTAGTAAATATGGTGGTCTACGATGCATGGCCCGAAGTCTGTCAGGGTTATATCCACCATAGCAATATAAGTTTGAATCAGTGCAAACAATTCTATGACCACTTCGTGCTTTCGGTCGTTTCGTAAAAATATTACCCTTTTGTGAACTAATCTTATTTATTTTGTATGGTTGGAAAATATAATGTCTGATATTACTTTTGTCAATTTTATTATTTATAGATACCATTTTTGGTAAAAAAATTTTTACGCTTAATAAATAACTAATCAATAAGATTAATTTCCAATGTAATAAATCAATCAAAAATCTTATACTATATTTCATTACACAAATAAATTAGCAATTTATATATGACACTGTTTTCAATACGACCTTATCATTTTACATATTTTCTTTTAAGGCCAACTATTGTTATTTTTGAAAGACTATAGAGTAATGGTGGAGGAACAAATCTTTCAAAAAAAAATGACGTTTTGAACGAAAGAGATCTATTACAAACATTTGAAATAATTAAATAATTTTTGGTACGAAATATTTATATCATATTAGTACAATTCAGTACAATTTTGAGTACTAAATTTTGGTACGAAATATTTAAATTTATAAAATTTTTTCCTTCAACAAATTCACTCATAAATTTTATAGATTTTTTTTTCTTCAATTAACAGAATTAAATAATTATAAATAAATAAATAGTTCATATAGTTAAAATAATTTAAAATAAATATATAATATAATTAGAGAACTTTTAAAGTGATTTTCTTTATATAATAATAATGCCAACATGAAGAAAATATATGTATTTTTGATAAATAAACTCTTGTGCATGGGTGTTATATGCATAAATATGTATATATCTATATATATAAATTATATAACGGACCATGCGCTCTGCACATAGCGAAACGAAATCGAAACTAAGCAAAGCAATGAGTTATCATTTCGTTGTGAACCTTTTATAGTCGTGTTCTCAAGCAAACTGCTTTAAAGCTTTGTCAAATGGTTTCGGAATTTCCATCATTCATATTTCAAACAAAAGTCTTTCAAAAATGTTTCGTTTTGTGTATATTTGATAATTGATTTTTCTTTTTCTTTTATATATATATATATATATATATATAATAGTAATATAATTTAAAAAAATATATATAAAATCGGGGGTTTTTTTTTTTTTTAAATATAAATGTTTCCATTAATTTTTTATTATTGAAAATTTCAAATATCTGTGATAGTGAATAGGTTTTTTTTTCTAATTATTATTAAGTAAAATAAAAGGGAAGAAAATCATAAATTTTCTTTACGCTTTGTTAAGGCGGGTTTTTAATTTTCTATTAATCATCTTGACTACGTTGGAAACAACGACGACGACGACTACTACGACAATCGTAACGCATATTAAATATATTTGAATTTAAAAAATATATATATATATATATTTATATATATTTGAATTAAGAATTATTTTGACATCGTAAAATTTTTCTACAATTTTCTATAATTGTCAATTTGATAATTATTTTGCACCTGTACTTAAACGCAAGACGTCAGTCAGAGTATCCAAAACTGAAAGTATGGATACAGAAAAAAGTTTAAAAAAAGTGTACAAAATTGTTTTAACTGGAGGTAAGTAAATATAATTTTGATGAAGTTAGTAGTAATTATCATAATATTGTGAATGCATACATAATAAAAGTATCAAACCGACCAAATCTTTACTAAAAATTGAACGTAGAATAGCTATCTAGTCCAGTGTGTTAGAGAGGGACAGTGAATAGAATTGTTAAAAACCATGTGGTTTTTTGAATAGTCAAATCTTAAAATGATTCCGACGTCAACATTTATTTACTTTGTCAATTTACAAACACATTGCAATATCGTTTTGACGTTCCAAATATACTCTGATTATATACGCGGCCAATATATTCTACGCGCACGTGTTTGGTTTTTTTTTGTATGCCTCTCCGGCTTAGTGTTGGCAGGTACCGCGAAATTTTCTTTACAGGTTCCTCCACCACGCAATGCAAGGTAAGGAGGTGGTGCTCAGAAGCATTTCTAGAATCATTTTACAATAAAATTAAATTAGTATATGTTAAATTCGAATTGTATTGTTCACTATTATTTGTATTCCCGGATTTTTTCAGACCATGAGATTAAAATTATTTTTAGATGTTTTCAGCTCATCCAAAAACTATTTCCAAAATATTTACTTATTTATTGGTTAAATTGAAACTTTCTTATTTATTTTACACGTATATTTAATTTGGGAACAAATTGTATCATTCCAACATTTCAAGGTTGAATAAAATGAGCAAAAAAAAAACGATTATTCTAAATTTATTGAAATATTTTATAAATAACTTTTTATATTGTTTCTTATATAAATTACGGTTAAGTTATTTGTACGAGATGTGGAAAAAATAAATTGTCATTAGACTGAATTTTTTTTTGGCAAATTTATTATTTATTTATAAAGTTGTTCCCTTGGTCAGTTGATCTTGAGAGCAAAAAAAGGTCACAAGGCTCTTGGTCAGATGAACAGAAGAGTGGAGGGAGGGTATGCTTAGAAATGACCGGAATTCCCTGTTCCCCCAAAAACCCGTTGATGGAGATAATCGTGCGACTGGGATAACAGCCGATCATCTAATGTCCGATCCAACGTGAAAATCCCAATTTTTCTGATCCATGAAGGAGTCCATTTTTTTTATGAAAAAGTCCTTATAAGTTCTCTCATATTTTCGTCAGTTTTCGATTTGTAAAGTCTTCTCTGTGCCGCGGTTCGTCATCCATTGCTTCTTCGCCTTCGAAAAATACTTTATGCTATCGAAAATTGCTTCATGGACTTGGAAAAATACTTTATGCCCTTGATTAGAAATGTTATACCAACTTTTCATAAGCCAAAGTGGCAGAAGTGACGGACTCCAAACTTCGTTGTTCCATTTTTTTTTCTGTAACGCACTGCAAAAACACAACCTCACTTAACCCGCTCTGTAGAGTGTATGCGATTTGAAAAAGACTCTCTCGCTGTTGTCAAAATACTGTCCGTGATACTTTTCTGACTATTAAACAAAACCCTTAAAAAAAAGTCTCATTACTTTTCTAACTCTTTCCTACAAAACCTTTATTTTTAAAATTTTATTGACTCTTTGAAAATTTAATCTAATGTATTTTTTTATTTTCATTAACAAAAAATCTTTCCAATTTAAGTTCACGAAATCGAAATATTATTATATTGGGTTGTCCGG
Source organism: Atherix ibis (assembly GCA_958298945.1). Taxonomy (NCBI): domain Eukaryota; kingdom Metazoa; phylum Arthropoda; class Insecta; order Diptera; family Athericidae; genus Atherix; species Atherix ibis. The sequence goes on from OY282607.1 coordinate 21,804,954, forward strand.
GAAGTAATTTCGTTTTTTTAAATAAAAATGAAAGACGTTTTTCTTATAGTGAATTAATATTTTATTCAAATAAATATTGTCCAGTTGGATCCAATACGCTTTGCCATCTTTCTGGCAGTAGCATGATTCCACGCTCATAAAATTTTTGTTCTTTGCTGGTAAAAAAACTGATCCAAGTGATTTTTGACCTCCTTATTTGCATTAAACGTTTTACCGTCTAAAATTTTTTGTAGAGACCAGAACAAGTGATAATCGGAAGGTGCTAGGTCTGGAGAGTATGGTAGGTGTGGCAGTATATCCCATCCAAGCTCTAAAAGCTTTTACCGAGCGGTCAAACTTGTATGTGGTTTCGCATTATCCTGTAGGAAAGGTATAGTCCAATTTTGGAATTTTTTCTTTAAGTGAATCATTCAATTTGTCCAACTGATGACAGTACACTTCAGAATTGATCGTTGTGTTGCTCGCTAAAAGCTTAAAATAAACGAATCCTTTGAAATCCCACCAAACAGATAGCATAACCTTTTTTTTTGATGAATATTGTCATTCAGTGATTTGAGCCGGTTCATCTTTTCTACTCCAGAATCTTTTGCGCTTAACATTATTGTAGACAACCCATTTCTCGTTCCCAGTGATGAGACATTCAAAAATGGATCATTTTCCTGGCGTTTGAGAAGCAAATCACAAACGTCAATGCGACGGCACAATTTTTTTTCCGTAAGATGAGGAACCCGTCTCAAATGATCATGAACGGTCGAATTCGATAAATTTAATCTCTCTGCGATCTCACGAGTTGTTATTCGCTAGTTTGCATCAATTAATATCTTTATTGTGTCTTCATCAGCTTCAACTGGCCTTCCAGAATGTGTGGTGCATTTTCGAGATCAAAAATTGCCGGATCGAAATTTTGCAAACCAGTTTTGGCACTGGCGCTCACTTAACACATCTTCTCCATATAACATACATCGGATAATTTGTTTCTTGCTTGAACAGTATTTTTATCTTTTCTATAGCAAAAAAAGTAAAATATGCCGAAAATACTGTTTTTCACTTTCCATATCAGCTGTCAAAATACATATGATTATACGGCTTAAGTATGAAGTTGGTTGTGAAAAAGTACAATTAAGTCCTCTGTTGGGAAACAACGAAATTACTTTCCAGACAACCCAATATTTATGACTATTAAACAAAACCTTCCTTTTCAAGTTGGATGAATTTATCCAAAGGTACTACGAGTATGTATATGTGTATATGGAATGCTTTCTGTGGGAATGCTACTGCCTCTGAAAGTTCTTCTCTGAAAATACCACAATAAACAAACAAAAACATTTGCACAATATTAATTCCATATAAAAAGTGTTGTTTTGTTTATACACTTTTATTAATTATAATAAAAACTCTATTGTCTTAGGATATTTGAATAAAAGTTTGTCTTTTTTCTATTTATTTTTCTATCCCATTTGAGAAATGACACAACATATTTGTTTATACAAAATTCTGATTGAAAAGGAAAACTCTTCGCTTTTAAAATAATAAAATAATATTTTTAGTATGAATTTTTTTATATAGAATATTTGTGATTTCAATAATTTATTTGGTTTAAGAAAAAGCATTGTGGAAAAGTTGGAAGTTATTATCTAAAAATAATATTAAATTTTATATGAAAATAAAATAATTTTTTTCTACACTAACACAATACATAATTCTTGTATGAAAATGTTATGAAATCCACTTCATTTTTGTATTCTATAAAAAAAATACATCATTAATAAACAATCTTAAAGCATGTAAGTATATATCTACCGTACATAGAGTTCCCCGTATTTATAAAATGGAAATTAAGTTTGTTATGTTCGTAATAAATAATAATAATAATAAAAAAAATTTTATTCTGTACTCAGTATGAACGATAATATTTAAAGAGAATTAATTCAGAATTACAAATATGCGATATTTAATACTATGTATTCTATATAAATAATAAAAATATTCGCGAATATGATAATATTTTCGTACGTAAATATATAGTTTTGATAGATTTTGTTATGATATGAATACGTGCATTATTTCGTGCGATAGATAAATTTATGATTATGTCAGACTGTAAATAAAGCATTTTCTTCTAAACATGTCATAATAAAATAATTCATGAAATAAATATATAATAAGAAAAAAAGATATGTTTTTTTTATATAACATATCTTTTATTATGATAGATAGAAAATTAATAGATAAACAATATGGTCATAAATTGTCACTGTCGTCTTTGATTGAATTTCATATAAAAATTCATCGTAAAAGTTTGTTTTATTTATTTACAATCCAACAGAAATTATTTTATATAAATCAATGACCATATGAATAATGTTTCTGTTGACTTAAGTGAAGATGTTTATTTTGCTTTAACGGCAACATATTTTTTCAAGAGAGAAACATTGAAGTTACTAGTAATTGACTACAATTTAATTCATTTTTTTTTATAAAATGCAACGCTAATGGGTATATTCATACATTTGCTCACAATCGAGCAAAAGGCAAATGTGAAATTTTAAAAATGAAATTTTTAGGAGAGACTCTAAAATTTCATTGAGCAAAAACTGGCAAGTTAATGGACTATTTTGATGGCAGTGATTATTATTCAAATTCGTAATTGCTCCTTTTTGCACCTCTAAATTTATTTGCACTCAGATTCTGCACAGGCATATTCACACATTTGCTCATAATCGAGCAAAAGGCAAATATGAACTTTTCAAAATGAACTTTTTAGGAGATACTCTGTGTTAATTTTGGTGAAGTTAACTTAAAAAGAAAGGGTCTCCCTCTAACTTTTGGCCAATAATTAGCTCAAAATTTCAGCGAGCAAAAACTGGTAAGCTAAAGGACTACTTTTATGCCAGTGGTTATTATTCAAATTCGTAATTGCTCCTTTTTTGCACCTCTAAATTTATTCGCATTCAGATTCTGCACAGGCATACTCACACATTTGCTCACAATCGAGCAAAAAACAAATATGAACTTTTCAAAACGAACTTTTTCAGAAATACTCTTTGTAAGTTTTGGTAAAGTTAACTTAAAAAGAAAGGACCTCCCTCTAAATTATGACCGTTTATTAGCTCAGAATTTCATTGAGCAAAAAATGGCAAGCTAATGGACTATTTTTATACCAGTGGTTATTAATCAAATTTGTAATTGCTCCCTTTTTTGCACCTCTAAATTTATTTGCACTCAGATTCTGCATGGGCATGTTCACACATTTGCTCACAATCGAGCAAAAAACAAATTTGAACTTTTCAAAACGAACTTTTTCAGAAATACTCTTTGTAAGTTTTGGTAAAGTTAACTTAAAAAGAAAGAACCTCCCTCTAAATTATGACCGTTTATTAGCTCAAAATTTCATTGAGCAAAAACTGGCAAGCTAATGGACTATTTTTATGCCAGTGGTTATTAATTAAATTCGTAATTGCTCCTTTTTGCACCTCTAAATTTATTGGCATTCAGATTCTGTAGGGGTATGTTCCTTAATTGTTTTTAAACCATTTTTGTTTGATAACAACTCACTTTAATGCTATAGTAAAAAAAAATTAGCATTAAAGAATTACCGGATACTCGTAGAATGGATTTTCCATTTTGTGGTTCGAAAAGTATAGTCCTGTCATATGTAGCTATGTTATACGATGTAAGAGGAGATTATGATCGTCAGTGATGAGGCTTAAATGTCTCGCTCTACAGATACGTCAATTAGCTAAATGAGGCTCTGAAAACCCCAAAATTGTTTGTGAAGAACCTTTTGTGTCCGCATTAAGTGACTGTCTGTCTGGTGTATATTTTTTCGTCAATTTTAAGCGTTATGGACGTATGATAACTGTTCTTTTTTGGCACGAACTAGAGGATTTTAATCTGAAATATAAGTGATTTAAAATAAATGGCGCCACAAACTACACAAAACATCAAATTTTAGATTTATTGCCCAAAAAATCCTAGAAGGCATAACTTGCAGATTTGATGATTCCAGTTGGAAAAAGAATGTTACACTTTTTCTTGTGGGATTACGTGAAAAAAAAGCGTGTTTCAAATTGTTGTAAAAAACCAACATTCGTCAAGTAATGGCCGAATTACATTCCGAAATATAAAAAGATCACCTCAAAAGGATCAAGTCTTGTAAAAAGTTTCGTTTGAATGATATATTATGTTCCGTGCATTATAATTAAATAAAAATTTAATCGAAATCTGAATTTTAAATGTATTTTTATTTAATTTTACTTTTCAAAGCACAAATGCGATAATTCTATATGTATACACATGTTATTGTATTTTATGACGACTTATTTACTCCTAGCGGTGATAAATCGAACAACGTTGTTTTTTTTATGCATGCATAATAAATCAAACCACGTTGTTTTTTTTGGAAATTTTCTGAATTCCAAAAGTGTAATAATTTATGTAATTTAGTATTTTAAAGAGAAATATAACGACAGTCCATACTTAAATATTTTCCAATCGTTTCATATTAACTGGAATTTTATTTTTGGCTTGATATTTATTTTGTATATACAAATCAAATTATTGGCGCGTTAATTTTGTAGAATTTCTACGAATTTTTGAACGCCACTACTCCCAATGAACTGGATAGCATACCAAAAATTGAGCAAATTTACGTTCTGTTTACATTTTGAATTTTGACAGATACCAGGAAGTTGAATTTCAAATTTGCTTTTATTTATTATTTCTCGTATATTCGAATCAGTAAATTTAAGTTTATCGATTTTTATAAATAGTTTCTTGCGTAATGTTAAGTACAATCGATACAATAAAGTTCTGAATGAAACGTCATTCAAATGGCCTCCACGACTTCTTTTGCAGAAAAGATCTCGATGAACCCAATTTTCGAGCACTTTTTCCACTAAATCAAGTCGTATGTCATGAATAGCACGTTCAATATTGACTTCTAAAGCTTGAAGAGAGTCTAAAGATCAATGAATGCAAATAACCCCACAAGAAATAGTCTAATAGTGTTAAATCACAACTTCTTGGAGGCCATTCAATGTCACAATTTTTTGAAATAATCGAATCTCCAAACTTTTCTCGCAATAATTCGATTGTTGCACGTGCTGTGTGGCACGTACCCCCTTCTTATTGGAACCAGATGTTGTCAAGATCAACTTCTTCCAATTTCGGCCATAAAAAGTTGGTTATCATCGATCTATACCGCTTTCCGTTGACAGTAACGGTGTTACCAGCTTCATTTCGAAAGATGATTCCACCAGACCAAAAAACCACATCAAACTGTCAATTTGTTAATTTACCGCACCACTCAGATGAAAGTGAGCCTCATCGGAGAAGATGATTTTCTTAAAAAAATCGTTATCGTTTTCAAGTTTTTCCAAGACAAAATCAGCAAATTCACGACGTTTACGATGGTTCAATGGCTTCAGTTCTTGAGTGATAACAATTTTATACGGATGCAAGCCCAAATCCTTTCTCAAAATCCGCCAGGTTGTGGTTTGAGACAGTCCCAATTCTTGAGAACGTCTTGGAATCGACAAATTGAGGTCTTCAGCAACACTTGCCTGGAACGGCAGCAATATTTTCATTACTTCGTGCGGTTCTTTGTCTTATTGGCACTTGAATATTATGTAAAGAAAATGTACGCTCGAAATTTTTAACAATTCGACGAACAGCGAGCACAGTTGAACGATTATTACGACCATAAAATAGCAAAAGCGCACGAAAAGTTGCAATTGGAGAACGATTATTTTGATAATAAAATTGAATAATTTCTAAATGTTGTTCTTGCGTATATCTCTCCATGATGGAATTGTAAACATTACTGAATACAATGAAGAAAAAAAAGACCGATCATGACATATTACAAATAGCCGAAACGTCACTTAGAAATCATATCACTCTTATTGGAAAACCCTATATTTTTTTGTGTAGAGAAACAAAAATACCATAGACAGAGATTAGCCTTCTTAGTAGTTCTATAATCTCTGAGCACTAAATTATTATTGATTCAAATGATAAAAAATTATCATAAGTCAATATTAATAGTCATTGACAAAAATTCTATTTTTATCTATAGTTATCTATTTGTACATGTATGTGTGTATAAATGTAGATATTTATGTTAGAATATTATCAAGTAAACCTTTTGTTGTCTATTGATTACTATTTAACATTTGATTAGAAATTTCTAATGAAGATGATAATAACTGGGAGAATTATTATATTTATTCTCATAGATTAAAATAAAAGAGAATAATTGTAATAAAAAAAAAAAATTTTTTTTCCCCCCAAAACTAACTTGAGCATTTCAATTTGTTCTAATCTATTTTTTTTTTGTGGTTAGTATTTTTTGTTGTTGTTGTTTTTAATTCAATACCATAAACTATTATTAAAAATTTATAAACATAATAAGATAATGTAACCTTGAATTTTATAAATTTGCGTTATAGAATTTAATTATCTTTTATATATTAGAAAAAAACACTTTTTTTTGTATTAGATTAGGTTATTTTCAACAAAAAAAAAACTTTTAATATAAGATATAATATTGTGAATTTGACGTATAATCAATGAAATATTATAAATAAACAAAAAATGTTATTACTACGCGATAAGTTTAACTATAGTTAATAATGTTCGTATAAAGAAACGTGTAGTCGATATATTGATATACAATATATTTAGTTAAACACGCTAATAATTGCATTTATATTAATTATTAAAATAAATTTTCAAAAGTGATTCTGTAAAAGATACTCTTTTCTGGTCATAGGTATTTAAATGATTTAATTTTTTTTTATTTAAACACAAAATTAATGATATCAGCAATTTTTTTTTAAATATAAGCTGCCTTTATATCGTTTTAAGCAAATTTTTCAGAGTGTGATTAGCAATTTTCAATAAGCTCAAGGTAAAGCCGCTTCCGAATGAATAGCGTGCATCTGCAATAAGTCCTTGTAAATTTTATTAATATTTTAACAATTTTTTCCCTGTCAAAGTCCGTCAAAGCATCCCAGAGCATCCTCTTTTTATCATGCCGACGAACAAACGTGCGGTCCATGTAATGCACGAATTAAAATCTGCGCTAATCGTGTGATATCCGATGTTTTTAGCACGAACATAAAAAAACGATAATCGGTTCGTGCATTTGTTTGCAAGAACCAAATTCGTACATTGTGCGGGTCATCTATTATAGTGTATTTGTCATTGAACGAATTGTGAGAGAAGAAAGTTTGGATCAATTAAAAAATCCGCCATTACAGAACAAACCGAAGTCACGGGTATTTTTAATTCGTGCATCTATTTGACACATGCCATGTATTTTTGTTGCGGATGTCACATGTTTTAAATTGTTCTTATTTTTATTATTTTTCTTTCAGCTATTTTATTTAATTTTTTGAAAATAATTTCATATTTAGTATGAAACATGGCAGTATGTGTATAGATAGAAAAATAATTATTGTACCATCCTTCAATAAGCACCAATTCTTGTACCACCCTTCAATAAATCCGTTGACCGATTTTGACACCATCGACGTATCCATGGAGTCCGTTGCTTTTTCTTCATAATATCATCCTCTTCTCCATAAGATATGCACCAAAGGTGAACGATGCTTGTAGCTATACTCCTTTTTCACTAGACAAATTAAATGTGAACATCTATCTCAATTGGAAAATAAAAAAATAAAGAATATTTCACAGCAAAATTCACTGCATCGGAAATCAAATGACAAGCCAACGTTGCGCGATCGCTGCACGAACTTTTTTGGTTCGTGCGGATACATACGAAGTCTGATGAAAAAGTATCGCGAATTTTGAATTCCCGCGGGTTACGTATATTCGATTTTTTGTGGCGTTAAAAAAAACTTATGCCGACAAGTTCGGCCATTTTGAATGTTCAGTTAATTTTTGCCAGCTGCTTTGCTTGCACGTTTTTTGGCTCGTTTTCGATTTTTGCTCAATTTCGACCAAAAACAGCATCGCATTAACATTGCTAAGGAGCTGTTGAACTTTGTCCGCGACGGCCCAAATTTCCTCCAGAGGGTCATAACTGGTGACGAATCATGGGTTTATGGTTATGACGTGGAAACCAAAGACTTTTGTTTATGGTTATGACGTGGAGCCAAGACCGAAAAGAGCGCGCCAAGTTCGGTCGAATGTGAAAAACAACACACTAATAATGCCGCAGCCACCGTATTCCCCAGATCTGGCCCCCTGTGACTTTATCTTGTTCCCGAAACAGATTCTTGATCCATTTTTTGGAATGTGCAAAAATCGAAGACGAGCCAAAACACGTGCGAGCATAGCAGCTGTCAAAAATTAACTGAACATTCAAAATGGCTGAACTTGTCGGCATAAGTGAAAGACATGAATACCAACATAACGCCACAAAAAATCGAAAATCGAATATACGAGTACGTAACCTGCGGAAATTCAAAATTCGTGATACTTTTTGAACAGACCTCGTATGCACGAACTAGATCGTGTGATCTCAACTGTAAACTATATTGGACTCATCACTTTTCCAAAAGTCCGGCGACAAATATTGGTGATCTTTTGCACATTCCAACCTTTACTTATTATTTAATGGATGAAACAATGGCTTTCTTATGGCTACTCAACCCTTCAGACCTACATCCTTGAACCAAATTTTTACGGGACTTACCTTTAATGGATTTGACAGCATTCAATGAAGTTATCGTCTACAGCACTATTTTTTTCTTATTGGTCTTTTTTTGTTTGTTCATACTAGAACCTATTTCAGATCTTCTTTTTTCTAGTTTGTTCATATTAGAACCTATTTCAAAAATAAAATAAAATACAGTCCCAAAAAGTACATAGTTAGACTTTTTCGAAAAAAGATTGCATTAAAAATTTTTGTTCAGAGAATAAAGGAGCGAACGTGAATTAAGTTAAATTGAATATTTAAATGAAGACATTTAAACTATTTTTTTTATTTCCGAAATTAATTTACGAGTTTAGAGAGCTTTTCTTAAATGCTAAATAAGCGATCACAAAGTACATACTATTAAAATCTACTATAAAAATGTACCAATCCAATGCAAATAAAAGTTAACTTTGCAGGAAGATTTCTTAAGTATACAATTTTCTTTTAATCATTTATGTATTATCCCTTATGTTTTACCATTTCTTCCCATCTAATATGCCAGCTTTATTCCGTGTTCATAAAATGTTCTTACTTTGTTGGCGGAAAAGGCATCTAAGTTCTGTTTTACCGAGTTGTTGAAATCAAGTTCGTGGTCCACTTAAAGAATTTTATAAGGGTAGCAATAGGTGGTAATTCGAAGGTGCTAGGTTTGGTGGATATTATCATGACGAAAACAAATGCGCTTACGATTCACTAATTCTGGTTGTTTTTCTTTGAGACACTCAGTTGGCGAGGAACCCAAACATTCAGGATAATTTGGCACAAAGAATTTTCTTTATAACACCTGAATGATATCTGCAATTTATCGCAGCATACTGTGAGGGCTACGTTTGTGCATTTCGAAAAATAAACAAACGTAGCCCTCGTGACAAGATAATGTTTTCTTATTGGTTCTATTTTAAAATCTATGGAAGCTTAAAAACAAGCAGCGCACCAAGCAGTGACGTTATTTGTAGCACCGTAGCCAGCGTGGCAGCAAGCAAGAACACAAGCAGAGGAAAACAGGTGTCTTCTGAATCAGGCTTAAAATGTCTAAATTCACTTTTGGCCATATCACGTTTTTTACTACATCTTTTCCGTTCATTTCTTCTCTCTTTTTTTAAAAAATGAAATAATAAAAATAAATTTCCCGTTATAATTCTCCATATTTTTAAATTACTCTCAAAATAATATGAATTTAGGTACAAATTTTCTGACTAACCCAATACATAACCGCATATAACCAAATATGATTTTATGTTAAAACATAAATTTAATTTAAAATAAGTAATAAAAAAAAAAAAAAAAAAATTTCTCTTCCATAGGTCCATGTGGAGGCAAGACTACCGGTCAAGCGAGGTTATGCACGTTTTTTGAAAATCTTGGATGGAGGGTGAGTTAAATTATTAATTTTGTAGATTTTATTAAATTATTTTTTCATGTCTTTTATTTGCATAAATTATTTAATGATATAAATATGTAAATTTTTGAAGACAATAGAATTTTTATAATTTTGATACATTTTTCATTCTTAGATTTATACTTTTTATAATATGCCATTTTAGAAAAAAAAAAAACTTCTTTAGTTAAAAGTATATTTGTTAGCACATTTATATTTATATAGAATTAAATATTAGAAAAATTAGTTCATTTTCATTTTATGGTTAATATTATTAGTATTGTTTTAAATATTAATTTATTTAAGGTATAAATCTAAGAATGAACATATTAATACTCGGACACTTCATATATAACTTTTTATGGATATATTCTAAAAGAACTTTGTGAATTCTAATCAATTTAATTAATAGTTTATATTTGTATGCAATTTTTTAAACAATAAAATGTTTATCTAATTTGTGTTTCGGAAAGTAAAGTTAACATAAAAGATACTTTAAATTCAGTAATTTCGATAACGAGACTTTTTGAGATAATTTTTCTAGACAATTATTTGATGGATGTTGGTTTTTAAATGCTCTTTAAATCTAGAAAAAGTTTAACTGTGTCAAATTACGTGATCTTTTGAAGTAATGGACATCATCAAATCTTAAAATTTCGCGCCCTAAAAATAAACCACTTTAATTTATTCTAGATTAAAATCTTCAAGTTCATACCAAAAAAGGTCAGTTATCATATGGGCATAACACCCAGAATTGACGGAAACGATCTCTTATTTTTTTATTTTCAAAAATATGCTGATCTTTAGACCAAATTACACAGTAGGTATTAACTTTTCGCCGGATATAATGACTTCTCGACAATCACTTGTGGGTTTTCAGAGCCCCCATATATGGAAATTTTCCCAAACGAGAAATGAGCCTCATTTCTGTTAAATCTAATCAATCCAAATTTAAAATGACAAATCTTAGACTAAACAAATGCGATCTTGGATGACATACTGGGTTGTTCGGAAAGTAATTTCGTTTTTTTTATTAAAATAAATCTTGTTTAAAATAAATATTTATTAAAATAAATATTGTCCAGTCTGATCCAATACCCTTTACCATCTTTCTGGCAGTAGCATGATTCCACGCTCATAAAATTTTTGTTCTTTGCTGGAAAAAAAACTGATCCAAGTGATTTTTGACCTTCTCATTTGCATTAAACGTTTTACCGTCTAAAAAAATTTGTAGAGACAGGAAAAAATGGTAATCGGAAGGTGCTAAGTCACTCGGCAAAAGCTTTTAGAGCTTAGATGGCAGTAGATCCCATCTAAGCTCTAAAAGATTTTGCCGAGCGGTCAAACTTGTATGTGGTTGAGCATTATCCTGTTGGAACACTATACCTGTCCTATTGACCAATTCTGGCATTTTTTATTTAAGTGAATTATTCAATTTGTCCAACTGATAACAGTACACTTCAGAATTGATCGTTGTGTTGCTCGGTAGAAGCTAAAAATAAACGATTCCTTTGAAATCCCCCCAAACAGATAGCATAACCTTTTTTTGATGAATATTGGCTTTCGAAGTGCTTTGAGCCGGTTCATCTTTTCTACTCCACGATTTTTTAACATTGTTGTAGACAAAATCCATTTCTCGTTCCCAGTAATGATACGCTTTAAAAATAGATCGTTTTCTTGACGTTTGAGAAGCAAATTACAAACGTCAATGCGACGACACAATTTTTTTTACCGTAAGAAGCTGAGGAACCCATATGTCGAGCTTTGAGATAAAACCTAGCCCTTTCAAATGATCATTAACGGTTGAATTCGATAAATTTAATCTCTCAGCGATCTAACGAGTTGTTATTCGCCGCTTTGCATCAATTAATGCCTTTATTGTGTCATCATCAGCAAAGGAAATTATTTTCCGAACAACCCAATATCTTATATGTTCGTCAAATGGCATGGCTTTACTTTCCGAACCACAAAATTAATAATCCGCTAGTTAAGTTAAATTCTTTGTAATTAATAATAAATACTAATATATTAGCTTTTATTGAATTTGGGCATATTTTCCTGCAAGAATGCTTTTAAAACGTGTCTAAACCATAGGTGTTATATTTTAAATTGGCTTGTAAAATTAATTAAAGAGTAACTAAATAAATATCATAAACTATTCATTCTCGCATGGTTTTCAATACTTAAAAATAATTTGTAAACGAATTTAATTCTTATGCAAATTGCATTTTAATGCGATTTGAAAGAGTCAACACGTGCTAGTTAAATACATTTTTTTCTCTTCATTTTCCAAACTTAATCTACTTTCTATATGCAAAGTATAGAAAACGTGCAAATTGCATAAATACAACACTATATGGTGAAAAGTCATATAATATGTACACAAATCCACTTTATTTAATTTGCAAGTATAATCAAGTGTAGGTAAGCGATTTTCATAGGTACCATTATACAACACAATTGATTTTTTATATAAATTCAATCGGATTAAAAATAATCAGGATTTTAATGGTTTTTTAGATTGAAGGGTCAGTAATCATTATTTATAATTTACAAAGCTTTCGAAAGGTTTATAATTTTTTTATTAAATAAATTTCATAAATACTTTGATAATAACACAAGAAGTTGTGCAATTGCAAAAATATATTTAATTTTGTTTTTTTATAATTGGACCAATAAATCCATTTAAACAAGAAAATCTTCCGCAAATCAGTATTATCCTCGTATTTATTTCAATGATAATTTCATATAATTTTACCATAAAACAATAAGAATATATTTTATAAGTAAATATTCACATTGTTTAAAAATAAATTGGAAAACATTAATATAAGTACTTACACGTATATATAATATTTTACGTCGTATTTTCTTCCCAATGGCTTATAAATATTTTCTGGGAAAAAAAAATCTTATTTTTAAGTATTTTGTTAAAATATTATTATTATATAATACTTCTTATTTGATAATAATAGCTAACCAAGTGAAAGCATATTTTTCAAATAATTTGTTATATTTATTAAATGTTAGAAACTAATATGACAAATATTGTAGAATAAAAATAGATATACTCGTATATTCTACGTTGAATTAAAAAACGCAATTTCTCTATAGAAAAGTTTTTAATTTAATTGGTTCTTCTTTTTTTTTTTTTAATCAATAGAAATATGAGTCAAGTAAATACGTAAGATTGTTTGGGGAAGAACAAAAAGCTCCTCCTCTACTAGCAACCAAATCATGAATTTAAATAAAAACAGGTTTTTTAAAAAAATAATTTGCAAAAAAATAATTACCAACAATTTTTACTAAAAAATCTTTTTTTAACTTAAAAGAAATTATCATTAAAGTAATTTGATATTTTATTTTTAAGAATTTTCTTTCTATTCAAATTTATGTGTTGTAAAACTTATATAATATTTTTTTTAAAAATTTGTTTAGTTATCTACAACTACATATATACAATATATTGTAATAAGCAGATTTTATGACAAAGACCCATTGGAATTTCTCTCTTAAATGAGATTTTACCATTTTAAGAACTCTCGTGGCCAATTTCTTTTTAATGGATAATTTTATTACAAACATACCAGGTGAATAAGCTTAAATCCGCTGTTTTTTAGTCAAAAAAAAACACATGTTTTTTTCATAGAAAGCAAAAACACATTTATTCAAAATACTTGCCCTCGCTAGCTACACATTTTTCCCATCTCTCGGACAATTTGTGAATACCAGGCCAAAAAAATCCTTCTCTTACGAGGCAAACCCCTCATCAAGCCATTTTCGGACGTCTTCGTAAGAATCGAAGTGCTGCTCAGCGAGCGCATGGCCCATCGACGAAAACAGGTGGTAGTCGGTAGGGGCTAGGTATGGTGAATAAGCGGGGTGGGGTAGTACCATCCAGTTGAGTGTCTCCAAGTAGTTTCGGAGTACGGTGCAATTTGATCAGTTGTTGGTGGTAGCGGTGGGCATTGACAGTTTCTTACCAGGTTTTAAAATCTCAAAGTAGACGATATCCTGCTGATCCCACCAAACGCACAGCATCATCTTCGGTCCGAAGCGATTTGGTCTTGGGGTAGATGTTGATGGTTGGCCGGGATCAATCCACGATTTCTTGCGTTTAGGATTCTCGAAATATATCCACTTTTCATCGCCTGTCACAATCCAATGCAGGAACGATTTTCTTTTTTGTCTGGCGAGCAAGATTTCGCATATGTTTTGGCGTCGCTCCATCTGCCTATTGTTCAATTCATGCAGCACCCATTTTCCGATCTCTTCAATCTTCCCCATGGCACGCAGACGCATGGAAATGGCTGGTTGAGTAACACTCAATTACTGTGCGAGCATTTTTTGCGATTGGGTATCGTCTTCGTCCAAAAGAACCTGTAATTGATGGTCCTCAACCTTCCTAGGCCGATTTTAACGCACAAGTCAAAATTGCCGTCTTTGAACCGACGAAACCAATCTCAGCACGTTGCTTCCGATAAAGCACTATCACCATAACCTCCATAAGCATTCAATGCGATTCGGCAGCCGATTTCTTCAAATTGAAGCAGAATAGCAGAGCTTTCCGCACATGCTCTTTTTCTAGCACAAAACTAGACATGATTACCAAAGGAAAAATGTATATTGTTGTACAAAATTGCTGACAATGTGCACTGATTAATATTGACAGATGTCAAACTCATAAAAAAAAGTATGGCGTACCCATGGTAGCTTAATACGCTCACTCACGCCATCTATGACCAAACAGCGGATTTAATCGTATACCCCTGGTACTTTGTGTTTTGATGGAATAATGTTGGCATTAAGGTATATTGGAATCGTGGGTGGGGGCTGTGGGGGGGGGGTTATTTTTGCAGAGGATGAAGGTACATGCACACTCTTCTGTTCATTTACTTTTACTTTCCATCTTGTAAATCAGTCTTGATGATTTTTGATATGGGATTTATAGGTTTCTGGAGCTATAATATGAAAAATTTTGTTAATATAATTAAGTAGTCGGAATTATATTTAAAAAAACCATAATAAAAGTTGTACCACATTATAAAATGTAAAAGTTAAAAAAAACGGATTTCGATGAAAGTTTTATGTCATTATTATAGCTTGGACCTTTAGGAATGGATCTTTTTATGATAATTTTTATTATTACTTTTTCCCATATTTTGCTCTAAAATTTAGTAATTACGTGGTTTTTTAAGTGCTCTAAAATTTGAAGATTATTAGTACGTCTATACAGATTCTGGCCCACTTTTTGGAAAATTGTTTTACGCGCAGATTCGTCAAATTCAGACATGGCCGCATGTGTCAGAGTGTTATGTCAAATTTATGGTACATTGATGTGAGCTACTTTATAGCAGTTGTGAATACACCAGTAAGCCTTTTACTGTTTTTTACAGCACCAGTGAACAGACCTGTAAGCCTTTTACTACTGCTTCACTGGTGCTGTATGAGACTCACAAAAATTATACACAAAGTTCGGACGCATGCAGCAAATTTCACTCAAAAAGTGACTTAAAATAATTTCTCAAAAAGTGAGGTAAGACCTGTATAGTCTTACTACTAAGATGGCCTGCGTAAACACTATATTTCACATAGGTCCACAAGAAAAAGTCCAACCGCGCCAAGTTCGGTCGAATGTGAAGTTTTGCTTACAGTTTTCTTTAATTGCAGGGGCGTGGTGCATCATGAGTTCTTGCCACAGGGTAGAATGGTCAATAAGGAATATTACCTGCAAGTTGTGTGCAAGTTGCGCGAAGCAATCCGCCAGAAACGCCCGGATTTGTGGGGGAAAAAAAATTGGTTTTTGCATTATGATAACGCCCCTGCTCACGCATCGTTGCTTGTGCGCGAATTTTTGTCCAAAAACAACACACTAATAATGTCGCAAGCCACCGTATTCCCCAGACTTGGCACCCTGTAACTTTTTCTTGTTCCCAAAACTGAAGAGCCCCATGAAAGGACGACGCTACGCTACGATTGAGGAGATAAAGACGGCATCGAAGGAAGATCACAAAAAATGATTTTTTGAAGTGATTTGAGGATTGGAAAAAACGTTGGCACAAGTGTAAAATATCTGGTGGGGATTACTTTGAAGGGGACAAAATAGATATTTATGAATAAATAAATAATTTTTGAAAAAACACAAAATTCGCGATACTTTTTGAACAGACCTCGTATTGTATATAATATATATGTATCATGGTGGTCATTAAAATAGAGCAAACTACTTCAAATAGAATTCATCTTATAGATATTAGCATAAATTTATCTATAGAATGTTATAAAATTTAGAAATTCGATGAGGCAACACGTTTCCAATAAATTGCGGTGGCGTTTACTGCAAGAAAATATGATTTCTGTTTCGGGGAATCCCCACCATTGCCAGGCTATCAATATAGAGCTATGTGGTTCTATTTAGTTTAAAAGCCAAATGCAAATTTTTTTTAAAAATTATTTTAATAGGTACTAGGGTACCTTTTTTGAAATTTTATCATAAACTTAGTCACAATAAAAAAAACTCTCCAATTTACCATCGTCAATAGCAGGCTGAACTTGACAAACAAATTTCACGATTTTTTAAAAGTTTTTTTTTTTTTAAATTTTAGTTAAATAGACCTTAATACTTTCAACTTTATCTACATACTATGCAAAAAGGATCCTATTATATATAATATTTTTATATCCATACAGGATAATGTTTCATTTTTCTGTCAATAATTGGGTACGCTTTGTACATTGTTGTCGGTATTTATTGAAAAAAATAAAAATCCCATCAGATCCTCGTTGTACAACTTTCATTTAGACCAAATTTTATTCTTCTCCAATATAGAAGAAGATCCCTTAGGCTTATATAATTTAGAGATAAATTTGAATTTAACATTGCCCACGAGTGTATTATTGGTACAGTCTTATCCTTGTTTATCAGTACATCTCGGTTGTTAGCATTATCAAAATCGGATAAAACTGAGAATTTTCCCCAAATCTGTCGGTAGAGTGACCAATATTAGAATTATTTCTACCAGACATAATGGAAATCTCCAGAAATGCGTAAATTTTTTCGATGTTACATCTTTTCATGCGAGCTGTTATTTTTATAGGATTTTGGCTATTGTATTTTTCATAAATCGATTTGTGTCACGTACAAAAATATCGACTGTGTCAGTCGTTAAAAAAAACCACTTAAATTGTAGCTGGAACTGATAGTGTTTTGATACTGCTCTTGAAGAACTTGGTGTATCTTCAGAGTCTATAATAAAATTTTTTGTAGAAAAACCAAAGTTAATGGAACTGCCGTTAAAATACTTTATGACAATGATATTGTTATATCAATTACAATAAAATATAGGTAAAGCAATAAACTAGGTTACACCTACAGATGTGTACCAGATACCAGAGAGTCCTGGTTATTGACATAAAAATTTCACAATTATTCATACCTGCTCTTAAAAAGGAAAGGGAACTTGATAATTCTTTATTTACTATATAATATAAAATATGGTGAATTTGTTTTTTTTTACTATATTTTATATTGTACATTCTAAGAATTAATATAAATTTTCATTTTATTTAAATTCTAACCAAGATCTTGTAGTAAATTTTTTGTTATCAAAAAGGTATTATTTTAACCTACACCGCCTATACGTACATAAACTAACAACTTTTTTATTAACTATAAAAAGAAATGCTTTGCTATAAAAATTGCCTTTTTACTATGAAATGTCCGAGTAACAATTGAACCAATATTATTAAAATATGTACATAAGAACATAAAAAAAAAACAATAAAAATTTACCAAAAAATGTTTTTTTTCTTCAATAATTAATTTATTGTAAATTATAAAATTTTATAGTAATTATTATTAAATATTTATAATGTAGATAATATGCATATTATAATTTTTGTCGAAATATTCTATTATAGAAATTTATATTTTTTGCTATAAAAATAATATAATTTTTTTAGTTCATAAATATTTTCATAATTAATTAGTTAATAATATTAAATAATAATTATTTTGTAAAAAATAATATATAAATCTATAAAAAAAATTTTGTTTTTGTGCAATCTTGAAATTATTTCTTTTTAAAAAAAAAAAAAATTCAATTTGCCTTTAATATGGGCCAAAATGAGCGTTTCGTTTATATCAATTTTTTCAGGTTTTCCGCGTGCCTGAAACGGCTACAGTACTTCTCAGGTAAATGCCTACAATAATTCCATTGGCATTAATTATATAACTATAAAAAAAAATTTTAACATCAATTTTAAACAAATAAAACAGATGAAAACAATTTTAAAAACTAAAAAATTTACTAAATATTTTTTTCAAGTAAAAAAAAAATGAACAAAAAAAATAAACAAACAAGAGACCGCCAATATTTAAACATACTTAAAAAAAATTATAATAAAAATAAATAGAAAAAGTTTAAAATAATTTAAATTAATATTTGTTGTTGCATTCCGAAAATATTTCTAAAATAAACAAAAAAAAAAACAGTTTTTTCTTTAAATATTTAAAAATTAATTTAAATAATTTTGTTCATCTACTACATAAAATAGTGAGAATTTATTATTATTATTATTTTTTTTTTACCAATAATAAAAGATGTGTACTTTTTTTTCTAAATTGAGCTAATTTATTATTGTTTAAAAGAAAATATATGAAAAAAAGAATAAATGAATAATATTTTCGTTTAAAATAAAAATACATTTTTGTTAAAAAAAAATATATTAAAAAGAAATGGAAAAAAAACCAAAAACAAAAATAATTACAACAAAATCAATAATAAAAGTTTCAAAAAATGGTCAATTTTTATAATTTCGAAGTTAAATTTTGTTTATTTTGCAGCGGTGGAGTTAAGTTTTCGGATTTAACAGCAGATGAAGGTACGTAAAATATTATTTAAAAAAAAAATTACTAAAATAAAATGAAATAAATTAAAAATAAAAATAAATTTATATCAATTATTGATCTATTAATATTGAAATCATTGCCATACAGACACACACACACACATAAGCATATATTTAAAAAAAAAAATTTAATGCAATTTTTTTGGAACTAAATCCAAAAAATACTTAATTATTTCGAAAAGATGAAATTTGATTGTTCGTATGAAATATTGATGAATTCTTATTAAGTGTTTGGTTACACATATGTGTAGATAGGGTTATCCAAATTGTGTTACGGAAAGTAAAGTTCAACAAATTAACACATTTAAAATAAAAATTTAATTTTATTTCTTGGTGGACGTTGCCATGATGGATGGAACATATCATTTTAATAATTGAGCTATCAAGATTTCATTGAAAAGGTGTAAACGGCATGATTTACTATTTATCATTCATTGACATTTATGTCGCAAAGTTTCAGTTACTGTCTGCGGGATCTTAAACTTTCCGTCAAGTAAAAAAATCATTTGATTTAATACTAAATGTGTATAAAATATAAATTTAAAAAAAAACAACAGACATTTCTGAATAATAACAAATCTATAACGCATATTATAGGGTTATCCAATTTGTGTTTTGTAAGGTAAAGTTACCTTTAAGGTGGCCTCCCATCATAGCAGCATGTTGCAAATCTAAATGTTGGAGTTTTTTTGTACCTTTACCAAAGCACTGTTGCTAAACCATTGCTGGATATTAACTAGAAAACTAACGGTTAATATTTTAAGTGTTTGGTTTTCAAATTTCCAAAAAAAAAAAACACGAGTAATATGACACTGATTTATCGGCATAGATAACGGACGCCATAAAAAATTGTATAGATGCGTCAAATTGCACGATCTAGGTGGCCAACTCACCGGTACGAAACTTGAGATAAATTGTTCACCGAACTCATCTCTCAATATATCCACTGTTTCACGTGGTTTGTGGCATGTAGAGCCGTTTTGTTGAAGCCACATATCAATCAGATGCAGTTTTTGCATTTTGGGCAAAAACAAGTTCGAAAACATCGAGCCAAGATGATATTTGATTGTCATTACCAAGATGACATTCTGTCAAACGGTTTTCGATTTTGGGTAACAAAAAGTTACACTGAATTAAATCAGGTAAATAGGGAGACAGGAAACCATAGAAATTATTTTTTTGGGATAAAAAAAACCCGTTGATGGACAGCATGGAAGTGTCTGCAATATCCAATCTTACACGAATAACCCTTTTCTGAGTATTTCAAGGACTTAACTCACTGCTCATCAACTTAAATGCTAATTGATGCGGTCTTACCACACAACAGCCCTCACTCCTTTCACAATTTTATCGGTTTTCTATATTTAAGGCGTCCGTAATTGACGTTCATTTTCTTCTGCTTCTTACGATAATGTATAGACTATGTATGTGGTGTTGCCAGATCAGTCTTATTATTTTTCTGTTCAATTTTAAACGATTTTTTCGATCATCACGACTGGTATCTCGCTAATAACACGTGTAATGTTGTCTTCCAAAGCTGTGATGCTGATTTATCGGCATAGACGAGCCCCAATAAAAAATAGTATAGATGCGTCAAATTGCACGATCTAGACGGCCAACTCACCGGTACGAAACGTGTGATAAATTGCTCACCGAACTCATCACTCAATATGTCCATACTTTCACATGCTTTGTGACATGTAGAGCCGTCGTATTGATACCACATGTCGACCGGATGCAGTTCTTGCGTTTTGGGCAATAAAAAGTTCAAAATCCTCGAGCGATAGCGAACGGCATTGACGGTAACGTTTGGGCCAGCGTCATTTTAATAGAAATATATGGACCGATAAACCGCACCAACCAGTTCATTTTTAAGAGTGTAATGGCAGTTCTTGTTTTTTCTGTGGTTGTTCATCAAATCAAATGCAATAATTTTACCTATTCACGTACCCAATCAACTAGAAATGAGCTTCGTCGCTAAACCTAATTCTTTGGTAAAAAAACGGATTTCACTCAAGTTCTTCTAAGGCCCACTTACCAAAAATTCGACGCTTTGGCAGGTCGTTCGGCTCCAGTTCTTGCATGACCTGTATTTGATACGCTTTCAGACCAAGATCCGTGCGTAAAATCTTCCATATTGTCGAGTAACACAATCCCAATTGCTGTGAACGGCGACAAATGGTGGATGTCCCCAATAACGTAAAATTGCTGTGAAAATTATGACGACCATAAAATGGTCAAAGTGCGCGAAACACATTTTTCACAGTGCACGAATTTTGATAATAAAATTCAATAACTTCTAAGCGTTATTTGGATATAAGTCTTTCTATGATCAAATGGCAATGCTAATCTGAGCACTTTTGACTTTGATACACGCCATGTGTCACGCATGATCTATCATAACTGAAAACATGACAAACCAAACAGGAAAAATATCACTATTAACATATTATTTGGGAAATATGCCTATTTTTTGTGTTTTAAATTTATTATCTGCAATAACTATCGTTGTCCACGACAACGCATTCAAATTTGGACAGATACCTCGTTTTAATTGCCGCCATTTTCATTTTCCCTCAAATCAGTCAGACATTTTCTGTACTCTAAATGTACTCAGATAACGATATTTTTGTATTCTGTACTCTTCCGATATAGTAGCTTTCTTTTGCCATATCACATACCAAAATATTAATAACGACCTTAAACAATTAATTTTATGACGCTAAAAGTATAATTTCTTCTACTTGATCCTTATTGTTTTTATGTAGAAAATCTTTGTTACACTTTGTCACATATTTTTCAATGGTACTAATTAATATAAACTATTATGCAATTTCTACTTCAGAAAGTAAAATTAAACAAAACACAATTAATTTTTATTTTAATATATTGCCTGGAACGTGCCACGAGACTTCTAGCAGGTTTCGATCTTTTTTGTAATTTTTTATTGCTTTTTTTTTTACACATTATGAAGCCGTAACTCGGCAATTACTTAATGGATGTTGGTTTTTAATGCTCTAAATTTTGAGGATTATTTGCCTCAATATGATCTATGGTGAAAAAATTCAAGTGCGTCAAATTGCACGATCTTCGACGACAATTGACATCATCGAATCTTGTGGCGAAGTTTTCTTGAAACGACATATGGTCCAAATAAAAATTCGTATGTTGAAGCCAAAATAAAGCTGTTTATCATACGGTCATAGCGCTCAGAATTATAACTTCAAAGAAATAAGCGCCAAGAATAACTGCAAATCAAAATGTACACTAGACAGTCAACTTTTCGCGGATGCAATAGCTTCTCCAAAGATACTTGTGGGTTTTCAGAGCCTCATATCCGCCAAATTTTGCTTTATAACGTATCCACCCAACATTGGATGACATATATTTTTGACAGAGCTTTTAAATGACAACACTGTACTTTCCGAATTATGAAATGGATAACCCTGTAGTATATGAATATTTTTTTTCGAAATAATAAAATCGTTAATTACTAAATTATTTACTAAAGTCATTTCCAACATGAACAACGATTAAGTTGTCAAAGAAAATACGTTCCACACGCAGCTCTAACGTTTATGGTTGGAACTAAATTCTGACGACAATTGCGAATTACTGTCAAATATTGATTCAATCAATTAAATATAATACAATTGCAATAAAAAAAATTATTTATAAATAATACAATATAATTTTTTTATTGTTGAATTCAATTATTTTTATTTAATTTTTTTAAATTTAATATTTTAATATAGCTAAAAATTAAGTATTCACTTAGCTTATTTCTATTGTGAATTTAAACTGTCAAACAATAATTCTACCACATAACAAAATATCGACATGTGTGGCAGTACTTCAACTACAAACGGCAAAAATAAAAACAATTTGTAGTTGTCTTCGGCGTTGGAATTTTGTGCATTCCCATAAATTTGTAGAGGTTTTAAAATTTTGACAGTAATTATTAAATGCAGTTTTGCAGTTGCTGTCGGAATTGTGTTCCTCTACCTTTTATCGAACGTTCAGATTGTGATGATAAAATTAAAAAGAAATTTAACCGTGAATTTTATTTTATAGTTAGTCGTCGCAATTGTGTTTCTGGAGAATAACAATTTTCTTCTTGTTCAATAAAACTAAATATATTAAACAAGAAAAATATACAAACTATTATAAAATGTACAATAATATTTTTATATGAATAATCAATTTTCATTAATAATATAAATACATACCACCTTGATCAAAAAGTTACCGGAATTTATTCAGAAAATTAAAAATACAAGTTTATGGTATTCATCTAAATCTATATTGTCCCCTTCAAAGTAATCCCCATCGACTTTAACACACTTATGCCAGCGCCTGATCCAATCCTCGAAACATTTTGCATATTCGGTTTTCGGTATATTCATCAGTGCTTTCTGCGATTTTTCCATTACTTCCTCTCGGCTGTTGAAACGCGTTCCACGTAATGGTTTTTTAACTCGATTGAACAGAAAGAAGTCACAGGGAGCCAAATCAGGTAAATTCGGTGGTTGTTGGATGGTATTTGTTGCATTTTTCGTCAAAAAATTACGAATAATGATGATTGGACGTTATCATGGTGCAAAATTCACGAGTTTTCTGCCCACAATTCTGGTCTCTTTCGGCGAATTGCTTCACGCAAACGTCTCATAACGCCCAAATAATACTCTTTATTTACGGTCCGGACTCCTGGAAAAAATTCATGATGCACTACACCGTTGTAATCCATGAAAACCGCGACCATTTTTTTTGACTGAAAACGGCGTGGTTTTTTTGGCCTCGGCTCATTTGGTGAACGCCATTCACTTGCCTGATGTCTGGATTGCGTATCGTACTCATAAACCCACGTCTCGTCTCCAGTACTGAGCCTTTTGATGAATGTGGGATCGGATTCAGCCCCGCAAATCATGTCTTTTGCGACGTCAACACGGTCTCTTTTTTACATGAAATTGAGGTCTTTTGGCACCAACTTTGCTGCCACACGACGGAAACCCAAATTATTAACCAAAATGTCTTGGACGGATCCACAGAGATAGATGTTCAAGCCCTTCGCTATCTCTCTGATGGTTAATTTGCAGTTATTGACCAACATTTATTTTACTTTATCAATGTTTTCGTCGTCGGTTTTCGATGTCGATAGTCTTCCATTGCATTCATCATCTTCGATTGACTCACGATCACTTTTGAACCGGTCGTGCCACTGGTAAACAACCGTTTTCTTTAGAGAATCGTTGCCGAAACACTTTTCCAACATTTCCAACGTTCGCGCACCATTAAATCCGTTTTTACGCAAAATTTAATACAAGTTTGTTGTTGCAAATTTAAATCCATTTCTAAAATTGTAAAAAATCGCCGCCAACACACACAGAGATAGATGCACTCTTGGCTACGTAACTTTTGCAAATGTCCAGCTACGACGCTAAGATTTAGAGGGAATATCAACAACAGATGTACCAACTTAACAAAAAAAAAACAGAAATCAAATCGGAACGATGGGAGCGCCACACTCATCAAGGTGGCTTTTTTTTTATCAAGGTGGATAAATGTACTATTTAAACGATAAGAATACAATAATTAATATAATAGTTTGGATTAAAAATTATAAAATAAATATACATTTACAAACAACACACATTCATTTATAATAAGTAAATGATAAGAAAAAAAGAAAATGCTCACAGCTCATTAAATAACAAATTATTGGGCAACAATCTAATTAATTGAATTTGATTCATTTTTTATTATAAGACATTTGAATGATTTTATAATTCGTATTAACTATTTTGCATACGCATAAATTATTAATAAAATTCATCAAAAGACCATCATATATCAAACTAACAATTTTTCTTAAAAAAGAAAAATAGCTCATAACACTAAAAGCACTTTTTCAAAGAATATACAATCACTTATTAGGATTTAGTGATTTGTTATCATAACAAAATTATTGTCAATTTTAATTAACACTGACCTATTCGGTTAATTTTTAATAGAACACTTAATATTCATAATGGCTTATCATTTATGTTAATAAGTTCTCATAGATAGATTTACGAGTATCTTGTCGAAGAGTGTTGATGGGTCTGCCAATTTATTTATTTATTTATTTATTTATTAGTTTCTTCACAGCTAGTTTTATTACTAATCAATAAAATTTATTGGTTCAGAATAAACGATGGGAAAGCGAGAATTTTGATTGTCAATGTCAAATGCATATTAATTAAAGTTTTGTATAAAATATCGACTAACAACAAATTTGAATAGTAAATAGTAATTTGTTTTTTTTTTAAATGAAATTTAATTTACATAAATTATATTCGGGATATACAGTACGTAAATTATGTTAAGATAATCATTCTTGTACGAAAATTTTATGATTCATTTAAATATGAATGAATCATTCATTATTCATTGAAAGGATTTTCAAAGATCATAAATTTTTAATTCATCATTTATGTATTAAAATTTTTTTTTCATCTTTTAATTTTTTTTTTAAATATTTGTTTTGGGCAATTTCCGTTTTGGGTATTTTTTTTTTATAGATAAACAAAATAATTTGAATCATTTTATGGTAAGAAGTCTTTGCACAATATGTCTCGTGCAAAAGTATCATAATTTCTAAGACAAATCGTTTTTATAAATTAACAACAGTTCAATAAAAGTACTCGTATTGCAAAAATTTGCTTTACTATCAAATTAGATTGTGATAACGTGCATTATTGATAATATAGACGAAAAATATGCTTAGTTAAACGTGCAGACGAGTCATCATATAATATTTCCAGAAATTTATTCTCCAAAATGTGCTTTGTATATAAAAAATTATTTTATAACAAAAACATTTCGTATCATATTAAAAATAATTTAAAAAAAAAAACAAATCCAATCTTTAAACTTATCGAATATCATATTTGGAAAAAAAAGCTTTTATTATGAAAAATATCAGAATTCATATTTATATTGGTGGTCTTTAGAGGAAAAAAACATACTAAATTTAATTGGTGGTGTCTGCTGCCTTAGGGGTAATAACTTTTTATAAATATATTGGGTTGGCAACTAAGTGATTGCGGATTTTAAATAAGAATAAAAATTTAAAAGTTTTACTTAAAAATTATAACTTTATTCAATTAGGTATTGTCCGTTTTTGTCGATGATCCTTTGCCATCTTTCTCAGGCAGTGTCATAATTCCGTGTTCGTAAAACTTATTACTTTTGCTAGCAATAAAAACTGAATTAAATGTGATTTTACATAATCAGCGTTATTAAGGAGTTCTGCATGGAACCGAAATAAATGGTAATCTGAAGGTGCTAGATCAGGACTATATGGTGGATGTGACAACACATCTCAACCTAATTCAAATAATTTTTGGCGAGTGACCCGTGCGATTGTCATGCTGGAGAACAACACCCTTACGATTTGCCAATTCTGGCCGCTTTTCTTGAACTGCATTGGTCAGTTTGACGAGTTGTTGAACGTACACGGTGGAATTAATCGTTTGGTTTCTTGGTAAAAGTTCAAATTGCAGAATTCCTTTATAATTCCACCAAACTGACAGCATAATCTTCTTTTGGTGCATCTCAGCTTTTGATGTCGTCTGAAGTGGTTCATCTCGCATCACCCACGATCGTTTCCGATTAACGTTGTTGTAAACTATCCACTTTTCGTCGCCATTTATCAGTCTTTTCAGAAATGGATCCGTTTCGTTGCATTTCAGAAGCGAATCGCAGATGCTAATGTGTTGCGTCAAATGAATTTCCTTAATTGGGTTTCTTAACATAGTCAACCTGTTTTAATTTTTTTTTTAATGCTTGTATACGATACATTGAGCTTCTCTGCAATTTCACGTGTTGTAATATAACGATATGGATCGATAATGGCCTTGATATGGATCTCATCAACTTCAGTGAAAAATCACCAGAACGAAATTTAGCAAACCAATTTTGATGCTGCCTTTCTTTCAAGGCTTCATTCCCATATACGGCACATAATTTCTTGTGTACCTGCGATGCATTCAGAAATAATGCAATAAAATATGTTTAAAATGCACGCACGTCTTGTCTCTCCATTTTTAAATTTGGATGAAAACAAAACTAAATAGCTAAACGATACAATTTTTTACTAAATTAAAGGTAGAATTCTAAACAACACGAAAACAAAATAGGTTGGGTACTTTGAACATGTTGAAATAACAAAAGAATGTGCTAATACCATCTATTGACAAAATCCGTAATCACTTAGCTGCCAACCCAATATTTTGGTAGATTGTGTTATATGGAAAAATTGTATTTGATAGTTGATTCTTTCTCAACAAGAAATGATTATTAAAAGAAAAAGAAAAACAACAAATCAAAATATTTTTTTATAAGAAGAATGCCTTTTAATAATAATAGACATATTGAAGGGTTATAGTTAGAAAATTGTTATTTTCCACTATCCTTTATTATTGGGTTGTCCGAAAAGTAATTTCGTTGTTCCCCAACAACCAACTTCACACTTAACCCGCATAATCATATGTATTTTGACAGCTGACATACCAAGACTTGCTTGCGAAAAAATTCGATTGATTTTGCACAGTAGTTTTTGATTGAAACCCTTTTAAATATGGAAAGTGAAAAACAGTATTTTCAGCATATTTTACTTTTTGCTAAGAGAAAATATAAAACTTCTGTTCAAGCAAGAAAAAGTTACCCGATGTGTACGGGGAAGATGTGTTAAGTGAGCGCCAGTGCCAAAACTGGTTTGGAAAATTTCGATCCGGCAATTTTGATCTCGAAGATGCACCACGTTCTGGAAGGCCAGTTGAAGCTGATGAAGACACTATAAAGGCATTAATAGATGCAAACCGGCAAATAACAACTCGTGAGATCATGTTCGTTTGAAACGGGTTCCTCATCTTACGGAAAAAAATTTGTGCCGTCGCATTGACGTTTGTGATTTGCTTCTCAAATGCCAAGAAAATGAACCCTGTTTGAAGCGTGTAATCACTGGGGACGATAAATGGGTTTTCTACAACAATGTTAACCGCAAAAGATCCTGGAGTAAAAAGATGAACCGGCTCAAATCACTTCGAATGACAATATTCATCAAAAAAAGGATATGCTATCTGTTTGATGGGATTTCAAAGGAATCGTTTATTTTGAGCTTCTACCGAGCAACACAACGATCAATTCTGAAGTGTACTGTCATCAGTTGGACAAATTGAATGATTCACTTAAAGAAAAAATGCCAGAATTGGTCAATAGGAAATGAAATTTTCAAAAAGAAATATTTTTTATTTAAAAAATAATTTCTGAGGTTGCGTGTTTTAAAATGACTTCGATCATTTTAAAACACGAAACCTCAGAAATTGGCTGAGGTTTCGTGTTTTAAAAAACGGCTGTTTTAGATTAAGCCTTTCCGATTAACCCAATTTTTATTATCACTTTTTTTTCGAGTAAATCTACCCTTATCGTTATTTAATGCTGGTTTGTCTGCATACGGCAACGACTTCAAATATTTCCCTACAAAAAGCAATCGAGCTGTGTCAAATTGCACGATCCTAGACTCCCATTTAAAGGACCGTTTGATCTTCAATGAATCGATGGTTTCGCGGGTCGTTTTTTACCATATTTTCAAAAAAATATAGGAACCAAGGATGCGGCCGATGTCGATTCGTTGTATTACAAAAGTGCTAATTTTACTTGTTAACAAAACCATTGAACCAAAAATAGGCCTCATCTTCAAATAAAATTTTGTGATAAAACATAATTTTACATTCATAAAAAATTTGCAAATTATTTTCAAAGGAAATTTTGAATAATTTGAAATCTTTGTTCTAACGTGAGTCGGCCAAAAATAAAATGACAAATTATTCTGAATAAAAATTAATATTAAACTTAATATAGACAGCTAACCCCATCGGAAGTACCATCATACCAAATAAAATAAAAACACCCCATATTATAAGACATACTCGAAAATGTTCATATTTTCCCGTTGTTGCTATAATTCTTAACTAATGTCTGGTAAACACTATATAAGTAATCAGGAAAATGACTCATTAAATATGAATTTCTCCCTTATGGAAAGAATTTAGGTCATTGTGATTCAAGCTGAGTGTCGATTATATAACTGTCCGCAAGGATATACACATAAAGGATATATCAAGTTAATTTTTAAAGAATATAAAATACGATTCACTTTCAAGAGTATAAAATCATGTTCTCTGAAAGAAGCATAAATGTTCGATGTCTTAGAAACGTATAAAAAAAATTAATACTCCCAATAAAAAGGATATGTTTTATGGTTGGTTTATTATTAAAATTATTATTATTATAATACTCTATCAAAGAAAACTTACACTGCAGCTACTGTCACTATGGTTTTTTCTATATTGTATTTTGTATTTTATCTACTTAATGTTGTGAATATTTTCAAATTTGACTTGATGAGAATATTTCACGCGTAACTGATTCATATCACCTCGTATGACTTTAAAAATACCATTAAAATCACTAGCACATCACACGTCAAGTAATGATGGTTTTTATTCGTTAAAAAAAAGAATTCATTCAATATATCAATTTTTATAGATGGTTTATAATCAATATTCAATATTTAAAAAAAAAAATTTTCTTTAAATAAATAAAGTTTAATACTGTATAAATTTTTTTATTAATATTTTCTTCTAAAGATTTTGCTATCAAATATTGAGTAATTGTATTATCTCGGTCGTACCACCCACTTACCTTACTTCCTTAAGAAAAAATGAAAAAATAAATAAAATATAAAATTGCGACTTCTTTATTAGCTTTTTTTTTGTTGAAATTATTTTGATAAGAATTTTTTTTTAAAAATTGTTTTAAATTTTGTTATCTCTACTATATTTGATTGTGTATTTTTGACTTATTCTAAAATTTTCTTTAAAATTTTAAATAATTTCTATTCAATTTTTGTACAAATTAATCTTAATTAGAATCTGTCAATGTGTGTGACCCCTTCAAAAAAAATCTTAATTCCAACAAAAAACAATCTACGAGGTCTGTTCAAAAAGTATCGCGAATTTTGAATTTCCGCGGGTTACGTATATTCGATTTTCGATTATAATTTTTGGGGCGTTATGCTGGTACTCATGTCTCTCACTTATGCCGACAAGTTCGGGCATTTTGAATGTTCAGTTAATTTTTGACAGCTGCTTTGCTTACACGTGTTTTGGCTCCTCTTCTATTTTTGCTCAATTGCTAAGGACACTGCCCGTGACTACTCAAATTTACTCCAGTGGGTCATAACTGGTGACGATTCATGGGTTTATGGTTATGACGTGGAAACCAAAGCTCAATCATCCCAATGGAAGCTGCCGCACGAGCCAAGACAGAAAAAAGTGCGCCAAGTTCGGTCTAATGTGAAGATTTTGCTTACAGTTTTCTTCGATTGCAGGGGCGTGGTGCATCATGACTTCTTGCCACAGGGTAGAACGGTCAATAAGGAATATTCCCTGCAAGTTATGTGCAAGTTGCGCCAAGCAATCCGCCAGAAACGCCTGGATTTGTCGAAGAACAAAAATTGGCTTTTGCCATTTTTGGCCAAAAACAACACACTAATAATGCCGCAGCTACCGTATTCCCCAGATCTGCCCCCCTGTGACTTTTTCTTGTTCCCGAAACTGAAGAGCCCCATGAAAGCAATACGCTACGCTACGATTTAGGAGATAAAGACGGCATCGAAGGAGGAGCTGAACACGATCACAAACAATGATTTTTTGAACTGCTTCGAGGATTGGAAAAAACGTTGGCACAAGTCTATAATATCTGGTGGGGATTACTTTGAAGGGGACAAAATAGATATTCATGAATAAATAAATAAATTTTGAAAATACGCAAAATTTGCGATACATTTTGAACAGACCTCGTATTGGGTGTAAGGAAAAGTTCTGTCGTTTTTGAACACTTGCACTTGGATGCGTTGTCAATTCTTAGCGAGAATTTTGATTCGACGCGAGAATTATGAGTACCAAAAAGGGAACAATGCGATGGAGACAAAAAAGAACTTGTGTGGCGTGTTTGGAGAAGACGCAGTAACCGCTCGAACATGCCAGAGATGTTTGTGAAATTTCGTTCGGGTGATTTTTCTTTGAAAGATGAACCCAGATCAGGAAGTCCGTCAGATGTCAATGACGAAGTGCTACACTGTATAATCAGGACAAATCCCATGTTTAATTCCACAGAAGTGGCCTTAAAGCTTGGAATTCATCAGATTACCGCTTTAGAGCACATTAAAAGGCTTGGTTTTGTGTCCAAACTCTTTGTTTAGGTGCCACACGAATTAACCGAAAAAAATTTACTAGATCGAATTTCAATATGTTCTTCAAAATCTTGCTCGTCACAAAAGGAAACCGTTTTTGGACCGCTTGGTGACTGGTGATGAAAAGTGGATAGTTTATAAACATGTTGTAAGAAAAAGGGTATATGTTTACAAAGGGGAGACACCACCGACCACATCCAAAGCTGGCATGCATCAAAAGAAAGTTATGTCGTGTTGTTGGTGGGATCGGAGGGTTATTGTCCACTATGAGTTGCTGAAAGAAAATTATACGATCGATGCTGATCGTTACTGTTCTTAACATGATGTTTTTAATAAAGAAATTCAACGTGAACGTTCATATCTGGCCAACAGAAAGGGTGTAATTCTTCACCATGATGACGCTAGAACGCACGTGGCAAGGAAAACCGTACAAAAAATTGCAGAGTTGGGTTGGGAAACTCTACCTTAGCTAGCATATTCTCCAGATATTGCACCATCTGACTATCATCTGTTCAGGTCGTTGCAAAACTTTTTTAATGAAAATGAATATATAAATTATGAGGGTGTCGAAATGGCAGTGGAAGAATACTTTTCATTCAAAAACGAGGACTTCTTTTCCAGGGGGTTGTGGATTAGTTGCCAGAACGGTGGCAGACAGTTGTAACTACTAAAGGAAATTATATTTTGGATTAATTTTTGAATAAAAAGTGAAAAAAAAATTAGTTCTTTCTTTAGAAAAAAACGACAGAACTTTCCCTTACAACCAATAGTTTAGTGTTTTTTTTGAGAAGCCTAAAAACTACCTCCATAAATTGTATATATTTTTTATTGTCTCAAACAATTTAATTTTATATAAATAATATTGTTCAGTATAATTATTTTAATAAATTCCTTATGTTTTCTTAGGTAAATTTCTCTTTAAATATTATTAAATTGTTAAAAAAATATTAGAGGGTGGTCTTTTTTCTTTTTTTAAAAAAAAGCCTGTAATTTTAAGTAACTTTTGTGTATACGTGCTTTTAGATAATTATAAGAAAAATTTGCGTGTTTCATAAATTTGTTGACAAACTCAATTTATTTCTATCTATTGTGTATATTCATAGTTTCTATTAAATGTCATAACCCCCCCTCCCCCAGCCTTCACCCCTTTTAATTTCATAGTAATAAATAAAACGATAATATAATATTTTCAAATTCAAAATACATAAAATAAAGTTGTCAGTTGTCTTGGAGAGTTTTTTTTTCATGATTAGATAACAAAACTATTAATTTTTTTCTATTGCTTTTTAATAAAAAAATTCTTACATTGCGCAGAAAATATTTTATGTACTTTTCATTAAAATTATCATAATTTATATTAAACCTTGAAGAGTTCGATTGCAATATTTGCGTATGTCATTCGAAGTTCGTATATATAGTCAATCAATATTTACAATAAATAATAGTTGAACTTTTTTTTTATAGCAAAATAATTGCCCTCTAGTCAAAAAATTTTATTTAACATTTTAATGCCATCATAATCAATAATCTTTTGATGGGCAATCAAAAGGAAAACTAATACTTAACCAATAAAATAGATAGTCAACAATAATTTAATTAAGAAATTAATTTGAAAAATTACCAAATTCAATTCTCTTGTCATATTTTATATATATTTTTATTTTATAAAATTGCTACCTTAAAGAAGATATTTACTGTCGATGTAATATTAGAAATAAAAGGCAACTTATGTAAGTTTTTTTTTAGTAAAACGTTTTTTATTTAATGTTAAGTTCTGAATAAAACGTCATTCAAATGGCCTCCACGACTTCTTTTGCAGGAACGAATCCGATGAACTCAATTTTCGAGCACTTTTTCCACTAAATCAAGTTGTATGTCATGAATAGCACGTTCAATATTGACTTCTAAAGCTTGAAGAGAGTCTAAAGATCAATGAATGCAAATAACCCCACAAGAAATAGTCTAATAGTGTTAAATCACAACTTCTTGGAGGCCATTCAATGTCACAATTTTTCGAAATAATCGAATATCCAAACTTTTCTCGCAATAATTCGGTTATTGCACGTGCTGTGTGGCACGTAGTCCCGTCTTGTTGGAACCAGATGTTGTCAAGATCAACTTCTTCCAATTTCGGCCATAAAAAGTTGGTTATCATCGATATATAGTATACCGCTCTCCATTGACAGTAACGGTGTTACCAGCTTCATTTCGAAAGAAGTACGGACCGATGATTCTACCAGACCAAAAACCAACCAAACCGTCAATTTAGGTGAATGTAATGGATGTTCATGAATAATTTGTGGATTTTCTTCGCACCAGAATCGACAGTTTTGTTCTGTTCTTGAGTGATAACAATTTTATACGGATGCAAGCCCAAATCCTTTCTCAAAATCTGCCAGGTTGTGGTTTGAGACAGTCCCAATTCTTGAGAACGTCTTGGAATCGAGAAATTGCGGTCTTCAGCAACACTTGCCTGGAACGGCAGCAATATTTTCATTACTTCGAGCGGTTCTTTGTCTTATTGGCACTTGAACATTATGCAAAGAAAATGTACGCTCAAAATTTTTAACAATTCGACGAATAGCGAGCACAGTTGAACGATTATTACGACCATAAAATAGCAAAAGCGCACGAAAAGTTGCAATTGGAGAACGATTATTTTGATAATAAAATTGAATAATTTCTAAACGTTGTTCTTGCGTATATCTCTCCATGATGAATATGTTAACATTACTGAATACAATGGAGAAAAAAATGACAGATCATGGCATATTACAAATGGCCGCAACGTCACTTAGAAATCATATCACTCTTATTGGAAAACACCATACAACCTTAAATCCTGGTTTAAGAGATGGACAGAAAAGTGATCTCATTACTTTCACAATTTTGATCATCCTTTATACCTTAATAGCAAAATGATTCCACGATATGATAAAGTGCGTTATTTGGGACTTTATCTGGACAAGAGACTAACATAGAAACCACATAGTAGACTAAAAAGAGTTGAAGCCAGTAGACGTTACCTACAACTACTTGACAAACGCTCGAAACTAACAATCAAAAGTAAACTTCTAATCTACAATACAATTATAAAAACTATTTGGACATATGGAATTGAACTTTGGGGTTCAACGAAACGTTCCAATTCCTATCGCGTCCAGGCTTTACAATCCAAGATCTTCCGTAAAATTGTTGATACCCCCTTTTATGTTCGTAATTTCACTCCCGTTTACCATATCATCATAATCGACTTGTGAGAGAATTATCCTGTACTGCCCTCCCCGGAAACACTCATCGGAGACTTAAGAGATAATGGCCTAGAGATTTTCTAGAGGAATCTAACTTCCGTTAGTTGAAGAAATGCCGATGGGTGTTTACTCCCACTTCATAATGCACAAGATTGTAAATAAAAATGTTATGTAAATCTCCTTGTTACAATAAAATTGTAATTGCAGATAAAAAAAAATCGTAATCCGCAAGTTTGATGTACAAAAAGTTTACTACGAGCCAATTGCGAACATTCTTGATCAAAAACAAAAGTTTTTCGGTGGATTTAAGCCAGTTTTAAAAGCAGTGGAAAGTGAACCTCGACCAGAGATAGCTTCATCCCGAATGGGGTTTTTTTTAAGATCAAACCGGTGATAAACATTGAGTACTCCACAATGCGAGTTTTTATCGAAAAGAAAAGTAATTCTTGTGGTTTTTTAAGGCCCCTTTTCACTGTGTGACTTCTTTTGCTTCCCAAAATCAAAAACCACTTGAAAAGTTTTCCAGCACTGTAACGAAGATTAAGAATCTATTATACCCGCCATGGGAACAAATTTGAAGGGGAATAACATTGATGTATAAAAACAAAATTAAATTGTTGAAGAAGCTAATCAAGCTCCTTCCCAAAAACAAAGCTCCTGGCTATGATCTGATTAGTTCCAATATAATACAACAACTACCTAAAAGAGCAATAGTGTTCCTTGCCACAATATATAACTCCATCCTTAGAACAACACATTTTACAATCCTCTGGAAATTTGCCATCATTAAAATGATCCCTAAGCCCAATAAATCAATAAACCGCCACACTTCCTACAGGCCAATAAGTCTCCTCCCAGTACTCTCAAAAATCTTTGAAAAAATCCTCCTTCGCCGCTCACATCCTCTATTCGAATCTTCAATCACCAGTTTGGTTTCCGCGCCGAACACTCCACTACCCAGCAATGTCATCGAGTTGTCGATTTCATTGCATCCTCTTTAGAAAGAAAAGAGTACTGTGCCGGTGTGTTTCTTGATATAAGTCAAGCTTTTGATAGAGTTTTGGCACCCGGGTCTACTCTGGAAACTCAAGAGGTTCCTTCCTTCCACCTATTTCCTAATCCAAAGATCATTCCTTTCCAACCGACACTTCCAAGTAAATGAATCCAACGAACTCTCGAATATCTCTCCGATATTGGCTGGGGTTTCTCAGGGTAGCATACTTGGACCCATCCTCTACAACATTTACACGTCCGATATCCCAATCAGCCCTAATACCTTCTTTGTTACATACGCCGATGATATCCCAATCTGCCCTAATTTCGCCTTGCATCCAGCAAATAATCCCCAACATGCTTCCGAAACTCTCCAAATCCAAATCCAAACCCTCCAGAACTGGTTTACTAGGTGGAGAATAAAAGTCAATGAACGTAAATCTATCCAGGTAACGTTCACTCTCCGTCGTGAGACATGCCCTCCCATATACCTTAATGGCAGTGCTATACCACAACACACCGAAGCTCGATACCTAGGACTGAACCTAGACAAACGCTTGACATGGAACCCACATACAAGACTTTAAAGACAAGAACTTAAAAGACGATATCTAAAACTACTTCGACTTCTAGACAAACGCTCGGCAACAATTGCCGATGCCCCATTTTATGTTCGCAATACTGTTATTTATCGTGATCTCAAAGTCCCATTGGTTTTTGATGTGGCAGTATCTCGCTATAAAAAGTTCCGTTCCCGTGCCCTCAATCATAATAATCCTCTTGTTCAAGAACTATCCTCCATTTCCTTCCCTAGAAATATCCATCGAAGACTTAATCGTCACTGGCCGCGTGATTTACTAAAATACTGAGGCCTAACAGAAACACAACCTTGCAAGTTAACTAATACTATTGATCAAATTTGTTTATTACTATGTTGTAGTTGTAAATATCTATAAAAAAAAAATGTTGAAGAAAAAAAAACCAGTTTCATTACTTTTGTACTAAGTGTAAACTTAGTATTATATTTCTATCTGAAGATACAGAAAAGAAAACTCCTTTTTTTTCATTATAAAAAAACGTGATTATTTTTTAAGTAGAAAAATGCATTTCGGTCGTTAACACATGTTGGAAATATTCCATAATGCAATGACTCTATTCGAAGCGATACCATTTTTCCTATCACGTTTGTCATTCGATACTACAGTTCTTATCAGTTACTTGAATTCAAATAAGATAGTTTATTTTATTTTTAAACAATGAAATGTATACTATTTATATTATTAAAGAAAATAATAATCAGAACATTTAAAAAAAAATGTCTGGCCATGAAAATTTTGTTCTAATTTTTACATTGTGGAGCTCCTGATTAAACTGACATGCTCTACGAAATTAACCAAAACCATAGAGTAGCATCGAGTGGAAGTATCTTGCATATTTATACAGGGTGGACCATTTAAAAGTTGCATTTTAAAAAGTAAATTTAAAAAAAATAGTGTATATTTTTTTAAATTTCCGGTTTTATTAAAAAGATTGAACCTTGAAATTTTAGAATGAAATCATTTAAATAACTGCCACGGCTGGCCTTACATTCGCTCGACCCAATTTTTCAGTACATTTTCGATTGTCTGGTCCTGTACACATATCTCTTCAATGACAACTTTGATTTCGTGTTTCAACGCCTCAATTGTCTCTGGATGGCTTGCGTAACATTTATCCTTAACGGCTCGCCACAGAAAATAACCCAACGAGGCTGTGAATTGACATCCGAATTTCGGGTGATTATTCGGTTTTCGAAAGCAGTGTCCAAAAGTTGTATTTTTACGTTGGCTGTGTGGCGAGTGGTCCCGTCCTGTTGAAACCAAATGTCGTCCATGTCATTCTCTTCAACTTTTGGAAACAAAAATTTGTTGAGCATGCCACGATAGCGCTCACCAATGACCGTAACGGCGGCTCCTTAATCGTTTTCGAAGAAAAACGGGCCAATAATGTCTCCAGTCCAAAATCCGCATAAAACCGTGACTCGTTGTGGATGCATCGGCTTTTCCATGGTGACGTATGGATTTTATGAGCCCTAGATGCGACAATTTTGTTTGTTAATATACCCACCGAGGTGGAAATGGGCCTCATCTGAAAAGATGATTTTTCGGTAAAAATGCTCATCTTCGGCCAATTGATCTTAAGCCCATTGGGCAAACCGAAAACGCATCGGATGGTGATGCGGCTTCAGTTGTTGGACTAATTGAACTTTGTAAGCTTTCATACCGAGGTCTTTGTGCAAAATTCGCAACAGAGAAGTGCGAGAAATGTTCAATTCCTGAGAATGCTGACGAGTTGATGTTGATGGATGATCACGGACATTTTCAGCAACGGCGGCAATATTCTCGATCGTACGCACTGTATTAGAGTGGGAACGAGTTGCTTTGGCAACCAACAAACCAGTTTCGCGAACTCGCTTCACGAATTTGTCCACAAGTTGACGTGATGGGATTTGATCTTTGCTCATTTTTTTTTTTAATTTCTCACAGTTTGGGTTGAAGACTCACCACTTTGGAACTAAATTCTCAATATTTCCCAGTTTTCTTCAAGCGTATGGATTACCATTTCGTAAAATTCAGACTTTCAACTAACAATCTGTCAATTCGTGATGATATTTAACACTCAAGTACTTCAAATACGTGTAAATAGTGGTTCAAAATGCAACCGCTAGATGGACCACCCTGTATATTTAGGTTGTTGTTTCTGTCTTTTTATTGAAAATATGAACGTCAAAAGAAACCGCTGAGATATAGCAAAGATCTTAGATTATAAAAGAACTGGATAGGCCTCTACACAAAAATTGTAGCCGAATTTTGTTGGCAATACATTCGTAGAACGTACCCACATGCAAAATAACAGAAACGGCGTAAATTATTGGGGGCCAATTTTAAACTTCAATATGCGATTGAAGCGGCGGATCGCTTAAAACCATTTTGATAAGTGATTTTTTTAATATTATGGATTCTGTTGTTTGATGGAATTACTATATTGTATTTTTGGAAATTTGCAATAAAATACAGTATTCTATTTTTATAAAATATTATTTATTATATTTTCATTTTATTTATTAAAAATATAAATTGCCAAGTTAAATTGATTATATCAAAACAATTATGTGCACAAATAAAAATCCATTCTAAAAATGCAAAACGAATTAAAAGAGAGAATGTGATATTATGTTGTAATTAAAATCTACCCAAAACTTAGTAAATATAAATTTTAATGTTGAAACAATCATTTTTGTAGATATTGAAAACTTCTTTATAATATAAATGTGTGTTTATGAATTGAAATGGTTAATTTCAATAGGCATGTGTACATTTAAATTAAATTAAAAAATAAAGCATTAATTTGCATAGAACATTAAATCAAATTCTTAGTAATATAGAAGCTAATTGTATATAACATTATAGCCAAATGCTTTAAAACTAAATTACAAGGTGGAAAATTCAATGTGCCTTATAAACTAAATTTTTGTTAATTTCTCTAGTAAAAATGAAGAAGTCAACTTACTGAAAGAAAGAAATTCACGGTTTCCTTATTCTGTTGAATGACCAGTAACCCTTTATAAAACACTTCATTTTCTAAAATAAAAACTCCCTAATAAATATTATCAACAATATAACTATTTATATAAATACTTACTTTTTCGTAAATACTTAAAAAAAAAAAAAAAACTATACTTTCACTTGTACTTTCCGATAAGTCTCAAAATAATCACTTGAAAACCAACAAAAGTATGCAAGCATATCCGTATGCTATCACCACTTTCATGGAGAATGGCGTTTTTTAAAACTCTCCGAAAGTCTACAAAATTGAGGCGCTTGATATTTACAAAAAATAATAAACCTAAAATAAACAATTCCATTTCATATCAAAAGATTGTAAAAAAAAAAAAAAAATTGCCTGGTGTTGTATTTAAATTATATTTTTGTTTGAAATAAGTGAATTAAATTGAAAATAAATTATGGTTTTGCAATTCAATAAATTGCGATTATGAAAACTGGATGTCAATAGGTGTCATGTCTACATAAAAAAATCTACACAAATGTATGCAAGCAGTACGGTTTCTCGCCGCTTCTGCAATAATTTAGAAAGAAAATTGCGTAGACAGATACGAAATCTGACGTAGGGGCCTGTACAGGTATTCTTTAATCTAAAGTCTACATAAAAAAATCTACACAAAAAAAGGCAACCAGTACAAATTCTCAATGCTTTTGCAATCATTTAAAAAGCAAATTGCGTAGACAGATACGAAAATCTGACGTAGGGGTCTGTACAGGTATTCTTTAATCTAAAGTCTACATAGAAAAATCTACACAAAAATAGACAAGCAGTACGATTTCTCGCCGCTTCTGCAATAATTTAGAAAGAAAATTGCGTAGACAGATGCGAAAATCTGACGTAGGGGCCTATCCAGGTATTCTTTAATCTTAAGTCTACATAGAAAAATCTACACAAAAATAGGCAAGCAGTACGATTTCTCACCGCCTTTGCAATAATTTAGTAGGAAATTTGCGTAGACAGATACGAAAATCTGACGTAGGCGCCTATCCAGGTATTCTTTAATCTAAAGTCTACATAGAAAAATCTACACAAAAATAGGCAAGCAGTACGATTTCTCACCGCTTTTGCAATAATTTAGAAAGAAAATTACGTAGACAGATACGAAAATCTAACGTAGGGACCTATCCAGGTATTCTTTAATCTAAGGTCTACATAGAAAATCTACACAAAAATAGGCAAGCAGTACGATTTCTCATCGATTTTGCAATAATTTAGAAAGAAAATTGCGTAGACAGATACGAAAATCTGACGTAGGGGCCTATCCAGGTATTCTTTAACCTAAGGCAAAGATCTCTCAGTGGTTTTAAGCATATGTGTATGAACTTGTCGAAAATAATAACGTTATAAAAAAATATTATTTTTCTTAAATAACTGTATACATGAATAAATAAATTCAGTGAACATTTTAATTAAATGAAAATTTCTTACCTAATTTCTAACCATTTTTTAATTAAAAAAATATAATTGATTTATTTAATTAATATTAAAAACAATATTATTAATTTATCAGGATTTTTAATTCGAACATGTTTTAAAGTTCAAAGGAATTTCAGCATCTAGTGGGATTAGATAGAACTCTCAGATTACCTTACAGAGAAGCTACACGGATACACGTATTAACAATTTCATAATTTCGTATGCATTTTGGTTTTCAATCTAGGATTATGACAGTGTCGGTGATGATATAATTTTCTAAGGATTAAATTGAGTTAAAATTAATAAAATGGCAAGGATATTATATTATTTTGATGTACTTTCACACTATACTACTGGGTTTAGTACTTTAATTGCAGTGCGTTGAAATATGACATTTGTCACTTTTTCCTGAACAGTTCTTTTGTAATCTATGGATCTAGCCTACGAACAACAAACCAGTGTCCACATACACGAAAACTTGCAGGCGCCAAATAGGTGCAATAAATTGGACCCTGCCTTACACATATGTCTAAATAACCTTAAATGCTTAAAAAAATAGTGAAAAATAAACTTTTCAAAACATTTAAATTACAAAATGCAATGTCCCTCTAGACTAGCAGTTAAGTGTGCATGTACCAAATAAGTTCGAGTATTTGCATTTGAACCAATATGGACTAATGGTTTTTTTTCAAAATTCCTAGAAATATTCAGTTTAAAAAAATTTAATAAACTACTTTTAGCTTATCTCAAAGAAATTTATTTTTAAAATCACTAATTTTACTTATGCATGCAGTCTTTAAAAACTTAAAAAAAAGTAGTAAAAATGAGGTCTCTTCTTATCAGTACAGAAATGTAACCATTAAAAATCAATTTAACAAACTTAATGATTTTAAGTATTTTAATTATTTTCTTCTTAAATAAATGTAAATAATACTTGGATGTCTGCGTCTAGTAAGCAGCAGTCTTGAGTTCGAATAAATCTCTAATGAAATAGTGAGAGTGCCCTTTCGTTATCGCCTGATGGCCTGAATTGTTGTGGCGCTAAGAATTTATATTTTAGTAGAAAAAAAATATATTTTTCAACTTTATTATGATTACAATAAAGGTGTTACAACAAATCAACTGTGAATAACATTTTCATTCATATTTTCATCATCTACGAATATCTAACACGTGCCGTATTCTAAGTGAATCCACGTAATTTTTGATCACACTTTTTTTTACTATGGCTTCTCCTCTGTATGCATTTTTTTTTCTTCTGTACAACAAATATATTACGCAAGGTAGAGTAATATGTGTATGCACTATAATATGAAAAAGAATTTAATTATTTCAAGTTTGAACCTAAATTTTTATGTCTATACTACTCTACGAGTCTACTTTACGTAATAACAAAATCCCATTCACATAATTCTGAGGGGCCAATTTTGTTTTCTAGACTTACATATACACGTATAGTTATTTTTACCTTGAACTTGACATTAATAAGTTTTTTTTCTTCCAATTCAATTTGTTTATTTTATTAAATTTGGTCAATATTGGTTTTGTTTAAAGCTTTCTGTTCGGATATATTTATTTTTTAAATTATATTATTGTTTTTTTAATAATTTAATTGGATAAGTATGATTATTATTTATTTAGGGGAAAATAAGTCCAAATAAATATAGTCAAATTGGATGGAAATTACACCTTATACAATATTTGGACAATTAAAAGAGTAGTTGAGACTATAATAAAGGAGTGATATGATTTCTTTTTTTAAAAAAAACACTAATTGTTAAGGAAATTCAAATGTTTTTTATTTAATGTGAAGTACAATCGATACAATTAAGTTCTGAATAAAACGTCATTCAAATTGCCTCCACGACTTCTTTTGCAGGAAAAAAAATTTTTTTTAAAGCTTACGAGGTCTGTTTAAAAAGTATCGCGAATTTTGTGTTTTTTCAAAAACTATTTATTTATTCATGAATATCTATTTTGTCCCCTTCAAAGTAATCCTCATCAGATATTATACACTTGTGCCAACGTTTTCTCCAATCCTCGAAGCACTTCAAAAAATCATTTTTTGTGATCTTGTTCAGCTCGTCCTTCGATGCCGTCTTTATCTCCTCAATCGTAGCGTAGCGTCGTCCTTTCATGGGGCTCTTCAGTTTCGGGAACAAGAAAAAGTCACAGGGGGGCCAGATCTGAGGAATACGGTGGCTGCGGTATTATTAATGTGTTGTTTTTAGCCAAAAATGTCAAAAGCCAATTTTTCAGTCCTATTGTGATCAAAATTAACGTTAATGTTGTCTTCTTCTTTATTTGCAAAGAAATACGGACCAATGACACATTCAGATCAAGATACATATCAAACAGTCACTTTTCGCGGATACAATGGCTTCTTCATAGTAAATTGTGGGTTTTAATAGCCCCATATATGAAAATTTTTCTTTTTTACATATCCATCAAGCGAAAAAATGAGCCTTAACGCTGATAACAATTTTCAGTTGTTCCAACACCCGATTGGCATATATTCTTCGCATTTCATAGGATTTTTTTGGTATTTAAACGATCCATAATATAAAATGGCAAACCTCTATCTAAACAAATTCTATTTCAAATACGAGGTGCAAAAGCCAATTTTTGTTCTTTCACAAATCCGGGCGTTTCTGGCAGATTGCTTCACTCAACTTGGGCATAATTTGCAGATAATATCCCTTATTAACCGTTCTACCCTGTGGCAAGAACTCGTGATGCAATCGAAGAAAACTGTTTTTTTTTGTTGATTAGAATTTTTCTTTTTTTTTTTTGTTGATTAGAATTTTTTTTTTTTTTTGCATTTCGCTGTCGAGATTTATTTTTTAATCACAATTTCGAAATTGAAATAATTAGCGTATTTAATGAAAACAATTTTCATCTTTCATCTTATTAGCATCTATTCTCGCAAACTCTTTCATACATACTCACACATATATATATATAAATATATATTGTTAAGAGAATAAATACACATTTTTATATTCATGAAAGTTAAATTTAATTAATGTTTACATAAGAATTATCAGCTAAAATGACATTGCAATACTTGTGAAAATAATCACAATGGCTGCATACAGGCATATGTAAAAATTTACATACACGTACACATACATACGGACAAGTACTAAAAGTAGAAACGATTGAATGAGTTTTTGGTGAATTTCGTAATCAATTTTCACGTGACATTGATCTAGAAGTATGTGTGGGTGTATCAAAAACAGATTTATTCATTGAATCTGGTTTTTTTTGATTACAGAACCCAGCCGTACACTAGCATTTATAGCGAAAACAATACACATTACCACCTCTAAATTAAATTTTCGCAAGATACTTTTTCAAGTATTTTGATGTTTGATAGTAAGGACAAAGATTGAAAAGA
Source organism: Atherix ibis (assembly GCA_958298945.1). Lineage (NCBI taxonomy): Eukaryota > Metazoa > Arthropoda > Insecta > Diptera > Athericidae > Atherix > Atherix ibis. The sequence continues at coordinate 21,848,874 of OY282607.1, forward strand.
ATCAGACGACCTTGAATATCATCTGATCCCTGCTCATACTCTCCGCTAATTGATTTTATTTTTATGCATACGATCCATCATGATTTAATTGATTTTATGCTTCAGTAAATAGCAAATTAATCCCAAATACTGTCAATACGAAATTTGGATCAAATTTTTATTATTGAATTAAAGTAATTTTTAACAGAATACGAGATTGTTTAGAAAAATTATTTTTTATAAATTCTAATTTAATCTTTGATTATTTGTATTAAAAGTGCACAAAATTCTCGAATTATTTATTACTGAATAATGCTCTTCAATCTAGATTAATGAAAATAGTTAAAAGATATTAAACTCGACAGTATAAACTTGTTTTTGTGTATTTTCAATTAATCTCTTATTAGCATTTTTATTTTATTTTACAACTTTACCAGTTAATGTTGCTTTTTGAAATTAAAATTGTCCTATTAATCCTAATCCTTGAATTGCAAATTTTAATTTATTCTATTTATATACATACTCGTTATACTATATTTGTTTATATTGTAGATATTTGTATATCATTTTTTACCATCTGATAATTTAATCTGAATTCTTTCATCTGAATTTAATTGTAATTATTTTTTTTATCCCAATCACTGTACGTATACACTTTAATTTGTTTAAAGAGAATTTTCATAAATTTGAATTGATTTAAGAAAGTTTATAATCATCAAAATTTCTCTTTAATAAATATTCCTTAATATATAATTATTAATTCTTGTAATTAATTTTGTTTCATAAAGCATTAATCTTTCGAAAGTATTTTTGTTTTTGTTTTTCTGTGCAGATAATTAGGTTGATTTTTCGTTAATAGTTAACTAGGTTAATATAAAGTTTTAATATTATAATATAAGATAATCAAAAAGTTTAACTAAATTATAGTAAACAAATTGATTATGAATACTAAATAATTGTAGATTATGGATATAAATTAAGATTAATACAATTTGTTTGTGATTTGGAAAGTTCAGTTAAATAGGAAACTTTAAATACGGATTTCTATTTGATAAAATTTTTATTTCATTATATTTAAATGAACATTGTCACGAAGAGTATGATTGTCAAAGGATATCTTGCAAAATTCGAATCTTTTGAGGTCATTTTTGATGAATTTTTCGAGTATATCGAACTGTAATTCGGCCATTTTACTTTTAAAATTGAGAATTGTCTGCATAAATACGAGTTTTCCCATACAAAAAATACCCCCACAAGAAAATGTCCAACGGTGTCAAATAGCACGATCTTTGAGCAAAAATGACATCACCAAATCTCGTAATTACACGTTCGAATCTTTTGAGGTAATTTTTGATGAATTTTTCGAGTATATCGAACTGTAATTCGGCCATTTTATTTTTAAAATTGAGAATTGTCAGCATAAACGCGAGTCTTCCAACACAAAAAAATAGCATGACAAGAATATGTCCAACGGCGTCAAATCGCACGATCTTTGAGGCAAAAATGACATCACCAAATCTCGTTATTACACGTTCTGGGAATTTTTCAAACAATAAAGTTAAAATTTGTTGTATTGTTTGGTTTTTGACGCTGCTTTCTTGCAACCACATATGGTCTAGATTATAATCTTCGATGTTTAGGTAAAAAAAAAGTCGGAGTGTTCAGAATTGAAGATAACGGTCTCCCCTTCTCCATTTTCAAAGAAATGTGGACTAATGACACTATTACAGACCAAAATACATATCAGACAGTCACTTTTTGCTGGTACAATGTCTTCTCTATAGTCAATTGTGGGTATCCACCGAGCATGAAATGGTCGGATCCAATCATCGCTGAAAATAATGTTTTTCGAAAGATCAGTTGTTCGAATACACTTAAAATTAAGGATTGTCTGCATAGACACGAGTTTTCCCACAAGAAAATGCCCAACGGCGTCAAATCGCACGATCTTGGAGGCCAAATTGACATCACCAAATCTCGAAATTACACGTTCTGGGAAATTTTTTGTGGCACCGTTTTCTTGCAACCACATATGGTCATGGTCTATATTATAATTTTTGAAGTTTAGGTAAAAAAAAAGTCAGTGTTCAGAGTGCACGATAACGGTTTCCCCTTCTTCATTTTTAAAGAAATGCGGGCTATGGCACTATTACAGACCAAAATACATATCAGACAGTCACTTTTTGCTGGTACAATGTCTTCTCTATAGTCAATTGTGGGTATCCACCGAGCGAGAAATGGACAAATCCAATCATCGCTGAAGATAATATTGTTCGAAAAAACAGTGCCCAATCGGCGTTTGTTTTCACACCGTGGATTATATATGATATGTTTGGCAGCTGTCAAATGATCGCTTTTCAATAAATTAAGTCATTCCCAAGCTAGACTTATTATGGCTTAAAAGTATTACCAAAATAATTTTTTTCCCCTCAATAATAGTTGACCCCATTTTGGATTAATGTAAATTATATTGTATCTCTGTAGGTCAATCAATTTATTAATTTTTTTATTATTTTTGGCATTATTTCTTATCAGAAATGCGCTCATATTTAGGTTCAAACTGATATCATACATTTTGTTTTATCAAAAAATTTTATATTATTTGTTTTTCGGTAAAGTGAAAAAAAATTACTATATTTTTTTTTTTTTGGATTATCAATAACTGCAAAAAGAACAGATTGCATTTATCATGTTATCAAACAAATGTTTAGCTACCATTATCAGTTAACATTTGTTTGTTGTTGTTATCATTTCAAGTAGCATTAGTACTGAAATGTATATTCTAAACGCCACAACACTAAAGGCCATTTGACGATAAAGGATATCAGGTCAGGGAAATTAAAGTAGAAAGGGAAAGGAAATTGTGGTTTTTGGGAATTAGCTTAGGACCATGCCTCAGTGGTATTCAAACCCATAAACCCTACGATGGTAGTCAAGCACGCTAAGAACTGTGCTACTATTTTTTTGATAGAAAAATAAAACATTAAAAAAAACTGTGTATATTTTGCAGTAATTATATATAAATATCTTATGTAAAATATATATTTATAAAAGCTGTTTTTTTATGCATCAGACTATTATCGAAAGATCCTCTTGTAACTCACTATGATTTAACAAATATTTTGTCCAAAATACTTCTTAGTATGTCAATGGTGTTGTCTATGAACACAAAAAAATAGTTGATATTATATAAAGTACAACTTCCGGAATGTATTATTCAATCAAAGAACAGGAAATTAATTTTTTCCCAAGAGCTGGAAAAAATCCTTGAATATGAAAAGAAATGCAAACTTGTCAATTACTAAGTGTTATCGATCAATATTAGGAGATTGTGTAAATAAATTGGATAAAATAGTGCCAACGACTTTTGTTTAGAATCAGATTGAATAGGGCTGGCTGTTGTGGAAAAAGAGGCTTTATGGGATTGGGGGATTTATAGTTGTAAAAGATGGGGATAGTTGGTTATGGCACGCAGCAGAAGCCGAACAATTAAAAGAATGATACAAAGGGTAGGAAAAAAAGCACCCATACCCTCGGTTGGTGGTGAATAGCATGTATCATGCAAATGGGTACTTTGTTGTTAAACGTGTAAATATATTGTTAATAGTATACATAAAAATAGAAGGGGATAGGCGACATGATATGCGGGTGGTAGAATTAAAAATAGTAGAAAAAAATCGTTTTGAACACACGTCGATTTGTCATATTGCCTCTGGGACGAAACTTTTGTTTTTTCCGTGTGCTTTTAACTAAAAGATTTATTATGAAATAATCGAATTAATAGTAAAGATTTTAATTTTCTTAATTAATTAATTAGTTTATTTATTTGTATTATTCACTGCTGTATTATTCATGTTTATACCAAATACATATCGTCGATGCTCGAGACTAGTGACACAAGTCAAAAAAGTGAACTTTTCAGGGTAACTGTTTAAAAATTTCTTGTTTGGTTCGTAGTTTTTTTTTATAGTCCTGAATTTTAAAAACTTAATTTTTTTTTTGTTCATTAACAAGTTGATTCACATTGCACCTGAGTTGGAAGTCGGAGCATAACTAGAATTATGTTGATCTTCGTGATCGCAGATTCGCGACTTCGTCCTGGAGGCTGAACGACACAACCGTCTAATTTTGGATATACAAATGTGTCGTTTTTTCACATTAAAATATAGAGATTTTGTTTACAATGAAATCGAAAATGGCAATTTTTGACTTGTGTCACTATTCTCGAGCATTGTTGATCGAGCATTACTCTTCAAACAATTGAAGTTTAGTATATGTGTGGGACTTTATGAAGAAAAGAATATTTTCATGTCCTAGCTATGGTGCGAGTTTTCGTATATAATCCTTTTAGAATTTTTTCAGAAATTTAGTTTTTTTCTTTCTACAAGTCTCAATATTTATATTTATCTGAAAATATTTTTAGTCGACAAAATAAAAAAATACTTAAAGGAAAATTATATTATATTTTATGCATATTATTGATAAATTATAGCGATGTATGGTATGTTATCTTGGAGCATGTACCTCGTATCATTTTTGAATTGAATGCCATTAATATACATACAATATGTGTACATACATTTGATATTATTACACACACTACAAAGGTATTAAGGCAACAAAACAAAACAAAAAATACTACTCCACTTAGTACAAAACGTTTTTTTTTTGGTAGTAATATTGCGTCAAAAATCAATTTGATCGACGTAAATCATATCAAAATTAATTAATAATTCATATTTATCATATTTAATGGGAAAAAAAGCAAAAAAAAAAAATTTTTCATTGTTAAATTCAATTTATTGTCGTTTTTAATTAAACACAAAAAACTTACAACAGACGTGGTGCTGTATTCAATTAATATTACTTCAAACAACATTTGTAGTGCTTAAATCATTTTTATATCTGCTAAACACTGATTATAATTAAAGTGGTTGACAAATAAAACAAAAAGTAATTATTTTTTTTGAAAATCATTGTTTTTTATACTAAATTACGTTTTTATTAAAAGTTTTTATTCAAAAAAAAAATGGAATATTTGACGTCTATTTATAAAAACAAATAAGAATTACAAAAAAAAATTAAAATCTAACTTACTATTAAAGATTTACAAAAAAAAAATATAATATTTGATGGCTAATTAAAATTATAAATAATAATTACAATATTTTATTATTTATCAAAAAAAAACAAATATTTTCTTTATAAAATAGAATTTTCTATAAAACTTGGGCAAAATATTGGGTTGGCAACTAAGTGATTGCGGATTGTAAATATCGTTTTTGTCGATGATCCTTTGCCATCTTTCTCAGGCAGTGGCATAATTCCGTTTACGTAAAACTTATTACTTTTGCTAGCAAAAAAACGGAATTAAATGTGATTTTACATAATCAGCGTCATTAAGGAGTTCTGCATGGAACCGAAATAAATGGTTATCTGAAGGTGCTAGATCAGGACTATATGGTGGATGTGACCACACATCTCAACCTAATTCAAATAATTTTTGGCGAGTGACCCGTGCGATTGTCATGCTGGAAAACAACACCCTTACGATTTGCCAATTCTGACCGCTTTTCTTGAACTGCATTGCTCAGTTTGACAAGTGGTTGAACGTACACGGTGGAATTAATCTTTTGGTTGCTTGGTAAAAGTTCAAAGTGCAGAATTCCTTTATAATCCCACCAAACTGACAGCATATGGTAATCTTCTTTTGGTGCATCTCAGCTTTTGATGTCGTCTGGATCCGTTTCGTTGCATTTCAGAACCGAATCGCAGATGCTAATGCGTTGCGTCAAATGAATTTCCAGCCAAGCTGTTTTAATTTTTTTTCAATGCTTGTAAGCGATCCACTGAGTTTTTCTGCAATCTCAATCTGAATCGATAATAGCCTTGATATGGGTCTCATCAACTTCAGTGAAAAATCACCAGAACGAAATTTAGCAAACCAATTTTGATACTGCCTTTCTTTCAAGGCTTCATTCCCATATATGGCACATAATTTCTTGTGTACCTGCGATACGTTCTTGCTTTTTCGGAAATAATACAATAAAATATGTCTTAAATGCACGTCTTGTCCTTCCATTTTTAAATTTAGATGAAAACAAAAATAAATAGCTAAACGATACAATTATTTACTCAATTAAAGGCGGAAGTTCAAACAACAAGAAAACAAGATAGGTTGGGTACTTTGAACACGTTGACATAAAAAGAAGAATGAGCTAATACCATCTATTGACAAAATCCGTAATCACTTAGTTTTAAACCCAATAAATAAGAATTTCAATATTTTATTATTTATCAAAAACAAATATCAAATAGAATTTTCTTAAAAATTTGGGAAATATAATATTTTTATTTTAATCTGCTAATACCTCTTACAACAGTTGTATTGGATTAATAAATAAGTAATTACCAAAGCTTTTGGGTTCTTTCACACAAAACAAACAAAAAACAAACAAAAACTGCTGTCATAACAGAGCAATTGTATTGTTATTTATGTTAGATATAATTTTTTATTTAATTATAACTATTGCATTAAAAAAATATATTGCATATGCATGAATTATGAAGATTTATCTATGGTATCTTTTTTTTTTTTTTAAAAAAGAAGATTTTCTCACGTACACTTTTTTTAAAGTTAAACAAGGGCGTCCATTTATATTCTAAATATAAGATATGCATTATAAAATTTGCTTGAACGAAATATGATATAAAAAGAGCAGAAAATTCTGTCTGCATTAAGTTCGTACATGATTTAAATACGTTCATAATATTTGCTTTTGCTTATCAAAATCATTTTCGAGTATAATAAATGCTCAATTTCAGAGAAATGAGTACATACATAACATATATATATATATATATATATATATATGAGAGTTTATTAAGAACCATTCACAATTATACAAGAGCAATAAAAAGTTACACTCATATTTCAATGCTTTTTGTTTTTTAATGTTAGATATAAATTTGTTTGCCATATGTTTTTCTACTTTAATTTTATATTGGTTTGTTATTCAATTTATTATTAATTTAAAATTAATAGAAGAAAAAAAAACTTTATTCCATATATCTTTGGTTTGTTTTTGTTTTTTCCTCTTCAAATTTTTTTTTTTTTTTATTATTTTTTATTTTATATTTATTAAATTATATTCAGCACATGTTAAAAACATACGACAGTTGTGTAATGGCCCAACCGAGCACAGTGTCGTCGATTCGGCAGCTTGCTGTCCGAGGTGTTTAACAGCTGCGGCTAAAAAGCCCCATGACGAGGGTAAGTTGCAAATCGTCGATCTGTTGTTTAATACAGACTCTCATATATCTCATCTTATAACATTAATTTGTTATCATAATTACAATACAAATTGTTTTTTTTTTGTTATGGTATAAAGAAACGAAAATAATAGTTGATTTTATCTTCATTTGATTGAATATCATAATTATTAATTATTCTACGAAATATAGGACAACAGAGCTAATTAAAAAATATGGCTGGGAAAATTTAATTTAAAAAAAAATTTCTTTTACGAACACAGATAGATTTCATAAAAATAGAAGATTGTCAAATGTTTGAAATATCTCAAATAATGCATAATTAGATAAATTTTTTTTTATGAAGGACACTTATTTATTTGCTAGCGCTTATTAGAGTTAACAAGATGTAACGACAACAGCCGATGACAATTTACAATAAGCAAAAAATTGACTCTTTTACAGTCACGTACAATAAATTGCACTACGTGTAAAACATTCACTATAAGTTTTGTATTTTTTTTGTAAAAAAAAAAATATATTATATGTAATCGTTACTGCTCTCTCTCTGTTTATATGAATTTTTATTGAAAAAAAAGTGTTATTATAAAAACACTTGTTCTATTACATTTTATAAATTCCTAATGTTATTGTCTCTTGTTGTGTTTTTTTGTTTTTTTTTGCAGCTAGAATGCACTTGTAAAAATAACTGTCTGTGTAATGAATATGATTGTACAAAAAAAACTAAAATAATTCAATTTATTAAAAATTTAAAAAATTCCTCTATTCTTATCAAAATTGTTTTTATTATTGATTACGATGTAAATAAAATGTCTGTTTTCTATTATTTTGCTGGTAAAAGTAAATGTTTTGACCATGGCATATTTTTAAATGATTGAAAAAATGCTTAAAAAAATTTAGAAGCTACAGAATAAAAATGATATTTGACTGACTGACTGAAGGCGAATAATTCAATCAAAGTTCAAATTTCGCAATGGCTTGAATGTATTCTTCTGTTGCCAATAATCAAAAATAGATTTTGATTCTTTGCCAATTAGAGGATAGGTTTTTTTTGTCTTCTTCTTACAATTTTACTTAAAAATTATATGGAAATTGAGAATAAGTAAATATGAAAAATAAGAAATAATACAATAGAAATAAGAATGTTCTATAAGTGTTATTTGTTTAACTAAATTTGTAAACAATTTACGGAAATCGGTGCTTATTTGGGCAGAGTCCTATAAAAATATTGTATCTTTTTCTTTCTCAAAAAATGCCAAAACAATTTAGAATAATTAAGATTGATTTGGTGTAGTAAATTAATCATTCTGCTCTCTGGTTAGTGTGATCAATCGTATCAAAATAAGAAGCAACAGGCTGAGAAACCGCCACAATCCTAATAGTAATAACATAAATTTATGCTATTTTTATTATATATATTATTCTATAATAAATTATATATGATTTTAATGTAAAATGTCTGTCATTGATAATCAATAGAAATAATAATGCTATAATTTTCTATCAATTTCGATTGCGTGATGATCCTATAATAGTTTATTAAAAGCGGATGCCTTGCGGTGAAATATTGTTCTTATTAGTGGATGTATTTTCATTTGGCTTCAATCTAATCGATTTCTATTAATATTGTATGTAAAAAAATTATTATAGAATAAAAATAGAGGAATATTTTTCAATTAGCTTTTCAAAAAGTTTCAAAAAGCCAAGTATTCTGACTTCAATGGTCTTATGACTCGAAAAACTAAATTTTTATCCAATTTGTGGTCTGGAAAATAAAACTAAATAAAATACTTGAAATTCAATTATCGATAATCAATTTTTTAACTTTGAAAAAAAAAAAATATTGATTAGACCTTGTTATTATATACGAAATTAAAGATCATTAAAATGACTGCCAATGAGACTTTTTTCAAGGACTCGATGCTTTTGAGGATATTTTTCATAACTTTTTCGCTTATTTGAGGTTGTAAATACGGACATTGCTTGACGGGTAATAGTTTTTACAATAGTCTGATCTGTAGCACCCCTTCCCCCCACCCCGCTCACCTCCCATAAGAAAATTTCAAATAACATCAAATCGAACGATCTTGTAGGTCAATTGTCATCACCAAATCTCTAAATTACGCGTTTTGAGAATTTTTTGCTTAATAAATCCAAAATTTATGGTGTTATGTGGCTTGTGGCGCCGCTTTAACAGTTTCTATTTTTTTCATTTTCAAACCAAAATCTATATCAGATAGTCCTTGTGGCTTTTTATAGCCCCATATACGGTAATTTCGCTTAATTCGTTGTGTCTACTGAGCAAAAAATATTTCAAAAAACCAGTATGATTTGCGAATTCCAAAGTCGGTAAGGCTTTAATCATGTAAACTGGCAAATCCTATTTTTGATTAATTAAAATGTTGACAATATATTCGACAGTTTTCTTAATCTATTGAGAATTCTAAAAATTTACTAATAATTTAATTGGAATTTGTGATTTTTTTTATAATTAATAATGTCGGAACTAATTTTTTTTTTACTGAACCAAATCGTATTTTATTCTAGAGAGACTATTTGGACTTTTCTACTCATATTTCGAAGACAACGAAATAATTCAAGCTTTTTTATTACATAATCGTCTTTTTCATTATAAATTGCTGTAAATAAATCTCTACAAAACAAAAATATTTTGCTTTAACTGCACGTTCTCCGTTTATTTAATTTTAGTTCATATTTTTTGTATTTGCTTTAAGCTTATATGATGCTGTCTGTTGTTTTTAAATTTATAAATATTATAAATGAAAAAGAAAAAAAAACGATCCATGTGCCCCAGCTATTTTAAGCGAAATACTTTTACTTGATTCTAAATCAAAATAATTTGTTATTTTGTTAAATCTTTTAACAGCCGGAGGATTGGCTATGAACCATATATTTTTTTTTATTCTTATTAAAGAAAATGCGAATTTTTTTATCTTTTCGAGAATTTTCATGTTTTTCTTCTAGTCAACTTGTACAGAGTGGCCACTGAAAGACTGAATGATATATTGTGTAAAATAAAAATAACTTTTACAAAACTTTTTATTATTTTTTTTTTTTTTGAAATATAAAAAGCATTTTCACGCTCACAAATACTGGCGCGATCTTTCCACAGCATTTTTCACGATCGTACGCAATATTTTAGCTACTAAACGTCAGATTTCAGCTCGAATGTTCTTCCGAAGTTCTGGAATTGTTCGAGGTTTTTTAGATTCAGAATTTTCTTGAAATTATTCTTTCACCGATAAATTTTTCGCAGGAGATCCATTGTGTCGTACTGGCAGTGGGCACAGTTGCTCTATCCTGTTGCAACCATTCCTCCTGATTGTCTTCAACCGTTGGGAATAAAAATTTTTTGAAGATGCAATTGAGACTGATATAATTCCCTGGGATTGGCAGTACCCTAAAATCTGCAGTTTTATTTGTTGATGTACTTGTTGAAATGAAAATGAGCCTAATAACTCATTATAAAGTTGTTCAAAAAGTTGGTGTCATCTCTGCCATTAAGGCTGCTGAGTTTCTTGAGGTACTAAAGCTTAGGCCATTTGTATGGGAACATTTTTAAATCTAGTTTCAGAATATTCTGAGGCGATGTTCTGAGAATTCCTAGTTGCGCATAGCGACGACAGGTAGAGTGATATGGATCCTCAAGAACACTCTGCTGTACAGCTTTCATCGCTGCCTCAGTGCTAACAGTACTCACAGTGCTCACAGTACTCACAGTGCGCTTAGTGCTCACAGTACTCACCTCTTCTCCGAAATTCACCGACTAATCCACTCTTTCAAACCTGTCTAGGAGATATTCTGACATTAAAATTTTACCAGTATTTTCTCTTTAAGTTTACGAATATTGGATTCGTAGCCATTTTAATCTCAAAGAAGTACTTTGAAAAACCTACCAAAAAAAAAAAAAAAAATTAACAAATTATGATTCTTTCAGTGACCATTCTGTAGAAATAAATAAAAAAATCTTTACTGTAATCATTTTAATTTATATATATTTAACAACATTTTATTAAATATACTAATTAATATCACTATATTTTTTAATATCTGCTAAAATTTTGAGTTGCTTCAATTAAAATCAATAATTTTTTTTTAATAACATTTTATCTGTGCAGAGTTTTTTTTCTTCTTCTTTATAAATTTTTTAATATAATATATACAAATATGAATATTTATAAAATTATATGTAAAAAAAAAATTTAAAGTTTAGCCATGTCAAAGAATATTGTATTCTTTAGAAAGACTTAAGATATAAAATACCATCACCTATTATCTATCATCAAAGTAATCTATTTAATTCCAAATACTATATAATTTAACGTTTGGTATTTAAAATAAAAATACCATATTTAAAATTCCTACAGACAATATTTTATAAGTTTATGATCATTTTCTTAGTGAGAATTCTTTTCTTTTCTAAAAAAAAGTACGAGTATTCAAGAGAATCAATCTCTTTTATTATGTTATTTAATTTCATATTTATTGCTAATTATAATCATTAAATATATACACACAATATATGGTAAATTATTAATAAATTGTGCGTATTCAGAATTAATCAAAATATAAATAAGGAAAATTCATATAATTAAAGTGTAAAATGATATATTTAAAAAAAAAAAAATTTGGTAATTCATTATTCGTAACTAATTTCATAATTCGATGAAACAATTTAAAAAAAAATATTAATTTTGTACTGTTTTTTAAAAGTGGAAATTGGAATTTTTTTTATAAATTTTTATTAATATTAGAAATGTTTTTATTTTTTATTTTTAGCTTATAAATTTCAAGAGAATCTTATACGAACAATGATTCAAATTGAGAACACATACTTTGAGCTTGGCTTATCAAGTACAAGAAATTGCTTAATAATATGCGATCGTGGTGTTATGGATGCAAGTGCTTGTAAGTAATTAATTCAACAACAAAAGAAATCAACTGAACTGTTATGAATGCAATTTTTTTTTTAACAATTGAATGTATATACTTTTCAGACATATCTAAAGAAAAGTGGGAGAAAATGATGGCAGGAAACACATGGAATCCAATTGAGTTGCGTGATAATCGCTACAATCAAATTTTGCACTTAGTATCAGCTGCAAATGGAGCTGAAGAATTTTACACAATTGAGGTTAGGATATAATTGCTATTATATTTATATGAGTTATTTTTTTTTTATAGAAAAAATCGTAAAATTTAGGGAAAAAAAACTATAGAAAAATATTGAAATATTGAAAATAAAATTTATTGCCCAATGTTGACGATAATCTTAAGTAAAGTAGAAAACAAGGCCATCTGTTATTTGATAGCAAAAATTTTACTTATGTTAATTCCATGTAAAATTATTTTGATTATTATTGAGAGAGAGAGAGTTAAGAACGGACAGTTTTAAACTAACTGAAGAAATATATTTTCGAAATTACTTCCAAACACGAATAACCATATGTTCTTAAAAAAATATTTTATGAAAAATAATAATATACTCGTAAATAATAATTTATTATTATAAATTTATATAGGATCATGCCTGTCGTTCTGAAGGTGTTGAGTTAGCGCGAGAGCTAGACTATAAAGCGGCTGCAGCTTGGGTTGGTCATCCATACTTTGATGTTATTGACAATTCAACTGATTTTGAGGCGAAGATGAATCGTATGATTGAATGCGTTTGCCAAAAACTGGGTATCGATATTGGTGATCGACTGAAAACGACATCAAGAAAACTGAAATTTTTGGGTTCGTATTAATAGAAATTTATACTAAAAACTTTTTAATTTAATTTAAAAAAAAATAAAAATTAATTACAAAACAACAACAAAAAAAAATCCATAAAGAAAATTATTTTCTATTCTTTCAATTTCTTTAATTATTTTTCTTATTTTATTATTGCTTTTCAATATTCAGTGCTGGAAAAGAAATGAATGTTGATGTTGATGTTGTGTTTTAACTCTTTTTAAGTATTAGTTTTGGTAATCTTATGTTCGAAATAAAGTTCTAATCGATAATAACCATTTGTTACAAAAGCTAAAGAATTAATTTTAGAAGTCAAAAAAATTTCATTTTTCTCATTTGCTCTAGAAATTTATTGTTTTTTTTTTTTTTTTTTTTGTACATTAAAATATTGTGCTTATTTTTTTTTTTATTATTTAAAATGCTTTTATTTTTTGCACACTTTCTCTAAAAAATTTTCAGTAACTATCTTTTGAGTAATATTATTTTTGAAATTTTACAGTGGCTACATTGCCAGACGACTCAGAGTTTCCACCGTTCCAAGACTTTGACGTAGTGCACCATTATTTGCAATCGTCAGGACCTAAAATACAGGCTCGTTTACGCAAACGAGGACAAAAAAATCATTGGAGCTATATACATACTATACGGCGCCCACACCTCCATGGTCAGTCAGTGGAGGTGAAAACCCAATTGACCCACCGTGATTACTTAAATCTTCTTGCTCAGAGAGATGATGCCCATTTCACTATTTACAAGAAACGTCGTTGCTTTTTGGTAAACAATCAATATTTTCAACTAGACATTTACTGTGAACCAAGTCATCCAAGGTAAAACGAAAATTTTTTTTTTTAAATATCAAATTTTCATAATTCTATAAGGTCTAATAATTTTTCATAATTCTATATTTTCAGATGTGAAGGTCTAATATTACTTGAAACATATTCATCGTTAACTGGAGAGGCACTTAAAAATTGTTTGCCAAAATTCTTAAATATTGTTAAAGAAGCAACCGGTGATCCGGATTATTCAATGTTTAATCTATCATTAAAAGAAGACTGGAGCATTACGAATAAATTCTGTCATTCACTTCACGGTAAGGAAACCAAATATCAAAGTGTCGTTAATAATAATAATAAGTCATAAAAACAAACGTGTGTATACTGTTGATGTTTTTTTTTCTCTAATTTTTTTTTTTTTTATTAATAATTCAAATTATATTGTTATAACCATAATTTATATGCATATAATTATTATCAATTTTTAAATGTTGATCTAATGAAGAAAATTTCCGTTTCGTCCTATGCTTGGTCTATTTAATTGTTTAAAATATCAATTGGTAAATATATATCCAGTCTCATTAAATAGAAGTATTAAATAATAGTTAAGTACAATATATTAAAGAGAAATGAAAATTAAATTAGAATTATTAACTGTTGTCGTATTAAGATTTAAGTATAAGTTTATGTAGAAGTAAATGCCATTATATATCATAAATGTTATAGGTACATTAAAAAAGAAAAAAAGGTAAATTAATTGAAATAATTGTTGAAAGAATGTAATAATTACTTTGGATGTACAAGAAATGTCCGAGATTACTTGTATTTTTTTTTTTTGGTTGGAATATTTTTAACATTAATATGTATTGTTAATTATTTTTTTTGTTGAAAGTTCTTAAAAATGTTTTCAAATGTTTTTTGAGAATATGTCTAAGGCATGTTGAAGACAAATCAGTTTAAGGCATGTAATTATTTTTATTTCATAAACATTATCTTTAGTAGACATGCGTATTTATCTATAAAAAAAAAGTATAGGGTTTATTTAAAGAAACAACATAAAATAACAATTTTTTTTTTAAATTACATGCAACCAAGTACTACGTTGACGTAAATATTATTTTTATTCTCTCATATATCATTTGATCTGAATTTTTTCTTGAACCTTTTTACGATTAATGAATCTCAGTTATACATTAAGAACTGCTATTTTATACATTAGGCGTTTCTTAGTTCACCAACAAATTAAAATGATTATTATTTATTTTATTTGTTCCTCTTATGTATATTAAGTTGAATTGAAATTGTTCTCATATACTTTAAAATCGTAAAAATCTCACATTAAAAATAATTTTTTATTTAAAAACAAAACTAAGAAAATGCAAAGTAATCAGAACTTTTAAAAAAAAAAAAAGATAATTGTTAAGAATAAATAAATAAAAATAATACTATTTCATGTTTACATGATTTGGAAACAAATATATATCTAAAAGAAAACAAAATTAGAACATAAAAAACTAAATACATTTTTTTAGAATGATAATAGTTTTATGCTAGAATTAAGATTAATAAAAAAAAAAATTAAATAACGTGTTTAATTATAGAAAAAGTTTTAAATCATATTAACTATCCCCTAAATCATATTATTATACACAATATATTCAATACTAAACAAATCAACTATATATAAAATAATCAATTTGAATGAATATTGATTAGAAAAATTATAATTAACAAAATAAATAATTCAATATTTTAAATAGTTAAATTATTTAAACATTTTAATTAGAAATGTGATTTAGTATATCTAGAGAATAGTGAAAAGTTTTTAATGTTTAGTATGCATGAAATTTATTTAGTCAAAGTAAATTTATATATTTGGAAAGTTAGTAGATGGTTTATCTAGTAGATAGTCATTATTTAGGTATTAACATATGTACTTTAATAGTATTAAAAAAAACAATGTACTTACACATACTATATATGCTTTTTTTTATTTTATATATTTTTTAAAATTTCTGTACGTTTTAGTTTGTTCATTTCCATGAATTTCATCCCAAAAATCAGTGCATTTAGAAATACTGACAGTATTTTTTTTCTCTCTAACCTAAAAAATTTTATCATTTAATTTCGTTCTAATTTTTTCATTATTCTAATTAAATATTTTTAATAAAAATGCCATTTTTCTTTTTTTTGAAAAATCCCTAAATTTTTAATACTATTTTCTGTTTTTATTAGTAAAATAATATATTTTGATTTTCGATTTTAAATTTACTGCCAATTATAACTTTTATTAAATGGAAATTTTCAGTAAAATTTTTCTCTTATGCACAAAATATTTTGGCAACAATGTATTCTTTTTGACAGTAAATATGGTGTTTATTGGATTAGGTTAGTTTTGGGAAAAAGCCTCGATTAGATCAGCTCTGGAAATACAATTAATTAGATCAGCTTTTTTTTGAATAGATAATAATATTAACATTACTAGATTAATAAGTAATTTACTATAACAATAAAATCAATCAAATAATTCATATTTTTTCTTTCGATGTTGAAATTTTTTCATTTTATTTATAAAAATTAAAAATTATTAAAAAAAAAAAACAGCAACTTCTTATACATCCAAAGGTTGTATAATGATTAGAATTTGAATATTTTAACAAAAAAAAAATAATAAAATGAAAATGTGTTTTTTTTTGTTCGAAAATATCTGTTTTTTTTTATAAAAATCAAAAAAAAAAACATTTTTATTATTTTACTTATAGACCAAGAGGACATTGTTGAGATGAAAGCTAAAACGAACGGATACACTAAACAATTGATAAATGGCAAAGCTAAAGGTTAAGATAAACATTTAATTAATGTAACAATAAAATCTTTTTCTCATTATTGCAACAACAACAAAAAACAATATTGTTAAAACTAATTTGTTAAAAAAAAAATAGAGTCAACTTATTGATTTCGAATAATTTATTATTAAAAAAACTATAGTCAATCAATCAATCAATTATTCATAATTTGTATATATGTATTTTTTTTTTCATATTTCTTGCAAAACAAAAACAAAATAATATAAAGTTATTAAAAATTTATAGATCGAAAATCATTTTTATCATTATTTGGCACATCATGTTTTGAAAAGAAGAAAATAAAAAAATCAACCAATTAATTCTGATAATAAAAAGAAGTGACCCCCCCCCCCCCCCCCCCTCCCCACCATAATGTCATGCTGAATAACAAATTAACAATTTTTAAAAAAAGAAATTATAGAAGAAAAATAAAAAGAAAATCAATTGATTTTTATAAGTCACCCATTTTTGTGGTTGCATAAAAAATGTAAAATATTTTTTTTTTGTTCTTTATTATTTGTCAAATTTGTGATTTATTAGTTGTTATTTTGTTTTGTATCTTGTTCAATTTGTAAAAAAAATAATATTGTATATTTAGTAAAAATGTTAAAACAAAAAAAAAAGTAAATTTTTTTAAAAAAAAAAAATGTTTTAAAATAAAAGAAAACTAAAATTTTTTTTCCATAAAAGAAAAACAAAAATTATGTATAAAATAAAAAAGTAAATAATGGAGAATAAAAAAAAAAAACTAGTAAATATTTAATAATAATAAAAATTGCACCTCTTCAAATGTATGAAAAGAAGTAAAATCAAAAAAGAAAGAAAAAGAATATTTTTCCACTCAAATAAAAATATGACATAATAAAATCTACGATAAAAAAAAATCGTTTAAAATAAAAAACCATTTCAAGTTCCTTTTAAAAATGTTACTGAACTAAAATTTAAAATAAAAATCATTTATATTAATCGAAATAATAATTTTGTACGTTTCTTATTGTATTAATAATGCGGGCCATCTTTACACACCACTTACACATATGAAAATATTAATAAAATTTTTTAAGTATTTTTTTCCTGTTGAGAAATTTCTTCTGTTTTTTAAAATCTACAACAAAAAAAAGAAACAGAGAAAAATAAGAATAAAATTTTTTAAAATATAAGAAAATATTTAAAATGTTTGCACAGATTTTTCTATGCTATCATTCTTCAATTAAGAGATTTAGTATTAATAAGAAGAGATTGAATGAACTAATCAATCAACACTATTATTTTAATATTATATTAATAAATAAAAATAAGAGAACATCCACACAAAAAAAAACCAATTTTAAAATCAGTTGAAAAACAAAGAAAAAGATATTATTGTGATTTAGAGAGCAAAAAAAAAACCTAATAAACAAAAATTTCTATTTGAAAATTATACAAAAATTAAATTGTATAATTAAGTTGATATGCATACATATACACAGGTGCGAGGAAATGACTAGAAAAGAGAAAACAAAAAATGACTAGAAAATTAAAAAGACTAAATAGAAAAAAGAAAACAAAATCAAATTAAATAGAATTTATTATTGATTGATTGTCCCGTTTCTGAATATATATATATATACATACATATTTTTATCTTTATAAAATCAAAAAAAAAAATATATCGAATATTGTTTATCATAATTTGTATCTTAAAATAATATTTAAAAAAAAAACACACACAACACCAAAGAAATCAATTGAATATAATAAATACGAGTAGATATTGAAAAATTACATGTACAAATGCTTTAATGAAAATAAGTGTTGTTATTCAATCGGATACTTATTGTCAACACACATAACTATTTAAGGGAAAAAAGAAAAAGAAAAAACTTAATAATTTATGTATCTCAACAAAAATCATATAATAAAAAGCATTCATTCAACTTCCACTAAAAAAAAAAAAAAAAGAAGAGAAAAAAACAAATTGTAATTGAAAATTTATTTTTGCAAAGTTATACCAATTATATTTTAATGGATAAATAAATTTGATTGGACAAAATATGTTTTTCTTAACTTTTATTCATTTTATCTATAGTTGATTTTTTTTCTCTTTCTTATACATTTAATCGAATCAAAAGCTATCGAGCAATAGTCACTTGAAAAAGTATAAATTTTATTTTAGAAAAAAAAAACAAGTTTGTAAATTTGAATATCGAAATCAAATTTTTATGAGAACCCTGATTTAACGACACTAAGGCACGTTCTAGTCTGAGTTGACGTGAAAGGCGCCAAAAAAGCTAACATTTTAATACGAAATATCTTTTTGCAAGTAAAGAAAAAAATTTGCACCCAATCATAAATATTGATTAAATGATCGTAAAAACAAAAATTTTTTGGTGGGGCTCTCATTAGAAATTTACTTTTTTAAAAAATAAAACTCTGGAATAAGTGGTTCCTGGCATTAGAACAACGTGTTTTCGTTATGAGCTTAAGTTCGGATACTATTCACGTAAAGAAAAATTCATAGGCAAACGTTATTTTTAACTTTTACTAGCAATTTACAAAACTCACTTTGAACAAATTCAAATAAAAAAACCCAATTATCAGATAAAATTATTTGGTTTTGTTTATTTTATTAACCAATCTATTTACAGACAAGTGTATTCGTAGTATTAAAACATAGCCGAAAATGATTGCCGGCATCGTAACGTATGTGGCAAGTCCTTCGTATATGTAACGAGGTGCAAATATTTTCCAAACCATCAAGTGTCGACAATGGATTGTGCATGCCATCATTGCGCAAAATACCTTCAAAAATTTGTAGGGAAAAAAATTATTACAAAATATCTAAAGTAAAGGCAAAATTTAAATGTTCTAATTACCCTTAGTCCTTGCAGCATAAACAGCTGTGATGCCAGTTTAAAGACCGAACCCAAATAGAGATTTTCATTTTCGTAAAGGATGAGTTCGCCACGAGAAATGTCGAAATCGATTTGGTCACTGATCGAAGAGCCGTCATTCTTTAAAACGGTCGTCGTGTAAAAGTCGGTGTTATCGTTTTTCTTCGGGGCATTAATACGCCGTCGAATCAGAGTTGGGAACAGCGCATAAATAGAGAATGTTTCGGAATTCAAGAGACTGCTCAGTGTCATAAAGAAAATTGGTCCACCGAAAGTGTTCAGCATCACGAGTACACCTGAGATGAAGTTCGATTGATCGAAATTGGCAGAACGGCCGACAAACGCTGCTCGCCAGTCAATCTGCGACATTGTCGGTTGATGGGAAGTCGCGTAAAAACAGAACTGACCCAAAAGCATCCAACTGACTATTGCTGTGAGAGACGGTTGCATGCACGTCTCTGTAATTGATTGTTAAGAAAATAGAAAATCAAATTCTACAAATATAAAAAGTTACCTAAATTCGATGCAGTCCAGAAGCGTAACACCGAATGGATTGAGAGAATAGCACTGCCAACACCGATGGATACGAAAATTCCGAGAGCCGCTCTTCCGTCTAGGAGAATGGCGAGCAGAAGAGCGAGAAATACACCGAACGCTATTAGAATCGAAGAATACACAGTGGCGAGGCCATAGACGACTGGTATATCGCCGCGACGATCTTTCTCTTCGCCCTCGTATGCAGACTTCATCTTTTTAAATAGTTCTGGAATTACGTTGCCGTACGGATTAACGGTGATTGTCGATTGCTGCTTGGGCAGAACGTATATCATGAGTGGACTGGCAACCAGAACAATCAATTGTAGACAAAGCAATCCAAAAACTACCCAAGCCATCGCATCAATATGGGTTGGTTTAATGTTCTTCATGGTGCTGTTCGAGAGGAGGATGTGCCCACCTGAACAGATTGCTGCCACTGTCGGTCCGTACCGTGCCAAAAGTACGTTAATCGAGAACCCGGTTAAGTTGCCACACGATCGAAGATAGATTCGTGTAAGCGTCGTGTAGAGGACCGTTGCCACTACAGTAATTATATGCATCCTTGAACCGACTTGCTTCTTCAGGCCGCCAACATAGTCGCCGAAGTTGTTGCAGTTGCCTTGCTCCTCCCGACATCGGAACAGAATATGCGACACGCGTAAAAGTACAATGGCCACAATCCCCATCAACAGCAACTTAAAAACCGACGATTTCAGAAATGACATCCATCGGAACTTCGTCTTGAATTCGGTTCGGCTGCTCTCGCAAAGCAGTTCGTAGAACGAAACCAAAATCAAACCAATTAGCAGGTACGAAAGAATCTTCTGCTCTTCAACTATGAAACTATTCGAAAAAAATACGCTGATCGATGCCACGTATATGGCTCGTGTTGGCATGTTACTGAACCGCTTCATTTGGCTCCAGTTTACGGCTATTTCTGGCCAATTTTGTAATGTTAGAAATACCAAAATAAGGTTACTCGCCATGCTGGTTGCGAACAAAATACTGTGCTCCTCGGATTTCATTGACAGCTCTTTGAAATAACAATAACTCAAAATGCCAATGAAAAAATTCGACATATAAATAAATGCAACGGTTTTTCCGGTAAATATGCGAGGATATCTAAGGGCTCGCGTATTGTTTATCAATAAAAAACCAAAAAATACCGGCAGAAATGTCATTAGTAGACCTTGCGACATTTGATTGGCGTCGAACTTCACCCAAATATCACGGCATATCCCTAAGATTTCCCGCATGTACAGATTTAGATCTTTCATGAAACTTTTGAAAGCGGCCTCATTGTAAATCGTATTGACCCGATGTGTCAGAACAATGAACTTATTTTCCAGCGATTCTATTTCATCGTAATTGAATGCACGTTTATTCTCGACCGCATACCCGAAAAAGTAACTGTTTATTTGTTTGGCATTTTGCCAAGCATGCAAAAGTAGAACCTGATAACGTGTCATATGCGAAACTGGTACGTCCGGCAAGACATTGAAATTAATTAAACCCAGATTCGAATATGGAATGGGAATACCAAGAATTGCAGAAACCGTTGGAACCAAGTCAATCTGAAATTAAAAATTGACTATTAAAAATTATGTTTCTTTTTGTTGATTTTCCAACTTGACGATTACCTGCTGTAAAGAAAATTCCTCGGAACCGAATTCGTTTGGCACAAGCTTGTGACGTTTTGAATGTACAAACAGCAACGAGTTCAGTTCGTCTTCTGACTCACCACCATGATCGCCAGAAAATGTCATGCCATGATCACCCAAAACTAGCAATAACATATCATCGTCCATTTCATCGATCACTAATCTTCAATAAAATCAATCAGAACAACAATTTATCTTACTAGTCCTCGTGGAGTGGTTATTCTTATGCGTTGTTATCTATTTGCAACGTTACCTGATTGCCTGATCCATTTCGGTAAGTTTTCTGCTCATTTCTGAATGCATGGGTCCGTGCTTATGGCCGCAGTGGTCTACGCCAAGGAAATGAGCAATCAGCACATCCCAGTCATCATTCTCGAACTCACTCGGCAACCTTTTAAGAATTTCATTATCCACAGTGTCCAAATCGAATATATCGAAACTGGGATACGCATGTTTTCGTTTGAAGCGATTTGGGTATAAGTCTGTCCATGTACTATCGCCAAGAAAAACAGTTTGAAGACGATTTCGGACGATCTGTAAAAATGTATTAAGATGAGAAATAAGGAATTACATTTTCTACTAAAAGCATAATAGCTACCTGATCAATTAGATTATCTTCATTGATTTCTGGTGTTGCAAAATTCGATCCAATATCTATGAATGTCGGTAGACTACCTGTGGTTAGTCCTTTTAGTCTTTGGAGTGTTGTCGTTGGAGCGTCCGCTCGAAAGCGCAGAAGCCGACTATGTTCCGGCTTTTGAGTTAACAACTGATGAAATATTGGTAATTTGTTCTCATATGGCAACGGATTGTCCAAATCGGGCTTATACAATCCAAAATCATACCTTAATGCGTCTACGACTAGAATTACAACTTTAGTCTTCTTCGGAAGACACAAATTCGACGATGCATTGACATCTTTAAAGATTTCTTGAACAATTTCACGATTTAAATAGTATTCCTGTATAAATGATAAATGTAAAATTTTGTAATCTATCGCAGTAAAAATTATTCGATTTGATTGCGTATACCTCATTGAAATCTTCGGAAAGTTTCCTGCATGAACTGATGTCTTGTTGTGAAACTCGCGATAAGAGAAATCCACGCGAAAACAGATAAACCCCACCCGATATTAAATACGCTAACCAAATTAGCACAAGCAAATAATTTATTGCAAAAGACATTTTACAATTGTGCTAAATTCGACTTTGTAATTAATTATTTACTATTCCACCTTTAACATATCATATCCTATCGTTAATATTGCTTTTCTACTATTTTTTTAATGTTTATTTTATAATTTATGCACAATACTTTTAATAAATTAAAAAAAAAAACACTAAAATTCGTCTTAATATAAGATCTATTGAATTATGATAATTTAAGCGATTATTAAAATCGAATAATCGCTTAAAATTATGATTTATTTACATGCTAACGAACAAACTTTGACAACACACAAAAAATTTATGACCGCCTTTTTTGACAGCTCTTTCTTTGCACACCACAACTACAAAGTAGTAGTAGATTTTTTAACATTGATATGTAATAGAATATTAAAAGAGGTTAACGAAAACATTTGAAAGGTTTTAATATTTCTGTATGTAAAAATTGTTCGTTTTTCCCCCAAATTTCCATTGTATTTTTTTTTTTAAATACTATAATTAGTAGGGCAGCAAAATGCCCCCCAAAAAAAAACCATTTTCAACCAAAATTAAATGTACACAACCGGAACCATCCCCATTCAAATGTTGGAAAAATTAATGAATAAAATCATCGATAAATCATCAATTTTTGTATTTATTTTTAAAAGTGCTAATAAAATCTTCAATTTTTCAAAAACAATTTTATATTATAGAATTTGATTTTTGCAGAAATTTTTTTTTTCTTGGATAATTTGCATAATTTTGTAATACTCCAAATATTCGTGTTTTCACAATTTCATTTCGTTTTTTTTTTTAATTTCCAAATACGAGTTGATAAAAACTTAATCGATGGGTTAGTTTAAGATTTTTTTTATATCTTGGACTAAATTTTGTTTAGAAAAACAAAATTTTAAAATATTTTGAAAAACAAAAAGCGTAAAGCTGGAATAAGAAAGGAAGGTGGACCGAAAAGTTCAACAGAAGTAGGACCTATCATGATTGTACATTGTCTTGTTATAAAGGAGAAGGTGGATTTTTATTTGCGGGAAGGGGGGGGGGGTGGATTGTTCTTACACTCACATAACAAAAAAAAATTACATGCCGATAATATAAAAGAGGAGAAAGATACCCAAATGTGTTAGTTACGCCAAAGGAGATTGATTTGAAAAAATATACGAGGGTCGTTCAATAAGTCCTTAAAAAAAGATGAAAAAAAAAATGTTTTTTAAAAAAAAAAAATTTTAATTTTCAACATAATCTCCTTTTAGCTCTATACACTTTTCCAACCGTTTTTCCAAAATTTTTATCCCATCCAAAAAATAGGATTTCGGAAGTTCTGCAAAATACTCATCCATTTGAGCAATGACATCCTCGTTGGAAATGAACCGTCGTCCGCCAAGCCATTTCTTCAGATTGGGGAAAAGAAAATAGTCACTCGGGGCCAAATCTGGTGAATAAGCGGGATGCTGCAACAATTCCATTCTCAATTCCACAATTTTGGCCATCGAAACAGCGCAGGTGTGCACACGCGCATTGTCCTGATGCAAGAGGATTTTTTTCTTCTTCAGATGGGGGCGTTTTTCTTTGATTTCCTCGCTCAACCGTTGCAATAACGACGCGTAATACGCTCCTGTTATTGTTTTTCCTTTTTCCAAGTAGTCGATAAAAATGATGCCCTGCGAATCCCAAAAGACCGTGGCCATCACCTTGCTGGCCGATGGCACAGTTTTTGCCTGCTTCGGAGCCCGTTCACCCTTGAAAATCCACTGAGATGACTGTCTCTGCGTTTCTGGAGTATAGTAGTGTATCCAGGTTTCGTCTACAGTGACATATCGATGAAGGAATTCGGCAGGATTGCGATGAAAGAGTGCCAACATAGCCTCAGAGTCCACTACACGATTGCGCTTATTCTCCTCTAAGAGCAAACGCGGCACCCATCTTGCCGAAATTTTTTTCACAGACAATTTTTCTTTCATGCAAAATTGAAGCGACTGTACCTTGTGATATGCCCGTGGCCTCAACTAATTCGCGCACTTTAATTCGCCGATCGTTCAAAATCAGATCGTGGATTTTGTCGATGATTTCAGGAGTAGACACCTCAACTGGGCGTCCTGAACGATGTTCATCTTTTGTGGATGAACGGCCACGTTTAAATTCATTCACCCAATTGTAAACCGTCGCAAACACAGGTGCACATGTGCCATGAACTGCATCCAACTCGGCTTTGATTTCTTTCGGGCTTAAGCTTTTCAAATGGAGATGTTTGATGACAGCCCTAAACTCGCTTTTTTCCATTGTTATGCACAAATAAATGTCGTTAACTTTAATCGACGACAGAAATTGACCTACGCTATGGATCGAGCTGAAAGGAACAGCTTTCTTGTCGATAATGCTACTTACAAAAAAAAATCTTTACCGACACTACGAGCGCAATTTCTCGGATTTTCTAAGGACTTATTGAACGACCCTCGTACAATAATTTAAAAAAAAATTACGGCCAAGTGGAAAAGGAATAAGAAATGGAAAGGGTATATAAATGTGGGAAGGGTAAGATCGATTTGGAAACAAATAAGCAAAAAAAAAAAAATATTTAAAAAAAAAAACCAACCAACAACCAAAAAGCGGTGGATCTCAGGCACTCCGTGGCCTATTGTTTGGAATGACTCTAAGACGGCGATGACGATCTACTTAACGGTTTATTTAATTCAGAAGTCTAATGTAATATGTTTCGAAGTTCTTTTCTAATTATGTTATTAATTTCTGTAGAGGATGTAAAATTATATTTCCAACAACTTCCAGAGTTGTGGCGAAAAGAAAATTTAACCGCTCATCCCAGATTCCGGTCGATTATTAAGGCATTTAAGTCTTTGCCAGTGATTAGTGCAATTTAAAGTTGGGCTCTAAAAAAAAGAGCCACTGTTGTAAGTTTTTTTACCAAGCCGATCTTTAATAAATACATACCACCATATACTTTTTTGTTATAAATTTGCCTTTATTGCAATTAGAATTATTGTTGTCGTGACAAACCCGCAGTATTCAAAAACTGGAGTATTTATACCAATTCTTACTGATGAAATTATTTATTGTACATAATACATGAATGTACAGAATTAGAAGTGCATAGCGATGCACTTCTCTAAGATAAACTATGGCAAGTGTTTCTGGGGAATTCACATTCATGAAATTGTAGGAACCTAAATTGTCCCACGAATGATAAGCACTTAAACTCATACGTTGTCCGGAGATTTATCATTTTTAGAGAAATTTTATTACAAAACTCTTTAAATGCGATTAGTGTAAAGAGTTCTATCTTAACAATAATCTACTTGAAACCAGAAACCTTTAGTCTAAGTGAAACCGGACTGAAGAAATTCACTTGTTATCAGCTTTTCCATAGCACGCGTACCCTTCTATATGCCATAAGAGATAGAAGGAACGTCTTCCTGAAGTTAATTCATATTTTAAGTGTGGGCGTAGTAATAATTCATTCATAATCGTCAATATGTGCGCTGATAGTCATGATAATAAATTTAATAGGTTCGCATCAGCCAGTTCATTTTTATTAAACATAAATGTTGACTTTCGCTTAAATAAACATGCATTTTTTCTATCAAGTTAAAAATGCACTAAATTTTTATGTTATTCCTTAACTTACACAATAACATCTAAATTTTCATTTCAAATAAACAGAAAAAATTTATTGCCACAATTTTGAGAGTTTAAAATTCCATTTTGCTAATTCTGACTGCTTTCAAAAACTTACAAAAATTTATAATAATCACTTTCGAATTTACTAGATGTATAAGCTTAAATCCGGTGTTTTATTCAATAGAAAGTAAAAACAAATTTATTCAAAGTACTACACATTTTTCTCATCTCTCGGGCAATTTGTGGATACTACGCCAAAAAAATTCCTTCTCTTTCGAGGCAAACCACCTCATCAAACCATTTTCGGACGTCTTCGTAAGAATCGAAGTGCTGCTCAGCGAGCGCGTGGCCCATCGACGAAAACAGGTGGTAGTCGGAAGGGGCTAGGTCTGGTGAATAAGCGGGGTGGGGTAGCACCTCCCAGTTGAGTGTCGTTAAGTAGTTTCGGACCATTTTTGACGTGTGCGATGGTGCGTTGTCGTGGAGGAAAATCAGCTTGTCATGTCTGTGTTGATAATCCGTCCTTTGTTCACGCAGAGCACGGAGCAATTTGATCAGTTGTTGGTGGTAGCGGTGGGCATTGATAGTTTCGCCAGGTTTCAACATCTCATAGTTGACGATACTCTGCTGATCCCACCAAACGCACAGCATCGTCTTCCGTCCGAAGCGATTTGGTGTTGGGGAAGATGTTGATGGTTGGCCGGGATCACAAAATATTTACGGGATCAAAAATATTCACTAACCGTGAAGTGTGTTTAGGATCATTATCCTGTTGAAAAATATAGGAGACAGGCATATTATCGTCACAATATGGTTCCATTATATTTTCCAATATATTCTTGTACCCGTGTTGGTCCATTCGTCCGTCGATTTTGAATAGCGGACCAACCCCACGCCAGGAAAATGCACCCCAAACCATTATATTACCATCACCGTGTTTGATTGTTTTAATGGTATACCTTGGGTTCAATTCTTTATTTTTCGGACGTCTAACGTAGACCTTACCATCGGACCCGATCAAATTAAATTTTGACTCGTCACTCCACAGGACTTTTCGCCAGAATGGCAGCGGTTTATTTAAGTGCTCTTTTGCAAAAGCTAACCTGCGCTTTATGTTTCTCTTTGAAACGCTTGGTTTTTTGCGAGCAATGCACCCACGCAGTCCTGCTTCGTTCAGCCTACGTAGAATTGTCCTTTCTGACAATTTTTGCTGTAAATCGTTCGATACAGCCGTATTTATTTCCTCAGCGGTTAGAAAAGGGTTTTCTTTGCTCATTCTGGTAATAACCCTGTCCTCTTTTTGTGTCGTTTTTCGCGGTCTGCTCCGACGCACCCTGTTTTCATAGCTTCCGGTTTCAGAGTATGTTTTAACTGCATTAAAAATCATCTTTTTGGAACACTTCAGATCCGCAGCAATAGTTTCCATTGATAATTTATCCTCGTGATATTTCTTAACAATTAACCGTCGAATTTCCGGTGTACAGCTCTTTTTTCCCCTCATAGTACTGTTACATAATATTGTTTTAAAGCACTACTAATAAATGCTATCATTTAAAATTATACTTACTTTCAAAAATTTTATATTATCAATAAATTTAGTGCACTGTTTCAAAGCAAATCCAAATAAGTAAAACTGAATTTTGACTCGTTTCTAAGTATAAGTCCGCCACTGTATGTTCACTCTGTGTATATATATATTTTTTTTTTTTTTAATAAAAAGGAATGATGTTTGTTCTCTCAAAATACTCGGAATTCACAACTGATGATTCCTTCTACTTGAATGCTGGTATGCTAATGAGGTATGAAAAAATTCCACAGTGTCATTTGACACGCATACAAAAAAAAAAAAAAAAAGACTTGATGTTGTATATTTTGTTCACTCTGTTAGCTTCCATTGATTCGAAAAAATTCCACTCGCATACTATGCAAAAAAATTCACTCAGTTCACCTACTAAGCTGTATGCGCTTATCACTCTATGCATTTTGAATGTATAGCCAAACCCACCAATGACAAATTTCTCCAACCAATGAGATATCTTCTCTGCGCTTGGGATTTTTTCCTCGCACTGTGTTGTTCGCTTCCCAAAAATATCCCAAGCGCAACGACGCACGCTCATTGGTTCATAGAATTAACTCCCTGTTGTATTATGAGTCGCTTACGCACGCTCATTGGTTCATAGAATTAACACGCTGTTGTATTATGAGTCGCTTACGCATAATCCTAAAGCAGTGTTTCTTTCACATCAAGCTACTCTAAGCCAAAGGCATGCTCATAATCAGCTGTTCTTTCAGAACATAAACAGACGTTTAGAAAAAAGTTATATGCATTTCGTTTTCTTAGAAAAACGTCGACTGTAAGTATTCGTGTGTTCATGTACAATTGTGTTGTTTTTTGTTCAGTTGTGTTGTTTTATTGCATTTCACAGTCATCCGATTTATTGGCTGATACGTATGCTCGTGCATACCGTATAAGTTTGTATTGGGCCCGTGTATGTGTATTTTGTTGTTGTAGCGCTTTGCATCTTTCAAAATCAAATTTACCTGCTTTATGTTCACGTATAAAAAAAATAAATTATATTCTGCACTTCTCCAAACGGTTACCTATGCAATGATATTTTTTTTTCTCCAATACTTGAACAACAACACACTCAAAAAGGTACCACAAACTTTTGTGTTTGCGTATTAATATATAAGATTACAATTTCCATTCACTAACACACACATTTATATTATAATTAAGGTTTTTTTATCTACTTATGCTTGTTTAACATTAAAATTTATATTTACTAAGTTGCGGTGTAGTTTTATTTCAACATAAACATAATATCACATTCTCTCATTTAATTCATTTTGAATTTTTGAAATTAATTTAAATTTCTGCACATAATTGTTTTCATATAATCATATAATTTCCAATCTAGATTTTTATATACTCTTCCCCACTTTATAATAAGGTGTAGTAAAAAGAAATCCATTATTTTTGCATTAAATTGAAGGTTTTATTTAGCATAGATAGAATGATACGATTTAGGTTCAAAAATGCAACGTTTTGTTCGATAACTTGTTGCCATTTTGGAGGTAATTTCATAATGCCTCTCTCATTGAAACCCTCGTCCCTATTGGCAAAAAACTGGGACAGTCGATTTTCACAATCTTCTCTTGAGGTGAATTTTTCACTTGCAAAATCATTCGTCATAGACAGGAAGAGGTGGTAATCACTTGGTGCCAGATCCGGACTATAAGGTGGATGCATAAGAACATCCCAACCAAGGTCCCGGAACTTCTGGCGAGTCACTATCGATGTATGACGCCTGGCGTTGTGCTGATGGAACACAATTCC
Source organism: Atherix ibis (assembly GCA_958298945.1). NCBI lineage: Eukaryota > Metazoa > Arthropoda > Insecta > Diptera > Athericidae > Atherix > Atherix ibis. The sequence continues at coordinate 21,878,705 of OY282607.1, forward strand.
TTTCCTATTGGCCAAAGCTGCCCGCTTCTGGGCGATTGCTTCTTTCAGACGGTCCAATTGTTGACAGTATAGGTCCGAATTAAGAGTTCGGCCTTAGGGGAGCAGCTCATCATAGATGATTCCCTGCCAGTCCCACCAAACACACAGCAAAACCTTCCTGGCTGTTAATCCTGGCTTGAACACCGTTTGCGCCGGGTAACCGCGATTTGACCACGACTGTTGTCGCTTGACGTTGTCGTAAGTGACCCACTTTTCATCACCAGTAACCATCCGCTTCAGAATGGATCGATATTGTTGCGATTCACAGATGGAAATTCGGTCCATGAGTTTTTTTTTGCGATAACTCGTGTGGCACCCATACATCGAGCTTCTTTTTGTATCCAGCTCCTGGTCGGACTCGACAATTTCCATTATTTTATCGACATTTTCGACAATTGGCCTTCCAGAGCGTGGTGCATCTTCGACATCAAAATTACCGGAACAGAATCGACGAAACCAAAATTGCGCGTGATTGGCTGTTACAGTATCAGGACCATAAACACTATTCACATTTTCAGCTACCTGGCTTGCGTTTTCGCCTTTATCGAAGAAAAACTGTAAAATATGGCGTATTTTCTATTTGTTGGTGTCCATCTTTGACGCGTGCTAAAAAAATACTGAGTCAAGTAATCACAAAACTGTATGAGAAGCTTTTTTAGTACGAAGTCTTATGTTTCTAACGCCATCTAGTGCAACCCGATCGCACTTTTAAAACGGGAGATACAGACTCCTAAAGCCATCTATTGGCAAAATAATGGATTACTTTTTACTACACCTTATATATAGTGAAATAAATAATATTTTAAAATACAATACTGTGTTTTATTTCAAATTTCCAAAACTAATTCCATCAAAAAACAAAATCCGAAATATTAAAATATCTATTTGTTTACGCATAGATGACAACATATATCAATCAAAATGGTTTTAAACGAACAGCTTCAATCGCATACTGAAGTTTAAAAGTAGCCCCCAATGATTTATGCCGTTTCTGTTGTATTGCATGTGTGTGCGTTATACAAATGCATGCCAACAAAATTCGGACAGAATTCTTGTGTAGAGGCCAATCCAGTTCTTTTATAATCTAGGGGCGTGCCCATGGTAGCTTAATACGCTCACTCACACCCAATCTATGACCAAACAGCGAATTTATGCTTATACACCTGGTACTCCAACCAGAAAAAGAGGGAGAAATTACCATTTTTATTTCGTTTTTTTTTCTATTAAATAAATAAAAAAAAATAACGCCACTTAAAAAAACGATAATGCTCAAATCAAAAAAAAAAAAAAAATTTATTTTAATTATAATTATTATTGTAATTAATTTTATTTTATTTTATTGCGATTACAATGTCCAATAACATATTTTTGCGCATTTAATTTATTCTTTTTAATATCTTTTTCTTCTCTCTATAACTTAATATCATGTTCTTCTTTCTATTTATTTTTTTCTTCAATTTTTAAATTTAATAATTATCATAAAAAAAATGTGTATTTTTTTCTTGTGTCGGTGTTTGTATGTGTGTTAAAATTAATTTTTTTTTCTCTCCATATAAACGTTTTTAATTGATTTAAATAAAAAGGCATTATTTTAATTTTTTGCTTGTTTGAATTAATAAGAGAAAAAAAAATGCTTCGTATATATTATAAATAAATGAGAATGATTATAATCTATAAATTTTATTTATGTATATTAAAGATAAATAGAAATGACACTTTAAATTTGCCAAATTATAACCAAACAAAAACAACAACTAAAATGATGTGAAAAATGCATAATAATACAGAATTTTAGACAATTTGATATTTTTATATTATTTTTTTTTTCAAAACTGTTCTCCTATATACTCGTAATAATAATAATAATAATAATAATAATGACAATAACGGGCGTTTGTTTAATTAATTATTTTTTAGTATTTATACTCGCATATATTTTTTTTTTAAATAAGAAAAATAATAATTATAAGTCGATGATTTTATTGTTAAAACTACTTTTCCATTTCTTACAGATTAAATTATTTCCTATTAAATATTTGAAAAATAAAAAATGTTGATAATTTTTTTTTACTTTTCTCTCTTTTAATTTATAACTTTTCATAAATGGTATCAAACTTTCTCATTGATTTATCAAAAACTTTAAGTTTTAAAGTAAAACAATTTTTAAGGAAATTATCAATATTTTCTTTATTTTTTGTAATTTCTTTATATGTTTTTATTAAAAATTTATTCTCTGTCTTAATTGTACATCAGTTTTTGTCTCTTAGAATACTTTTCTTCTCTAGTTTTTAATAATAATTTCGGTTCTCTTCGTCGGGGTTTTTGTTTTTGTTGTTGTTGTTGTTGTTGTTGTTGAATTCATTTAATTAATAAAATTCTAATCATTTTCATTTTAAATATATTGTGAATAAGCAAATAAATACATTCTTAAAAATTAATTCAAGGGAAAAAAAAATTTAATTTATTTTTCATTATCTATTTTTATTTATGAATTATTATCTTTTCGTTTTCGATTAATTTAAATGTAAATAAATGTAAATGTGCGTCATTTATAGTATTTCGTTTTTTTTTTTAAATATATATATGTTATATTTTTGAAATAATTACAATTAATAATATTAAAATTATTTCTTAATTAGCATTAATTTATAATTATTTATCATTATTATTATTATTATTAATGTTATTTTTTTATAATATTAAAATTTAAATAAAGTTAATTATTATAATTGCTTATTATTAATAATAAATTTCTTTTCTAAATAAATAAAGTAATTTTTCATAATTATTTCAATAATTTTGTTCAACTTTTCCTCTTTTCCTTTACAATTTTTCTTTTATCAAATATATATAAATATATATCAATTATTATTGTTATAATAATAAATAATAAATAAAATCTTATATCGCTTTTTTTTTGTTGCTATTTTTATAAATTTTGTTTTTATAAATAATATTAAATACAAAAACAAAGCGAAAAAACAAACGAATTGTTTATTGTAAATTAGCTTAATTTAAAAATAAAAAAAAAAAAAAATTAATAAAATTAGAATAAATTGTAAATAATTTTTAAAAATATTTTAATTTTTTTTTTGTATTTTGTATTAAGTCGTTATTTTTCTTTTATTTAAGATCAGCCTTCTATCAATAATAGATGAAAACGAAACGAAACAAAACAAAACGAAACGAATGAAAACAAAACCAAAAATAAAATGAAACGAAACAAAACGAAATGAAATTTAAAACGTCAAAAAGTGAAACAAAACGATCGATTTTCTCTTTTCAACTAACAAAATTTTATAAAACTAATGAGTACAAACGATTTTACTAGTAAAGAAAAAAATACTATATAGTATTAATTAAAATAATTGTTTTATTTTAGCAATATTTTTGATTAAGTGCTTAAAATTTTTAGAAAGAAAAACTCCAAAAATAAATTAATTTTGAGTAATACATACATGATAATTTAAAAAAAAAAAACATCAAAACAGTAAAAACACATAATTTCACAAGTGGGGTGAGCAAAGGAGATGTGATGAGGCACATGCACATATACACAACAGTGACAAAAAAAAAAACATGAAACAAAAAACTTCTAAAATTACAACAACAAAAATTTAAAATAAAAAACACATTACTTAACGTTTATATAATCGCGATCATCATCGGTGATTAAAAAAAATAATGAATTTTTGTTAAGACAAATACACAAAACTATTATTAGAACAACAGTAATTGAAATTTAAAATTTTTTTCGTATATTCCATCTGTCTTTTCTTTTTTTTTTTGAATATCTTTAACTTGTCACAGAAAAAGATATAATATAAACACTTGAAAATATACAGCAAAAAGTTTTTGATTATAATCAAAACTTGGTATGAGAATAAAATGCATTTTCTTTTCGTATGTATTTAAAACAAATTCTAGTAATTTTTAGTAAATGTTTTATGCAAACAAATTAAATTAAAAACATTTCACTTTGAATATGGAAAAAAACGGACGGAATTTGAAATTTGCTAATTGACAGTTGAAAGATTGTTCTTAGGCTCAACTGTTTTCATAGTTGCAATTATGCAAACAAACCATAAGCAAAAACTGACACTGTTGCCAGAATTTTCGTTTCAAAATAAATTCAAAACGAATTTTTCCTGTCACTTTTTAACGTTCACAATGATTTAAGAATGGGAACAATAAAAAAAATTTTTTTTTTTATTATTCAAAAAATAGATATCTGGATTTACTGAAAAAAAAAATAGATTTTTTTTTAAAAAATGTTTTCAAATAAGAATACATTAGGTAAATTATTATTTATTTATTAATTTATGTACTTAATTGTTAATATTCAAATAAATGTGATGGAATCAACTCTTTTTTGTCAAATTTTTTATAGTAAATAACATTATTTATAATTTAAATTAATAGAATGAATGAAATATCGAAAAGGAAAAAAATGGCATATTTACTTTGAAAATATCATAATTATTGATAATTATTTCGTTTATATATATTTTAAAATTATTATCTTTTGAAAAAAATCTAAAAAAGAAAGTTCAATTTGAAATTTTTTTTGATTATAGTTCAATTTATGTGTGCGTATAATTTTCAAAGCACCATTTTATATTCGTTTATTTTAAAAAAAAAAAACAAAACAAAACAAAATATATATAGTCTTTTTTTTAATTATATCATATTTATATAAAGAGGTTGGTTTTTTTTTACTTTTTAATAATAAAAAAAAAATGTTTCTTTTATTTATTTTTCTTTAAAAAAATCTCTTAACAAAATTACAAACAATATACATTTATAATAAATCTATTGTATTTTTATATTGTATACTCGTATATATGGTATATATTATTATGAGAACATTTTCTAATTATTTTGGGGTTAACTATATGAAAAATACTCTATTTTAAAGCATAGCAAATTATTATAATCAAAAAAATATTAGTTTATGAAATGTTTATAAAAAAAAGAAGAAAAACAAAACACAATTTTAAATATATTTTAATATATATATCAGCGTAAATTTTTCAAATGACATTGTCTTTTTAGAGAGAGAGAGAGAGAGTCATTTTATAAAGTTTTTTAAGCAATGCTATTTATTAAAAAAAAAAAACCTAATACACATTATAACTAAGACGAAAGGAGAAGAAGAAAAAAATGATTTATTAAAAATTACTTCTTCTTGTCCCTCTTTTTTACTATTTGAAACGATTTTAATTTTATTAAAAGTTTTTTTTCTTCTTCTTTTCTCTAAATTTTCTTTAATTGTTAGTTAAAAATATCATAATATTCAGTTCGTTTTTTAATAATTTTTCGATTAAAAATCAATTGATTATCTCTTTTGTTTTTATATCAAATTAATTATATTTATTATATTTTAATTTTTTCTTTTCTTTTAAATAAAACAATCGAATTATAATAATAAGAATACGAATAAGAATAATAAGAAAAATTCAAAAATGAAAACTAGAGGCATTTTTTTTTTTAATTATTAAATTAATATTTATTCCCTAGACTTTATTTACCTTTGTGGTTAAAGCGACACATTTTTTTTGTTGAATTTGATGTCATTTTCTTTAAATGCTTATGTGTTTTAGATGTGTGTGTGTGTTTTTTTTATATGCATGCATGTATGTATAATATATGTTTAAAAAATTATTTTAATAAAATTCAACTTTATTTGTGTGTGCTTTTATTTAATGTTAAATTATTGTAATTTTTTTCCCCATATTTTGAACATATACGTGTAAGTGCGCACATTCACATAATACCATTTTTGCAAGTATAATGTGTGTGTGTGCATATGGAATAATAGTTTTTTTTTTGTTTTTTTGTTTTGTTTCATTTATTTTGTCTCCCTAATTTGCTCTTTTCTCCCTCAAAATTTTTATATACTTTTGCATATATTTTCTATTTTTCCCCGCTCTACCCCCCCCCCCCCCCCCCAACGCATCCATTTTTCACACTCTCCCGCTCTTTTTTCTTTTTTCTCTCTTAATAATAGATGAATTATTTATTATTCTATAAATTTCTATACGACAAATCTCTGTTTTTTTTCCCATGTTTTATGTCATTTTAATTTTTTATTTTTATTTTTTGTATTTATTATGATTAGAAATTTTTATTTGTCTGTTTTACTATTATTATGTATGAATACGTGTTGTGTTATCTTCCGTTGTAATATTGTCGATTATATTAGCGGAAGCTAGAAGCCTTTTATCAGTAGGCTTGTGCTTCCTTATAATCGGTTTGTTCCATGGTATAGTAATCTTCTAATTTCCATTGTAATGTCTCGAATGTTGGTCGTCGCATTGGATCCTTGTGCCAGCATTCTAACATAATGTCATACAGACGAGCCTCACAATTTGGTGGATTTGGCATTCGATAGCCGTGTTCAACTTGTGATAATACTTCCGCATTTGTCATGCCTATAAAAGTAGGAAAAAAAATTTATTTGAAAAAAAATAAAACATTTGATATAGAAAATGAGAAAATTGTTTTATTTTTGTTGCAGATTAAAAAGAATTTTTATAATGTCTTCATAGTTAGTGCAAAAACGTGTCAAAATTGTTGAATTTTATTTTCCTTCCGGACGATTTATTGTTACAATACGAAGAAAATATTATCAGCATTGTAATACACGAAAAATTTCAATCGACCTGTTCGCAATGGGCAAGCTAATCGTAGACGTGCTAACCAATTGGGCATCTCCAGAACATCGCTACGGCGCATTTTGAAACTTGAACTAAGGATGTAAAATGGCGAAAGAATTATTGCCGAGAGATACAGCACAACGGCTACAATATGCCAAAGTCAGTCCAAGTTGGCCCACATAAGAACAATCCTGTTCCCAATTTTGCAAAACTTCAAGTAAAATTTTTGAATTATTTCAAGACCCACCCTGTTCCCCATTTTCAATTATTTCAAGTAAAATTTTTATAAAATATTTAAAAAAAACCCTTTTTATTTGTATATTTTTTTAAATGGGAAATCAGACTTTTTTTTTAGTCATAAGACCTACACATTTTTTTTTAGGTTAACAACCTACTTTTGTTAGGTTAAGAACCCACGTTTGTTAGGATGAACAAAATGTCAACGTTTGTTCTCATATAAAAATTACTTGAAGTTTTGACATTTTTGATAATAACTTAATTTTGTCAGTTATATCATTATTATTGTTAGTATTATTATTAACTAGGCCAGATTTTCTTCTATATATACTATATATATAACCTCTGCTTGAAAGAAGGAATTTTCCCTCAGATATGGAAGGTACAACGGCTAGTACTCAACAGCAAGGGTAAAGGCAATGCAAGCTCTTATACAGCCCCTCTTTTGGTTAGATACAGCTGGTAAACTGCTGGATAAACTACTGACGCCACGACTGCAAGTAGCTATTCACAGTGCAGGTGATTTATCGGATCGGCAATATGGCTTCAGAGTAGGAAGGTCTGCTGTAGGAGCCATTGAACAAGTGGTGAAAGCAGTCTACACCGCCAAGCAAGGAAATCACTTCCTTGTAACGCTGGACATAAGAAACGTGTTTAATTCGGCCAAATGGAGTGACATGCTGGATGCTCTCGAAAATTCCTTCGGGATGCCAGAGTATCTGTTGCGAATAATAAGGAGTTCTTGTATGACAAGGCGAATGGAGCTTTTAAAAAAAGAGTCACCTTGGAGGCAGCGTGAATCGGTGCGTGAAAATCGTGAAAGTTTGAGGACGCAAGAAGCGTGAAAATCGGCCTAGGAAGGTTGAGGGCCATAAATTGTAGGCTCTTTTGGACGAAGACGATATTCAATCGCAAAAAATGCTCGCGGAGCAATTGGGTATTACTCAACCGACCATTTCCATTGAACGATAGGCAGATGGAGCGACGCCAAAACACATGCGAAACCTTGCTCGCCAGACAAAAAAGAAAGTCGTTCCTGCATCGGATTGATTTTGATAGGCGATGAAAAGTGGATATATTTCGAGAATCCTAAACGCATGAAATCTTGGGTTGATCCCGGCCAATCATCAACATCTTCTTCAAGACCAAATTCCTTCGGACGGAAGACGATGCTGTGCATTTGGTAGGATCAGCAGGGTATCGTCTATTATGAGATGTTGAAAGCTGGTGAAACTGTCAATGCCCACCCCTACCACCAACAACTGATCAAATTGCACTGAGTGAAAAATGGACGGATTTTTCTCCGAGTGAAAAATGGACGGATTATCCATCGCACACGTTAAAAATGGTCAGAAACTACTTGGAGTCAGTCAACTGGGAAGTGCTACCCCACCCCGCTTATTCACCAAACCTGGCTCTTTCGACTACCACCTGTTTTCGTCGATGGGCCACGCGCTCGCTGAGCAGCACTTTGATTCTTACGAAGTCGTCCGAAAATGGCTTAATGAGGGGTTTGCCTCAAAAGAGAAGGAATTTTTTTTGCGTGGTATCCACAAATTGCCCCAGAGATGGGAAAAATGTGTAGCTAGAGAGGGCAAGTACTTTAAATAAATTTGTTTTTGCTTTCTATAACTAAAAAACAGCGGATTTAAGCTGATATACATGGTATACTGTGAAATATATTGTACGACATTATTCTAAGGATGGATATGCCGGACAATACCTTTCTTCGTGGATACGCCGACAACATTGCTGTAGTGATGGCCGCTCGAAATGTTGGGGAGGCCCAAAGAAATCTCAACCAAGTTAAGCGGGTCCCCTGACATACTAGACGGAAATCAAATCTGCCACTGAGAAAGCTGCGAAGACAATGACAGACTCAGAAGGCTCATGGCCAATGTAGGTAAACCCTCTCCTAGTAAACGAAAGATTTGGGTTGATGATACTATACTCTTATACGGCTGTGAGATTTGAGCTGATGCTTTGAAGAAAGAAAACTATCGGAAACATATGGCTGCAATATAGAGAAGAGGTACCCTTAGAGCTGCTTGTTCCTATAGGACGGTATGTGGATCCGCGATTCTAGTGACTGCAGCAGTGATACCCATCGCAAGTTGGACCAAAACACTGATACGAAATTTTCGGGAATGATGGCTAGACCAAGGACATGGGGAGATGGACTATTACCTCACACAGTTTCTGACTGGACTTGGGTACTTCCATACGTGTAAGTACTTATTCCGGATGGGTAAAACTGGGAGACCAGAATGTTCTTATGGAGATAGCACCGCAGAGTCATGCTGACCGTTAGGACCAAGTGGGAAAAAATTGCGGCTTTTATACAAAATGTGCTTTAAACAAAATGGAGGCAGGAATATAAAAAGAGCTAAAACCGGAAAACATCAAACCGGAAGAAGGAGTTTTTAGTGAGCGTGAGTCTCCCCCTTCGTAAAAAAAATTATAATTACTATTAAAGAATATATTTTACCTGGATATGGAATTCGTCCGTAAGTAACTAATTCAGTTAAAAGAATACCGAAACTCCAAACATCGGATTTTATTGAGAATTTACTATAATTTGCAGCCTCTGGTGCTGTCCATTTAATTGGAAAACGTGCTCCTACACGAGCTTCATATTCATCTTCTTTGATAAGCCTGAAAAATACAATAAGAAATCACAAAATAAAAAATTAGTTTTTATTTAATTTTTCTCAATTATTAAAAGTAAATTTACTTAAAAAAAAAAGTAAATTGCAAAACTTTATAATCATCGCAATATGATTTATTTAAAAAATGGATTAAATTTTTTTTTGTAATTTTAAATAATTCAAAATACATCAGCGCCAGTGTTTAGTGGGACCATTGCAAAATGTCCAAAGTTTTAGTCGTACAAAATATAAAAAAATTCAATTTTATATAAATCCACAAAAATAACAAAAAAATAAATAGTTCGAATAAAAAACGCATGTGCTATGTTTCCTTTAATCAATTAATTTCAAATTATCATAAAAACTTTGATAAAAAACTACCAAGTTTTAGCAATGTTTTCGCAATATTGCAACATAACGACAGAAAAATAAAAATTGGAAAAAATTTCTTCAGAATTTTTAAGTAATTTTTTTACAAAATTAAACTATAAGAAAAAAAGTTTAAATTCCAAAAATTTATAATTTTAAATTTTGTAATAAGTTGAAATTTTTGTTTTCACAAAAGAAATTTTTTTTACTATGAACAAAGATTAATTGTCATAAAAATCAAAACTTGGATTTCTATTGTTAAAAAAATGCATTGTTTTAGTTTTTTAAAAAATTAAAATTTTTCTGAAATTTTCGAAAAAATAGGATTTTGCCACACAAAAAAAGGAAAAAATGGTAGTAATTCTAATTGTTGAAAATTGATTTTTGCTTATTAAAAATAAATTCTTATTTTTCTTAGTTCGGAAATAACAGCCCTGTCATTTGACAGCTGTCAAACATATATGCCATACAAAATGGAATTTGTCTATTTTAAGATTTACCTTATAATTTTTTTAACAAATTATAAAATCGATCAAAAATACCTAAATTGAGTGCTGGAGCAACACGCTTTGGATGCTCGTTTATTTTCAATAAGCAAAAAATGTGGCTCTGAAAACCTACAAATGACTATGGAAAAGCTATTGTAATCCACAAAAACTGACCATTTGATGTGTACGAGGTCTGTCCAAAAAGTATCGCGAATTCTGAATTTCCAAAAAGTATCAGCTGACGTATATTCTATTTTCGATTTTTTGTGGCGTAATGTTGGTACTCATGTCTGTCACTTATGCCGACAAGTTCGGCCATTTTGAATGTTCATTTAATTTTTGACAGTTGCTTTGCTTGCACGTGTTTTGGATCGTCTTCGATTTTTGGTCTATTTCGACCAAAAACAGCATCGCATTAACATTGCTAAGGAGCTGTTGTACTCTGTCACCGACGACCCAAATTTGCTCCAGAGGGTCATAACTGGTGACGAATCATGGGTGGAAACCAAAGCTCAATCATCCCAATGGAAGCTGCCGCACGAGCCAAGACCGCAAAAAGCGCGCCAAGTTCGGTCGAATGTGAAGGTTTTGCTTAGTTTCCTTCGATTGCAGCGGCGTGGTGCATCATGAATTCTTGCCACAGGGTAGAACGGTCACATAACCTGCAAGTTATGCGCAAGTTGCGCCAAGCAATCCGCCAGAAACGCCCGGGTTTGTGGAAGAACAAAAATTGGCTTTTGCACCATGATAAAGCCTCTGCTCACGCATCGTTGTTTGTGCACGAATTTTTGGCCAAAAACAACACACTAATAATACCGCAGCCACCGTATTCCCCAGATCTGGCCCCCTGTGACTTTTTCATGTTCCCGAAACAGATTCTTTGATCCATTTTTTGGAATGGGCAAAAATCGAAGACGATCCAAAACACGTGCAAGCAAAGCAGCTGTGAAAAATTAACTGAACATTCAAAATGGCCGACCTTGTCGGCATAAGTGAGAGACATGAGTACCAACATAACGCCACAAAAAACCGAAAATCGAATATACATAACCCGCGGAAATTCAAAATTTTAAAATAAGGACAAGATACCGTTACCGTTTGTTCTATCTAAACTTAAAAATTTTATACTGGACCACAAAACACAACAAAATTAGTTTTTATTGTCAAATTTTTTTGTTGAAAATCTTCATAATTTAGAGCATTTATTAAAAATAAAAATCCGGCTGATTTAAAGTCCAGAATCTTCGAAAAAATCCCTAAAAAGGGTTGAATCCTGGAAGAAAGCTCGTGGCAGTCATTAAAATAATGTTACATTTCATGTATATAAAGGCAAGTTTCAGACAATTATAGTTAAATAAAAGTTTTATCAAAATCTGAAATTCAGATGAGTTTTATTTTTAACTTTTCTTTCCGAAGCACAAACTGCATAATTATTTAGTAAAAGTAATTTTTATTCGTTGTTTTTTTTTCGTAATTTTTAGTTTACAATTCCAAATTAAGAACTTACCTAGCTAAACCGAAATCAGCAATTTTAACGATGTTATTATCGGCTACCAAAACATTTCTTGCCGCTAAATCCCTATGAATGTAATTTTGTGATTCTAGATATGCCATACCGGCAGCTATTTGTGCTGCCATATCAATTAGAATTGGCATTTTGAGATTTCGTCCTTTTCCTAAATGATATCAAAGAGAAAATATAAGTAAAAAAAAAACAAGAAAATATTTAATATGAAAGAAATAATTTTTAATATATAATATATTATGTACGTTTGTATGTAATTTACCTTGTAAATATTCCAATAAGGATCCATGCTTCATAAGTTCTGTAATAATGTAAATGGGCTCTTCCACTGTACAAACAGCGTATAATTGTATAAGTTTACTATGACGTAATTTCTTCATTATTTGAGCTTCAGCTAAAAAGTCTTTACAATCCATTGTGCCTAATTTCAACAAAAAAAACCATATTTAAAAAAAAATATTATTTTCTATTCGGTTATGGGAGAGAGAAGGGGTTGGGGGTGGATCAAAACCAAAATATACTAACCAGATTTTAAGGTTTTTATAGCTACTGGAGTTGTATTATTCCATAGTCCTTCCCAAACTTCTCCAAATTGTCCGGAACCTAATTTACGAACAAATTTAAGAGAGCTTCTATCAATCTCCCACTGATCTCTTGTTCTATGTGAGAGGCCTTCCGTTACTGGCTTTTCAATCTATTCACAATTATTGAAAAACAAAATAATAAAATGGAGAAGAAAAAAAACAATTAATAAAAAATATGTTTTTTTTCTTTTTTGGTAAAATTATTATTTTTATATTTTTTTTTCTTCTATAATTTTTTAACAATAAAAATTATTAAGAAATTAATTAATCTAATTTAATTTAAAAATTACTGGGCAAATTTTTAGCTTCGATAAATGAATTTTATGAGAATGGAAACTTAAAAAAAGAACCAAAAAAAAAAATCCAATTTAAATAAGATTTTTTTATTTTTATTTTTAGATAATAACTTTGAGTTAAAAAAAAAAAACAAGAAAATTAATTAATAAATATTTAATAAAATTAAGTATTTTTTTGTTGTTGTTAAAATACAAACTTAATAAAATTAAAGGAAGTTTTTGAAAATTTTCTTAGGAAAACAATTTCTTTTTTTTTTGGTTTTTATTTTAAATTTTGAAAATTTGCTTTTACTCATAAGATTCCGAAATTCTACATAATTTATGGCTAATTTTTCAGAAATTTTCCATTTATCCCTTTGAAAATGGTCTAAATTTACTAATAAAATTACTTAAATTTTTATACATACTAGGTTTATTTTGGGAAATTTATATAGTTTATCGAAATTTTATTTCCTAATTTTTCTTTTTAAATAAAGGGTTTTTGAATAAGAACTTGACAATTTTTTTTTTTAAATATCTCGCAAACCATTTAAGATATATCAAAATTTTTATTAGTTTAAAAAGTTTAAAGTACAATCAATGCAATTATGAATGGAACTCGTCTTCGGTCATATGTCTAGCACGGGCACGCTTGCAGTGGTCGATTCGTTGAAGCCAATTTTCGATGACTCGGCCACACAATTCGATGGGAATGGCCGCTATTTCTCGTTCGATGTTGGCTCTTAGGTCCTCTAACGTCGCCGGCTTGTTAGCATAGACCATCGATTTAACGTAGACCCACAGAGAAAAGTCTAGAGGTGTTAAATCACAAGATCTCGGCGGCCAATCGACAGGACCTTTTCTCGTTATAACACGTTGACCGAACTTCGACTTCAATAAGTCGATTGTTTCTCCCGCTGAGTGGGATGTGGCACCATCTTCTTGAAACCACAAACACTGTGTCCCAAAAATAAAATTCTGATTGGTGAAATTTAGTTGTTGATTATTAAAATAAATTCTTCTTTTTCTTAGAGGTTATCTATTTTGAGTTCGGAAATTACAGCCCTGACATTTGACAGCTGTCAAACATGTGGAATTTGTTTAGGTTAAGATTGTAGAATGGATAGAAAATACCCCAATTGGATGCTGGAGCAACACGTTTTGGATGCTCGTGTGGGATGTTGGACTTCAATAAGTCGATTGTTTCTCCCGCTGTGTGGGATGTGGCACCGTCTTGTTGAAACCACATACACATATCACTGATATCCAGCCCATGCAATTGATCGAAGAAATAACGCTGCAACATGTCACTGTAACGTTCACTATTGACTGTAACGTGACGGTCATTTTCATCAACGAAGAAAAATGGCCCAATGACACCACCGGCATGAAAACCGTACCATACAGACACTTTTTGTGGATGAAGTGGTGTTTCATGAAGCACATGAGGGTTTGCAGCACTCAAATGATGCATGTTTTGTTTGTTGACGAAGCCATTCAACCAAAAATGCGCTTTATCACTGAAGATGATTTTGCTATGAAAGTCGTCATTTTCAGCAAACTTCTCTAGACCCTAATTTTTTAACTATTTGTAAACGTTCTTCTTCGTTGCATGATGAAAATGTTTAAGTTACTGAGTGGTTTAAGGATGCGTTAACAGTAAGAAATCAAAAGTGTCAAGTTGCTATTGAAAAACCGGATATTAAATTTATGTCGTTGAACTAGTAAAACAACTAATTTGAATAAAAATAAAAAAATGATTATTGTAGAAAGGTAGGTAATATTCTATTATTAATAATTAATAAAATAAAATTAAATATAAAATTTTTTAATAAAAAAGTGCTAAAAATTTAGTTTGTTTGAATTTTTAATTATAAGAAATCTTTAAAAATATTGCTAAAGGTGATCCTATTTAAAGGGAGATGGTTGTTTTTCATTAAAAAAAACACTTTTTAGTATATTATTAATTTTTAGCGAATATTTGTTAGAAAAATTACAGATTTATTGAAATTAGAACTTTACAGAATTTTCGGAGTTAGCAGCATTAATAATTTGATTAAAAAAAAGTATTTTTTACATTAAATAAAAAATTTCCTTGCTTTTGAATTCAATTTCAAAAATGCTAACACCATAAAACGACATTGAAAAAATATGAAAATATGTTCGCAGTACTGCTGCGAACAGGACTGAATATTAGCGATTAGACTTAAATCGGCGATTAATGGTCGGTGTTTGCAATTCTGTGCACTGCCATTAGATTGTGAAGGTTTAGAAAATGTTGACAGCAACTTTTGCTGTTTGCTCGGTGCAGTTGTGTTTCGGGCATTAAAAAAATACTTCAATTTTTTTTTTTTTTTTTTAAATAAATTTTTAAATATTAAAAAAAAAAAATTTAATTTTAATATAAAAATTAAGAATAATTTCAATATAAAAATAATAAAATTGAAAAGATAATTCATAAAATGTATGGTCTATCGTTTATAGAAAAAATAACATATTTTTAATGGAAACTGTTTGTAGTGATTTGCAATTGAATAGATTTTGGTTCAAAAATAGTAATAATAATAATAATAATAATAATATGATAATTGCGTGTATGTGTTATAATATATGCGACTATAAATTTCTTTGGTTGTATGTGGTATGTGCTCCAAAAAAAAAAAATTAATTAAAAAAAACAATTTCTAAATAAACTTGAGAAAAATAAAAAATTCTAAATTATTTTTGATTGCAAATATAGCAGCTAAAAATTATAATAAAAATGGAGAGAGCTAAAAAAACAACAAAAATTCGAGCTAAATACATACACATACACATATGTAAATTAGTATGTCCTTACATAAAAAACTATGCATATTTACCATATACGTATGTATGTATGTATACTAAATTTTTATATTTAGCAATAAACGAGAAACACATAAAAGAAAGAAAGAAAAAAAAATACATTTATTTTGAGGATCGGTTTTTTTTTCGTACCTCAAAAAGACCCACGATTTGGATTGTCTATGTTAACGAGAACACGGGATACAGACAATGTGAGAAAGAGAGAGAAAGAAGAAAATACAATCAAAAAATTTCGATTTCAATTCAAGTTTTTCAGCGTTTTTGGTACAAAAATTTTTTTTTTTTGTTTTTTAAATTTATTTAACTAACAAATTATATTACAATAATTTTGAAAATAAAAACGACACCATTTTTTTTTTGTATCGGGTTTTTCAATAGCAACTTGACACTTTTGAGCATTTTCAATATGAAAATACTCAAAAGTGTCAAGTTGCTATTGAAAAACCCAATATTTTTAATTTTTAATTTGTTTTAGCTTTAGTTTTTTTTTGCTTATAAAATTTATCAAAATATTAATTTACACAGACAGACACATATTGAAAAATTTATAAAATTAAATTGATTTTATTCAAGAAAAAAAAAACGAAAAAAAAAATATATAAAAAAATTTTAATTTTAAATCATAACAAAATAAATTTGATAAATAATTTTTTTTTGTTTTTCATGTTATTGTGTATTTACACAAAAATTTTGTATATAAAACTAACAAAAAAAATAAAAGAAGAAAATAAAAACCTATTTTTTTTTTAGGATCAGACAGTTAAACGAAATATTATTTATTATTAGAAATTATATTTATAAAAAAAAAAACACAAAAACCATAAAATTTTTATTAATAATAATAATAATAATAATAATAATAATTCAATAATACCTGAACACATGGTTTACAGAGATTGACGCACAGACCATCAGAATCTTTTGAATAATGCTCAACAAGTTCTTGTAGAGTTCTGCAAATTGAATAAAAATGTTTTTTTTTTTTTAAATTTCCTAAATACAATAAAATAATTAATAATTTTTTTTTGTGAGGAAATTTAACAAAAAACAAACAAATTAAACTTTATTAAAATAATTTTTAGCATAATTGAAATAAATTTTGTTCATTTTAATAACCGTTCTATACTGCATGGCGAATCTACTGCCATCTGTTGGATTCAATTGTAATTTCATTAAATTTTTAAATTCAAACAATTTTCTTCTGTTTTTTCTTCTTCTTTATATTTAATGTGAAAAAAAATGTATTAATGAACATAATAAAAATTAAAAAATTCAAGAAACTTGGAGAAAAAACATTTTCTTTTTTTTATAATTAGAAAAAGAAAAATTTATAATTTGATAAATAAAATCCAATAAAAATGATATTATTTAATAAGGAAAAAAGTTTGTTTTTATTTCAAATTTCCTCTAATGATTGAAAAGTATCAAACCATTTCCGTACGATAATATTGAAAAATTCATTGTAAATAAAATAAATATAAATGAATTTTTTTCTTGATAAATAAACAACAAATGCTTGCTTACCTAAAAGTTGTACGTCGTGCAATAAAGAATCCACCCTCGTCAAGTTGTCGGATTCGATAGTGTTTGACGGTGTCACCATCACGTACTGAAATTAAATAGAAAAAAAATTATTATTATTTTTTTTATGTTTTATAGAAAAACACCAAAGTCTGAATGAGATTTGAATATAAAATACTTTTTAATTTAACATTGAAATATTTAAAAATTTACTATTTAGACTAAGTATGTATGCGTTATAATATTGCAAAAAAAAAAAAATTTAAGAAAACAAATTATTTTTAATATTATTGTATGATAATTAAATTGTTTTTAAAAGTTTTTGATATTCTCTTTAATTGACTGATAAAAAAAAATAGTAATTAAGAATTTTCTTTATGATAGTTTATGTTTGAATTCAGATTTCGATAAAATTATTTAACTATATTCCATGGGGACCTTGCCATTATTTATGAAATAATAACTTTTAA
Source organism: Atherix ibis (assembly GCA_958298945.1). NCBI lineage: Eukaryota > Metazoa > Arthropoda > Insecta > Diptera > Athericidae > Atherix > Atherix ibis. The sequence goes on from OY282607.1 coordinate 21,896,367, forward strand.
ATAATAGGTTTTTGCAAGACTCAGTCTTTTTGGGGTAATTTTTTGAAACTTTTATGAATATTTCGAGCTGTAATTTGGCTCATCTTTGATGGATATTGTTTTTTAAAAACTCTAAAAAAGTTAAGGATTTTTTTTGGATAAATATAATCTTTCGCATAGCCTCACAAGGAAATGTCCAATGGCATGTCATTGTGGCATTACTAATTCTCGAAATTTCGCAAAAACTCAAAAATTTGTTGTGTTGTGGAGCTTGTAGCGGCGTTTCGTTGACATGATATTTGGTCTGAATTAAATTCTTCAAATTTAGGCCAAAAATAAATTCGATTATCATACGGCCACAGCGTTAACGATCTCTCCCTTCATTTTTTTAATTTTTTTTTTTTATTTTTATTTTTAAAACTTAGAATTAAAGTTAACGATCTCTCTTTCATTTTTTTAATTTTTTTTAAATTTTTATTTGCAAACTATTGTACAATTTTGTTGTAACAAGCAGATTTACATAACATTTTAATTAACAATCTTGTAAACACCCATCGGCGTTTCTCTAAATAACGTTAGTTAGATTCCTCTAGAAAATCTCTACGCCATTGTCTCTTAAGTCTCCGTTGAGTGTTTCCGGGGAGGGCAGTTCAGGACAATTCTCTCATAAGTCGATTATGATGATAGGATAAATAGGAGTGAAATTTTTATAGCGGGAAATGCACAGGTCTTGAACATGATGTATTACGATCTAACAATACGAACATAAAAGGGGGCATCAACAATTTTACGGAGGATCTTGGATTGTAAGGATTGGACGCGATAGGAATTGGAAGGTTTCGTTGAACCCCAAAGTTCAATTCCATATGTCCAAATAGGTTTTATAATTGTATTGTAGATTAGAAGTTTACTTTTGATTGTTAGTTTCGAGCGTTTATCTGAGTAGTCTAAGAAGTTGTAGGTACCGTCTGTTAGCTTCAACTAATTTTTGAGTGGGTTCCATGTTAGTCTCTTGTCCAGGTAAAGTCCCAAATAACGCACTTTATCATATTGTGAAATCATGTTGCTATTAAGATATAAAGGGGAAGGTTCTTCTTGACAAAAGTGTGTAAGTAATGTGAACACTCTTCTGTTAATTTACTTTCACTCTCCATCTCTTAAACCTGGATTGAAGGTTGGTATATGGACTTGTAAATTGTTGGAAGATATCTTTGGATAGTAAGTATGACCGTATCATCTGCATAAGTAGTAATGATAGTATTAGGATCAGATGGGATTACATGGGTATAAATATTATATAAAATGGGACCAAGGATACTGCCTTGTGGGGCTACGGCTAGAAGAGGATATATAGGGTTTTCCAATAAGAGTGATATGATTTCTAAGTGACGTTTCGGGCATTTGTAATATATCATGATCTGTCATTTATTGTATTCAGTAATGTTTACAATTTTAACATGGAGAGATATACGCAAGAACAACGTTTACAGATTAATCAATTTTATTATCAAAATAATCGTTCTCCAATTGCAACTTTTCGAGCGCTTTTACCATTTTACTTTCATCTGAGTGGTGCGGTAAATAAACAAAACTGTCGATTCTGGTGCGAAGAAAATCCACAAATTATTCATTAACACCCATTACATTCACCTAAATTGACAGTTTGGTGTGGTTTTTGGTATGGTGGAATCATCAGTCCGTACTTCTTTCGAAATGAAGCTGGTAACACCGTTACTGTCAATGGAGAGCGGTATAGATCGATGATAACTAACTTTTGATGGCCGAAATTGGAAGAAGTTGATCTTGACAACATCTGATTCCAACAAGGCGGGGCTACGTGCCACACAGCACGTGCAACAACAGAATTATTGCGAGAAAAGTTTGGAGATTCGATTATTTCAAAAAATTGTGACATTGAATGGTCTTCAAGAAGTTGTGATTTAACACCATTAGACTATTTCTTGTAGGGTTATTTGAAGTCATTGGTCTTTAGCAATAAACCAGGCTCTTTTCAAGCTTTAGAAGTCAATATTGAACGTGCTATTCATGACATACGACTTGATTTAGTGGAAAAAGTGCTCGAAAATTGGGTTCATCGAATTCGTTCCTGCAAATGAATTTGTGGAGGCCATTTGAATGACGTTTTATTCAGAACTTAATTGTATCGATTGTACTTCACATTAAATAAAAAACATTTGAATTTCCTTAACAATTAGTGTGTGTGTTTTTTTTAAAAAGAAATCATATCACTCTTATTCGAAAACCCTTTATTTCCGAGGATTCTGAGTTAATTGCAATTTGGAAATGTCATTCGGAGAGATATGAATTTATAATAAGGTATTATGTTGAAGGAAGAAACATCTTGAGTTTCCAAAGGAGTCCAGGATGCCACACAAAATCAAAAGCTTGGAAGATATCTAAAAATACTTCTGGGCAATAATCTTTCCTCTCAAGAGAGGATGCAATATGATCAACAATGCGATGACATTACTGGATAGTGGAGTGTTCAGATCGGAAGCCAAATTGGTGATCAAGAAGAATTTTTTCATTAACTAGGACTGGGTAGAGTCGTTTTAAATAGGAGTTTTTCAAATATCTTACCAAGAATTGGTAAGAGGCTGATAGGTCTATAGGAGGAAGGAGAATTAATGGGTTTACTTGGTTTAGGAATAATTTTAATGACAGAAAATTTTCACAGTAAGGAAAAATAGGTTGTGCGCAGGATACTATTAAAAATGTATATAATGAAAACTTAAACTTTTCGGGAAATCTGCTTCAAAATAGGAGCTTTTATTAGATCATAACCAGAAGCTTTTTTATTGGAAGTCCTTCATTTTCTGACCAAAATACGTAACAAGCAGTCACTTATAGCATAAAATATAATAGCTTCACCGCAGTCACATGTGGTTTTTCAGAGCCCCATAAGTGGCAAATTTTGCTTATTGACGTTTTCACTGACCGAAAATTGAACCTAATCGCTTAAGACCATAATCTCCTCGTAAAGCACGAAATGTGTCTACGGTGTAATTACCACGTTTGTATTGAAAGATTTTAAAATTGTAAACGTGTTGTTGATCAGTAGTTATACGATCCACAATTTAAAATGTCATACATTGAACTAAACAAATGACAGATAGGTTTGAGAGCTGTCAAATGACAGGACTGTACTATCCGTACCACATGATGGATTACAGGTTATATAATTAAAAGTTTACTTTTTAGCACTTATAATTTCAAAATTTTTCCATTGATAACAATTATGGACCTATTAATAATTGAAAGTGGTTTTATTAAAGCATTAAGTTCAGCAAACTTATCACGTTTAATTTTTCTAATACATGCAATAATGACCAAAACACGAACGTTCATAATTTTTTTTAGTGCAGTAGTAAAAACATGCAATTTACTTTTGCAGTATTGAAGTCTAATTAAATATGGCCCAATACCGATTATATTGTAGTAAACGCCATCACCTTACAGATTTTAGTAGAACTGCCTTTTTTTAAATCAATTAATACATTTTTTTACTGCCATTATAAAAATACATAATTTCATGGTAAAACTCTATTCGAAAATAGTTTAATTACTATTAATAAAAAAAAAATAACCTAAAATTATTTCAGTTAGTTTTCCTTCGATTAGACTTTTATAGAGTGTTTAGATTATAATAAAACTTATAATAATCCATAGTGGGTATTTAGATGGTTTTTTTACGTTCGTTGGAAAATGTTCAGATACGTTCTGTTGACAGCACAGTTAGTTACTGGCACAGTTATTGTTATTAGCAGGACGTGACAGTGTAATTTCTGTTATTGACTGACGCCAACATTACTAACGGTTAGACAGACTAACTTTAAGTGATAATATTTAATCAAAAATGAAAAAAAATTGTACAAGAAGGTTATTAACAGCAATTTATAACTAGAATGTGAGAATTTGAACAAGTCTCCTTCTTATATGGGGAGTTTTTTTTTCTCTCATTGAATAACACGTGCTTTGGTAAGAAAAAGAAACCTTTTCACATTCCTCCAAATAGTCTCGTTGCCAATAATCTTTATTATTATCGGCTACATTATTATTTATAAACTTTATTATAACCTTGCCCATAATCTTTGCTCGTTAAGAGCCAACAAACTTTTAAAAAAAATTCTACATAAGTTCTTAGAGATGTCGCTGCATTTGATTTTTCCCCCCTTTAAATTCTAAATCAATTAAAATTTATTTTAATTTTTAATTTTAATCCTTTATGTTTTTATTAAATTTTCAAAGCAATCAAAAAAAAATTCTATAAAATTTCGGAAATAACTTTTTTAAAAAGTCATTTGTACAAAAATTTAACATCTTAGCGCTTCTACAACCACGGCCATCTAGCGGCAACTGACTGAAGAGGACACCGGACATGTTATTGGCAATGCCGCTCTCTCTCGAAGAGTTTTTCCACTTTTTATTGGACTTTTGAAATTGAAATTTGTTTTTCATGCCACTTTATGCAATCTGATTATATACGAGGTCTGTTCAAAAAGTTTTCAAAAATTATTTATTTGTGAATATCTATTTTGCCCCCTTCAAAGTAATTCCCATAAGATATTATACGCTTGTACCAACGTTTTTTCCAATCCTCGAAGCACTTCAAAAAATCATTTCGGCAACAAGAAAAAGTCACAAGGGGTCAGATCTGGGGAATACGGTGGCTGCGGCATTATTAGTGTGTTGTTTTTGGCCAAAAATGGCAAAAGCCAATTTTTGTTCTTCCACAAATCCGGGCGTTTCTGGCGGATTGCTTCGCGCAACTTACGCATAACTTGCAGGTAATATTCCTTATTGACCGTTCTACCCTGTGGCAAGAACTCATGATGCACCATACTTCTGCAATCGAAGAAAACTGTAAGCAAAACCTTCACATTCGATCGAACTTGGCGCGCTTTTTTCGGTCTTGGCTCGTGCGGCAGCTTCCATTGGGATGATTGACTTTTGGTTTCCACATCATAACCATAAACCCATGATTCGTCACCAGTTATGACCCTCTGGAGCAAATTTGGGTTGTCGCGGACAGGGACCAACAGCTCCTTAGCAATGTTAATGCGATGCTGTTTTTGACCGAAATTGAGCAAAAATCGAAGACGAGCCAAAACACGTGCAAGCAAAGCAACTGTCCAAAATTAACTGAACAATCGCAATGGCCGAACGACACAAAAAATCGAAAATTGAATATACGTAACCCGCGGAAATTCAAAATTCGCGATACTTTTTGAACAGACCTCGTATACGAGGGCAATATAAAAACTAGTCGTGTTAAGGTAGAAAATTTTGTTTTTCTTTCTTTTTTATTAGTTCTCAATAAAATGTTCTTTTACTTCGTTTGTTAACTCTTCAAAATAGATCACTGTTTTTGCTCGTTTGAACTCCAAGCTTTTTTTTGTATATTTGGAAATAAAAAGATGTCATTATTAATGGCTAAATCTGGAGAATAAGATGGATAAGATAGGAACTCGCAGCTTTCACTAGTTTTTCTGTGGTGAGATAACACTTTAATTCAAGAAATTAGCATAGTGATTATATTTCCCTTCTACAAATAGTCATTGGAGATTAAGCCTAGCGAATTTCAAAAGAAAAAAACAGTAGCTAAAACCTCTCCGGCCGATTGAACAGTTTTCTTGGTCCAACTGAACTTCCATTTCTGGTGTGTAGTGATGTATTTATCTGACATCAATTGGCATATACTCATTCTGATTGCGCTTGCACTTAGATTATAGAAAAACTGAAAAGGCCTCTACACAAAAATGCTGTCCAAATTTTTTTCGAGGTCTCTACACAAAAATTCTGTCCAAATTCTGACTTTGTATAGATCGTAAATTATTTAAAATTTAATAAAACCCCACTTAAGTATCTAAATGTCAACATTAAACATTCGATTTGGTACTATTTCATGGAGAATTGCGTGTTTTAAAACTCTCCGACGAAAGTCTACAAAATTGAGCTGCTTGACATTTCTTTGATATTTTTTTAAATGACTTGCAACTTTACTTTAATTTTCTTGCATGTTTTCCCCATTCAGCGTGTAATGAATAATTTTGAAAATATGCATACACTGGGAGATAAAACGTAGACTGGGCGATAATTAAGCCAACGTACACCTGAAAGGATTGATGCAGTGAGGCAGAGTGTTGCTGAATGTGCGGATACCTCTCATCGACGCCGTGTAAAAAAATTGGGAATATTTCCAACATGTTTTTAAAAATTGTCAAAGATGATTTACTTTTTTACCCGCAAAAAATTTATAAACAGAATAGCCACTTTTGAGGCACTGAAAACCCTCAACGGATACACCAAAGACTACTACACATTCGTAGAGTTACTGTATAACCGACGAAGCATACTTCGATTTGGATGGCTTTGCTCATAAACAGAATAGCCACTTTTGGGGCACTGAAAACCCTCAACTGATACACTAAAGACCACTATACCCTCGTACAGTAACTGATGGTACGGCATTTGGGCCGCCGGCATCATTGAGTGATATTTCTTTAAGGATGCTGGAGGCAATGCTGTAACAGTTACTGGTGACCGCTATCGGGACATGTTGGAAAACTTTCTTTTACCCAAATTGGATCAATTAGGCTTTCAGAACATTTGGTTCCAACAAAACTCTGCCAAAAAGTGGTGATATCGACAAGCTCCCAATTCCCCTAATTCGAACCCTATGAGGGTACCAGAAGTTTGCGAAATTGTTATGAAAAATCTCTTTCACTTTTGCGCTCCCAGCCAGAGGCGGAGTTCACTTTTGCGCCCCAGCCAGAGGCGGGCATTTCTTCTGGTATTTCATTTAAAATTTATAAAAAAAAAACTTCGACCTGGAACATAAAACACACCCTGTAGTTTTGACACATTAAATATAAACAATCGTTTCCGTGCGTAATAAATTTTTTAATATTATGTTTTAAGTCATTTAAAAAGTAAAATTATTATAAAAAGTGAGGTGAATAATAAGTTTTAAAATATTTATAGAAAATTAAGTGTTCCCTTAAAAACAATTTTACTTATGCAGAAATCAAAGATTCCCGAATATAAGTTCACCAGCAGGAATAAATTATACTCGTATATTTGAATAAAGGTCATAGTTGCCTATCATTCAACTAATTTTAATTGTATTTCGAGTGCTTTATAAATGAATAAAAACTAAATAATTCGTCTGAAACATTGAAATTAAACAGACGATTAGTTGTGATCAGATTGATGTATCAGTGACGGTTGTCTGATTTCTTTCCATTGGGGGTTTTATTGGTTTTATATTTTTACGTAGTCCTTACGTAGTCCTATTAATGTACAAGTTATATATATATAGTTTAAATATATATTATAAAAATTCAAGGTAAGTGTACTAAACAATTTTTTTTTTTTAAGAATATAATATTGAATTTATGTGAATTTTTATTCTTATGTCAGTGATACTATTCTAAATTAAAGCTAAAACTGCTTCAATTGGGAAACTATACGAGTAAATTTCTTATCATCATATTTATCCGATGATCGTATTTAATTTTTTGATATATATTTCAAAAATTACAGAAACTTAATCTTTCGTGTTTTGAAATGTTAACTTTTATATGCAAAAATAAAAAAAAATAACAGGAAAAAAAGGGGTTTTATTTAATTTCTAATTCTAAATGACAATTAAATGCAATAATCATCGTTATTATTTAATTAATTTCAAAAAATACGAGCATTATTTTAAAAATTTGCACCAAAAAACAATATTTACAAAAATATAAAATTGCCCCTATTTGAATGTGATGCCTTTGAGCAGTAATGGCGGACCATTGGTTTCGTAAATGGTAGAAATCAATAAAGTTTTTATTGAAAATAATCACTTCCAAATTAGATTTTGTGATTTTCTGCCAATATGGGGTGGCGTCACATAATTTTTACTTGAATGTGTGTGTATGCGTGTTTTCTGAATTTTACTGGAAATATTCAAGTTTCCACTCTTATTCTTAATATTTAAATAATTGTTTTTAAGTTCAAATTAGCTTTTTTAAATCGATAGTTTACTTACAATGATATCAACTAGCTATATTCGCACATGCTCCCAATGCCACTAAATCAGGACACTTATTACAATCTTTTGCGATAGGACAAATTATTGATGATTTTAATTAAATTTAAATTATTTAAAAAAAAAAAACCCACTGTGATTAATATCTTTTTATCTATAAACTTGCAATAAATTTATTTATTCGAATTATGATCAAAGGTTAACATTTTTAATATAATAACTCTTGTTGATAAAAATTAGTTCTTTAAGTAAAAAAAAGTTTTATCGAACTTTGGAATAGTTTTTAAAAAACATTTGCATATCAACAGGCGTTTTACAATATTTATTCAAATTGGTTCTGTCATATTGATTTGGTCTTAAAAAAAACAAGAAACAACTTTTACCATTCCGAACAAAAAAGTTTTTAATGAGATTTTCAACATTTATTGCCAAGCAAGAAAAATTTAAAAATAATCCCAAATTTATACAACAAAAAAAAAATCCAAATATAAACTTGAAAATATCTAAAAATAAATTTTTAAAACTTTCCGATGATTCCCAGATACTTTAAATGATTATGCAATTTTTACTTTTATAAAATTTTTTTTTCATATTCGAATAAGAAGAAAAGTGACTATTTAGCTTTGTTTTTCATAAATCATACGATATAATTGACATTTTACCAAAAAATGTAAATAACAACAAAAAAAATACTTAAAAAGTTATTGGAAAATGTAAACGAGTATGGAATCATCAAATGACGTAAGGTTCGGAACCTGTCAAATACCGAATAATGGACTATTATCATTGGAAAAATTATTAACAGGTGTATAAGCTTAAATCCGCTGTTTTTTTTTCATAGAAACCAAAAACGAATTTATTCAACGTATTTGCCCATCTCTCGGGCAATTTGTGGATACTACGTCAAAAAAAATCCTTCTCTTTCGCGGCAAATCAGCATTTTCGGACGTCTTCGTAAGCATCGTAGTGCTGCTCAGCGAGCGCGTGGCCCATCGACGAAAACAGGTGGTAGTCGGAAAGAGCCAGGTCTGGTGAATAAGCGGGGTGGGGTAACACCTCCCAGTTGAGTGTCTCCAAGTAGTTTCGGACCATTTTTGACGTGTGCGATGGTGCGTTGTCGTGTAGGAAAATCAGCTTGTCATGTCTTTGTTGATAATCTGTCCTTTTCTCACGCAGAGCTCGGTGCAATTTAATCAGTTGTTGGTGGTAGCGGTGGGCATTGACCGTTTCACCAGGTTTCAACATCTTATAGTAGACGATACCCTGCTGATTCCACCAAATGCGCAGCATCGTCTTCCGTCCGAAGCGATTTGGTCTTGGGGAAGATGATGATGGTTGGCCGGGATCAACCCAAGATTTCTTGCGTTTAGGATTCTCGAAATATATCCACTTTTCATCGCCTGTCAGAATCCGATGCAAGAACGACTTTCTTTTTTGTCTGGCGAGCAAGATTTCCCATGTGTTTTGGCGTTGCTCCATCTGCCTATCGTTCAATTCATGCGGCACCCATTTTCCGATCTTTTCAATCTTCCCCATGGCATCCAGATGCTTGGAAATGGCTGGTTGAATAACACCCAATTGGTGCGCGACCATTTTTTGCGATTGGGTATCGTCTTCGTCCAAAAGAGCCTGCAATTGATGGTCCTCAACCTTCCTAGGCCGATTTTCACGCTTCTTGTCCCACAAATCAAAATTGCCGTCTTTGAACTGACGAAACCAATCTCGGCACGTTATTTCCGATAAAGCACTGTCACCATAGGCATCCATAAGCATTCGATGCGATTCAGCAGCCGATTTCCTCAAATTGAAGCAGAAAAGCAGAACTTCCCGCATATGCTCTTTTTCTAGCACAAAACTAGACATGATTAACAAAGGAAAAATGTATGTTGTTGTACGAAATTGCTGAAAATGTGCACTGATTAATGTTGACAGATGTCAAACTCATAAAAAAAAAGTATGGCGTGCCCATGTTAGCTTAATACGCTCACTTACGCCATCTATGACCAAACAGCGGATTTAAGCTTAATTATTATTTTCTTTTAACTAACACAAATAGACTGTGTATTATTAAAAAAATAAATTTCAAAGAAAATTGATCATTTTTTTTTTTAAAAGATTTTCTTTTTGTAATTGTCAACTTACCAGATAATGAATAATCATTTTGTCGGCTTTCAGAGTCACGAATTAAAAAAGCTCCGTGTTCATTTTCAGGTAGCAATAGTTTTTTCTCAGCTTCGATACGTTTAATTTTCCGGAAATACCATCTGTAAATAAGAAAATAAATACCAAACATAAATTTTTAGTCTGTTTTTATTTTTTTTAAATTTTTTATTAATTAAAAATTAATTTGGATTTTTTTTAAAAACAATTAATTATAAGAAAAGATAATTTATTTTCTTTATAATTTTCGTATAAATTTATGTAAATTTGAACTTTGTGATTAAAATTGACTTACAAAATGGCATACAATGAATACAGAGTAAAGTGGAAAGTGTAGTTGCTTGTAACAGATGAGAAATAATGATTTCGAAACAAGACGACAAGATCGGTCTTTCGGAGATCAATTGTGACCAGTGTACTTGTAGATAGATGCAGTAATACTTAATATGAAAGCACAGAGGATGACAGTAAGTAACTACAGGAGCATCATACACATCAATTAGGCGAATGGAATGAGGAACATTGTCGCCAGACACGACATAATGTATTTTAATCGGGCGCGCTAGGTCTTGGCTGATTGCGATGCCACATAATAAATTGTCCTCGATCTTGCGAAGACGCCAACCTGCCAGCCTGCCATCTAAAGAATCCAGGTTACGATGAATTGGTTTCTTTTTCTTTCTTAAGGGAAAATCACTTGAAAAATTCAATATTGTTGTATGATCTTGCACCATTGGTGGCAAAGTACACATACTTGATGCCTTCTTTATTATGGGCTCTTAAACGATTAACAGGGTCAGAGCTATGTGAACATATCCGTGAACGATAAACACGCGGTCGATTTTATGTATACAAGATGAAATTATGACTAGATTAAGAGAACTTAACCCGGAAGTGATATACACCCAGTCTTATGTGATAAATTCGGTTTTGTGCGTAAGAAAAGACATCTTCATGCGAGAAAATATTAAATTTTTCCAATGATTTTTCCTTTTAATATTTCGATTCTTTCTGACCATTAAGATTTGTTATAAAATATTTCGGTATATCCTGTCTCCGTTGATGACATAATAACTAATTGGATTCGACAATGAATAATTGTTGAGTGTTTAAAAAAAAAACTTATACTTTTTTTTGTTGTTGAAATTATACAACTTTGAAATCTTATCCAAATTCCAAGTGTAACATTTCTGGTTAGTTTGGGAAATTCTTTGGGATCGTTCCATCTTCTATTTTTGTATACAAACGTAAACTTTAAATATTTCCACTTTTATTGTATTTTTCAAATGACCTTAATAACAACAACAATTTGATTGTATAATAAATATTTTGCAACGAAAAATTTAATTATTATTGAATAATACATTTTTGCCATGTGATACGACAAGAAACAGTATAAAAAATGAAATAAATAACAATTGTGTATAATTATTTTTAATACAATAAAAATAAATATTTAAAAAAAAGAAGAAAAAAGAAAATCAGGTCATGTTGAAGAAAAAGCTTTAAAAACTTTTATGCAAATTTTATTTACGTACATTATTTATATTGAAATTAATGTTATAATATCATAATAAGTACAGACAAAAAGTAATTTTAATATTCTATAAAGATATTTTTTTTTTTTGCAATTATCAAAAAATACAATCTGTCAAAACGCAACATGTCATGATTTTTTTTTTTGACAGCTGTCAAGTTTTAGTTATGGAATCATTAACATTTGTTCGTTTACGTGGCATACCAGCTTTTAAAACTTGAGATACGCACAAAAAAGACTTTCCCTGTTGTGGATTTTACCAGTTCAACTGACTAAATCCAACGCACAATTTCGATTTGCTGCTTCGACTATGTCATGCAAGGAACACTCTATCAGGTTTCCTATTTCTACAAATCCTCCTATACGAACCAATTTCGGTACACTTATAGTAAGTGGCGTCATATACCAACTCTTCCATTTCATTATTAAACCATCCTTCGTGTACCATGCATGAAGCAGTCAAACACTCCATCTTATCATTCGTACAAATCCAATGGTGAGCAGTCTCCATTTGCAGACGGCTCCCTCCATTTCTCCATACACATTGGTGTCATTATCTGGTCCCGGCCCTGAACCATCTACATCCATAAGAGGTAGGACTGTTGCTAACCAGTTACAAGCTAAACCTTTCAAGGAATACCTAAGCATCTGATATCATTTGCAGTGATAGCACCCGGAATTCTAGGATCCCTCACCACCAGTCCTAACACTGTATCCACGACGTAGGTACTAAACCACAGCTATCACATTTCAGACAAAGCCTCTTCACCGTGGCCGGCCACGACACATGAAAATTACCGTGGCCTCACGAACTCTCATGGTATCAGTTTTGATTAACGAGTACTTGGTGCGTACTCGCACTCAAGGAGTTACAGTAAAAAAAATATTGTACATTCCCAAGCACAGCTAGACGCTTAGGCCACTTTTGATAAATAGACCGCCTACAATACATAACTCAAACCAATTTTGACTTATGGACTAGAAATATACGGCTCAACTAAGACTTCCAATTGCCATTGAATCCAACCCCACCAATCAAAAAATACTTTTCGAAGTTTCTATTAATTTTTTTCCCATCGTGATCTAAAAATGCGTAGGTAGATTCCTAGGCACAACTAGCGTAACTCAGGTGTAGCGGGTCTGCCAAGACGCGTAAGCTTCCTTGCGGAACCAACAACGGATTTTCATTATCCAAATTCCATCGAAAATGAGTTTTAGCGAATATGTGGCGCAGAAAAAACCCTCATTTGAGGTATTTTCTTAAAAAAAAAAAGTCACTGTTTGGTGCGGTTTATTGGATGGTAAAATTATTGGGTCGTTCTTCTTCGAAAATTATAATGAAGAGACCATTACGGTGAAACTTTGACATGTGATCGAAATTTTTGCTGACGAAATATAATTAATTGAACGTGAATAAGCTTTGGTTTCAGCAGGACGGCACTACGAGCCACATCAAAATATCGATTTGTTGCAGACTTAATTCGGTGATCAAATAATCTCATGAAACGATGAGGTGAATTGACCATAAAAATGTTGTGATTTGACACCATTGGACATTTTTCTTTGGGGCTATTTAAAAGGAAAAGTGTTTGCCAATCATCCAAGAACAGTTTAATACGTGAACTGGGAAAAGTCATCGAACATTTCAACGTTCGAATGCAGACTTGCAAACTGTGCCGTGCTAATCATATGAATAATTATAATAGATTCAATTTTTATGTTTTATGGTAATGGCTTTGAACATATTTTTTCAACATTTTAGTGACCAAAATTAATAATGTTTTTTTTTGCTGCCAATTATAGGAAATGTGTATTAACTAAATATCGAAATAAATAATTTTTTTTTTTGCTGCCAATTATAGGAAATGTGTATTAACTAAATATTCTAAAAACTGGTTGAGATGTAAAAAAATGATGCAGCTACGACCTTGTCAATGCCAGATTCTTAACAACGAGTAACTCTACTTCCATTCGGATTACACAATTTTTTATATAGTGAATAGTTTATCTTGTATATACAGGAGTTACTGTCCTATTAAGTTATTACTAATTGAATTTTATCAGATATATAAATAATATGCGATCAGAAAAATAAACACTATCAATTAAATATGAATAACTTCCTATAGTACTTGTATGAATAGGAATAATTATAACGGACAGTATTGCTGCGCACCACATCTCGTCATTAAGTGTTGCAGGTTAAACAAAAATTAAAAAAAAAGAAATGCATCACGATTATTGGCAGGTGTTTGTTGGTAGATTATTTCCATTTTTAATTTAATTTTTCTCTCCTTATATTGTCGTGTTTTTATTATTTCCATCCGATTTAAATGAGAATCAAATTCTTTGTACTTTTGATTGAATATAATTTTCACCTCGATTCCTGTCAATTAGCTGAATATTTACCTTCAAAACATCACCATTAGTAGTTGGGATTTTTTTAAATTTATCTATTTTTGTTATATTTATAAATAAATTTTGGAGAATAAATTCAATTTATTGTGATTTATTAGCATTTGTTGATTTATACAACAATATTTCTACAACATAGAGTTCCCCATCTGAATATCTTCTTATGTATAGAAACAAGCATGCATGCAATTATTATGCATAATCATATATGACTAATCAAATGTTATTATTGTAAACAGTAATATTTATTTTATTTTTCTATTGATCGTAATGAAGAAATGGACAAAAAAAATTATAATAAAAACCTTCAACATAATTTCAATAGCGTTCACAAATAAAAAACAACAACAAAACAACCGAAATGCATGCATGCATGCCTTAATCATACGATAATATTATATTTAACAAAAAATGGAGAATTTCAAAGAAATTACAAATTTTACCATTCATTCATAAAATATAAAAATATTTAGGAAATTTATCAAAAATTATTAAATATTAAAAATAAACAAAAATTTCTGGTTAAATGAATTTAGATAAAGTTTTTTGCATGATAAAATTTTCATTGAGTTTTCATGCATGTGCATTGATTTTTCATGCATGTGCATGAAATGAAACTTTTTACAATTTTTAGTCTCAAATTTTTGCGAATAACCAAATGTCGAATTTTTGTCAAAATCTCATTCTTTAAGATCAGATATGGACACAATTTTTGATGTTTATGAGCATCGTAAGGCACCAAGACCTGTTATGTACATGCTCATGCATTTATTCAATCATAAAATATGAAAATAATCAACATTTAAAATAAAATTTATGAATTTATCAACTATTAAAAATAAGCAAAAACGTTTGTTTAAATGAATTTAGATAAATTTTTTTGCATGATGAAATTTTCGTTGAGTTTTCATGCATGTGCATTGATTTTTCATGCATGTGCATGAAATGAAACTTTTTACAATTTTAAGTCTCAAATTTTTGCGAATAACCAAATGTCGAATTTTTGTCAAAATCTCATTCTTTAAGATCAGATATGGACACAATTTTTGATGTTTATGAGCATTGTAAGGCACCAAGACCTGTTATGTACATGCTCATGCATTTATTCAATCATAAAATATGAAAATAATCAACTTTTAAAATAAAATATAGAAAATTTTTCAAATATTAAAAATGAATAAAAACTTTTGTTTAAATGAATTTAGATAAATTTTTTTGCATGATGTAATTTTCGTTGAATTTTCATGCATGTGCATTGAGTTTTCATGCATGTGCAATTTTTGAAATTTTTAGAATAAATTTTTTTGTGGAAATCTAATTCTTTAAGATCAGATATGTACACAATTATTGATGTTTGAGAATCGTAAGGCACCTATTATGTACATGCTCATGCATTCATTCATTCATAAAATATCAATATTATCAACTTTTAAAATAAAATTTAGGAAATTCATCAAATATTAAAAATGAACAAAAACTTTTTTTTAAAATGAATTTAGACAAATTTTTTTGCATGATCTAATTTTCGTTGAATTTTCATGCATGTGCATAAAATGAAACTTTCTACCATTTTGAGCCTTAAACTTTTGCGAATACCCAAATGTCGAATTTTTGTCAAAATTTCATTCTTTGAGATCAGTTATGATTCCAATTTTTAATGCATGTCCATATAGGGACCCGTTTATGATCGTCATCATCCACCGACACTTTGCGCATGCTCATATGAAATATTTTGTCCACGTTCATGAATGAAAAATATTTAGTCATTAAATTTAAATGGACGTGCAAAATAATTTACTAAAAAATTATTAGAATCTTTTGAATATCAATCAAATTTTACATAAATTAGCTGCAGTAGTACATAAACTTAAAAAAAATTAAAAGTTTATATGAGTTCATTTTAATGTTTAGTCGTATAAAAAAACAGAAAACAATAAAAATGCAATCTGCTCAAATTTGACTTAAACTAAATTATTTTTTCGATGAATTCACCTAATTTTTTTGCATGATCAAATTTTCATGCATGTGCATAAACCGATTCTATCTGCAATTTTGAGTATGAAATTTTTTGTAGAGCCAATTTGATTAAGCTTTGAGCACAGTTATGGACCAAATTTTTTATGCATGTCCATGGGGAAATATTTACGAACGTCATTATGCACCGACACTTTTTGCATTCTCACGAAGGACCATTTTTTCATCATTAAATTGAAATGCACGTGCAAAATAATTTGCTAATTTTTATACAATTTTGAGAGTTGAATTTTTTTGCGAGTGCTTAAATATCGAATATTTGTATATATCCCATTTTGTAACACTTTGAGTGTAGCTTTGGATCCAGTTTTTGATGTTTATCAGAGACCCATGCTCATGTATGGAAAATATTGAAAAATTTAATTAAAATGCACGTGCAGAATAAATTAGTATTACGCACGCATAGCTTTTTTGAATATATCTGCGCAATTTGTCAACTCAATTTTTAATCGCCCAAAAAAACAAAACAACAAAACTTTGCGTAATTGTTATTTTTCCCGTTTTTTTTTAGACCATCAAAAATTTTCTCATATTAAATAATTAAAATTTCAGAAAACTAATTCAATTTATCGGAATTTAAATATTTTTTTTAAGACAAATTACTAAATTAATAATAAATTAAAACATTAATTTTTTTTGGGACGAATTTAACTAAATTTCTTGCATGATCAATTTTTGCATGCATCGAATTCTCATGCACGTGCATGGAACGAAGTTTGCTGCAATTTTAAGCGCGGAATTTTTGTCATTTTCAAATATTAAAATAATGCCTTGAGATTATTTTATGAACTTTTGAGCCTAGCAATTTTTCAATGCATTTATTTTATCAAAAATTAAAGAAAACCAAATTAATTTAGTCGAATCTAAATTTTTTAGGCTGAATTCAATTAATTTTTTCTAAATGATCAAATTTTATATTAAAAGATTAGCGATTTTGACCATGAAATCTTTTTTCAAAACTTTTAAATGCGGCTAAAAACCCATTTTTTTTGATGTTGATGAGCGCCGTCATAGAATGAGACCATGTGCATTCCTGTATACCCATTAAAATAAAATGCATGTGCAAAATAATTTACTAAAAAAATTTTTTTTTATCAAGTAGTTCACAGACCTTAAAACAATTTGAATATTAGTTCAACATAATTTTTGGTTCCCCAAAACAACAAAATTTTCTCATCATCACCATTGTTTCGATTTGTTGTTGAATAATCAAAAATTTTCACTCACACAATAAACTATTCGATTACCGTTTAATATTTAAATTAATAAACGTGCTAATTAATTAACATGTTTTTATTATTCTCTTTTTGGTAACTCCATTATTCTCTTACCTGTACAATATTATCAATTTTTTTTTAATTATTTTTATTTAATGATCAGTAATTATTTTATCAATTGTTGAATACAATTTCAATCATAATAAACTGAGATCGATAAAATTATTCTCCTTAGAATAAATTAAGATTTAGTATTTTTTTTTTGAGGGGTGGGGATGGGGGGTGAAATCTATAATGACTCATTGTACTTTCCCAAACTAAAAAAAATAATTATTTAACAATTAGAATAATTAGTGCTTATTAGTCTAGGTACGTGCAATGTCATATTATGCAATTCACATTTTTTTTTGTGTGAATGAAACTTTCTTACGTTTATTATATACTATAAATTTTAAGTGAACATATTTTTGAAATGTAAAAAATTTTCATATTGAAATTATCTTACGCTTATAGAACAGAATTAAACAATTTAAATTATAAGCAAAAAAAATCCTCCATAATAGTTAAAATTTACACCCTTTTTAGTTTAAGTGAATAAAATTTTCTTTGTAAACTGAAAGGGGGAGACATAATTTCTGGAGTACTTTCATAAAGGAGCACATATGTTGCTTCAGAAAGCGTATTAAATAATTTAATTACAAGCACTTGTACAACATGTAAATATGTTCTTATCGTTTTGATGAATCCTGTAAATGTACTTACAGGAGAGAGTTTGTAAATTCTTGTACTAATTACACATGCCGTCATAATATAAAATATTAAATAAATAAATAATTAATTATACTCATCCGCTACATATGATAATATTATGCATAAATTTCGTTAGCATATTCTGTAAAAAATATATAATTTAATTTGGTTAAAAAAATGGGTTGTTTTTATATATGAAAAAGGATTCAAAAGTGGATGAGGAAGTAGTACTTTTTATATAAAAGTGTTAAAATATTCACACCCCCCCAATAATCTGAAGAAAAGATTTTTTTTAAAACTATATTCAACAGTTAAATAAAAAATAGTTTATATTTAATAAAATTCATGAATTTCTACATTTCTACATGTTTAGAACAGTTAGTAATTGGTACGTTTTTTTTAAAATTGGCACCTTAGTTATGAAACAGTTATGCAACTTAACATCTTATTAGAAATAGGTAAAAATAAAAGAAAACAAACAAATTATGTACAATTAAAAAAGGCATAGTAGAAAAAATTACTATCGTCTGAGAAGTAGAGACTGGTGAGACTGTTATTAAAACATTTTCCACGGTGGGTGTTATAAAATGTAGACCTCGATATGGTCTCTTTATTGTGAAATTACGGGAAAGCCTCTACGCACACTATGGACACTGGCACTTAGCCACACGTTAGACTAAACCCTCAAATGGCATCACGTTGTTTGCATCATTAATAATTATGTCCGTGAACGGTATTATCATAAAATGAATTCTGAACAAATTTTTTTCTACTCTTTTTTAAAATTTATTTATATTTTTAATTTTTTTGTTGATAATGTTGACTTTTATGTTATTATCAAAGAAAAAAAAATAGAGATATTGATTGGAAGTACAGGAAAAGGATAAAATTTCTATTCACTTTCGAAAGGAACTAAACATACAATAATACCAAGTGTATAAGCTTAAATCCGTTGTTTGTCATAGATGGTGTGACTGAGCGTATTAAGCTACCGTGGACACGCCATTCTTTTTTTTTATGAGTTTGACATCTGTCAACATTAATCAGTGCATATTGTCAGCAATTTCGTGCAACAACATACATTTTTCCTTTGGTAATCATGTCTAGTTTTGTGCCAGAAAAAGAGCATATGCGGGAAGTTCTGCTTTTCTACTTTAATTTGAGGAAATCACCTGCCGAATCACATCGAATGCTTATGGAGGCCTATGGTGACAGTGCTTTATCGGAAATAACGTGCCGAGATTGGTTTCGTCGGTTCAAAGACAACAATTTTGACCTGTGGGACAAGAAGCGTGAAAATCGGCCTAGGAAGGTTGAGGGCCATCAATTGCAGGCTCTTTTGGACGAAGACGATATTCAATCGCAAAAAATGCTCGCGGAGCAATTGGGTATTACTCAACCTGCCATTTCCATGCGTCTGCGTGACATGGAGAAGATTGAAAAGATCGAAAAATGGTTGCCGCATGAATTTAATCAGATAGGCTGATGGAGCGACGCCAAACAAATGCGAAATCTTGCTCGCCAGACAAAAAATAAAGTCGTTCCTAAATCGGATTGTGACAAGCGATGAAAAGTGGATATATTTCGAGAATCCTAAATGCAAGAAATCATGGGTTGATCCCGGCCAAACATCAACATCTTCCCCAAGACCAAATCGCTTCACACGGAAGACGATGCTGTGCGTTTGGTAGGATCAGCAGGGTATCGTCAACTATGAGATGTTGAAACATGGTGAAACTGTCAATGCCCACCGCTACCACCAACAACTGATCAAATTGCACCGTGCTCTGCGTGAAAAAAGTTCGGATTATCAACAAAGACATGAAGAGCTGATTTTCCTCCACGACAACACACGTCAAAAATGGTCCGAAACTACTTGGAGACACTCAACTGGGAGGTGATACCCCAACCCGCTTATTCACCAGACCTGGCCCCTTCCGACTACCACCTGTTTTCGTCGATGGGCCACGTGCTCGCTGTGCAGCACTTCGATGCTTACGAAGACGTCCGAAAGTGGCTTGATGAGTGGTTTGCCTCAAAAGAAAAGATACCACGGATTTTTTTTGGCGTGGTATCTACAAATTGCTAGAGGGATGGGAAAAATGTGTAGCTAGCGAGGGCAAGTACTTTGAATAAATTTGTTATTGCTTTCTATGAAAAAAAACATGTTTTTTTTATTAAAAAACAGCGGATTTAAGCTTATACACCTTGTATATTATGCCTGAAAATTGTGGTTTGTTATTTAAACTCTGGAACTTTTATCATATTAACTTATTTACCACAAATTTTTTTTAATTAACAAAGCCTTACCGCGTGAAATTATCACTGAAAAGTATTTTTTTATTATTGATATCCCCCCAACTAATCCCAAAACTATAAGTGTTTATACTCAAATGTCCAAAAAGCTTTCAGAAACTTCCAATTCCGTATCAAAAATTTCCAAGACTGATTTACAAGGTCGAAACTCAAGGTAAATGAGCAGAAGATGGTTCCTGTTACCATCACTGTTTGCCGAAAACCATCCATTCCCATATACCTAAATGGGAATATTACTCCACCATGCAATAGAGTATGCTATCTAAGACTCTACTTAGAATTAGGCTACTGCACAACCGATCCAAACTTACACTAAAAGAGGATAAACTTTAAATTTACAAAACAAATTCGAAACCGATATGCACTTACTATATTGAACTTTTTAGTGTTTCACTTCCTCTCGAATCCAACCCCTCTGACCCGAGATCTTTCGAAAAATTTTTGATGCCCCGTTCTAGTCTCTTCTACACGTGCAGTACAAGTTTCAACATATTTTGGTAACTACACAACCCTATAGTACGTGGATAAGTGAAGTTATGTTTTTGAAGCGCCTTACAAAATTTGTAGCAATGAAATTGGGCGTTAAATTTTGCTGAATTTGCGAGTCTGAGTTACGAAAAAGTTTCAACGAGCCTATGTGGGACATTACTCATCCTCATCAAGAGCATAAGTTTTTCGGTGGCAAACAGTATTTTTGAAGGGGCGAGACACAGTGGACAACGAAACTCGTATAGCGAGACCTTAAAAGGTTGAATGCGCGAGTTCGACTTACGAAAAGGTACAATGAGCCTATGGGGGACATTCCTCATCCTCATCAAGAGCACAATTTTTTCGATGGCAAAGAGCATTTTTGAAGGTTGAATCCACGAGTTTGACTTACGAAAAGGTTCAACGAGTTTATGGGGGACATTCCTCATCCTCATCTCAAGAGCACAAGTTTTTCGATGGCAAACAGCATTTTTGAAGGAACGAGAAAAAGTCGATGACGAACTTCGAAAATTGATAAAAATATGAAACCTTTCAAGGTTCTTGAGAGACTCAGAAAGTGTGAGTCTCTCAAGTGTGAGTCTTATTTATTCTTTTTATAAATAAGTTCTTGAGGGACTCAGAAAGTGTGGGTTCTTCACATTTAGATGCTCCACCATGACAACGCCCTCTGGCGGTGGACTAAAGCATTTTTGGTATGCCGAAAAGCAGTGGAAGACAAACCTTGGTCGAGGAGGCCTTTAACATTGAAAACTGATGAAAATGGGGAACGAGTCCAGACGACTAAAAATCAACCACGTTCTTGATAAAAAAAAAACTCCTTGAAAGGTTCAGAAAGTTTGGATTGTTGGCGTCAGAAATTCGATGGTCCACTTTGACAACGTCCCCTTCTTAACACATGGCTTTCTCCATTGAGTTTTTGTTGTTGGAAAAAGTGACTTCTGTGATTCCCCCACTCCCCTATTAACCATATCAGAGACCAATATTAAAAAGGACGACACTTGGTATATTTGAGAATATCCAGAAGAGCGTAACCGAAGAGCTGGAGGTCATTACTCCTCCATTACTCGTCCATTTGACGAGACCTACATTGATGAATAAAAAATAAAATCAGTCTTATTAGTTTTCTGCCAATACCTAATAAATTTGTGTTTATAAAAAAAATTTCTAAACATAAAGTGTACATGCAACAGAATAAGGTCTCCCAAAGATATAAGCCAAAATGCAAATGTTGTGTTGGTGTCATAATTTACTGTTAATCATTTTTCATATGTTATCATTTATTTGCTTTTTTACAGATCAAATTGTGATGGGTAGGACATAAGAGTGGATAAGTATTGTTAATTGCTCGCTCAGATGTACAAGAGCTTGAGCAGACTTCAGTTTAGAGAGGCTGACTTTAGATGACATTTTCTACATTCCATCAAAATAAAAATAAAAAATCCATAAAAGAAATTGTACAAAAATATACAATAAATAAAAATGAAGATTTGACCTTTTATCTGTGCATTCCATTTGTGGTGACCATGGAAGATCACTAGGAGAAACGGTAAGACGTGCGTAATCGTTTGATTGTGGATTCGTGTTCTTATGGCACATGGATGCTATTGCGAAGGTCGTACATGTACATATGCACTATTATTATTTATACGATATGCAATTTAATGTAATAGAGGCCATGATATCATTGACATTTATAGTGTTTATATCTTAAGCAGCACAGAAGATTGACAAACATTGTCTGTGTCAGCAATCCAAAGTGCACTGGATATTGTCAAGTCGACGATGTTTGCAAGAAAACAAATAATAATAATCGAGGAAGTTCACTTAATAATAACGATTGTGCATTTGAATTAGGAAATTTTCTCGTAATAATCTTTCTGAACATTTTATATCATTGGAAAAATACTGAAAATTTTCAATATGGCTGGGAAATATTACTAACGAGAAACTATGTGATAGACAAAATTCCATACATTAATTCTGTTCTGTATGGTATGCCATATGGAATTTGTCGTATTTTTCAACTAAAACAGGAAAGTGAATTCACAACCATTAAGTGCATTCACAAATGACATTGTGCAGCCAACAAAATTGCATATTGCATCGATGAATAATCGTGTAAAGATCAGATATTCGACATAATTGTTGGTACGTACAGTGAAGGCCAAAAATATACGACTATGTTTTTAGACAATTTTTCATTAAGATTTTATGAAATCGAAAATTTCTATTATTAATAAATAAAAGTTTAAAAAATTTTTATAAAGAAAAAGTAGTGATAATTTTCATTTGAGTAATTTTTTTGGTCAAAAGAGGCCAAGGACAAATGCCAAAGTTCCTGTCCTTGGTTTCATAGTATACTTTTTTTTACTATACCTAAGCTAGGATTAATTTGCTCCTTTTTTTATTTTAAAATTTATGTACGAGGGTCGTTCAATAAGTCCTTAGAAAATCCGAGAAATTGCGCTCGTAGTGTCGGTAAAGATTTTTTTTGTAAGTACCATTATCGACAGGAAAGCTGTCAAAATTTCAGCTCGATCCATAGCGTAGGTCAATTTCTATCATCGATTAAAGTTAACGACATTTATTTGTACATAACAATGGAAAAAAGCGAGTTTAGGGCTGTCATCAAACATCTCCATGTGAAAGGCTTAAGCCCGAAAGAAATCAAAGCCGAGTTGGATGCAGTTCATGGCACATCTGCACCTGTGTTTGCGACGGTTTACAATTGGGTGAATGAATTTAAACGTGGCCGTTCATCCACAAAAGATGAACATCGTTCAGGACGCCCAGTTGAGGTGTCTACTCCTGAAATCATCGACAAAATCCACGATCTGATTTTGAACGATCTGCGAATTAAAGTGCGCGAATTAGTTGAGGCCACAGGCATATCACAAGGTACAGTCGCTTCAATTTTGCATGAAAAATTGTCTGTGAAAAAAATTTCGGCAAGATGGGTGCCGCGTTTGCTGTCAGAGGAGAATAAGCGCAATCGTGTAGTGGACTCTGAGGCTACGTTGGCACTATTTCATCGCAATCCTGCCGAATTCCTTCGTCGATATGTCACTGTGGACGAAACCTGGATACACTACTACACTCCAGAAACGAAGAGACAGTCATCACAGTGGATTTTCAAGGGTGAACGGGCTCCGAAGAAGGCAAAAACTGTGCCATCGGCCGGCAAGGTGATGGCCACGGTCTTTTGGGATTCGCAGGGCATCATTTTTATCGACTACTTGGAAAAAGGAAAAACAATAACAGGAGCGTATTACGCGTCGTTATTGCAACGGTTTAGCGAGGAAATCAAAGAGAAACGCCCCCATCTGAAGAAAAAAAAAATCCTTTTGCATCAGGACAATGCGCGTGTGCACACCTGCGCTGTTTCCATGGCCAAAATTGTGGAATTGAGAATGGAATTGTTGCAGCATCCCGCTTATTTACCAGATTTGGCCCCGAGTGACTATTTTCTTTTCCCCAATCTGAAGAAATGGCTTGGCGGACGATGGTTCACTTCCAACGAGGACGTCATTGCTCAAACGGATGAGTATTTTGCAGAACTTCCGAAATCCTATTTTTTGGACGGGATAAAAATTTTGGAAAAACGGTTGGAAAAGTGTATAGAGCGAAAAGGACATTATGTTGAAAACTAAAAATTTTTTTTTTTTAAAAACAGTTTTTTCCATCTTTTTCTAAGGACTTATTGAACGACCCTTATAAAATCATCAAATATTATTTTCGAACTAAAACTTATAAAACATGGTTTTTAAAAAAAAAAAAAATCAGTGTTGAAATTTGGTCTGTACTTGATTAAACAATGGTAAATCGGACTTTTTTTTTATAGCGGCTTAATAAGGTATAGAAGACTTACAGTATCTCAAATTAGGTGCTTATTAAAAAAAGCCCTGCCAAACCAGTTTCTCTAAAAAAAAGCCAACAAATTGTTAAGGACTTTAAAAAATAAATTTTGGATGAATGAGTAAAAATTCAAAATTTTTTAATCCTACAAGCTTTTTTTTAAATCCTACTACGGGGAAAATTCCTACCAGAAGCCAGAAGGCAAGGCGATGGAAAAATAATGAATTTGAGACTGATTTTCTACCGGAAAAGCAAGAGACTTGGTGCAGATTAATGGAATTTTAAAGTAAGTGAAGTATTTAAATATTGGGTTGTTCGGAAAGTAATTACGTTTGCTGATAAAGGCACAATAAAGGTATTAATTGATGCAAACCGGGGAATAACAACTCGCAAGATCGCTGATATATTAAATTTATCGAATTCGACCATTCATGATCATTTGAAACGGCTAGGTTTAATCTTAAAGCTCGACATATGGATTCCTCATCTTCTTACGGAAAAAATTTTGTACCGTCGCATTGACATTTGTGATTTGCTTCTCAAACGCCAAGAAAATTATCCATTTTTGAAGCGTATCCTCACTGGGGACGAGAAATGGGTTATCTACAAAAATGTTAAGCGTAAAAAATCCTGGAGTAGAAAAGATGAAACGGCTCAAAGCACTTCGAAAGTCAATATTCATCAAAAAAAAAGGTTATACTATCTGTTTGGCGGGATTTTCAAAGGAATCGTTTATTTTGAGCTTCTACCGAGTAACACAACGATCAATTTCCTGAAGTGTACTGCCATCAGTTGGACAAATTGAATGATTCACTTAAAGAAAAAAGGCCAGAATTGGTTACTAGGAAAGGTATAGTGTTCCAACAACTCGGCAAAAGGTTTTAGATCTATACTGCCACACCCACCATACTCTCCAGACCTAGAACCATCCAATTATCATTTGTTCCGGTCTCTTCAAAATTTTTTAGGCAGTAAAACATTTAATTCAAATAAAACTATTTGAATTAAATGTTTTACTGTCTAAAAAAAAGAACAAAAATTTTATGAGCATGGAATCATGCTACTGCCAGAAAAATGGCAAAGGGTACTGGATCGGACTGGACAATATTTAATTGAACAAAATATTAATTCACTATCAGAAAATCGTCTTTCAATTTTATTTTTAAAAAAAACAAAATTACTTTCCGAACAACCCAATTTTTTAGAGACCAATCAAAACTTTGGTAATTGGTCAAAAGATCTTCTTGCATTTCTTTTTTGTTGAAAGAATATAAAATTTTTTTTAGAGCAGCTTTTTTCAACGAAAATCCAATTTGATCATAATTTTTTTGTTGTTGTAATAATAAATGTAAATTCGTCGCTTGTTCTAAGTTTTTTTTTTTTTAAATTTTCCCCCTTAAACTTAAGTGCTTGCACATTTTTGTCCGGCAGTGTATCGTCAACAATTTTGAAAACTACTGAGTCATACTTTACCCATTCTTAAGTAATACGAGTACATTATGGGTACTTGTAAAAACTATCGATTGCCAATGTTTTTATAATAGATACTCGTCGAAAAATGGAAAAATACTTGAAAAAAAACCAATCGAAATATAGAATGGCAACAACAGCAAATAAAAAATAAGAAAATCAAATGAAAATAATAAATTGAAAAAATAAATTTGATCTTTTACTTAATAATATTCGATTATATAAGCTTTTGCAAGCTTGTTGTCTATAACAGAAAATCTGGTTTTTGCATCTTCACTATGAATCCATTCTATTATTATTGTTATTATTAATAATATTATTATTATTATTATTTAACAATTATATAATCTTGAAGAAAGTATGACTACCTGCATATTATGGTATTATCTGAAGATTTAAAACAATTTTTCTTTGTACAATAATTATTTTCTTCAAACCAAGATACGGACGGAATGGCAATAATAAGATAAAATTTTCTTTTATTTTAAGTGAACTTTCTTTTACAGATGAAACCATTAAAACAACTATTCAAGTTTTACTTTTAACATTTCATAAATATTATCAATTGAACTCAGACAACCTCTTCTTAAATATAAGCAGTTTATTTAAACGAAAATGCTTTGAAAGTTTGGAAAGAAATAATAAGTTTTCTTATTATTAATTGTCAAAAAGAAAAACTTTTAAAATTTATTTAATGGAAAATTTTCCTTTACACAAGTTTAGTGACTCTATTTGCACTAGTATAGTTACTAATGGTCAAAAATAATTTGAATATTTTTTATTATTTTATTATGAAGCTGTTTACACTTTTTTTTAGGTAAATTTTTGACATAATAGTATAAATATATTCACATAATTTGATATTTTAAAAACAGCAACAAATTATCGAATTACCAGGAGTATAAGCTTAAATTCGCTGTTTCGTCATAGATGGCGTGCGTGAGCGTATTAAGCTACCATGGACACGCCATACTTTTTTTCTTATGAGTTTGACATCTGTCAACATTAATCAGTGCATATTGTCAGCAATTTCGTATTCGGGGAGCTCTGCTTTTCTGCTTCATTTTGAAGAAATCGCCTGCCGAATCACATATGGAGGCCCATGGTAACAGTGCCATAATCGGAAACAACGTGCCGAGATTATTTTCGTCGGTTTAAAGACGGCAATTTTGACTTGTGCGTGAAAATCGGCATAGGAAGGTTGAGGACCATATATTGCAGGCTCTTTTGGACGAAGACGATATCCAATCGCAAAAAATGCTCGCAGAGCAATTGGGTGTTACTCAACCAGTTATTTCCATGCGTCTGCGTGCCATGGGTAAGATTGAAAGATCGGAAAATGGGTGCCGCATGAATTGAACGATAGGCAAATGAAGGGAGACCAAAACACATGCGAAATCTTGCTCGTAGGACAAAAAATAAAGTCGTTCCTGCATCGGATTGCGACAGGCGATGAAAAGTGAATATATTTCGAGAAATCCTAAACGCCAACCATCTACATCTTCCCCAAGACCAAATCGCTTCGGACGGACGACGATGCTGTGCGTTTGGTGGACTCAGCAGGGTATCGTCTACTATGAGATGTCGAAACCTGGTGAAACTGTCAATGCTCATCGGTACCACCAACAACTGATCAAATTGCACCGTGCTCTGCGTGAAAAATGACAGATTATCAACAAAGACATGACAAGCTGATTTTCCTCCACGACAACGCACCATCGCACACGTCAAAAATGGTCTGAAACTACATGGAGACACTGAACTGGGAGGTTTTACCCCACTCCGCTTATTCACCCGAATAATAATTCCCTGGTCCCTTCCGACTACCATCTGTTTTCGTCGATGGGCCACGCGCTCGCTGAGCAGCACTTCGATTTTTACGAAGACGTCCGCATATGGCTTGATGAGTGATTTGCCTCGAAAAAGAAGGAATTTTTTTGGATGGGAAAAATGTGAAGCTGGCGAGGGCAAGTACTTTGAATAAATTTGTTTTTGCTTTCTATGATAAAAAACATGTGTTTTTTGATTAAAACCAGCGGATTTAAGCTTATACACCAGGTAGTTTAGGCTGCATTTGCAATTAATAACTGTGTTCAGTACCTACACTACCACTGGACGAGCAAAAACGTTTATTTTATTAGATGTACTGGAACGTACTATTTTCTATAATTTGTTTTTTCTAGAATTATCATAAAAATAATGCGATTAAAATAAAATTTTCTAATAAAAACCAAATTTTCATCTATTGAGTTTTTCTACTGATTACACGTAATTAGAAATATTTTTTTTCAATATTTTTATAATTTTATAGATTTGAGAATTTCTAAAAAAAAATATATTGATAAAAATTAAACTCTAAAAAATTTGTGGGAAAAAAAATATTCCACAAAATCAATTAGTAAAAATTATTTTGGACAGTTGCCTTTAAAAAAAAAGTGCAGTTGACCGAAGATAAAACTCAACTACCTGGATCCAGTATTAAATTATCGATTTAAAAACAATTGACACAATTATTGTAGTTGGAGAATTTTGAACATAATTAAGATAATATTTAATATTGTTAAGATGCACTATGAAAAAAGAAGAGCAGAAATTTACAGCCAATCATCAAAAAATAAAAAAACGGATAACTTTTTTATGAGATTTAAGATAAAAGATTATTTTAAGAAATTATTAGTAGCATTTTTATTTATACTAAAAAGAGAAGACAAAATAAACAAGATGTAAAAAAATGTAATTTTTTCTTGTTGTCTATAAAAATATTTAGAAAAATTAAAATTCCAGAGAAAAAAATGCAATAATAATAAATTTTGGAGAAAAGAAAAGATTGCATATTTTTTTTCTCTCTCTATAAGGTACAAAAGAAAAACATCAAAGAAAAAATGTGGAAAAAGATGGAAAATGCATTTCAATGATACGACAAGTGCATAAAATACACGTTGCAGTTAGTTACTGACATTGCCATGGCATAGACGATTTCTTGTTCGAATGCATCGTACTGGTGCTAAACTAAGAAGACATTGGACAGTAATAGTCAGACGTGAAAGAAGAAGAAGAAGACGATGAGTATACCAACCAGAGACCTTAATAAATTCTGTTGTTGGCGCCATGGAAGAATTCTTGTATTGCCATAAGAAAAACTAATCAATGATTGCACAAATAATAATTAAAAAAAAAACCTATTTTATGCCCAGTTTTAGTACGATGTCTAAACGTAAATTGACTATCATCTTGATAGTCAACTTGATGTACGAATAGTTGGTTGGTTATCCTTACAATAAGAGTTTAAAGGTGAAGTCGAATTTATGACCTCTAAAAACACTCCTAATAGTTGTATCGATATTTATTTTAGACAATTGCAACATTATTACTATATCTGTCCATAAATTTACATAGATAACTGGATGCAAAAAGACTTTGGATTTTTTCCATTTCATCTTAACAACTCTAAACTTTTAGTTTTTAATATCTTGAGACACAAAAGAGAAAAAAAACTTCATCCTATAGTCCACAGTTTTGATGATGTGATCAATTCTCAGATATGGATAAATTTTAGAACCAGTTTGAATTGACATATTATCCTTAAAGCCTTTTATTTATAGTGTCATTTTTTTTAAATTTCAATTCTAAAAATATTGTGCAAATTTTTTATCTATAAGAAATTATACAAAATATAATGTTTTCTTCAGAAGAAGAAAAAAAAGCCAGTCGACTTTCTTTTGTTCCATAACAAATATTTTAATTAAATAAAAATAAAAGCTTTATTAATCAAAAAAAAAATATAATAATAAATTTAATCAATTAAAAAAAATGTTTCTAGTCAATCCAGTTTTGCATTTATTCCCGTTTTAAATAGAAAATAAAAAAAAACAAACAATTTAATTTTTTATATTAATAAAAATTTAAACAATTATATTCAAGATTTGATGATAGTTAACTTAAAAAATAAAATACTTTCAAATAAATAACAAAAATAATAATGCTTAACAGTGTGCTTGCCTCCCAAAAAGACACTAATAAAAAAAAAAACCAAAAATTAAATTTTTATAAAAAGAAAGGTTAAAAAAAATATTTACACATCCAATAATAATTAAAAACCAAATTACTTTACCAAAGACTTTATAACAGTATACATATACGCCAATAATAATCATAATTGTATTTGGTCAAGAATTTAAAAAAGAAAAAAACAACATACAACAAAGAAAAGGTAAAAAGATTCTCAATAAAAAATGTATTTGGTGAAAGTCGTCGCATTCGCACATTGGGTGAAGGTCGTCCATCGTCCGTCACTACTACCAACAGTTTAACATTTAATAAATCGGAAAATAGATGGCGCCTGTTTGGTTTCGTTTCTTCAACTTTAAAGTAAGACAAGAAAAAGATTTGACCTTTATTGCGATAAATGGCAATGAAGTTGGTGACGATTTTTGACATAAAGACGACTTTTTTTTTTAAATAAATAAAATCAAAAATGGTAAGAAAAATATTTCTTTTTTTTAAAAAAAAAACTTTAAAGTAATTATAACAATTCTTATTTAATAATAACCGTAAAAAATTCAAATTCCCTTTTTTAAAAAAAAGAAACAATTAAATGTTAATTATTTGATAAAAATGAAATTGATTTATTGAAAAAGGCAAACTGATTAAGAAAAAGAATTTTTCTAGCGCAACGTACTAGATTTGCTCGATTCAAAAACGAACGGAACATTGAAATTGAAACTTATCAGTGTCAAAGCTATTAATGAGAAAGGTTCTTTTGATTTCAAAAGAGAGGAAAACAATATACGAGTATACACTCATATCAGCCATTTGCAATATAATATTAAATACAATGTATTGTCTAGCAATAACTTTCGTTTATTTATTGAAAAAAGATTTTTGTACAAAAATAATATTTTTTCTTTACTACAGATGGAAAATTACCTTTAATGTAGAAATGTGTGTGTGTGTGTGTGTATACGGAGAAAATAAGTATTTTTTATTAGGATTTTTAAAATAAATATAGAAAATTTGTTTTTTATTTACAAACAAAGAAATTTTTTTCGTAATATTCAGGATCATTAAAAAAAAGTTGTTTTTTGTAGTTCGCAAAGTAGAACCTTGTCATTTGACAGCTGTTAAAAATATATGTCAAAAAGTATAGCGAATTTTGAATTTCCGAGGGTTACGTATATTCGATTTTCGATTTTTTGTGTGGCATTATGTTGGTACTAATGACTCTCACGTATGCCGCCAAGTTCGGCCATTTTTAATGTTCAGTTAATTTTTGACAGCTGCTTTGCTTGCACGTGTTTTGGCTCGTCTTCGATTTTTGCTCAATTTCGACCAAAAACAGCATCACATTAACATTGCTGAGCTGATGGACTCTGTCCGCGATGACCCAAAATTGCTCCATAGGGTCATAACTGGTGCCGAATCATGGGTTTATGGTTATGACGTGGAAACCAAGATCAATCATCCCAATGGAAGCTGCCGCACGAGAGTAGAACGGTCAATAAGGAATATTACCTGCAAGTTATGCGCAAGTTGCGTGAATCAATCCGCCAGAAACGCCCGGATTTGTGGGAAAACAAAAATTAACTTTTGCCATTTTTGGCCAAAAATAACACACTAATAATGCCGCAGCCTCCGTATGTGTATTCCCCAGATCTGGCACCCTGTGACTCTTTCTTGTTCCCCAAACTGAAGAACCCCATGACAGGACGACGCTACGAGAAGATAAAGAAGACGGCATCGAAGGAGAAGCTGAACAAGACAGAAAAAACGATTTTTTGAAGTGCTTCGAGGATTAGAAAAAATGTTGGCACAAGTGTATAATATCTAGGGGGGATTACTTTGAAGGGGACAAAATAGATATTCATGAATAAATAAACAATTTTTGAAAAAAAACACAAAATTCGCGATACTTTTTGAAAAGACCTCGTATTTAGCAATTTTCTAATATAAATTGTTTTACCACTAAATAATGCGTTTAAAGTGTGTGAATTCTTACAAAAGTGGTTATTCTGGCATACCCCGGTTTCGTGTAAAATTTTCTTCAGCAATGAGGCCCATTTCTCGTTCGGTAGAAATGGGGCTCTTTAAACCACAAGTGACTTGTAGATGTAAAAGCCACTGTATCGACGAAAAACTATTCATTTTGACCGAAAGATATTATTAGTCCAACCGTATTTCTTTAAAAATAAAGAAGCAGAGACTGTTATCGTCAATTCTGGACTCTAATCAACTTTTTTTGAGCTAAATTTGCCGATTTTAATTTTGAACCATGTGTTGGGACTAAGCTTAAAGATTTTAATTTGGACCATGTGCGCCACAGGCCCCTAAAATCGTACTATTCGATGCTGTTGGCTAATGACACCTTTAGGCAAATATTCTGACCGAAATAAAGAAGTACCGAAATTTTTTTGGCATAATTTTGAATTATTTTTTGGACCCTATTAAAAAGACCACAAGCCACATAATATAACAAATTTTGGCCTAATTTCGCGAAAATTCCCAGATCGCATAATATCGAGATTCGCTGATGTCCATTTGCCTTCAAGATTATGAGATTTTTCGTTCGGTAGATACTCCACCAATAAGCAAAACTGCCGTTTATGGGGTTTTTTAAACCACAAGTAACTTGTAGAAGCCATTGTATCGACGAAAAGTAACTGGCTGCTATGCATTTTGGTCTGCTTCTTAATTTATAAATAAATATGTCATTACCCCATATTTATTTGAAAATTAAGAAGCAGAGACTGTTATCGTCAATTCTGAGTTCTAATCGACATTGTTGGGACTAAAATGAAAGATTTTATTTGGACCATGGGTGCGACAACCCACCAAAATCGTACTATTTGATGCTGTTGAAGAAGGAGAGACCGTTACCGACATTTTTTTGGTCATATTTAAAAAAAAATTTTTTGGACCATATTGCCGAATTGCGCAAAAATTTCCCAGACCACTTAATATCAAAATTTTCTGATTTCCATTTGCCTTCAAGATTATGAGATTTGACACTGTTGGTATTTGTCTTTTGGGACTATGAAAAATCGTATTTTACATAAATAATCTTCAAACTTTCTAAGATTACAATGCAAACTTTTCCAAAAAAAATCATCAAAAATTACCTCAAAAGGATAAATTTTTGCAGGAAGTCTCGTACGACTATCTGAATGATTTTACTTTCAACACCTTAATGCCACAAGATTTAATTAATACAAATAAAAAAAAATCAAATCGAAATTATAATTTTAAAAAAATTTGTTTTATTTACCTTTACTTTCCGAAACATAAATTGAATAGCCCTTTTGTCCATATTATATAGTATTTAAATAATGAGAAATGAAAGTAAAATTCTTCGAAAATTATAAATAGAATTTTTAGTGTTGTTTTTTTAATTTTTTTTTTATTTTTGTATTTTTATCATTATTCTTGTATTATTTTTTTTTCTATTTTATTTATTTCCTACCATAAAAAGAACAACATAAATTCAGGTCAGCTGATCTTGTTCATCGTAAAGTGAAAGACGAACAACAATTTTCTTGTGCCAAATTTACTGTCTTACACTTTGTTGTGACGATAGATATTTGATATGGAAATAAACTCTCGAATATCACATCACATCGTCTTAAGAAACTAATAAATATGTTTTGCTGCCATTTTGGTGGGCTGATGGGAATAATCAAGAAGAAATCACCAATCGAACACATGTCGCAATGAGCCATCGTTTACTATCCGATAAAAACGCTTAATGTGCGCCTATCTTCGATTATCTGTAATTCAATTTGTTTTTATTAAAGTGATTACATAGAAAAGTGCTCGTTGGCCGTTCGTGTCCACAATTTTTCTGTCGATATCGATCTTTTCTTGATGTTCACACGCATAACCATCAAAACTATATAAAACTCCTACCATTTGAATAGTATTGATGATTCGTTTGATAGTCATACTAATATCCTGTCTAGATGGTGAACATTCTATCCTATCCTCTACGCTTAGCCGTACTTGGCACAGTGTACTCTTAGGTTTATACATAAATTAGTTCTAGACTATTTATTAAACATCTCACATTCCTGACTAACAGGATGAATCTCCGTGGCTGAGAATAGATACGATGAACGACAGAGTACAGAAGACGATGGAAGACCAACGATGGACTACGATTAAGGTATCTAGTTTGAAGATCATCTTTGGAACGCATCACATCGACCATAGATGATTTATGCGTTGTGGTTTTTTTTTGTTGCAATTTATTTATAAGAAAATCAAATTGATTCCAACTAAACTAAAATCAAGTTAGTGCTAGGCTAGTCGGCACAACATATGTAAACAGGACATTGTACTCGAATCTATGTCTACCCTAACCTGAAAGAATATTTACAAAATGTTCACTATCACGACAGAAGATAATTGCACATGTCGGAATAGATACTTTCCGAAATGATAAATAACAAAATCAAAATGCCTGAACGGAAAATATTTCTCATCCATAGGCGTTAGTTATGTGAACTTATTTAAGATAGTCTAGTCGAGCATAGTTAGTGTTAGTTGTGAGTATACAAATATATGCGCAAGGAGCAGGGAAGATTTCTTAAAACTATTACATATTAATGCGCTCGTATTACAAACCTGCCCCTAATGCTGCGCTCCAAGCAGTTTCAGTTTTGAGATATTTTCCAAGAATTTTCCTTGATCTCCTTTAATTTATTACAAATCTCCTGTAACACAATCCTTATCCTTATCAATACAGACAAGCCATACAATGTTGGAGGTGATTGCAAATTTTTTTTTTTAATTGGAATAGTTGTTGTCTGTTGGCCACGTATTTGTTGGAAGTTGGATGTTGTTGTCTGTCTGACAAAGAATCACTATTCACCATCGTTGTCGCCATCGGCTTTTGGTCATTTCTCTAACATAATTTCATGTTATATGCTTTTTTTACCAGATTGCATGTTACATACAAGAAAAAAAAAAGCTACTTTATTTTTCCACTCAAACCTAATAACATCAACAAGTAGTTAACTGCTGTATACGATTATAAACATGATTTTAGATGGCTGGCGCCAAGAGAAAATCATACAAAATGTAGCCATTTATGGTAGTGATGTGTGTAAACTCTGCAACATTTTAGTATATAATTAATTCAATTGCATATTTACCATATCTTCAAATATATTAGTTCACTTTTACGAGTATGTGGAGTTTAAAAATAGTCTATCTGGTCGAGTTTGGGGCTAAGACTAGTTCAGTTTAGTATAAAGTTTTGTGAAAATGGTTCTAGTCCAAACAGACAATTTTTCTAAATGTTGTAACTTTTTCTTTTTTAATATTACTTGAATTTGATTTGATTTGTTACATTTTTATTTGTAGATTTTTATTTGACACATTATAGATAAAATACCAACCAATTAGAAGAGTTGCTTTTCACACCAAAAATGAATGAAAACCAGCATGTACACTACAGATCAAAAGTATGCGACCAATAAAAGGGAAATTCAAGAAAAGCTCAGAAATTTAAATGAACAAACAAAAAAATATTAGTTTTTTTTTTAATTACAAAAAATTTTTAATTTAAATATAAAAGACAAATTACGAGGTCTGTTCAAAAAGTATCGCGAATTTTGTGTTTGTTTTTCAAAAACTATAAAGAAAATACTTCCTTTTTCCTTTTTATATAATTTTCATTCTCGTAAAAGGTTCAAGCTCACCTATTAGATCAAGTGCTCTAAACTATTTTGAGTCAAACTTCTCGAACAAAAAGATTTCGACCAAAAATAATTTAAGGCAAAAACTGACAGTCAATTGTCAAGCCATTCTAATCCACGACTAGTCCTAAATTCTGAGTAAGAATATTGCTAAATATTAGAACTGGGAATGATGTTCCTCCTCCATTTAGTACCCTTTCACATCCCATTTGTCTATCCTGCGACGACGTCCACCTTATTGTCATACCCATAATGGTTTATTTAACAAACGAACAAAAGCACACCTAAAAGTCAGATTTTGATAATATTTTTATGTCAAAATCCACATACGAAGTCTGTTCAAAAAGTATCGCGAATTTTGTGTTTTTTCAAAAATTATTTATTTATTCATGAATATCTATTTTGTTGTTTCCTTCAAAGTAATCTCCACCAGATATTATTGTGCCAACGTTTTTTCCAATACTCGAAGCACTTCAAAAAATCATTTTTTGTGATCTTGTTCACCTCTTCCTTCGATGCCGTCTTTATCTCCTCAATCGTAGCGTCGTCCTTTCATGGGGATCTTCATTTTCGGGAACAACAAAAAGTCACATGGGGCCAGATCTGGGGAATACGATGGCTGCAGCATTATTAGTGTGTTGTTTTTGGCCAAAAAAGGGGCGTTATCATGGTGCAAAAGCCAATTTTTGTTCTTCCACAAATTCGGGCGTTTCTGGCGGATTGCTTCGCGCAACTTGCACATAATTTGCAGATAATATTCCTTATTGACCGTTTTACCCTGTGGCAAGAACTCATGATGCACCACGCCCCTGCAATCGAAGAAAACTTTAAGCAAAACCTTCACATTCGACCGAACTTGGCGCGCTTTTTTCAGTTTTGGCTCGTGTGGCAGCTTCCATTGGAGCCATGCATAAACATATGCGGAGCCATGCATAAACATCGACGGTCAAGCCAAAAAGTCATGGCTCGAAAGTCATGCTATGGGGCCAGCTCGGCGTGGTATATTATGAGCTGTTACAACCTGGTGAAACCATCGCAGAAGCTCGCTACCGAACGCAACTGATGCGTTTGAGCTGAGAATTGAAGGAAAAACATCCACAAAACGAGCAAAGACACTTTGAACCATGAATATGTGAGCATCACTTCCGATGCTCATGGCTGAGCAGCACTTCCGAAAACGATCTTGGTGTTCGAAAAGAAATATCGAAAGCGGACATTTGTCAAATGAAGGTTATGCTCTCAGTTTGGTGGGCTCCTTGCGTGCTATGACGTCCAATTCAGATGAGGCTGTAAATCAGCACCTTGATCAGTTTTTCGCCGATGAGGAAGGGCGCGGAATAATGCAGTTCGCTGAAAGATGGCCATAAATTTTATGGAGCAAAATGTGCAATACATCATTGATTGATCTTTGTTCTTTATATAAATAAAACACTTCTTAAAAGAAATGTGTCATGAACCCAATATTTTCACACAATCTAGAAAAGAATATGTTCTCCCCACGTGGGTTCATGCAAACTTTTTAAAAAATTATATTTCAACTAGTGTGCCTTGAAACTTGAAATAATACACTGATCAAGTGCTTGGGGATCAGTTATGTTGAATTTGATGATATAAATACAACTATCACAAATCTATAGGATGGTCTCGATTTTTTTTTTCTTTATTTAAAGTTCAATATCGAAAACGAAATTATTATAGAGTCAGTTTTGAAATATAGTTGCTGTGACGCAAGCTTTTTTACTAAAAAATTTCAACTGCACTAATTCCTTATGCTTTTACCGTCTATATGCATTTTTTTCTTGTGTGTGCATATTATCTGTAATCTAAATAATTAGTACTTTTTCCATTAATTAAAAATTTGTATCTCAAAAGTAAGAAATACTCTAATTTTTTATAAAAAACTCTTTTGAGAAGTGTTTGTACTTCTAATACTCTGACCCGATCGTGTTATAGTGAAATTCAAGACCGTTTAAATTGAATATCTTCCGTTCTTTCCCGTGCAATTCGAATACCGTGTTAACCGCGAATTACCAATATTATACAATATTATAAATCCAAAAGAAGTAACATAAGTTTTCAATTTATTAAGATTTTAACCAAAGATTTCTAAAGAAAAATGTGGCTATAAAGATGGTTGTATACTTTTGACCTACAGTTTACAGAAAGAAAAAATAAAATTTCCTCTTCTTTTGAAATTTAATAGCGGTCAGTTAATTGTATTTTGTATAAAAATCGACTGAGGTTTTTCTAGAAAACCGATGATGTTCATTAGAAATGGAAATTTTTATATAAGGTTTTCCAATAAGAGTGATATGATTTCTAAGTGACGTTTCGGCCATTTGTAATATAATTTCAACATGGAGAGATATACACAAGAACAACGTTTACAAATTATTTAATTTTATTATCAAAATAATCGTTCTCCAATTGCAACTTTTCGTGCGCTCACTTTCATCTGAGTGGTGCGGTAAATAAACAAAACTGTCGATTCTGGTGCGAAGAAAATCCACAAATTATTCATGAACACCCATTACATACACATAAATTGACAGTTTGGTGTGGTTTTTGGTCTGGTGGAATCATCGGTCCGTACTTCTTTCGAAATGAAGCTGGTAACATCGTTACTGTCAATGGAGAGCGGTATAGATCGATGATAACCAACTTTTTATGGCCAAAATTGGAAGAATTGACAACATTTGGTTCCAACAAGATGGGGCTACGTGCAACAAGCGAATTATTGCGAGAAAAGTTTGGAGGTTCGTTTATTTGAAGAAATTGTGACATTGAATGGCCTCCAAGATGTTGTGATTTATTTTTCTTGTGGGTTTATTTGAAGTCATTGGTCTTTAGCAATAAACCAGGCTCTTTTCAAGCTTTAGAAGTCAATATTGAACGTGCTATTCATGACATACGACTTGATTTAGTGGAAAAAGTGCTCGAAAATTGGGTCCATCGAATTCGTTCCTGCAAAAGAAGTCGTGGAGGCCATTTGAATGACGTTTTATTCAGAACTTAATTGTATTGATTGTAGTTCACATTAAATAAAAAATATTTGAATTTCCTTAACATATTAGTATGTTTTATTGTTGAAAAGAAATCATATCACTCTTTTTGGAAAACTCTATAAAAAAAAACAATTATTCCACACAGGCTGTACTCACAGTAGTTTTGTACCTAAGTTGTTGAGGGCAATACTGTTAAAAATTCTTAATTTGCATTTAATAAAAATGATAATAATTAACGTGGTAAATTTTTTAAGCTAAAATGCAACCTTAACTATTTTTGTCAATTATTTCAGGTTTTTTTTTTTGACTAAAGAAGGTAAACGTAAAATTTTTGTAAATTTACACAAACTATTTCCAAAAAAAAACCACTAAAAAATTGCACCAAAATTTGTTTTTTTTCTAAAAAAAATTTTGATAATGAATATTGCCATTTTTATTGGATGTAAAAATTACATGAATTTCACATCAGCTATGATGAGTATTATTAGTTCAAATAATTTTAACATGCAATCACATACCGGATGTTATTACGTAAAAAAAAAGAAAAAATTTCATGATCACATCATTTATTGCTTAAAATTGGCACTGCTCAAAATCAAATACTATTCACACTATTTCATATGTGTCATTGGTAAAATACTAAATCAAAATAAATAAAACTGAACTTTTGCAAATATACTCAATCGTATTTAAATCCTATAAGATAATATTTAGATACTAATTGACTGTAAAAAAAAAAAAACTTATTCACGCGAGCGCATCTAAAATATTTAATGAAAAATCTTTTAAGTTGTTCACTTTCAGTAGTGTTTTTTTTCTACTTCAAACTAATATTTTTCTCAATATATTTATAATATGACAGAATTTAAATAAATCATTATTTCTAAAAAAATCATAAAATTAATCTATTTGCACAAA
This sequence comes from Atherix ibis, assembly GCA_958298945.1. NCBI lineage: Eukaryota > Metazoa > Arthropoda > Insecta > Diptera > Athericidae > Atherix > Atherix ibis. Next base: position 21,936,257 of record OY282607.1, read on the forward strand.
CATTTTCTTCTCTCAAAGTTAAGGAATTCATCAACAAAGTATCTTTAAAAAATTGTTCAAATTAGGACTATTTGCAAAAATTATATATTTTATAAAAATAACTATAAAAAAACCTCCAATAAGAGAAAATTAGCATTCACTTTAGTAAAAAAAAATATTCCGAATTTTATAGTTGAAAAAAAAACGTAAATTGTTAGTATACGAAAAACTAGTATCTGCATAGAATGTTGTTCACCTTGATAAGATACAATTGCTCAGTATCTATTTTAATACAATGCAATAGGAACATTTTTGTTTTGTTGGGTAAAATAAGAAAATATTTAAAAAATTATAAATAAGAAAAATGTGCATTATCCATAAATATAATAATAATATTAAAAATACTAGTTTCGTTTTATAGCAGAAAAGAGCAAACGCTCAATAGACAAGTTTTCGTGGATAATTTTAGTTTCGATATTCAATAAAAAAAATTTTCAATTTTAAAACTATTAAAATTAATAACAATTTAAATGATAATTAATTTAATTTTTTTTTTGATTTTTAATAATAAAAAAATGTCACAACAAAAAAAAAATTTTGTTGTCAATCCTGTTGGATTTATTTATATAAGAAGAAATCCATTAAATATTTTTAAAATTATATTTTCATTTGAAATTTATAAAACATTTTCATTTTGAATTTTAATTTATTATAATTAATTTGTAAATGAAATTTTCAAATAATAAAGATTCTTTTTTTTGTATCGCAATTGGATTGGAAACCGTGATTACTTGTAGGAGAGCAGTTGAGAATATCTATCGCGCTGAGGAGATGCAAAATGGCAAAGATCGATCCATTTTGGTATAGGAAACTATTTTTAAAATTAGTAGATAGATTGTGTGATTCTACACATCCTTTGTAGTTATACAGCTTGTTGGCGATAATTATCGTGAACAGAAGTGTGAATTTTACCGAATAGAAGTTATTTTTTCCACGAAGAAGTGTGGGCAATTTGAAACTGCAATTAATCTCGTCAAACCACACAGAATATAATTTTAAAAAAAATCCAGTTGTCATCTTTATTGTCCACACTTATTGTCCGGTCCCCGATTGTATTCGGTATTGGTTCCAGGTCATGATGGTATCCTTGGCTATAATCGACCTAATCAACTGACGATGAAGGCTCTACACTGTCCTATTCTCACTGTATTACCAAATTTGCCGCATCTATGTGTACTGACAAATTCTTTACAAAAAATAGATTGTACCAACAGACTAGACCAATTCCAAAATTCTGAACAAGAAAACTTTTCCGAATTCGCATTGGGCATGTTGAACTTATCCACAATTTCCTCTTCGATAACCAACCTAGTCCGTTGTGCCATTCATCTGAGATCTTCAACTTACTATGCTAAGAGAATGACACCTAACCCAAAATTTATTTTTGAACAGGACCTCTTCCATTGTGAAGTCCTTAGATGGAAAACTTTATTTTTCTAACTCTGAGGTTAATTTTCAAAAATATTCAAAATTTCTTCACCAAAAAATTCCTCCCTCCAACCAAAATTCACAAGAAAAATTGGCAATACCCTTCACTCATACGCCAAATGATGTCACCAAAGGACCTCATGTTCGTGGCGCTACAAAATACACTCTGCCTATTATCACAGAGACCTTACTTCCATTAAAAAAAATTCGTTTGGTATAATCCAGAAAGAATTTTTTTTGACGAATCTACTCTCACACAGATGGCGCTGTCTTTTTGGTAAATTCGTTTCTGTTCAAATTGTTTTTTTTTAGTTCTTTATCTACTGTTTTCGATGCCAATAAGTTACAATTTGAACAGTAGATAATTTGCAACAGGATTGGTATAATCTAGAAAGAATTTTTTTTGGACGAATCTACTCTCACACAGATGGCGCGTCATTCGATAAATTCGTTTCTTTTCAAATTGGATTTTTTAGTTCTTCATCTAAAAATTCGTAATATTTTCTTTGTTTTTCGATGCCATTAAGTTATTAGTAATATAATTCGGACTATAAATTAGACAGCATATTACAAAACGATCGAAAAGACTAAATTATTATTAATCAACTTAGACTTGGCTGACTAATGATTTAATTGATGCCAATAATTTGTTATTTAACAAAATTTAATTTATTTTATTAGTCAGAAATAATACAACTAATCTGAAGCTGAATTATTGTTCTTTATCGGGCCCGATTAACCTTTGGTTTTTTGACTGTTGCAAATTATTTAGTATACGAGGTCTGTTCAAAAAGTATCGCTAATTTTGAATTTTCGCGGGTTGCGCATATTCGATTTTCGATTTTTTGTGGCGTTATGTTGGTACTCATGTCTCTCACTTATGTTAACAAGTTCGGCCATTTTTAATGTTCAGTTAATTTTTAACAGCTGCTTTTTTGCACGTGTTTCGGCTCGTCTTCGATTTTTGCCCATTTTAAAAAATGGATTAAAGAATCTGTTTCGGGAACAAGAAAAGTCACAGGAGGCCAGATCTGGGGAATACAGTGGCTGCGGCATTATTAGTGTGTTGTTTTTTGCCAAAAATTCGCGCACAAGCAACGATGCGTGAGAAGGGGCGTTATCGTGGTGCTAAAGCCAATTTTTGTTCTTCCACAAATCCGGGCGTTTCTGGCGGATTGCTTTGCGCATAAAGCCTACAAGTTGAGCATAACTTGCAGGTAATATTCCTTATTGACCGTTCTACCCTGTGGCAAGAACTCATGATGAACCACGCCCCTGCAATCGAAGAAAACTGTAAGCAAAACCTTCACATTCGACCGAACTTGGCGCGCTTTTTTCGGTCTTGGTTCGTGCGGCAGCTTCCATTGGGATGATTGAGCTTTGGTTTCCACGTCATAACCATAAACCCATGATTTGTCACCAGTTAAAATTTGGGTCATCGCAGACAGAGTCCAACAGCTCGTTCGCAATGTTAATGCGATGCTGTTTTTGGTCGAAAATGGGTAAAAATCGAAGACGAGCCAAAACATGTGCAAGCAAAGCAGCTGTCAAAAATTAACTGAACATTCAATATGGGCGAACTTGTCGGCATAAGTGAGAGACATAAGTACCAACATAACGCCACAAAAAAATCAAAAATCGAATATACGTAACCCGAGGAAATTCTAAATTTGCGATACTTTCTCTGATTTAATAAACTATTAAAATTTCGTAATTATGGAAGCTTTGAATAAATTAATTTTTTAGTATTTATAATAATTTTCCTTATTTTCTTATATATGGTACTCCTTAAAGTACAATAAAATAGTTCTAAAAAGTCGATTAATCAATCTAGAATACTCTTATATGAACTGTATCTACAATAATACACAATTACTTATCAAAACAAATTTATTCACAATACAATAAAAGTGGATATTATTTTATGAAAAATGATTTTATCAATTAAAGATAGTTTTTTTCTTCCCAGAAACAATTTTCACCTTTACAATATGATCAAGTGAAATTAATTAAATTTTTCACACGACTATTTATAATTAGACAAAAACTATACACGTAATAAATTATCAGTTAGAAAATAATATTTAATAATAAAACAAACATTTCCTTATTGTAGGTAATTTTGTCTCAATAGATAACCATCTTGACTCCATTTGTTGTTAGACGATTATATAAAAAAAATATCATTTTTCTTCTTATAAAACGAGTATTAGCAACTCTATGATAATAATTTGATATTTAAACTCATTTCAATTAAAAAAATATATGAAATTATTTATTCTGATTGGATTATTATTGCAATATTTTAAACACGGAATAAATTGTCGATAGAAGAAGAAGAACAAGAATGTTAAGTTCAGTGTAGATACTATCGATAATATCTATTAAACTTAACATTCACGTTCGTAAGTTGAATTTTCTTCTAAGCACTGTTTTACCTCATAAAGATCGGTGTCCTGACATTTATTACTATTATTATAAATAATAATAAAAGTCATTATTATCATTAGAGGGAGTCATCGCTTTCATGGATAGACTTACTATATAACAGTTTTTATAAGTTGGATAATTTAAGTAAAATAAAATATATTTTACTATATTAAAATAGACTTTATAAAGACGAAGATAAATTGATATTTTGATAAATTGAAAACTAATAAAATTTATAATAAAGAAAGCATAGAGAAATTTTTTTTTATATTGATTGTGAATATGCATGCCTAATGATCGTATGCTAGCCACCCTGTAGGTGAGAAAATTTCGAGTCAACTATGATTATGGAAGAAAGATCATCGACGACTAACGATCAAATCCATTACGGCGTCTATGATAAAGATCTTCCAACAGTCCGAACTGCAATTATAACCCGAAACGATGGGGCATTCATCCACTGATCAGTGATCTAGCTCTAAGCACGTACCTGTATAGATATAAAATAGTAATAGATATAGACAACAGTAAATCGTCGTCTGTGCACCTGTTGTTGTTGTTGTTGTTGTTAATGTTGTACATGTCCACGCAACTATTCACACTAATCCCTGTTTGGACGTGGCACGTACATTCAACTATGGAAATTTATTCGATCAAGACTTATGGTGGTACAGTGGCCATTTATATAAATAGATTTTCCTTGCAGCTAATTCACCTTTGGGCATCTTCAGGCATACCTAATACCTGAACGCCTGGTATTTCTTCATCTTGTTCGTATCTATGCATTTCTTCTATATATAGAAATAAATAGATTTTAATCAAATTTCAGTTTAAAAATAGATAAAATTCTGTCAGATACTCTATTAACTAACTAGCCTTTTAGGTACATATACGGTAGCTTAACTATATATCATACACACCTTAAACTGACACTGGCAAAATGTAATCGAGCTAAATTTAAAATGGAGTCTTGCACAAGAAAAATTGAAATAATTATAAAAAAAAAATAAACAATTTACTTTTTCTATTTAATTAAAAATAAATTCAAATATTTAATTAATTTTTATGAAACTAAATCACATTAAATGGATACAAGCAAATTAAATATACCATAAACAAAAGCTACCATAAAAATCAGTATCAACTGAAAGTGTTTATTTTCTTTAAAAGAAATTTTATTTATCTTTGCTAATAAAAACAAATTTTTTTTTTAATACCTCAATTAAATTAAAGTTTTTTTTTTTTTTGGAGAAATTTCAATCAGAAAGCTTTTGTTTATTTTTCACTTAATAAAAATTATACAATTTTTAGTTCAACAATAATTAATCAACAGAAAACTATATTTTTATTTAAAATTTGTAGTAATATTAATAACAGAAATATAAAATAATAATTTTGGGCTATGCATTTTGGTCTTTGAAAAGTAACGTTAAATAAACACATTTGAAATTCAGATTTGACAATATTTAAATTTGGCTGTAAGTCAACGCATTACTTGAAGGTTGTTGGTTTTTAAATGTTCTAAATATTGACGATCTTTTGAATAGCCGCACAATAAAAATTCCAACAGCGTCAAATCCGAAGATCTTGTAGAACGATGAAAAGCCAAAATGAGTCGAACTTTGTGACTTGTTGCGCCATCTTGTCAAAATCACAAATATTCCATATTAAAATCGGTCATAACGCTCAAAATTAACGATTCCAAAAAAATACGGGCCAAAAATACCTTCAGACCAAAATGCACACGAGACAATATCTTCTGCAAAGTCCCTTGTGGTTTTAAGAGCCTCATATATGCTTATTTTCCTTATTGACGTATTCCATTGAGCAACAAAAAAATGAACATCATTGCTCAAAAAAAAAATCAAAAACAATTTATAATTCAATTTTGATTGTAATATAAAATGTCAAACTTTAATTAAACTAAATAAATGCCACTTTGGATGACATAAATGTTTGCCAAATGTCAAATATGACATTGATGCACTATTCAGACCTTAGATTAAATAATACCTCAAATTTTCGTATATGTTCTGGCTGAATTATTGCAAAAGCGGCGAGAAAACGTACTACTTGCATACATTTGAATAGAAATTCTTATGACACCCATGACATTTAGTTTTCGTAATAGAAATTTATTGAATACGAAAAACATAATTTATATTCATTTTAATTCATTTATTGCAAGCAAAAATACAAAATTTTATTTGTAACATAATATTTTGATATAAAATGGAATTGTTTATTTTAGATTTGTTATTTTTTGTTGTAAATATCAATTAAATATCAAGCGCAGCAATTTTGTAGACTTACGGAGAGTTTTACAACACGCCATTCTCCATGAAAGTGGTGGTAGCATACCGAAATGCTTGCATACTTTTGTTGATTTTAAAGTTGTCTTATTTGACACTTATCGGAAAGTGCCAATGAAAGTGTGGTTTTAATATTTTTTAAAGCATTTACGAAAAAGTAAGTATTTATATAAATAGTTATTTTGTTGATAACATTTAAAATAGGAAGTTTTTATTTCAGAAAATAAAGTGTTTCATAAAGGGTTTCTGGTCATTGTGCAACGGAATGAGAAAGTCAGAAATTTCTTTCTTTCAGTAAGTTGACATCTTCATTTTTACTACATAAATTAAGAAAATTTTTGTGTATAATGTATTTAAATGACTTTTAATGATTTATTTGGTTCAAAAAAGTGATTAAAAAGTGAAAAGTTCTGCATTCAATAAATGTAAACAAATGTGATGTTGACAGTTCAATGTTTACCAGAAAATATTGTAGTTCAGTGCCAGTGTACGTAAAGTGTATGTAGAGAAAATTTAAGGGAACGAATTTTTCAGTCTGTTTTCCATTGCTCTTTTCATTGTGTTAAAATAAATAAAGTATATTCGGTAGGTTTATTATTTAAATAAATTCGTTTTTGCATTTGTGCTTTCGCTTGCACTATTAGTCCATTTACTAAATAATAATGTTTTCAATTTTTTTTTTAGAATATTAGTTGTTAATTATTAAATTTTCCACCTTGTAACTTAGTTTTAAAGCATTTGCTATAATGTTGTATACGATTAACTTCTATATTATTAAGAATTTTATGTAATATTCTATGTAATTAATGCTTTCTTTTTTAATTTAATTTAAATGCAAATTGCCTTTTTAAATTACTAAATTCAATTCACACAAACACACATTTATATTATAGAGAAGTTTTCAATTACATTTAAAATTTATAATTACTAAGTTTTGATGTGATTTTAATTACAACATAATATCACATTCTCTTATTTAATTCATTTTGCATTTTTGGAATTGATTTTTATTTGTGCACATAATTGTTTTGGATATAATCAATTTAACTTCCACTTTATAATTCTGTTTTAATAAATAATATATAGTGAAATAAATAAATAATATTTTATTAAAATAGAATACTGTGTTTTATTGCAAATTTCTCAAAATTAATTCCATTAAAAAATAAAATTCGTTATATTAAAATAAACGATTTGTTTACGCATAAATGACATTACATATCAAAATGGTTTTAAACGAACCGTCGCTTCAATCGCATACTGAAGTTTAAAATTGGCCCCCACTGATTTACGCCGTTTCTGTTATTTCTTATAACGAATGTATTGCCAACCAAATTTGGACAGAATTTTTGTGTAGAGAGGCCTATTCCCAGTTCTTCTATAATCTAAGACTGCACTATCCACATCACGAAATCGATAACACTATATTAACCATAATTAAAATTATAAAAATACTTTCTTTTATCGCTTGCAAATACAATTGGAATAAATATACATATGCGCATATACCTACACGTATATGCGTTTACTTTCTTCAAATATTTATTCACTTATTTATTAGAAATGTTTCTATTATTTTTTTGATTTTAAATAAATTATTAAAATATTACTTACACACACCCCCTCCCCCCTACCCCTTTCAACAACATAATTTCTATTTAACAGAAAAAAGATTTTGGCTAAGTACAAATTAATTTCTTTTGGTTAAAATTCCCAAAAATTTTAAAAATTAAATTGATTTTTATATGAAATTAAAATTGAAACTTTCACTATCGTTAAATTACAAACTGTTATACTATTCGTAAGTGAAATGATATACACTGATTCCATCAATGAACACCTCAACCAACACCAACCAACCAACCAATAAGAAAAAGCAATTGGAAAAAAAATAATTTTTGAAAAAAAAAAAAAACAAACGAAAATTTTTTCTATGTGTGTATAAATGTATATAAATTTGTTGGTGTTCTTTAATTAATATTTAGTTATTTTTCTCTTTTATTGTTACTTTGTGAAGTTGTTATCATTTTGTGAGTGAGAGTAGGCAAGGCAAAATGATAAAGAATATCATCGTAGAGATAAAGAGAGAGAGAGAGAGAGAGAGAGAGAGAGAGAGAGAGAGAGAGAGAGAGAGAGAGAGAGAGAGAGAGAGAGAGAGAGAGAGAGAGAGAGAGAGAGAGAGAGAGAGAGAGAGAGAGAGAGAGAGAGAGAGAGAGAGAGAAAGAGAGAGAGAGAGAGAGAGAGAGAGAGAGAGAGAGAGAGATAGAGAAAGAGATTTTAATCAACAAAAACAATTTTTAAAAAATATGTTCAATAATAAAATATTATTATTAATTATTATGTAATTATATACAATAAGAGAAAAAAAAATACGAGGTCTGTTCAAAAATTATCGCGGATTTTGAATTTCCGCGGGTTGCGTATATTCGATTTTCAATTTTTTTTTGTGACGTTATGTTGGTACTCATGTCTCTCACTCGAAATTACAGCCCTGTCATTTGACAGCTGTCAAACATATATGCCAAACAAAATGGAATTTGTCTATTTTAAGATTTACCATTTAAATATATTAACAGATTATAAAATCGATAAAAAATACCCCAATCGGGTGCTGGAGCAACATGCTTTGGATGCTCGTTTATTTTCAATAAGCAAAAAATGTGGCTCTGAAAACTAACAAGTGACTGTGGAAAAACTATTGGATGTCTTTCACTTATGCCGACAAGTTCGGCCATTTTGAATGTTCAGTTAATTTTTGGCACAAGTATATAATATCTGGTGGGAATTACTTTAAAGGGGACAAATTAGATATTCATGAAAAAATAAAAATAATTTTTGAAAAAACACAAAATTCGCGATAGTTTTTGAACAGATCTCGTACAATCAACAATGACTTTTAACTATTATTGTAGAAAGAATTCCCAATTCCCAATGCTGTTGTCATTGTCAAAAATCTTAAAACCTTTACAATTTTATAGGAGTGAACAAAATTCTGACCCAGTTGAAATTGTGTACTTTGACTGCAACTGCAAAATTGAAAACAAAATCTGTTTCGGCGATTGGTTCATTCCTATAAAACTGTGATGATTTTAAAATTTTGACAATTCCCTCTTCAAGCAGTTAGTTTTCAGTTTTAGTCGGAATTGTGCTCTTTCAATTAATGTTTTTCTTTTCGATTGAGAAAATGAGAACCAATAAAATCCAGTGAAGAGAAATTTCCGCTTCTTTACCATGTTCTCTTTTTTTTCAACTGATATAGTCCAGATGATGTAAAAGAGCTCTATTTCATGAGAGAAGAGATATACAATAGAAGAAGTTAACTGTATAGTAAATCTCTTCTTTTTTGTTGTTGTGTAAAATGTTTTCTTTTCCTTGTTTACGATGACAGCATAATTAACTGATTAATTTCTATGACATACAATACGTAAAATTATGTTAAAAAATTTAAATAAATTTCTTCTATTAAAACAGGTTGTTTGATAAGAATTTAGTATATTTACAAAAAAAAAAAAAACGTTTGAAAAGTTGTTTACTAAACTATTATTAGGAGAATAATAATACTAAAAAAAATAAAAAAAATAAAAAAATAAGAAGAAAGAGAAAAGAATATTATTTGAGAGGGAAAAAGTGTTATGGTTGATCGGAGAATCACAGTCAGGTCGTTTGGAGGTTATGCGGATAAAGGTAACTTTTCCGGCACCACGACACATTTTCTTTTCATTAAATTTGCAAATTCGATCCAATCTGTTGATTGGTTATGCATCGAATACGATTGATAGACTAGACCCTATTTATAGAGGCTTTTTTTAAAAAAAAAAAAAACAAAATAAAAATAAATACACCTTAAAAGAAACACGTTGAGAACGACAATTTCAATCAAGTATTATTATTTGATGTTGACGGATAGATAGTTGAACGGATAGTCCAATTAGAAAAAGTGGAGCAGAAGAGTTTATAATTTGCCTTAAGGAGAGGATTTTCATTTGTTTTCTTTTTTGCTATTTTTTTTTTTTTTGTATTTGTATTTTGATATTTGAAAGTAGTAATATTATTTTAATATTTAGCTAAACTCTACTAACTGAATTTCTATATAAACACTGTAGACCCAAATTGTATGAATGGCAAATTTTTTATTTTATATTATATGGAAAAGTTTTCAGTTTTCTAATTGCATACACCAAACAACTAATCAATCCCACATCCAGTTTGTGCAACTGACGACAGAATAGTTAATTTGTTTGTTTGTCATTTGTTGCTGTTCCTCTTCGCCAATTAGCTAGAGTCTTGGAATTATGTCAATCAATATTAAATATTGGTCATCCCATCTCCATTGTATGTACAATAGATGTTAAGTTCAAAGCGGATGCATTTCTGATATTTGTGTGCATTGAAATTCCATCATATATTGGTAGTATCTCATATCACCTAATATTTATATACACAAAACTATACCGACAAATACAATTATAGGCCTTATGGAAAATAGATGATATTCACTTCTTTGGCACTTGTACTTCTACAATTTGATGATAAGTATTTGCGGTTCGAAATCTGATATTTAAATAGAAAATGGCAACTACAAATCATCACAAATCTTGTTGTTCAGTTACGCAATGCGACGACAAGGAAAAAATAATCAAACTGAACACGTACCAGATTTAAAAAAAAAAAAACCCAATTATTGTGAAAACTGCGGTTTTCATATTTATTTCAATATGAGTAGTTATTATTTATATTTAACAAATAATATATTTCTAGTGTTGTTAGTTGATGGATTTATAGGTTATCTAATAACCTTGTACAGGTAAGACTTCTTATTATAATAGCAGAGTTATATTGTATAGTAATAAGTATATAAACAAATTGACCATGCATTGCGAATTTCAAATGTATCTTTTTAGATTAGATTATTCCTTAAAGAAATAATTTCTCGTTAGACGAAAATATATAATAAACAAAAATTAACCACTTTCAATTTTACCTTGTAATCAATGTAGTGATGGAGAAAAAAAAATTGATTAGCAATAAAAGAAATTACTTTTAAATGAATATGGTAAACGAAATTGTAATTGATCATCTTATCTTAATCATGGAAAATAATATAAAAACCTGACATGAACCTTTTATTTTTCTTCAACTAACCAATGATTAGTGGAAAAGAAAGTAAATAATTTTTTTTTTAATGAGGAAATTCTTCGAAAAAAACTTTCATTTTATTGTTGGATTTTCTTATAATTATTTTCAAAATAAAAAAAAAATAATATTACTAGTAAATTGCATAAAAAAAACGGGTAAATTTTTCTTTTTTCTTTTGCAAATTTGAGGATATACAATGTAAGATTGCACAAAATCGATTGGTGGGTGGATGGTAAAGAGGCCAAAAACTATACAATAATTAAGATACGTGTAATTACCTTTGATGAGGGATTATAATATGATTTGACGATAGGCTTTTTCTCTTACTTCGGTACGATTGGGGTACTGAAACATTCGCTAAAATGCTGTAGGATTTACTATAGAACCTGGGACCACAAGCTCCATATTTGTAAAAAAAATATAATTTAGGGAATTTGCACCAATTCATGATCCAGCTAAGATAGCATCATGTCGATTAATCAGATCAAAAAATCGTGAACCTTTGCTTGGTGCCTCATTATGGAAAGAAGTAATCTTTCGCCCATGTTGCTTTTAGCGTAAAATATTGAAGTTTTTTTTAGAATTCAAGAGCAAATTCCCCATTAACTAGAAAACCATATACTTCTTGGGAAATTTGTATATGTTTTTGTATTATAAATAATGTAAAATCTAAGAACAGCGAGAAAAAAATGCCTTTACCTATTGAGGGATCGTTATTAAGGACGATTCTTGGTCTTAATTTTCGTTATTTTGTTTTTTTTTTCTTCTTCCTACAATTGATTGTATATTTTCTGTACTCTAAATATTCTCAAATTACAATATATTCTATTCTGCATAATTTCAAAATTCTGTGCACTTCCAGCTCTCTTGGCCATATCTCGAACTCACAGACTAAATTCGATCCAAATTCTCTTTTGATAAACAAACAGTTTTTCAAATTTCATTATATAATTTCAATATTTGTAAATAATGATTTAGGATACTTTTTTTTGTTAAAGAATATTTTTTTAAAAAAAAGGGGTTGTTTGATAAATACCTGGCCAAAAGTTTCCGTGACACGTAATTTTGAAATGTGGTACCGTTGAACATTTTATTGTTCAAGGATATACCAAAGATCATGTTTGTACCGGCAATTCTCTAACTTTAAAGCATTTAAAAACCAACATCCATCAGGTAATGGCCGAATTATAGCACGAAATATGCAAACAAATCGCCAAAAATAACCTTAAAAGCATACTCAAAAAATAATCTTATTCTGTACAATTTCGAAATTCTGTGCACCACTTCCAGCTTTCTTTGCTATATCTCGAGCCCACAAAATAACTTCGATCCTAATTATCTTTTTATAGGCAAAAAGTTTTTTTCAAATTTCGTTACATAATTTCCATATTTGTAAATAATGATTTAGTATACTTTTTTTTGTGTAAAAGAATATTTTAAAAAAAGGGGTTGTTTGATAAGTACCTGGCCAAAAGTTTCCATGACACGTAATTTTGAGATTTGGTGATAATTTGGCGCTGTCGAACTTTCAGCGGCTTGGGGGCAAGCAATTCTCAAACTTTAAAGCATTTAAAAACCAACATCCATCAGGTAATGGCCGAATTATAGCCCGAAATGTGCAAACAAATCGCCAAAAAGAACCGCAAAAGGATACTCAAAAAATAACTTTAAAAGTGTGTTTAATTTAACTTTACTTTCTGAAGCACAAATTGGATAAACCTATAGATGGATTTATATGGAAAAAAATGAAAAAAATTAATAAAAATTAATAGAAACAAAAAGGTCAGTTTATTCTGAAATAGTCCTCATTAACTATTGAAAAAGAGTTTGCTGTTAATCATAAAATTCGAAGACGATGTCAATTTCTTTTGAGAGAAAATGATTTAAAAGGAGTTCTTGAATCATATTTTCTTCTACATATTTAACTACATAATCAGAATATGTTATACATGCACACATTCTTGGGTAAACACAATTTCAATCGGGAATGTTTTTTTTTTTAAATTGTCATAGAAAATCAGGATCTTATATTCGTTTAAGTAGGCCAAGCTATTCTGTAGAAAAACTAGGTTAGATACAGAAGGGGTAACTTGAAAAAAAATATTTATTTTCGTTATTTCGTTTTTTTTTGTACTACCAACATAAATGAATGAATCATATTTGTGCAAATAAGTCAATGAGTATGCATATATTTTTTTTAAATGTACAATAGTTACAACAGACTTAGTAAAAATCTTAACATACAATTTTATAGGTCGTAATTGAAAGTTAACCATTGAAAACGTATTGTTCTAGTTTTTAATAGCTTTTTATAATAAATAAAATCGTATTTACAGATTTAAAAAAAAGAGAAGAAAAACACCATTTTATTATATTAAAGATTTTATATTCTACCAGAAAACATATGTTTTCGCAGAAGGTGGAATTGCTTTTGTATGTGTGCTGCATTTAATACTTTTTTTTTAAAGAATATTTTCCATTCGAGGTGAAATTTTATAATTAACTATAATTTTTATAGCAATTATTTTGATTTGATTTCAATACCACAGTTCAAAAACTATTTCTTTACTAAAACTATTCCTTATCTAATCGGTTTCTATTATGCACAAAATCATTTATTTTTTATACTATCAACTTACCGGGAATAAATATTTAATTATGTACCATTTTTTTATTTATTCTTTTTTATAAACCTTCGATTTCAATATAATAAAATTAGAGTTTCATAACAATTTTAGTAAGCTTTGTTAAGTTTATATGTGCTCTAATAAATATTATGAGTTTTGTAATAATTTAACACGGACTTTTAACAAGACTTCCTTATACTCTTCATATGATTTAATAGTTATTAGAAAATAAGAAAGTAATTAGAAAAAAAATTAAGATTTATAACGATAAGAAAATATTTAAAAAATTATTTCATTAAAATTACACCATTTTTATAATGAAAATTATTATTATGTGAGTAAATTTTTTTTTAAATATCATAGAGCTTTACGACCAATCTAAAAACACTGATTTCGTAATAAACTTTTTAATATAAGACACATTTTTAAATTACCGAACAAATATTACTCATTTTTCTTATATGATGCATAATATTGAGGTTCATATATATATTTTTCTTATTTACTTTTAAAACGTATTTTTACGCAAAAAAAAAATACAACCACAAATATTCCTACCCCTACAAAGATAGGATATCTATCATTTAATAATTATTAAATTTTATTTATAATTTTTTATGATTTGCCATTAGAAACAATCGTATAATAGTAAAATTACCACAAAAGTTAAATAAATCTTTTTTTTCTTCTTCTTTTCTATTAACTACTGGTTTAAAGTTCTATTGGCAAAAGATAACTTTTTATTACAAAAAAGATACATTATTTTAGTGGCTTGAATCTAACTATGACATCCATACTCATATTTGGTTTGTTGAGGTTAAATTTTAGGTCATGTTTTCATTAAAAGTAATTATTGTTTTTTTTCTGTATTTAAAAATAGGATTTTATAATTGTTTATTTTTCAATTTCAATAGAAATGTTTTGTTAACAACAGTCCGGTTCAGCGATAAAGACATTATATAGATATCCACAAGGAAAAGTTCTACTGAAAATTTCTACTCAAAAATCTACTGAAAATTTCTACTGAAAAATCTACTGAAAATTTCTACTAAAAATTTCTACTGAAAATATCTACTGACAAATCTACTGAAAATTTCTATTGAAAATTCATACTGAAAAATCTACTGAAAATTTCTACTCAAAAATCTACTGAAAATTTCTACTAAAAAAATCCTACTGAAAATTTCTACTGAAAATCTACTAAAAATTTATGGTGAAAATATCTACTGAAAAATTTACTGAAAATTCCTACTGAAAATTCCTACTAAAAAAATCCAACTGAAAATTTCTATTAAAAAATCTACTGAAAATGTCTACTGAAAATTTCTAATGAAAAATCCTACTCAAAATGTATATTAAAATATTTACTGAAAATTTGTACTAAAACAATCCTACTGAAAATTTCTACTGACAATTTCTACTGAAAATTTCTACTAAAAAATCCTACTGAAAATCTCTATAAAAAATCTACTGAAAATTTCTACTAAAAAATCCTACTGAAAATTTCTACTAAAAAATCTACTGAAAATTTCTACTAAAAATTTCTACTGAAAATATCTACTGCCAAATCTACTGAAAATTTCTATTGAAAATTCATACTGAAAAATCTACTGAAAATTTCTACTCAAAAATCTACTAAAAATTTCTACTAAAAAAATCCTACTGAAAATTTCTACTGAAAAATCTACTGAAAATTTGTACTAAAAACTCTACTAAAAATTTCTGGTGAAAATATCTACTGAAAAATTTACTGAAAATTCCTACTGAAAAATCTACTTAAAATTCCTACTGAAAATTCCTACTAAAAAATCCTACTGAAAATTTCTACTAAAAAATCTACTGAAAATGTCTACTGAAAATTCCTACTGAAAATGTCAAATGAAAATTCCTCGTGAAAATTTCTCCTAAAAAATCTACTGAAAATTACTGCTAAAAAATCTACTGAAAATTTCTAATGAAAAATCCTACTCAAAATGTCTATTAAAATATTGACTGAAAATTTGTACTAAAACAATCCTACTGAAAATTTCTAGTGACAATTTCTACTGAAAATTTCTACTAAAAAATCCTACTGAAAATCTCTATAAAAAATCTACTGAAAATTTCTACCACAAAATCTACTGAAAATGTCTACTACAAAATGTACTGAAAATTTCCACTGAAAATTTCTACTAAAAAATCCTACTGAAAATGTCTACTGAAAATTCCTAGTGAAAATTTCTACTAAAAAATCTACTGAAAATTCCTACCGAAAGTTTCTACTATATTTTATACAGATGTCCACAATTACAGAATAGTAATAATTAACATGATTGGTTGTAGTGAGTAAACATACATCGAACCTTCTCCTGCTAGCGTGTGCTTATTATGTGATAGCATATCAATAGGTAACCACTAAAAATGTCAAAATGAAGATGGATAAATTTTCCCCATAATCTAAAACCTCTACTAAGAAGAAAAACGTCCTTTCTTTGTTATCCCACTTTTGATTTGAACAAATTTTTTTTTCTTTACTGAACTTTTATTATAAAATAATGATTAAAACGTGTCATCAGAAATTCATATGAATAGAACCCAACCAAATTGAACTATGTTTAAAAAGATGGTATGATTCTTAGTGAAGTGAATAATTGAATGAATGGATTGCAATTTGTATGTAGAACACGTTTTTCAATGGACAAACCCTAATAATTGGTTAATGACCTTGAACTTGCTTCAACCAAAATTTATACCGTTGTTCATTTGCGGTGATTGATCCACAAAAACCACAACCTGTTTTATTATAAGAATATATTTTCAACAACTGCCACGTATTATTATATTAGTTGGAGAACTATTGAATAAAAGGTTCCGGAGAAAAATAAATTCAACAAAACTGAGCTTTGTCAGAAGCTTTAAAAAGAGACAAAACTAAAATAATTTTTTTTCATTATTATTATTATTATTTAACATGAACACAGTTAGGTTAGTTAGTTATTTAGTTTCTAATATTAGTCAGCAAAAATTCTTTAACATGAGAAATTCGTTCTTAAAGAGCCGTAAAATGGTTACTCTTCAAAAACTATTACGAGTACACGTTATCGAAAGGTGTTTTCTGTTTGTCTGGATTTTTATGAGTACTCTCCTCCCACCCTAGTAGGCTCATATTTTAAGTAGGAAATTTTCATACTAGCAAAATATTTATGGGGACTTGCCTAAATTATTATCTACTAATCTTACAAGTAAGATTTGGCTTAAAGTACAAATAAATTATTTATCCATTAAAAAAGTTATTATTGCCAATAAATACAAAAAAAAAACAATAAAAATTTTCACTATCTTCGTTGGTTGCAAGGGGATGTTATTAAATGGGGAAATTTTCTCCGATATCATAACTGAAGGTGAAGGTTTTTTTTATATACAAAAATAATAATAATAATCATCAACAACTGAAAATTGGTCTGACTTCCCCCATTTTCTTCTTCCGTTGTATGAGGTTAATGGACTGACACTATTGCTAACACTTCGAAAACATTATCTAAACATTAAAATACTTTCTACGATGAAAATAAACCAAATATGCATTTTTAATGGGAATTGTTGAAGCCTGACACACAGGTAAATATGCATGCATGTATGTAGGTGAGGATGAATTGGCAAATAAGTTGTGAAATTGTCAATTTTTATGAATGGCAGTTACGGTTACACATAGTTAGCCAGTCAGTGTGAACAATTTCAAATCCAAAGCAAAAATACAACACGAATTATCTTTTGAAAAAAATAATAATAATAAAAATAATTTTCAATTTGCGGTGTCATCGTTAATATACAATAATTGAATATAAGGTATTCGTAAATAATGCTTCTTCATAAGGAAAAATACTCCATATAGCGAAAAGAAACAAATTCGATATTAATTCAAAAACGTACATTATTGAAGAAATATTGAAGAAGTATAAAAAAAACAACGACAATATATTATTTATAGTAAAATTAATATTCTATCAATGTGATAAAGTTACTATAAATGAACTTTGATTATTAATGAATAATAAATAAATATTTTTAATGCGAATACATTTCACTTTAAATTGTCATATTTTGATTGGAATAATTTTTTTTTTGAAATTTCAATGAAAGCTTTTATGAATGGCAAAGCGAAAGAAAATATTTGAAAAATTAACAAAAAAGAAAAAAAATATACATAAAAGGGAAAATTTTTCTTTCTTTAATGTATTAAATGATATTATTTATTATTATAAGTTTTCTTCTATTTTTATGATGTGTTTAAGATTTAAAAGGCCTTTTTTTATCCCCCCAGCAAAGGTTTATGCATTCCTTAATGTACCATAGTTTAGGAGAACAATAAAAAAATTAATAAATTTTTAAGGAATAATGAATTTCTCAGACATTTAGTTGCTATAATTCGGTATTTATGTTACTTAAAGAATGTTGATTTTTGAATACGTTTGAGTTTGAGAGTTATCTTCGTGATCACGAAAAGTCCCACCTCGTCAAATTACACGATCTTGGACTTATTATTAAAGGCAATGGGAGATTGCCTCTCATTTTTTTGTTGTTATGAGAATATTTTTTTAAAAAAGGGGTTGTTTGATAAGTACCTAGCTAAAAGTTTCCATAGCACGTCATTTTTAGATTTGGTGATATTTTGTGCCGTTGAACTTTTTCTTGTTCAAAAATACACCAAAGATTATGTTTTGTTGGGCACAGTGTATTTTAACACCATGGGGCACCCCGAACAATTTTTGTTTTAAGAGTATTTCGGTTTATTCGTCGCTCATTGAGCTACGGTAAGGAATCTTGTAAGTCCATAGCCACTTGTAAGCCAGCCAACTCGGGTACGCCGGTTCGCCAAGACCCGAAAGTACAACCGGAATCGACCTTGGCCTTTCATCCAGTTGTAGCCACTTTGTGTGCTATTTACACACTCATTCATGCACTATTCTCGCTCTCCTCTCAAAAAGTGCCACGGCAAATTTATTAAAGCATTCTTACCATTCTCTCATACCTAATACTCCACCTACATTCACACTCTCATTATTCACCACGATTCCACATGCACCTAGGTCCCGCAAATCCCCGTATAGGTCACACTCAATGAGAAAGTGCTTGGCACTCTCCTCCGCCGCCCCACAAGGGCATCTAGACTCCTGAACCCGTACAGGAATCATTTTTATTGCCATGTCCCGTGAGTAAATACACAAGATACAGACCAAATTCAAATCCATACGCAGATTCAAAGCACACATCCGAAATGAACATGTGCGTCCATCTGCCATTCACAGTCTCATCCCATCGACGTTGCCAAATTTTATACATTCTATTCAGGACCAGTACAAGTCGCTGGCGTGGACTAAGATCCTGAACCTATTCATTCAGCAAGCGGGATGCCCCGCCGTAGACGGTAGTGGATGGTTCGACCCAGCACCTCCAGGTCTCATCGAATTTCTCCCATGACCACCTGCATCGCATCGGTTGACACCGTTCTACATACATTCAAACATGCACACAAAGTCAGACGTTGAACTGAATTTATGCCTATCCTTGCATACTGGTAGCGCATAATGTCACCCCATACACACGACGCATACAAACACACCCTTGTACAGGACTTTCACCACTCTGGATCGAAATCCCCATTCTTTGCGAAATACTCGCACAAGCATGCCAACCAAACCGACCACACACCCCCTTAGATGTTGCAAGTGAGGCAGAAAGTTCAGCCTCTCTCCAACCTTTATTCCAAAGTAACGTATTTCCTACCCGTATCGGACTCAGAACGCATATAAACGAATATTGGGCGCAAAAAACTCCTCAACAACATACACACAGTTTTCCTTTCTGAAACATTCACTCCCATTCTAATCCCTATCTCTGATTGTACATTGGAAATTTTCACATAAAAATTAATATAGTTCAATCAAAATAAACCGCCACCAATTATCAAAAAGTTACACTGTAGACATTATAAAATGGCGACCCTCTTACAAAATTGTGCTTAAACGAGTGCTTATGAGAACAAAATTACATAATATCTGTTAATATAAATAATATTTAAAAAAACAAAAACAAATAAAAATATTAAATGTCAACATAAATATTTGAATCCAAAAATAAAATATAAAATTTTCTTTTAAAATAATTGCGTTTTTTTTTTTTTGATATTGTGAATGAAATTTTAGTTTGCATTAAGTTGAAAGGTTTTTTTTTTTGCTTTATCAGAAGGTCATTGAGTGAAAAAGATAGAAAAGCAGAAAATATGAGATAGAGAAATAGAGAAATGTCAAATATTTTTTATTAATGAAAATCGATTATAATATTTCAATGTTTTTTATTTCTAATCATCAATTCAATTTCAATTTTTAACTTCAATAAAGAGCAGCAGCAGTATGACTTTTTTTGTTGTTGGTGTGTTTGTGCACAGAATTTATAATAATTTAAATAGATAATATAGAAAAAATAAACAAGAAGAAAAAAACCAATTTTATTTTGTATATAACATAAATGATAATATCTCACCTAAAAAGTGACAATGGATGATGAGATTGAATTTGTTTAGAGAGCGAAAGGGATAACAAACGCATATTCAAAATGGCGAATTCAAATTAAATGTCAATTCATAAACGAGCAGAAGAAAAAGAAAACTAGCAAAAAATACGAAGAAAAGTAGTTTTTTTTTCTCTAGTTTTTTATTTTATGCTAAATTTATTGTTTTTTTTTTTAATATTTTTATTCAGATTTGTTTTTGGTATATTTTAGTTTTTTTTTTTTTAAATTCGTTTTGGTTATTGTTATTTCTATTTAGTTTTTCTTTTTGTTTTTTTGTTTTGGAATAAAAAAAAAATAATACATCATTCAACTTACGGTTTTTCATTTAAAAATTCACCTCTCGTAAATTCCGAAAGTCGTCTCGATTTGCTTTTTTTCGTCACACACTTTTTCGGTAGCAAAGTTGGCGATAGTTTTTTATCATTATTACTACCAATACTATTAATAACACTACCACATATATTTATACTATTACCATTGCTATCATTATTATTATTATTATGATTATTATTATAACCAATATGATTATTATAACTAATTATATTGGTATTATTATTGTGGTGGTTGTTGAATATAGTTGTAGTTGTATTTGCATTAACAGTTGTTGTTGGTCTATTAGGACTATTACAATCACGATCACATAATAAGTTAACGCCCCCAAGGGGTGAACAATTGAAATGCGTTGTATTGTTAACGACGTTAAGACGATTGGCCGCAGAATTAAGTGCATTGCCACCGGCGACAATCATAGATGCCACAGGGGGTATTACTCCAATTTGGGCAATTGGCCCATTGTTTGTTACTGCGGCAGACGATGGTGAGAGACTTGAGCATGCCGATGAGGATACGACGGGACCACCGATATTTGCATCACTTTTACTCAAATTGAAGTTTCGTAAAAATGGTCTATTCGTTGCTGTTGGCATGTGTCTCGCACTACGTTCATTTCGACTCGGGGTGATCGAACGGAATTGCCCATCGTAGGATCGGTGCAGAGGGCTTATGTCGCTGTTATCAATGGAAATTTTTTTCGTGGCCGGTAGTGGTGAGTGCTGTGGAGATGTCGTTGCTGATGAAGAGGACAGTACATCCAGACTGTTGGATTTATAAATTTGGCCATTATAGTATCCCGCCGGTCTTAGACGTTGTCTGTTTATGCAAGAGTACAGGATCTCGTCGCCAGTTAGGGTGAGGGAATCAATATTCGGCGGGATTCGTTCGGCAGCAGAGCTCTCTCTGCATTTGCCCTCAGTGCATGAAGGAACTTCCACCTCAGATACTCTTTCGAGTTCTGGTTGCCGTGGCGTAGACTTCGTTGTCACCGACTTTCCGATATCACAGTTAGCATTCGCACTACTCTTACTACCGCCAGTATACGAAAGGATATTAGAGAATCTTCGCATTTTGGCTGGTTTCTTGTTCTTTGGCATCACTGGCACACAATATTGTGGCGATTGGCTTGTCGAAATGGATGCAGAGGAGGTGTTGTCCACTGATTGATATTTGGTTGAGTTATCACCACTACCGATAGCTGACTTGATGGTGCCATCATCTTCGTTCTCATCGATTTTATTGACAACAAAACGATTTGTCGACTTTTGAACTTTGCACTTATCCATTTGACCAGCAGCCGCCGTATCACATTTTTCATTTTGTATTATATCATAAATTGTGCTGTACCTTTTTACCATTGACAAACTATTTTCGGATTCGGGGCACCCACTGGATACAGTGGTCTGATTGGCAAGTTCCAGTTGTTGGCGTTTCTGAATAATGTCATAAATGGTGCCGTTGCATTTTAATGATGAATATTTGGTGGCGCCACTGTAGATTTTCCCATTACCGTTGCCACCACTACCGGTCAATCGTTTGCTGAACTTTTCCGAAAAGGCACGCTTCCTCTGAAAACTAGTCTCACTCAATTGCTCCGATTTGTGATGTAAAATCTCATAAATAGTACCATACGTCATGTATTTGTCATATTTCTGATATGTTATATTGTAGATTTCGTTTTTACGCTGAATTATGTCATAAATGGTACCGTACGAAATTAGTTTGTCGTAAATTTTACAATTCTTCTTATAAACTTCATCTTTGATCATCAGCTTGTCAATCGTATCGGCGGAAGTAACTGTCAAATTTTCGTCGGACACTGCTACAGCCATTGGTGTCTTCTGTTCGGATTCATTCGATTTTGTTATGTTGGTGCAAATCGTTTTGAGCGATGTCCTTTTCTTGTCCTCATCCTTCTTCAGTGATTTTGATTCACCTTTGCTGGATGAGAAAAAAATCGATCGGACACTTTTCTGACGGTAATTTTGCCGTTTGAATGGCGATTTTGTTGTTTCACAATCTTTGACCATCATTTTAAATTCCTCATATGACTTGCGTCGTAGTTTAGTCTTTTCCTTGTCAACCGAAACAATTTTTTCAAACTTAACAAAAGATGGCGCTACTTTCGATGGGTTCCAAATATCTTCCGTTGGTTTGTTGTCATTCAAATAGGACTGTGACAATTCAGATTGTCTAGAATAGCTATTAAAATCTTCTGTTGATTTTGATTTTTCAATTTGTTGGTTTTTGCAATCAACTTCCTCGTCTATTAATATACCATTACACCCTTTTCCGGCAGCTCCCTTTGCATCAGTTAGATTTCCGTTCGATAATGAGTTACAATTGCCTGCTAACGAAAGATCCAATGAGTTTTTTCCCAAGTTCAACTGCTGTTTTGATTGCTCACTAATCACTTCTAAACTGTTCGGAGCACATCTTCTTCCTGTATCCGCACCAGCACCTGTAATGCCATTGGCGGTTGGTTTCAGAATTCCACTTTCCGTTGCGAACATGGTTCTGAATTCCTGATAAGATCTTCGTCGCAATCTGGCCCGTTCTTGTTCGGAAATTGTTTCAAATTTATCACCTGTGTTCGCGCTCGTGACAGGTGGTAGTGTGCTTTTATCTTGAATTGGTTTTCCACCATTTGTATTTGGTTGTTGGTGCTGGTATGCCGCCGTTTCTTGAGTTGATGTACAAAAAAGTGCTTTAAATTCTTCATAGGATTTTCTACGATTTCGCGATTGTGTTAGGCATTCCTTAAGATTAAGTCTAGCAATTTTTTCACCCTTCTCCTCACTACTGAGTAGACAATTATTTTTGATTAACGATAAGTCGCCGCCAGATGATGAAGACACGAACTGATTGCTTTTTATATTGTTGCTGATATTCGGACTTTTGGTATTGACGCCGCTCCCAACAATATCACAGTTCGCGGCTGAATGATTTTCTTTATTTGATTCACTGAATATCATAGCGGCTGTCGGATGATAATCAAGTTTGTTTTGCATCTCAATGAATCCAGAATCCATTGAGCTGATCGTACATATGGAATCGAAGCTTGTTTTACGGCTAGAGCTGCCACTATCACTGCTACTACTACTGCGGCTACTATTGCTTCTATCACTACTATTGTTCGTATCTTTACCAGCGGCGTTAGTATCCCCATCGGTGGCGGATACAGCTAATTCCTCAACGGGACTATTAGATTTTGGTATCGCAGTTAATTCAGCAAATACAACTGAATTCGTATCTGCCACTAAAGCTGAACCAACGGTCGATGTTGTAGTTGTTTCCACATCGCTTGACAATTTATTCATAGTTGACGATGTATTACCACCAATTAAGTTTTCTACACTCACTACACCTTCGACAGTAGCTCTTGTTCTTAAACAATCATTATTTGGTAAATTATTACTATTACTACAGCTATAACTATTTTTAGTATTAGTATTTAAATTCAAATTCGGAACACAATCAAAAGCTGACGATGACAGTGGTGAGCTTTTTTGTAATTGTTTGAAATTATTCTCAATTTCAATATTTGTATTAGATTCGATTTTTATATTATCGTATTTTATTAAATCTTTTGTTAGTATTGGATTAATTTGATTACTAATACTATTCGTAGAGTTGATGAGGAAATTATTGTCCAATGGCAGGAATGCTGTCGACGATATTGCTTTTGTTTGATTTTCAATAAAATTTCCACAAAATTTGTCCTTGGATTTTGTCACCGGATTATGCAAATCATAACCGACATTTGCCAATTTATCACCGTCAATAATCGATATTGGCAAAATTGCATTCGTATCGGTAAGTTGGTATGATTGGCATTTTTCAATCGATTGCATTTCGTTCAGTTCTTGTTGTTTTTGCAGTTGTGACTGTATTTGTAACTGCAATTGGAATTGTGGTAATTGCTCCTGTGCCTTCAAATTCAACTCCAAATGTAATTGTGTGTTTGGCGGCAGTTTTGATTGTATTTGCGCTACTGATTCAATCGGAAATTGTTTTTGAACCTCAAGTTTCACTAGTTTTTGCTGTTGTTGGTCTTGTTGGCTTAAAGCTAAAAAGCTATTATGTTTCGATTTGTTAGCCTTATTCACTGTTGCATAAACTGGCATTTCAGATAATTTTTTTGCTGTCAATTTAAATAGTTTCGCTGTATTGTTCGGTGATGATGATGATGATGATGATGGTATAATGACCGATTTAATATTTCGACCAAATTTCGATTTATGTATAATATTGAAATTTTTACGATATTTATTTGTTGGACTTGTCAAAGATATTTGTTTTGAATATTTTCTTACAACATCATAAACTGGATCATCATCAATCATTATTTCATTTGTATTGGTTTTCGATTTAATAACAGAAGAAGATGTCGTTTTCAAAAGGTATCTTTTTAAGATTTTCGATTGTTTCGAACGATTTGCAAATTTATTACATTTTAATATTGTATGCATTAAGGATTGATTATTTGATAATAATTCATTATGAGATGATGATACAGATATGGTTTGTAATGGATCGTGCATACATTTTGCACAGCATAAAAATTCATAAAGTATTTCACCATCTTCTTCGGTATTTGGTGGTATAAATATCGAATATTTCGGTTCCAATTGACCATTATCACAACAATTTTCATCGTCCGGTGGTTTTTGTATATTATTTTTATACGAATTATTATTAATATTAGTTCTATTCGTTATTGGCATAAGAATACAATTATTTGTTGGCTGATCATTATCCTGTACTTTGGTGGTAGTATTCTCATCGTTTGGTGGTGAAGAGTCGTCTTTAAGAGATTTCTGTTGTTTTTTGGCCTCATTTTCTTTAACAATAGCACTTTCAATACTAAAACCACCATCCAATAGGACAAATGTACCATCAGCTGGCAATATAAGACGGCCTTCAGCCGCTGCATTAACAAGTTCATGCAATGCTAATACCTGTTTTTCTGTAACATTTCCTTGAAGTTGAATACCATGCAACGCAAACGCTGTAGGCTTATTATTAACTGAGTTTGGATCTGAACACCAAACAACTGGCATAGTCGTCATTTTTATAAAGAATACTTTTTTTTTTTTTACTAATTATTATTTGTATTATTATTATTGAGGTTATATTAAGGAATAAAAATTCAAAACTAAAAAAAAAAAAACTATAATTAAATAATACTACTACTACTAACAATAATTTTTTTGTTGATTCTTTTTGTTCACACCATACACACAGCATAGAGTATAAAATAAATAAATAAAGTTTTATTTTAATTATTTTTTATACATCTCTCTCTCTTTCTGTCTTTTTCTACTTTTTATTTTGATTACAATTATTTAAAATGTACTTTTTTTTGTATGTGACTGTATTTATTTCTGTTTGTAGTTTGCTCCAAAATTCACCACTAACAAACATGCTTCTATTCATTGAAAATAACTTGTATTTATTTATTTATTCATTTTTACAATTGTATTGTTCATTTTTTTCGATGTATTTGTTACCTACTATTTTTAATATTCACCAAAACTTTCATAATTTTGTAATAATTTTTTTAAAGTGTATTTTTATTTTTTATTTTTTAAATAATTTTTAAGTTTTATTATTTATAATTATTTTTATTTTTTATTTTTGGCACTTTATTACTGCGTTTATGTTTTTTTATCAAAAAAAAGAAGCAAATAACAATAATAATAGTATAATATTTTTTTTTTTAGAGAAATACGACTAATATTGATATTATTATTAATAATAAAAATAATAATAATTTACAATCAATATTTATAATTATTATTATTAAATTAATGGCAAGATAAATTACTTTTTAGTATTCTAGTAAAAAAGTTTATGAATTATATTAATTTATTCACAATTCACTTGGTTTTTAAGATTTCTTTATGGCGAATATCTAGAATATAATTTAAGAGATTTTTAATATTTTCTTCATAACAAAACTTATAATATACGTATTATATCAATTTGTTGCCATAAAAAAAGAGTAGATTTTATTTGATTTGATGTTTTTTTGTTGTTTTTAAATTAACATTTTAACCGATTAATAAAAATAGGTAATTTTTCGACATTCACAATCACTTTTAATATTATTTATTAATTTTTATTAATTTATTTCTATTAGAATTTTTTTAATTTAATTTTTTTTTTTTTTTTAATTTGGGAATAATTTGATTATTTGAAAAATAAATTAATTTGAAAAAAAAAACGTATCGATGCGAAATTGAAATCTATCAAACCGATTGAACAGATACGATTTGTGTGGCGGCCATTTTTGGCGAAATCCAATCGATTTGACAGTTTCGCAACGAATGGTTTAATAACGCCGCAAATCGACTATATTCCATGGAAAGTTTCCATTAAGAATCGGAAAAAAGTTCAAGGAGTGCAAGTTTGTCTCAACTGGAATTTTCAATAATACCAACACATCGGATTGGTTAAAAAAAAATAAACAACTGGTTAAGTTGTGCACCTACGTCTTGTTGTGGACGGACTTTATTATAGTTAGTCTCAGAATAATCAAGAATAATATTAGATTTATTATTTGTTATTGTATTTAAGTAAATAAAATAATACTATTTAACTGTACTATAATACATGAGTACTACTATTTAAAATATTTACTGACTAAGTTGATTTTTAAAGTTGTAGTTAGTTACCAGGAAAAGATTTATGTTACTTCTCTTTCGGATATATTATGCTTTTCAATTGAAAATGTGCGTTTTTGTAAATAAATTCATATATTTTTTCTATATAATTCTCTGTTATAGAAAAATATACATTTGATTGTAAATAATTATTAACTAAAGAATTGTTTGTGACAAGTCGATACAGTCGATTAGGAAAATGTAAAAAAAATCAATTCAAATTTTCTTTATAATAAATGAGGAAATATTAACCGGATATGCCTGTGTGAACGTATTATTTTTATAATGAATCTTGATAAGAAAATTTCCTATAATTGCTACTTTACTTTTATTGTGCTAATAAATTTTGCCACCCCCCCCCCCCTTTTTAAAAAAAATGTTAACACCATATTTTTATCAGAGTATTATCCAATTTGTGAATCGTTTATTATCGAACAATATGTTAAAAATAGTAAAAACTAATTTTTTTACTATTTTGACTTATTTCTAGCTTGGTGTATAGGTCAGTAAGTAAAATTGCCATATATGAGGCTCCGAAAACCCACAAGTGACTGTGGAGAAGCCATTGTATCCGCGAAAAGTGACTGTCTGGCATACATTTTAATATTAAGGGGGTCGTTGGTCCATATTTCTTTAAAAATAAACTAGGAGAGGCTCAGTCCGATTTAAATAAGTCAATAAGAGAAACTGCCACTTATAAGGCTCTAGAAATCCACAAGTGGCTGCGGAGAAGCCATTGTATCTACGAAAAGTGAATATCGAGTGTGTATTTTCTTTGCAAAGGAAGGAAGAGAGACCGTTATCGACAATTCCGAGCGCTATAAAATTGCCATATTTTTGAAGATTTTAGCGATGAGATTCATTTTTTGCTCGTTGGATACGTTAATAAGCAAAATTGCCATATATGAGGCTCCGAAAAACCACAAGTGACTGTGGAAAAGCCATTGTATCCGCGAAAAGTAACTGTCCGGTATGCATTTTACTCTGAAGGAGGTCGTAAATGAAGAACCAGAGACCTCTATCGTCAATTCTCAGCTCTAATAGACTATTTTGAGGCTAAACTTGAACGTTTTAATTGGAACCATGTGCGTTTTAAATAAGTCGACGCCACAAGCCACATAACTACAAATTTTGATAAGTTATTTTAAAAGTGTGGTGAAATTTTTTGACCTCGAAAATTGTACGATTTGATGCTGTTCGACTTTTTTTATGGAACTAAGAGAACTTAAGACCATTTAACAACCAATATCCGTTATTTGAAAAAGTCATCAAAACTAACCTCAAAAGGATCGAATCCTGCAATAAGTTTTGTGGCGGCCATTTGAATAGTGTTCTGACAATTATTCCACATATATTGAACGATTTGTAAGAAATCAAGAATTTGTTTTTGAAAATAGGGTTCTTTCCTATTGAAGAGCTCCAAGTCTCCTTTTGAACTAGATTTAATTGCATTTCCAAATCCCCTTTCTAACCTGATTAAACAAACTTAAATACTTTATGAAAATTTAACAAATTCTAACTGATTTTCTCATTATTTTAAAGAAAATCAATCTATAAAAAAATTGTTGCTCAAGATTTAACAGAATTTAAAAAAAGACTCAAAAACTACTTAAAAAAATAATCAATTTATTTAAAGTAAATAAATTTAAAAAAAAAACTCAATAACAAAAGATTTAAGAAATTAATTATAAGAATTAAAGTAAAAAATTTTAAGAAAACGAAATAATTCTGAGAATTATTCTATTAAAAGATTTTTTAAAAAAAAATTTTCAATTCTTTTAAAATAAGTTTTTATTAAAAAAATATATATAAAAAAACCCCCTGCAACAAATCTACCTCACGTGGACAATGACATTGAAAGATTTCGAACCGGTAAAAGTATATTCTTCGAAAGTTGTAGGTTCCAGTTTCTACGTAAGTTTATAACCTTTTCTGAATATTGTTTTTTTTTGTAAAAAAAAGTCTGATATTTGCATAGAAGCTTACTGGTTTTCTTTAAATAAAGCTTCTTTAAATCGATAAATGTGAGATATTATAAAGTGATTTATTTTAAAATATCACGTTCGAAAAATATAAAAACTTTTTTTAAAAAAAAAAAAATTTCTCCGAATTTGGTATAACATAGGTTATGATAAAAAACGATTGCTAACTAAGGCTTAAGTCAGGTTAGATTGCAGTCAGATAGGTGAAATTTTTAGTATACATATGTGTGATGCTGCTAGCAAGCAAGTGCTTAAAGATCTGGGCTACAAGAAATTCTATAATTTATGCATAAAATTTGAAAAAGAATTTAGAATGTATTTTTTTTTATAAATAAAAGTTTTTAATTTTTTCTGGGATTGGATTTTTTGTTTAAAAAAAATTTGAACTATTTTTTCATAATATGTCAATTTTCTAAAATGCAGAACGAAATTATTGAATTAAAAATTGTACTAGATTTTTAAGAATGGTAAAAATGGCTTGGTTAAGCTCTCATAATAATTTTCAATATTTTTCAATCATTATTATTATTAGACGGTTTTTTTTGTGCATTATATTTTTTAAAAATAATACAAATACTAGTTAATTATCGTAATTGAGGAGATTTGACATTTGTGGTGGATTTTACTAAATCTAAAACGAAATTATTGCAATGAAAATTGTAGTAGATTTTTTGAATGCCTTGGTTAAAGCGTCATAATAATTTCTAATATTTTTCAACCAATATTATTATTAGACTGTTTTTTGCGTATTTTAATTTTTTTTAAATAATATCCAAAATCAAAAAAAAATACTAGTCTAATAAGCAGAATTCAAGAGATTTGACATTTGTGTGGATTTTACTAAATCTAAAACGAACTTATTGCAATGAAAATTGTACTAGATTTTTTGGAAAGCCTTGGTTATGTCCTCAAAATAATTTCTAATATTTTTCACCCAATATTAATTTTTAATATTTTTGTCCATTTATTCATTTAAAAATAATTCCTAAAATTTAAATTACTACTGCTAAATTACAAGTGGCAGTTTTAAAGAGAGGGTTAGACATTTAAAAACATAAAATCATAGTATCCGTTGTCAGTGGAGAATTTTACGCTAGGGTCTACTTTCAGATCCCATCGACACCGTTGCCGGTATAAGACAGGGAAAAATTTATTATTACCCATTCTGTTCTTAATTGTGATTGATGATATCCTAAGCAATGCCGTAGACAGTCTTTATAGCGGTAGTGGATGGAATTGCTCGGAATATATTGATTATGACTCTCATATCAGATGGAATTGCTCGGACATACAATAGATTATGACTCTCATATCAGTCAGGCACTGAAATACGCAAGAAAAACTACAGGATTTTAAGATAAAAAGCATAGAATTTTTTTAACACTTTCTCAGTAGTGTTGTCACAATACACGTAGATTATTTCGAGAATTAATAAAACTCAAAGGAATATTTGCGTATAAAATTACGAAAATTTTTTTTTTATGGACAAAATTTTTATTGCACAAATTTTTTTTATTGAAAAAGTTTTAACTGAAAAAATATTTACAAACAAAAAAAATAATTTTTACTGCAAGAATTTTTGTACAAAAAATGTTGACTGATAAAATTTTGGACCGGAAAAATTTTCTGCTCGAAATTTTAATGAAAAAATTCTTATGGAAGAAATTATTTACAAAACGAGAAGTTTTACTGCACAAAATTTGACTGCAAGAATTTTGACTGTAAGAATTTTAATTGCAAAAATTTTGAATAAGAATTTTAACTGCAAGAATTTTTACTGCAAGAATTATAACTGCAAGAATTTTTACTACAAGCATTTTGACTGTAAGAATTTTAACTGCAAGAATTTTAACTGTAAGAATTTTAACTGCAAGAATTTTTACTGCAAGAATTTTTGCTGTAAGAATTTTAACTGCAAGAATTTTTACTGCAAGAATTTCGACTGTAAGAATTTTAACTGCAAGAATTTTGACTGCAAGAATTTTGACTGTAAGAATTTTAACTGCGAGAATTTTTTATTACTGAAAACTTGACTAACTCAAGAACCAAAGTTTTGTCAATCGTTATCTCCGGTGTATTTTGAAAATATGGAGACTACCCCAAAATAACAAATGTCCGACCTACATACCCAAATATAATTCACAGTCCATTTCAGTTTAAATATAATTAAGAAAATGGACTCCTGAAAGAGGATCACAGTAAGCTAAGACATCAGACAGTTTTGGAAAACTATAGCAAAAAAAAATGGTCAGAATTGCCACCGCTTTACAGAGGCTCTAATGAACCACAAGAAATTTTTTTTAAGTAAAAAATGGTTGCGTTATCTTTCCCTACACAATCTATTATTTATTCAAAAAAGTTTATTGCCCTTTTACGAAAATCTGTATTTGTACCTGAATTCTTTTCAAATTTATGTAAATCTTTAAGTGTTCAAAGTCAATGTGTATTCAGTTTTTTTCTTCTTCTAACCTTCATTATCAAAAAGGTAAATTTTCAACTAGCAATCGATTGGAATTGAACTAAAATTATTCATCTTAATAATTTGCATAAGTCAAAATGACTTTGAATTTTGAAATTTTTTACTTTTTAATTTTTTTAAAGTAATTTATATTTGTTGCAAACAAATTACTATGTTTACCTGTATACAAATAATTTTTTCTTTTTCCTTTTCATTTTTTTTTTTAAATATAATAATTTTTAATAATCGAAAATATTTGTACAGCAAAAAAAAAATCGTGTTTTGTCTATTATAATTATTTGTAATTTTTTCTTTTTCTTTATGAATGCCATTTAAGATGAAAAATTTTTAACTGAAGAGAAGAATTGCATTTATTTGTGCCAATGCTATTCTTTCATTATTATTTAATATAAATTATTGGTTAATCAAAATTTTAAGGTAGGAGAAATTTTGCAAAAGAATTTGTTGTATTGCATTGAGTAGAGTAGATGAACTCTGAGTGGCAATTACCTTACCACATTTCCACTATGTACGGTTGATGTTGTCATTTATCACAGCTATAAAAATATGACAAAATATTTGTTACAAAAAAAATGGGCAGACGTAATGGCATTGAAAAAAATAGTTCTCTACAGGTAAGTTATCTTATGCAGATAACTATAAAATACCGGTAGCTGACAGAACAGATAATAATTAATTCAGAATTTTTGAGTCATCACACAACCACTATTCCGTTTAAGGCTTTTTTTTTTACCATTTACTAACTAACATTATGGCATTTTAATTTCGAAAGTGTTTTTATCTATCGTCATTTTATTACTATTATTATCATATTATTGTTAGTCTACTCGTTATTCAACATGGCAACAAAAAAAACGATTGCTTGTAAAAATGTTGTGCAAAAATTCCACCTCAACGCATATGAATTTGTCTAGTTCGGTTAATTTGGTATTCAAATACAAAAATAGTCGGGAAAACTAAACTCTCGGCTAATATTCAATTGGATCAATTCAATCGACAGCCTAGCTATTCTCGAGATACTTAACTATTTTATATAAATATGCAAGTGTATTATTTATTCAGATAAAACTTGATTTTTGTTTCCCAAACTTTAATTTTTCCCTCCAAGTTTTTATTGTAATTTTGCTTATCCCAATCTCAGACTAGTTATTTTGTGATTTTCCGAAATGCGAAAGTTTCAAAGATTCTCAGAAATTTTTCAAGCGCAAATAAATGGATTTCTGTGCTTTTCTCATTAATTCAATCAGATTTGAAATTACCAATGACGTGAAAATGTGGACAGGTTTTACACCTTTTTGGAATTATTTACACTATTTATTGTTGATATTCAAATAAATTTTTAAAATTATCGATAATTTTTACGCAATTGAAATAAAAATTGTACTAGATTTTTTCGAATAGTAAAAATGTCTTGGTTAACCTCCCTCATCATAATTTCTAATATATTTCAACCATTATTATTATTAGATGGTTTTTTGTGTATTTGTATTTTTTAATTTTTTTAAATAATATCTCAAATTAAAAAGAAACTATTTTAAATAGCAGAATTAAAGAGATTTGATATTTGTGGCGGATTTTACTTAACCAAAAACGAAATTATTGAAATAAAAATTGTACTAGATTTTTTTTGAATAGTAAAAATGTTTTGGTTTACCTTCCATAATAATTTCTAATATTTTTCAACCATGATTAAATAAAAATTTAAATACAAATTGTACTAGATTTTTTTTGAATAGTAAAAAAGTCTTGGTTAACCTTCCATAATAATTTCTAATATTTTTATCAACCATTATTAAATAAAAATTGAAATAAAAATTGTACTAGATTTTTTTTGAATAGTAAAAATGTCTCGGTTAACCTTCCATAATAATTTCTAATATTTTTATCAACAATTATTAAATAAAAATTGTACTAGATTTTTCTTGAATAGTAGAAATGTCTTTGTTAACCTTCCATAACGGAAGGTTTTTTATGCATTTTTATTTTTTTCATTTAAAAAATATGTTTTATTTTTTTCATTTTGTGTGAGATTTGACATTTGTGTGGATTTATAAATGAATTTCTATGCTTTTCTTATTAATTCAATCAGATTTGAAATTACCAATGATATGAAAATGTACCAGATCTTACATCTTTCCGGAAATAATTACACTTTTTTAAGCTATTTTAAGAATATTTTTGATAATTTTTATGAAGATGCAAACTTATCAGAATTAAAGTGTTTGTTTTTTAAGACTTTAAGTCGGGTAAGTTTTGCACAAACTCGGGGGCTCTATTAAACAGACGGTAATCTGAAACTGCGATTTCTGTACTATTTACCGTATTAGTCTACAAAAAAAAACGTGTGTTTTTTGGCATTAGTCTACAAAAAAACGTGTGTTTTGACATTGCTTCTATGGAACACCACATCCTTCCTGTTGGCTAATTCCGGCCTTTTTCTATCGATTTCTACTCTCAAGTTCCTTAGTTGCACGCAGGACTAAGTGGAATCATTGGTTTAATTTCGTGGCATTATACAGAACACCAAATCCACAGCCTCACAAAAACTGGGTTTTGCAACTACCTGTGACGGATGACTTTTCTTTGATCACCATCTTTTTCGGTTCACATTCGTGTATTTAATAAGTATTTAATTTTGATGAGGTATTTTAGAGAACATTAAATTTTTATTGCTCAATTGTTGAGGATACCAACAAGGCATTAATTTTTTTTTTAAAGTCTAAGACTTTTTAAAAGTCTTAAAGCTATAATGGCACTAATTTTTAGGACTTCGGCAATACCACGTGTAGCAAAATGATGATCGCCATGGCAACCAAATCGTTAGGGTTAACATGCTGCCAATTAGGATTTTTGTGGATGACAAGGCGAGGATTTATCATCAAAGGCGGAAGGTAGAAGAAATCAATCAGGTCCGACGTTGACATTTATCGACTAAGGCAAGCTGGGGAGCATCACCTTCTTCCTGACAAAGTTTCCTGGTACTGCTGTCCCACAATTGAGTGCACTCTTTTGCCAAATAAAGAAAGAAACTGCAGAAAATCATCGATCAGCGTGTGTCCCAGAAGGGCATAATTACCCATCGATAGGTGAATACGCAATCCAAGTAATCAAGATCTGTCATAAGGAAAGAGTGATAGACGGGATAGTAGGCCTGAAGCTAGTCTAGTCCCAGTAAAGTAATATCTGATGGTAGGATACATGGGAAGGCATATATGAAAAATAGGTAATTGGGTTTTAGTAGATAAAAATTCTCCAAACTGTAAAGGTTCAGTTGCCCTAAGGCGTCTTAAGAAGAATTTTCCGTAACCACGTTTAGGTAGCCCTGCACACGATGCATCTTAGAGATGGAAGTTTTCATCTCTAAATAACAAATGTCTACCACGACTACATTTAACAGGCCTTTTCACAAAATGTAATAAAAAATTAGTTGTGGTAGACATGTTTCAGAATTTCTTTTTTATTCATAAATGGTTAAGTCTCTACAATATTGTTCAATAAAGAATGATAGAATTTTCATACACAATGTGTGTTTTATTGAAAATTTAAAAAAAAACCGTTCATATTCGTAAACCCATGAAGTTGACAGCCAATCAAAACAAGCAATGTTCGGCCATCTAGCGGTCACTCCAAACAAACTTATCTTAACAGTTAATAATTATTCTAAAAAAAAATAGTTTTCTATGTTAAAAAATACAAGTGAAAAGTGTAAAAAATTAATTATATTTAAATTAAATATTGTAGTAAAAAGCGGAATTCAGTAGTTTTAAATTTAAAAGTAACACTTTAGAATAAATTTAAAAATATTCTTTGAATATCCGATAAGGTAAATAAATTAGAATTTAAACATTTTACCAGAAAGTATAAGTACTCATTTAAAAGTGTACATTTGGACTATTCCATATTTTTTTTTCTAATTGAACGGTAAATGATATGCAAAGGTATTTGGAGAGGTAAAAAAAAGAAGAAAAAATAGAATAGAATTAAATGTGAAAACTAGAAAACTCCATTAATAAGTAATTATTTGATTCTGTGTGGAATGTCATTTGTCAATTGCTCGCTGATCATTTATATACTATATTATTGATAGTATATGAAATTTATTAAGATCGATGACTTCTATAGTCAGTAATTAATGTAATATTTGCATAATATTTCTACTGTATGTGCTACTACTGTGGTTACAGTTACTGTTAACTACTTCTCTGAGTATTTAATTTCTGCATTAAAGATACAACTTTGATTTGAAAATAAATAAAAGAAAAAATCTTTGAAAATCTTTTTTGAGTAATTAATGGATTCGATTAGGAGAAAAAATCTGATATTGGAGAAAAAAATTTTCAATGTCAACAAAACTTAATAGTACAGAAAGTTCCTACCTTAGTTGCTGTAAAACTATTTATTTTATAGATTATTAATCCATGGAAAAGAAAATCGTACAGATCAGAGATGATAGGTGAACTTGTTATCTGTTCAAATGTTAACAATTGGCTTTACAGGTAGTTTTTTTTTTTGTTGTTGGTTAAGTTAGGATGGACAACAATATTCTCCTGGAGAATGTAGAAAAAAAACCTCAGCAACAGTAATAAATTTTTTAATCAAACATCAATAAAACAGCATCTACAACGGCGGTGGAGCTTGAATAGAATCTCAACGGGAATCGTTTTAGTTGTGCTCGTGCTGCATTGTAGTTGCTAACATGTTTTGTTGCAAGTCACACATGGGTTTTCTTTGATGCGGGGATAAGTGGATGCTAGGTAGTTACCGTCAATCACAAATAAACAAATACAGGTGAGTGACATTAAAATGTCAGAGAAATGACCATAGCCACTTGAAGATATCACGTTTCCATCCCATCCATTCAGTGTCCACTTTTCATCTACTAATAGTGCTGATTTACAGTTACAGTTAACCATAAATTGCGTTGTTGTCGGAACATCCACCATTCAACCCATCATCAGCTAATATTACTAGCACGGTAGTCAGCATCTTTGCACCACTTTTGCAAATGCATTTTCATCAAATTGCACATTTATGATTCGTTGTAGAAAAATTATCAATTTTCAATTTGATGCATTTTATAGCATGTGTAAATAATGCATTTATTGATAGTTGATTCTCATAAATTATTGCACCTTTAACATGATATTTTAGCGATAATTTTAATCTCCTTGATGGCAAACGGATCAAACAGCAGAACAAGACTACTGCCAGAGCAGTTCAAAATGAAGTAAATTTTTTTGGTAGATAATATTTACGAGATATTCGAATTATTTTTTTAAAATATGCTAAACATTTTTTAAATATTTCTTAAAACTTGTTTTACTGGTAAAACTACTGTTTTCGTTATCATCATTGACGTTATAGATTTTCCCGATGTACATCTACTTTTGAGAACAAAAAAAAAAAAAAACAACAAAATGTTAATAATATTAAAATGACTACCAAAAATTTCATATTTTTCCAAAAAACTATTCTATGTAAATAATTTCCTTAATTTTTTTCAAAATACTAGTTTAATATTATTGCATATTTTTGGTGGACTGGTTTTGGTTTGCTTTGTAGAAAAATTCTATGACAATTAAAATGATCTCCACAAAATATATTAACAGGTAAATTCACATGGGTTTATTCTTAACAAATTGACAAGCAATAATAAAATAGGGAATGTACAAAAAAAAAAATTTGATGAGAAATTTTACATGCCTGACGGAAAAGGGTGAAGGGTACACATTTGTAGGGGGAGGAGGGAGGATCATAAGAAATTTGGGTAAAATTTGTTGAGGACACAATAAGTAACTTTTCTTCAAAATTTTAATCTTCAAAACTAAAGGGTTATCCATTTTGTGATTCAAGTACACGTACATGAGGCTCTGAAAAGCCACAAGTGATTTTGAAGAAGCCATTAGCTCTGCGAAAAGAGACTGTCTGGTATGCACTTTGTTTTGAAAATGTCATTGGTCCGTATTTTTTTAAAAATGAATAAGAAGAGACCGTTACCCACAATTCTGGGCGCTATGGTCCTTTTTTTTGGGCCTCAACTTGAAAAGACATTTTATTGGCCTTAACTTAAAAATTTGAATTTGGGTCATAGGTGACTTTAACAAAATGGCGCCACAAGCCACACAAAAGGAACAATTTCGGTTTTATGCGTGAAAAATTTTCAGCAGCTATGGTGATGTAAATTGGCCTTTAAAAGATCGTACGATTTGACGCAGTTGGCTATTTTTTTTTTTTGAAAAGGAAAAGCGAAATACCGTTACCGTTAATACTGAGTGCTATGGTCGCATGATCACCCAATTTTTCTTAGCCTGAACTGGAAGATTTTAATCTAGACTATATGTGGTTTTAACAAATCGGCCTCAAAAGCTCCGTAACATGACAAATCGGCCTTATTACGGAAAAAGTTCCCATAACGCGTAATCAGCGCAGACTGAGGCAGAATCACCAGTTTTGTGGACAGTTTTCGAAATTTTTTCTCTATTTTTAAATGACCCTAAATAAAATGGAAAAAATTCGGAAAAATTACAAAATAAAGTCCTTTTGGATAAAAAAAAATTCTAGTTTTGTTGAAAAATTGTTTAAAAAGTCCTAGAAAAAGCGTTTTTTTTTTGCTTTTTTCGAAAAAATTACGGAGATTTTTTTAAAAGTATTAAATTGAAAATATTTTCCCACACTTTTAATTATTAACTAAACGAAAACTAAAAACAATTTTCAATTTTATGTCTTATTTAAATGTTTTGTAATGGTTTGGTTTTGTGTTGTTGATTTTAATATGAAAAGTTCCGCATTGAAACTTTTCCAATGTTTATTTTAGATGAAAATATGCGGACATGCATTTACTAAAAATATGTAAAATATCTAAAATATTAATATGATTGCCACATAAATTAATCAAAAGTCATAGATGTGTAAAAGAGAGCATCTAACATAAATAATGAAAACAAAATGGCAGAATATAAGTCTTAAAAATTATGCAAATATTCTGTTTTGTTTTTTTTTTCAATTTCAAACTAATAGCATAGTGCCCCAAAATAAAATTTAATTACCTTCGAATCGATTACGCGAATCTCATCCACCATTGCGTATTTGTGAAAAAATTCGTTCAGTTTGAATTTAAATATGGCCGAAAGGGGAAAGCCCACTGGTTCAGATATTGGAATGCTGTATAATTTTTGTTGTTGAATTAATTGAGATTAGTTAATAGATTTTTGTAATCTTTCATTATCGATGTGATCCATAATAAATACACACACCTATTTACATAGAGGCGTTTGTATTTATAAATTTAGTTATTCCTTCCAAGGAGATAGTCGGCGCATGTTGGATAAATTATCGCAAAAATCCTTATTTGAATATTTGAAATTTCGAAAAGCAAAAAAAAAACATTCCGAGGATTGCCATAATCCAATTAATGGTAAAAATAAATGGTTTGGCGCCAAAGATTTTGCTTAATAACAAATTATGATTTAATTTAATCTTATTAAAATTCGTTTCGTTTTCACTCAATCTCGCTTATATTGTTAATAAAATTCGTTTAAGAAAATATATTTAGATAATATCGACAGTAAAAACATTTACGTATTTAGTTTACGAATTTATTTACGACATAATTTGGTGACAAATACAAAAAGATAATAATAATAATAATAATAATAACAAATATTTAAGTGGTCAGAAAAATCAGGAAGTTTTTGCTAGAAAAACATTTGACAGCTTTAAAAATTGCAGCTAACTTCATACGATATTTGGCAGGCTATTTGTCATAGCTCGTTGATAGTTTAAAGGTTCGAACACAATTACGACGATAATGAAAAACTAAATCGTTAACGAGTCAACAATGCTGCCAACATAACTGCCCATCATTGAAATGTGTAGCAATACTACGACTAGAATGAACAAATAGAAAACAAAACATAACTTAACGGTTTTGTAAATTTTGACAGTTATTTTAGTTATCGTTATTTTGTGTTTTGGTCTTCATATTTTTATATCATTTTATATGTGTGAGCAGCTTAGATTGAATCGGTTGTTTTTTGTTATTGTGCACATAATTTTGTTATTAAGAACTAAATCGAGCCTTTTAGACAAATTATTTTTTTCTTTTCAACCGAAGAAGAAATACAGAAAAACGGGCAATAAATCCAAAAAAAAACTTTGGAAATTGTTATTTTGAATATGCATTCCAATCTGGTCTCCTAGTGAAAAACCAATAAAATAATTCTTTTAGAAAACAATTTAAAAAAACAAAAAGGTAGCATAATTATAGCCGATGCAGTTGATGATCGGAATTAGTTTTTTTATTTTTATAAATGGGCAACCGGCGTTTTCCAATAGATGGCGCCAGCAGTAAATACTAGACCAAAATATCAGATTAGAAACGTCAAATCGTAAGCGGAGACATCTGTCAACAAATCCTCATCATTACATTTGTGACTTTTTAACGGCATTATATATTTTTTTGCGTATGAAATTTGAGCCAAATAAGCGTTCGAATGATTGTAGAAACTTATGCTGAGGCTTGTATTAGTGAGATAACGTATCGCGAATGGTTCTAATGCTACAAAAAAAGGTGATTTCGACGTGAAAGACAAGAAGCGTCCCGACCATTAAAAAGTTTGAACACGCAGAATTGGAGGCATTACTGGATTAAGATCTCTGTCAAACGCAACAAGATCTTACTGATTCATTCGTTTGCAAGCCTTGGGAGAATGATCCAAAAGCAAGGTAATTGGGTGCCATACGAGTTAAAGCCGAACGACACCGAACGGCGTTTTTCAAGTGCAAACAGCTGCTCTTATGGCAAAAAAAGAAGGATTTTCTGCATCGTACTTTTAATGACGATCAAGAGAGAATCTATTGCGATAATCCAAAGCAAACGACCAAACCAAACATCCATGGTTCGAAGCTCATGAGCTGTCGCAACCGGGTCAAACCATCGCAGGAGCTCGCTACGGAGCAGAACTGATGTGTTTGAGCTGAGGGAAAAACCGCCACAAAACGAGTTAAGACACGACAACCCCAGGCCAAATATTGCTTAGGTGGTTGAATCCTACCTGGAAACACTGAAATGGAACGTCCTGCCCCAACCGCCATATTCTACAGACATCGCCCCTTCCGACTACTACCTCTTCCGACTGATGACGCGTGGCCTGGCTGAGCAGCACTTGTATGCTGCTAGAAAGATGGGAAAAAGTTTTGGCTAGCGATGAACAATACTTTGAAGCATAAATATGTGAGCATAACTTCCGATGCTCATGGCTGAGCAACACTTCGGATCTTACGAAAAGACCAAAAATTTAGTCGATTCGTGGATTTTGAAGAAGACGATCCTTAAAAGCACCGATATTTATGTCCATAAAAAATTCATTAAGTGAACACGAATTTGATTGTGGCAACTCAGCAAAACGACACCTGGAGGATTTTTCCGCCAATCAAGAAAGGATATTTTACGAATGCCGGATAATGAACCTAACCAATTTTAGGAAGAAAAAAGATAAATCAAAACGGATAGTACAGAATGAATAAAAGAAAATTTTATTCATAAGAAATCGTACCCCAAAAAACAGTTTGGCTTAACCAATAATGGCAACAACAAAAAATAAAATAAAAACTATTAGAAAACAGCCGAGTTTAACTATGTTAATCACGTGCCAATTTTTCGTGTCTCTTACGACTTAAAAGTATTTGAATTTTTTTTTTGAAATTTTATTTAATATTTTGACAGGTAATTTTTTTTAAATATATTTTTTTTTTTAGAAAATCAAACAATCAACCAACCAACCAACCAACTTAATAGAGAAGCGCCTGTAAATGACATCATTTTTTGAATAATAAATTCCAAATAGTCAACGTGATAATGATTATTAGAATAACCTTCGATATATTTATAATCGGTTGATCTTGATCAGATTCTTTATCTTATGAATGAAATCGGCAAAGAAAAAAACTGTTTTTATCAAATAATGAAAGGTGAATAAATTCTAATAAATTTGTAAACAATAAATTTTAAATTCCAAAAAAGGTAGTAATCGATATAGAAAAAAATTTAATTAAACTTTTTGTTGATTAATTTTAGATAAATAATTTTAAAAAGATTAATAATTTTTTTTTGAAAGTTTCTAATAAATACAGAATTTTCTATATTGTAAAAAATAAGTAGAAGACACAATACTTAATCATCTACAAAGGACAGATACTGTCAATAATAATAATAAAAACTTTTAATTTATTTCACTTATTAGTATTTATTTAGCACTTATTTCAAATTCTAAATAATAAATCAATCAATATATTACAGGTAAATAAGAAGTAATTTGTGAAAATTAGAACGAACCAATCAACTTAAAAGTCAATCAAAGAAAATTCTAAATTTATCTTATTCAAATAAATAAGATTGGCATAATTAGTTAAAATGTGTTAATTATTGACAGCAATATTTCACAAAATTGTTTACCAAGAAATATGTATCTTTTCAATGGTCTTTATAATATTTAAACAAATTA
This sequence comes from Atherix ibis, assembly GCA_958298945.1. Taxonomy (NCBI): domain Eukaryota; kingdom Metazoa; phylum Arthropoda; class Insecta; order Diptera; family Athericidae; genus Atherix; species Atherix ibis. The sequence goes on from OY282607.1 coordinate 21,978,742, forward strand.
TTAATATATGATTTATATCTTTCTAATTTGTCTGCTGTGGATTTTCAAAATATAATTAGTTCAAATTGTAAATGTATTGATGACACTTTTACAAAAATTTGTTTTTTTTTTGTCGTTGTTGAATATTTACGGTATTTTTTGTTTGTTTTGTAAGTTAGAAAAATTCGAAAATAATTTTCTGTGTTGATTTAAAAATAAAAATTTTTGTTCAGATCAATTTTATATAAAAAGGCAATATTTTAAGTAGTAAAAAATGCCAAAAATGATTATTTTATCTAAATTTCGAATCTCAATTCACAAAAAGAAAAAATCTCTAAAGTATTACCAAAATCTTTTATTTTTGTCTGTTTTTTAAATGGGTTTTCAAAATATAATTAGTCTAAATTGTAAATGTATTGATGACACTTTTGCAAAAATTAAAATATTTTTCGTTGTTGTTGAATATTTACGGTAATTTTTTGTTTGTTTTGTTAATTAGAAAAATTCGAAAATTTTTTTTTATGTTAATTTAAAAACAAAAAATTTTGTTCAGATCAATTTTATATGAAAAGGCAATATTTAAAGTAGTACAAAAAATATTTTAAGTAGTAAAACATGCCGAAAATGATTATACACATATTATCTAAATTTCGAACTTCAATCTTTAAAATACTAACATATATTACCAATTTTATATTGAAATAGTTTGTGAAAATATTGTTTGTAATTTGGCAATTTTTTTTTCATATTGAAAATGTATCTCTTTTTCTACAATATTTTGATGAGTGTATCTTATACCGTATAACTCTAAATCATCTTATAAACTGCAAGTACAGATACTAAATCTATAACTTCAAAAAGGACATTGACCTAAATTTTTTTGAAAAATCAAGGTTTGAAAAAGTTGACTTTTACTTTTTTTAATTTTTTTGTGTTATTTTAGCTCAAAATTATATAATAAAATCTTTACTAAAGAACTACAAAAAAATAAAAGAAAAAAATAATTTTTTTAAAGAAGACCAACAAAATGCATTTATTATGTAAATCCAATTAATTGCATTTTTCTTAATTAAGGACGAACTAAGTAGCTTAGCCTTAAATCGAATAGATTTTTTTTTGTTTGTAATCAATAAATAATGAGAGGCAGCCTAGCAGCTAATTATTATATTAGTATGTAGGTCGATTCTTAAAAAAAAAAAAACTAAAAAAAGTTCATCTTAAATATTCAAATTTAATTAAATTAATTATTAAAAAAATCCTACAAAAAATTATCATCAGTAGTACAAAAATTACATCAAAATAAAAATGTTAAAAACAAAAATTTAATTTAAAAATGAACGAAGAAAAAAAAGAATGCAAAATTTTTGAAAAAAAAAACTACTTATTATATCGCAAATGTAATAATTATAGAAGTGAAAGGTGAGTATACCACCATAAGAAAAATAGGTTATTGATTTTAGTTAGCAGTACCTTGACAGTTATTATAGATGTTTTTGGTAGATACCTATTTATGGCACTTAGGCTCTGTCGTCTTCTAACACAATTAGTATACAAGATAATTTTTGTAAAAAAAAAAACCCCACCTAAGACTAAATTATTGACTATCATTATCTGTTCAATTTTATTATTGTTCTTTATTTAAAAATACAATTTATTATTGCAAAAATTAAAAAAAAAAAAAAAACCAATAGAAAGACAATTTGAAAGGAAAACTATTACGTTTGCGATTTTATTTGGTACCGAATGGACTAGTTGAGTTGAGACATGACTGATGTCAAATTATTCTTTTATTGATCGATTATTTTTTCGCTAGATGGCTGTAGTGATATATATCTTATAAAGTAGTGATCAAAGAAGTTCAAACATTCTGTACTAAAAAAAAAACGATTCAGTTATGAGTTATAGGTTATAAAAGACCCTATAAAATGCAAACCAAGCTGCTGAAATTGTGAATGGTGTTTATGGACCTCGCAAAGGTAAGCCCGTCGTTGAAAATGTCGATAAAATCATGCAAATTATCAAAGTAGACCAGCTCAGGAGCTAAAGATCGACCACAAAACAGTTTTAAACCATCTTCATAAAGCTGGATTCAAAAAGAAGCTCGATGTTTGGGTGACGCACAAAAAAAAACACGAATTGACGCAAAAAAAAACATGAAGTATCGAGTTCCCATTTGCATTTCTTAAACGGATTGTGACTGGTGATGGGAAATGCGTCACATGCGCCTCAAACGGTGGCCAAATTAGGACTTGTAAAAATCCCAGATTTGGTGGAACTGGAAAGTAATCAGTTACTCTAAATTCGGACTTCTACTGTCAATACCAAGCGATTACCATCTTTGTTGTTGATGTTTGTAAGATCCCTTAGACATGTGTTAGGGGCCAATTCATAGCGCCACGACCTTGAGGCCATTTGGCGACTTCATAGTACGTGTGGGAAGTTATCTGAGAGAGACTGATCTGTGGTTAGTAGTATAGAATATTGAGAATTTTGTTATATTTTGTGGAGCAGATTAGTATGTTGTAGAAGTTTAAATTGGGGATTAGGGAACAGAGTCGTTGGGTCCAGAAGCTCCATAATGGAAGGAATCCTGTACGCGAAGTAATTCTTGATTAAGTGGATATGGATGATAGTGATGCTTCCGCACCCAGAATATGTTGAATAGAATCGGTTTATTGGTGGTTATCCAATGAGTACACGTAGATAAAAATGTGTCGCTGTTGGTTCAGTTATCGTGTCTGCGGATGACTAATGGTGTTAGTTGCCATTCTGTTAGTAGGTGAGGCAGATTGGGAATGCCTGTTTCTCCAGCCAACTTGTCAGCATTTTTATTACCCACAATTCCCACATGCTAAATAGGCTATGACAGAATTGCGCTAAGTACTGGGTCACTCGATGTGCAATTACCATCTTTTTTTTTATTATTACAAAATTTCCTAAGTGATAAGAAATTTGGCATCAATCGCTTTGTCGAGTTTTCCTCCAAAAGGAATCAAAGCTTCAATGAGAAAAGCATTATAAAGTTATCTTAAAATTGACAACAAATTATTTAAAAAAAAAAAAACGGTGCATATTTGACCCAAAATAAACCTATAAATTTGCTCTAGTTTTAATCAATTAGCTTCTTAATTTTTTTTTACTGATTTGAATGCAAAAAAAAAACGAAGAATATTAATTGTAGCAATAATTTGTTAATGAATTCTTTAAATTCAAATGCAATCAATGAAGTACTAGATGAAAAAATTATTAGATCGAAGAGATGGTAAATAAGTAATAGAAGAATATGTCAAACTCGAACAATGAGATAATGAGACAGAAGAAGAGATGCAAATAATCCATTGTATAAACGTGACATTTTTTGATCACCCACGAACTAAATACGAATATATGTATGTGTAGATATGCATACCGGCTATAATAGAATTAACAAATCTTGAATGCAGGTACAGAAAATATTTTACATATGTAAGAATAATAATTTATAAATAGGATAAATGTTTTTAAAAAAAGAAACCGGAGAAAGAGAACACACATACAACAAAAAAAAAAAAACAATTTAATAAAAGATGGCAAACAGAAATGGGCAAAAGAGAAATAAACCCAATCTCTACACAGTGATTGTGACTATTATGACAATATCCACAATACTATGACAGAAATGACAGAAGATTCCATGAATCTGTCTGTCTATCTTGCTGATTTACAGAGACCACACCTCAAAAAAACATATGCTCTCTGGGATGGATCATATTTGTTCGATAAAGTCAAGTAAGCAAGGCTGAAAGAAAGAAAAGGAAAAAAAACCTATTTTCTTGTATTCCTAGAATTTCTCATTTTGCAATCGAATAAATCTGATATCGGGAATCGTAAAATATTTTATTATTGAGAAGGGTTGACATTTATACGATTTTTATATAGGCAGCCGAATGACAGATAGTCAATCAACATTATACATATTATTATTTTTGTTAATAATATTAGACATTTATAAAAAAAATCTATTTTTTATTTGGTTTTTTTTTTGAAAATCTTTTCTAAACAATTCATTCAAGAAAATTTTTCCTTTCGAGTAAACATTAATTTGAAAAGTAAAATTGGAAAAAAAATATTAATTAACTGAAACAAGGAATTTAATAATTAAATGGGGTAAAAAGACTGGCAGATAACTACTCATGTCGGAACTAAACCATGTAAGAAGAAGAAAACTGACTTTTGCCAAAGAACACCAAAATAAGTTCAAGGAAGTAAATGCTTTTCATCGATGAAAGTAAATTCGGAACTCATTGCTTCTAAAAGGAAAGGGAAGATCAAATAGAGAAATTGAATAACGAAAATATTCTTCCTACGCTAAAGCATGGCGATGGTGGTGTCATGTTGTTTGTGGAGTTGTAAGGCTCCTTTTTAAAGTTTACTGAAAACACAATATGAACAAAATAATCTAGTACATTTTAATATTTTAAAGGTTAATTTACATAAAAGTGTGTAAAAAATTTGGCTTTATGTGGGGTATTTGTATTTTATCCAAATCCGTTCCAAATTTCGTAAAAATCCCAGATTTGGTGAAAAAGAAGCATCTTCAGCGAGGAAGAAGTAATTTTTTGGTTGAAAAGTAACCACAACAGTTCCAGAAGTTTACTTTGCATCCGGAAAAACTTACTGTTTCGTGTGGATTTCGGTAGCTTCTTTCGAAATAACGCTGTTGCGACAGTAATTGTTAATGTCAAGTGATGATAAAAGATTTTTATTAACCTGGCCACCATGATCATGAGATTTAACCTGTCTAGACTTTTTTCTATGGGGCTACGTTAAATCAATGGTCTAGGTATGCCACAATTGGACAAATGTGGCTCTTCGTTGAGTTTGAATTTGTGTATTTAATACTAAGTAACTATGATGTGGTTTTTTATAATATATGAAAAACCAGAATGAGGCTCTCATTGAACTTATTGCCATAATAAACAATACTGGTCTATGGCAATAAACCGACGATACTTTTCGAACTGAAGAACAACATCATTCAAGCCATCGGTGAGATTCAGCCCGATTTAAGCGGAATAACCATCCAAAACTGAATATCTCGGATCACCTCCTGCAAACGAAGCCCTCTAAAGGTCATTTTAACGGTGTTATTTTTAAATAATAATGGTTTCGAATGTATTTTAATGTACAATAAAGATAGCTACCATAGCTATGGTAGCTATCTTTCCAAAATTTTAAAGATGTTGAATTTTAAAGATCAAGACCTCCTAGTGAAAAACTCTGAATAAATTTTTTAGTGTTTTTTTTTTTTTAGAAAACAATTGTTAAATTCTAAAAAATTTGCTATAAATTTATGGGTTTACGGAGACTTTTCGGTATGACTGTATGTATTAACAGACACTGTTAAAAAATTTATAATGCATTTTTATTGTTATTAAAATGGACATGTCCTAACCCTAATTTAAAAATGGTAACATAATTATAGGTGATGGAATTGATGACCGAAATTAGTTTTTTTTTTTAAATGGGCAACCGCCGTTTTCCAATAGATGGCGCTAGCAGTAAATGCTGGACCAAAATATCATATTAGTAATGTCAAATCGTAAGCTTAGGCATCTGTCAACAAATCCTCATCATTACATTTACGACTTTTTATCGGCGTTATATATTTTTTTGCGTGTGAAAATTTCGAAATTTGAGTTAAATATGCGTCATTTGCGGAAAGTTTTGCTTTTTACGTTCAATTTGAAAAAATCTGCGGCTGAGCCGCGTCGAATGATTGTATAAACTTATGGTGAGGCTTGGATTAGAGATAGAATGTGTCGCGAATAGTTCGAATGCTACAAAAGTGGTGATTTCAAGGAGCGTCTCGGACCGGTGAAAAAGTTTAAAGAAGCAGAATTGGAGGCATTACTCGATGATTATCCATGTCAATTGCAACAAGATCTTGCAGATATATTGGGCGCGACTCAACAAGCCATTTCCTATCGTTTTAAAGCCTTGGAAATGATCTGTAAGCAAGGATCTTTGATGCCATATGAGTTAAAGCCGAGAGACGTCGAACGGCATTTTTCACGTGCGAACAGTTGCTCCAACGGCAAAAAAGGAAGGAATTTCTGCATCATATTGTGACTGGCGATGAAAAGTGGATCCATTACGATAATCCGAAGTATCAACATCGAAGCTCATGAGTTGTTGCAACCAGGTTAAACCATCGCAGGAGCTCACTACTGAACACAACTGATGCACTAAAAAAAATTTGTTATATTTGTAAGTCGAAAAAGTTCGTGGGTTTTACATCTGATGGTGTTAAAAGAAAATAGCTCAGTAATCACTGGTCGCATTGTAAAAATACTAGACGCACGTTTGAAAGGTGACACTAAAAGCCCAGATTTATTGAAATCGATGTAGTGTATCCAAAGTTATTCTTTAAAAATGGACCAGAATAAAGAAAATATTTGCATCACAGTTTTGTGGAGTAGCAAATAAATGGTTAACTGGATTTTATTCTCGAAATTTCGGTGTCAAAGACATACCCTGTTCTGGTTATTAAATTGTCGAAAAAATTTAGCAAAACGGTATATCAGCAGTCATGTCATATCAAGAGCACGAATGAGAAACCGCCGTTTTCCAATAGATGGCGCAGAGAACTTAAAATGGGTCAATTCGTGGATCGCCTCAAAAGACGAGCAGTTTTTTTGACATGGAATCCGTATCCTGCCAGAAAGATGGGATGAAGTTGCGGCTAGCGATGGACAATACTTTGCAGCATGATTATATGAGCATTTTTCCACAATAAAACCTCAAATTTTGAAGAAAAAAATTTAGAAAATTATATTAAAATTTAAAAAAAAAATTGTTAGAAATTTAAAAATAGAATTCGCAACAAAATTCCCACAATTCTTTATAAAATAAAATCGAAAACAAAAGTCATTTTTTTTTCCTATAAAATATGTACTTATAATTAATAAAATATGTAAAAATTATTTTATACTCAATTAAAAAACCTACTCTTTTTATAAAAAAAAAATATTTAAAAAAAAAACAACAACAAAACAATTTAACCAGATAAAAAATCAAATAAAAAACACACTCTTTTTTTATGGCTGAATTTTTAACACAAAATAATTTTAAAAAATTGCTTTGTTTATCAGTCATTATCCTTGGTTTAAGGCTATTTGGAAAAGTATTTTTTTTTGTTCACACTTAACAAAAAAAAACCACAAACTTTTATTTTTAGTTAATATTTTGTATTTTTATTAGTTAAAAATATTTATTAAAAATAAATTATGTTTTTCTTCTTCTTTCAGATTAGTTTTTTTTTTATTGCACTTTTTTTTGTTATAAAATTTTTTTTTAATCATTTTTGCAATTTTTTTAAAATTTTTTTTATAAAAATATACAATTTTACAAATTAAAAAAAAAGAAATTGGCATTTTTAACAATAGTTTATAATTTTGGTTTTGTATTCTAACGTTTAACAGATTTGGCAAATTATTTATTTTAATTTATTTAAAAAGGAGATTTTGGAGAAAAAAAACAAATCACTGATAAAGAGTATAAAAGTGTGTTCTCTTCTAGATTGAATTTTGGAGCATATTTTTATTAATAAGACACTATTAAAAATCAACAAAATTAATTATTGTAAACACAGCGAAAAATTAAATAAAATTTTCTCTTGTCAAAAATATTTTTTTTTAAGATTTAAATAGTTGAAAAAAAAATATTAATTTTACTCAAAAAAAAGGTAAAATATTAAATTTTACTCTAAAAAAAAAACATCTAAAAATTCCTAATCTTCACATAAAATAAATCTAAGAAAAAAAAACTAATAAAATTTTATCTTAACTTGTAACTAATACCAGAAGAGAGTCGAACTTAAAAGTAATTTCGAATAATATTGTGCAGAAAAGATTGTTCCAACCCAAAATGCATAATGATTAACAACCATACCTTTATTGGCTAATAACAATATTAATAATAATAAAGTGGCACAAATTTTTCTATATTTTTTTTTAAACACCTTTTCTCCCCTCTTCCCCCTTCCTGGTCTTTTGGTTTACTAAACGCTTATAATTTTTTTTTTCGAAAATTTGAAAAGAATTTGATTGGTTTTTGTCTATACTATATTTTGTCTTTTGTATTTGCTCCACAATATGACTATTATTGGATTGAGGGTACATACTTTATTTTTCTTCTCTCTATTCAAATAAATGCATCATTTGAGCACAAATTATTTATGAATGAAAATCTAAGTAAATTGTTTATGTGCATTTGTTTGCTTCTATTAAATTTGAATAAGCAAACATTAACATTTACATAAAAGTTAAATAAACAAAAATTATGTAATTTAATTTTGGTTAAATTGAAATTTTTTATTAAAAATATTTTCCGTAAGTTCAAATTTGTTTTCCAAAAGTCTCTCCCTATACAAGGTATTTTATATTACACCAATTTACATCTTCTATCTTATATATGGACGTCGTTTCATAGTGTAGATATGAATTTTTTTTTATACCATATATTGTACACATCACATATGACCAAACGAATACAAAACCAAAACTAAAACCATTTCATATATTCGTCATCGTATTTATTATTTCACTTTCGAAATTTCATTACAATAAACGAATTTTTTTCTTCTCTCCCTTCAATTGCAATTGCATTTCTATTAAAACTATGTATGCAACGAAAAAAAATACACACACAACGCCAATTTTATACATATTTTTTGTTGTTGGAATTAATGTATTTCAAATTTTTACACCTATTTTATGAAAAAAAAAACAAAACCAAATTTGCCAAAAATATATTTTTTCATTTGAATTAAATCCAAAACAAAATTTAACTAATTAAAAAAAAACACTATAATTTTTTTTAAATATTAATTTTACTATTAAAAATAATTTTTTTTTTAAAATAAATTTTTTCATTGATTATGCTTTCGAATTGTTATTCTTTATTTTTTGATTAATTACGATTAATTTCTTTGGGTGTTTATGTAAACAACAATTTAAAATGAGTTTTTAAGAAATAAAATATATTTGTTTTTTTTTTTAACTTCACATATATTTTATAATTAACACAAAAATAATATTTTTTTATATATAAGAAAAAATAGTATAAGACGAAAATTGTACTAGATTTTTATGGAATAACAAAAACCTTATTTGATCTGTTATTTTTAATAAGAAAAAAACCTTCTTATTTTTTGCACAATATATATTTTTTTTAATATGAAAAAAAAATATTAAAAACTAAAACTAAAATTTTATTTAAAAAAAAAACTTCATTTTTATTATTACTTGAAATTTTTCTCATTGAATTTTTGTTGTTTTAAGTAAAAAGATCTTCTTTATTTTTTTATTTTATATTTAATTTCTTTCACTACTTTACACGAGATAAAGAGAAAAGCGCGTCTGATTTGTTCGCGATATCGCAGTAGACTGGAATCGAATGGGGGTCTTATGCTAAGCTAAGAAACATTGCATTGTCGCCTAGCTAAGTATAAGCTTTAAGCCAACAACAGCCGAACCAACCAAACAACCAAACCAACTCTCCTCATTCTCGTCTTGCGTCTCGGCTAAACCTTAAACCTATCTAGGCACCTACCGGTCAAATTTATAATTGGGGAATATATGTATTCTACTGACGGGCTTTTGAAGGCAAATAACGATGGTTAAGGGGTGGGGGGCGCTGAGGTCGGAGGAGGAGGGATGGTGGCAGAGCAAATACGTCAGGTAAGTCTGACAAGCGGATGGACGAATAGACGGATTTACCAACAAATGGACACACATATCAGCCAGCTTACCGAAGTAAACCAAACGAAATCAAAGCAAAGCAAACCAAACCAAACCTAACCTAACCAAATCAAACCTAACCAAACCAAACCAAACCAAACGTCATCCTAACCAAATGGTACTTCTATGTACTTGATGGTAGATGGTTAAACCGTGTTTATGGATTATTTTGCGGTTTGTTTGTATTGTACAAAGAAGAAATTTTTACCACACGCCCAAGTACAATTATTGTTGCGCGAACGCGAATTACTTTGTCTTTTACCAATCGATTTATTTTACCATATATATATATGTAAATACCTGCGCATATCTAAGGTATAATTGTATTTTTTCCACCGTTGCCAGACTGATTATTATAAAATGTTCGCCCTAAAACACAATTTTTTATCATATTTTAAATTTGCATACACACGATTTTACATCATAAACACTCCAGTTAGCTGTCATGTTTTTTAGTAATAGTTAATATTTTTTTTTTTACTAAATAAATTTACTTATTTTATTACTTTTAAAAGAGTGCATTTTTGTTATTGTTTTCTTTAAAAAAAAAAAAACCATACTAAATAAAAAATATTAAAAAAAAAAACGTTTATTGTCAAGTAAAATTTTTTGTAAAAAATCAAAAAGTGATTATTTATGTATTAATTTTTGTGAGCTTTTTCTAAAAATAAAATAATTTGAATTGGGAAAAAAAATATTCTAATTTTTATTATAAAAATGCAAAAGTTTATTTAAATGCCATGCATGCATGGCATTATCAGTTTTTGTTTTTCAAGTGTTTGTGTTTTTTTTTCTCTTTGCAATTTTTAAAATTATTAATCATCATATTAATTTTATGAAAATATTTTTGTAATAAACAATAATTAAAATTACAAATTAACATAAATTAAAATTTTGTGTTAATTTGTAATTTTAATTATTGTTTTTTGGGTTTTTTTTTCTTTAAAAAATTGTTAGTAATATTAAAATGGCATAATTACTAATATTCAAATTTATTTCGATATTTGATTTCGTACACTCAATAATAATTATTTTATTAAAAAAAACAATTAGTAGTGACGACACAAACCAAATACAATTGTACCAATTGTAATGAAGAAGAAAAAAAAATTACTAAACCACAGATTATAGTTTTTCTTTTTTTAATGCATTTTTAAGTGCATTTTTTTTGTTAATAAAAATTTTGTTTTATCATTATAGCAAATTTTTTTTAAAAATTTGTATTAAAAAAAACTGTAAGTAGTGACGACACAAAACATACAATTGTACCAATTGTAATGAAGAAGAAGAAAAAATTTGTTAAACCAGAGATTATAGTTTTTCCTTTTTGTATGCATTTTTAAGTGCACTTTTTTTGTTAATAAAAATTTTGTTTTATCATTACAGCAATTATTTTTTAATTTAAAAAAACAACAACTGTAAGTAGTGACGACACAAACCAAATACAATTGTACCAATTGTAATGAAGAAGAAGAAAAAATTTGTTAAACCAGAGATTATAGTTTTTCCTTTTTGTATGCATTTTTAAGTGCACTTTTTTTTGTTAATAAAAATTTTGTTTTATCATTATAGCAATTATTTTTAAATTTAAAAAAAAACAACTGTAAGTAGTGACGACACAAACCAAATACAATTATACCAATTGTAATGAAGAAGAAGAAAAAATTTGTAAAACCAGAGATTGTAGTTTTTCTTTTTTTTATGCATTTTTAAGTGCACTTTTTTTTATTAATATTTTGTTTTATCATTATAACAATTTTTTTTAAATTAAAAAAAACTGTAAGTAGTGACGACACAAACCATACAATTGTACCAATTGTAATGAAGAAGAAAAAAATTATTAAACCACAGATTATAGTTTTTCTTTTTTTTATGCATTTTTAAGTGCACTTTTTTTCTGTTCATAAATATTTTGTTTTATCATTAAAGCAGTTTTTTAAAAAAAATTTGACTTTAAAAAAAACTGTAAGTAGTGACGACACAAAACATACAATTGTACCAATTGTAATGCAGAAGAAGAAAAAATTTGTTAAACCAGAGATTATAGTTTTTACTTTTTTTTATGCTTTTTAAGTGCACTTTTTTTTTTAATAAATATTTTGTTTTATCATTATAACAATTTTTTTTAAATTAAAAAAAACTGTAAGTAGTGACGACACAAACCATACAATTGTACCAATTGTAATGAAGAAGAAGAAAAAATTAGTTAAACCAGAGATTATAGTTTTTCCTTTTTGTATGCATTTTTAGGTGCACTTTTTTTGTTAATAAAAATTTTGTTTTATCATTATAGTAATTATTTTTAAATTTAAAAAAAAACAACTGTAAGTAGTGACGACACAAACCAAATACAGTTGTAGCAATTGTAATGAAGAAGAAAAAACTATTAAACCAGAGATTATAGTTTTTCCTTTTTGTATGCATTTTTAAGTGCACTTTTTTTTGTTAATAAAAATTTTGTTTTATCATTAAAGCAATTTTTTTTTAAATTTAAAAAAAAACTGTAAGTAGTGACGACACAAACCAAATACAATTGTACCAATTGTAATGAAGAAGAAAAAAAAATTATTAAACCAGAAATTATATTGTAGAAATAATAATTGTAACAAAACTGGCAAGCTGGCAGTCGCATTAATCTAATGGGGGAAAATAGTATTAAAAAAAAGTAAATATCAACCCTTCTCTACCCCTTTCCCTTCCCTTTCGTACTCAAAACAGAAAAACATAATAATGAAAAAGAAAACAAAGAGAACGGAATTGCATCTAAGTTCATATTTTACGCAAAGTTTTTTGCATACGAGCGGTAATAATTAAATGTGTGTAAATTTGCGTACACGTATTGGTGCGTGTATTCGGAAAGCAACAAAAAAATAAAATAATAAAAAAATCTTACCACCTTATATGACATTTAATATGTTTTTTGTGTGTGAATACATTAACGGGGAAAAGAAAATATTGACAAAAACGATAATAACACTAGCAACAGCATATTTATTCTAGAATGAAATGAATAATATTTGTTTTTTTCTTCTTCTTTTTTTTTTACTTTATAAAGAAAAATTAAACAGAATACAATTATTGTACAATATAATTATGAGATGCTTCAATGACGAATAAGAGTAAAATATGAACAATGTTAAATGAGAGAAAATGACGAACAAAGTACGCAGCCAGAAAGAGAAATGCAGATTTTTCTTTAATAGTTAATAAAAATATAATTGCATTCATAGTAAAATAATAGATATTATTGTACATTAAATAATTTTTATAACATAACATTTCAGATAAAGAAAACTAAGAAAAATATTATATAAAATTGTTAAAGAGTACAAGTTTTGAAATATTTGATTTTGTAATTTTTATTTCAAATGAAATGACAATAAATCCACGTGTAGAAAAAATCGTTTACTTTGAAATTTTTTCGTTTTGTTCGTTAAAATACGAGGTCTGTTCAAAAAGTATCGCGAATTTTGAATTTCCGCGGGTTACGTATATTCGATTTTCGATTTTTTTTGTGGCGTTTTGTTGGTACTCATATCTCTCACTTATGCCGATAAGTTCGGCCATTTTGAATGTTCAGTTAATTTTTGACAGATGCTTTGTTTGCACGTGTTTTGGCTCGTCTTCGATTTTTGCTCAATTTCGACCAAAAACTGCATCGCATTAACATTGCTAAGGAGCTGAGCTATTGGACTCTGTCCGCGACAACCTAAATTTGCTCCAGAGGGTCATAACTGGTGATGAATCATGGGTTTATGGTTATGACGTTGAAACCAAAGCTCAATCATTCCAATGGAAGCTGCCGCACGAGCCAAGACCGAAAAAAGCCGAAAGTTCGATCGAATGTGAGAGGCGTGGTGCATCATGAGCTCTTGCCACAGGGTAGAACGGTCAATAAGGAATATTACCTGCAAGTTATGCGCAAGTTGCGCGAAGCAATCCGCCAGAAACGCCCGGATTTTTGGAACAACCAAAATTGGCTTTTGCCATTTTTGGCCAAAAACAACACACTAATAATGCTGCAGCCATCGAATTCCCCAGATCTGGCCCCATGTGATTTTTTCTTGTTCCCGAAACTGAAGAGCCCCATGAAAGGACGACGCTACGCTACGATTAAGGAGATAAAGACGGCATCGAATGAGGAGCTGAACAAGATTACAAAAAAATGATTTTTTGAAGTGCTTCGAGAATTGGAAAAACGTTGGCACAAGTCTATAATATCTGGTGGGGATTACTTTGAAGTGGACAAAATGGATATTCATGAATAAATAATTTTCCCAACAAAAAAAACACAAAATTCGCGATACTTTTTGAACAGACTTCGTATTAGAAATTTAACGTGCACATGTCCAAAGGGCTCTTATGCAGTCACGTTAAACAAGTGATAAAGCTTTTACTACTCTCCACAATATGGCGGCGGAAGAAATATTTCTTTCGCAAAAATGTTATAATCGTTAGTGGAGAGTGTTTCGCAAAAATGTTATAATCGTTAGAGCATTTTTGAATTATTGAGAGTATCTTCTTTATATTTTTTTCAACACATATTTAAAATTTTTTTTTATCATAATTTTATTTCGCATCTCTGAAATTGTTTAATAGAAAAATCGAATGAAAGCTAAAAAAACGAATTAAGAAGAAAGAAAATAACCTTTTAATAATATACCCTGCTCCCCTCTCTACCCGTCACATAAAAAAATTAATTTAAAGAATTTTAATTAAACTAAAATAATAAGAAAAATAAAAAAGTTTGAAACAACATTTTAAAAAAAAAATATAGTTTATCATCTTTTTCTTCTTAACGAAAATTACATGAAGTTTAATGTAATTTTCTATGGTCACGAACCGGACATCCTATTGAACCTGAATAATTCGATCTGTAAATTTTTTTAATTATACCAACAAAAAATAAATTCGAAATTTATTTACCAAATATTTTTATTTATAGTGAAACCACACGTTAGATCTCATCATTATCCTATAAAAACCATTTATTTGGAATTTTATTTTATTGTAAGCTTACGTATATACACATATGTACAGGGTAGGGAAAAATACATACATACATAGATTCAAGTACTACGTGTATGGGGGGAAAAAAGTTGCAAGTTTTAAAAAATTTTGGTTAAAGAATTTTTTTTTTATAATTTTAATTTTAATTAATTTATTTTTCTTTTAGAATTCAAAATTTTAGGTGTTCCAAACCAATTAGTATCGGGGTTTTTTAGTAGAAACTATTTATTTTTTTAATTTGCTCTTTTATTTTTATTATAAGAATTTATTTTTATTTTTGTTGCAACAAAATTATTTTTTTTTAAACAAAAAATGTTTTTTTTTTTGCAAATATACCCAAATTTTGATTAAATTCTTTCATATATTTTATAAGAAATATTTGAAAACTAATTAATTATTTTTTAATCCATAATAACACTGTCATAAATTTTCTTATTCATTATTACCTTATATACACATAAATATGAATATCTTTAAAAAAAATTAAGGAATATTTCATTAAAATGGAACAAAATCTATGCAAGAGAGCCAATATGAACTTACGTACTAAACGATTTAATTAAAAACGAACAATACTTAGTGTGATATTTCTAGGGTCAATATCGATTTACGACCTAAAAAATTAAATTAAAAATAATCAACAATTTATAGAGCCAATTTCTACTTACGAACTGAAAAATTAAATTTAAAATAAATAACACTGATATTTCTAGAGCCACTATGGACTTACGACATAAAAAAATAAACTAAAAACTACCAACAATTTATGGGATTTTTTTAGGACTTATATTTACTTATGGACTTAAAATAAATTAAAAACTAGAGCACACTGAATGTGGTATTTCCAGAGCCAACATAGATTATGAAATAAAAAATTAAATTAAAAACGTATAACACTTACTGTGATGATACTAGGGCCAGTATAGGCTAATGAACTTAACAGAATTAAACTTAAAATGAACAATACTTAATGTGATATTTCTAGGGGCAATATGAACTTATAGATGAAAAAAATAAAATTAAAAACAAGCAATACTTAGTGTAATATTTCTAAGGTCAATATGGACTTACGAATTAAAAGATTAAATTAAAAATGTATAACACTTACTATGATGATACTGGGGCCAACTTAACAAAATTAAATTCAAAACAAATAATATTTAATGTAATATTTGTAGGGCCGATTTGGACTAACAAACTAAAAAAATCAAATTAAAAACGAGCAATACTAAGTGTTATATTTCTTAGGTCAATATCGACTTATGAATTTAAAAATTAAATTTATAAAGAACAATACTGATTGTGATATTTCTAGGGCTAATATGGACTTATGGCCTAAAAAATTAAATTAAAAACTCGCATTATTTTACATGATATTTCTAGGGCTAATATGGACTTACGGACTGAAAAATAAATTGAAAACGAACAACACCGAATGTGGTATTTCGAGGGCCAATTTGGACTTACAAACTATAAAAATAATTTAAGAACTACCAACAATTTATGTGATTTTTTAGGACTAACATTGACTTACGGACTGAAGAATATATTAGAAACTAGACCACACTGAATGTTAAATTAAATTCAAAACGAACAATACTTAATGTGATATTCTAGGACCCATTTGGGCTTACAAACTAAAAAAATAAAATTAAAAAGTAGTAATACTTAGTGTGATATTTCGAGGGCCAATTTGGACTTACAAACTAAAAAAATAAAATAAAAAATGAGCAATACTTGGTGTAATATTTCTAGGGTTAATATGGACTTACGACCTAAAAAAATAAACTAAAAACTACCAACAATTTATGTGATATTTCTAGAGACAAACTATTATCATATTTTTGACGTAAACATCGTATAAATTTGCTTAAAATTAAAAAAAAAATAAGACTTACTTAATGTTAAATGTTTTTTTTTTAAATAAAAAAAGAAATTCAGTCAATATTGTTGTTTTTAGGAAAATATTGATTCTTCTTCAATAAGTACGAGAATAGAGCGAATTTTTTATTAATAGAATATGATTGATTGACGATTACAGTTCATGGCTTTGACGTCATCATTTTAACAACACACTACCTACTAAACGATACAATATACTTTTTCCATTTTTTTTGTTGTTGTTGCCATTAATTCAATATGAACCACCTGTTTTAAAATTTTCAATAAAAAAGAGACGACGGCAAAAGTACAATATTAAATGTAAAAATTATTTACTCAGTTTTTATATGTAAAATTAAATATTATTTCTAAAAAAATTTTAATATGTATTTCATTTTTCAATTATAATTAAATGTCAAAAGTGACAGATGTACTCAAAAAAAAAAAACGGAAAATTTAGTAAATAATTACTTACTAATATTGGAGAATATTCTTTACTCTTTTACAATAATATAAATTTTGACCATATTTAGGAAAATATTTTTTTTTTAATAATAAATACAATTGAAGAATAATCAATTCTTTGTAATAATATATGTGTATCTGGAATGAGTAAATTTGAAAATGCACTATTATTATAAATAATTACTAATAAAAATATATATTTCGAACAAAAGATTCGACACGGCATAGTAAAAAAAAAGTACAGGGCTAAAAGGTGAACAAATTATTAAGAATAAAATGCAATTCAAATCAAGGGTAGAGAATTGCATTTTTATTTAATTTATTTTACGACTATTATAAAATGTCAATGCATAAAAAATTAGTATTTCTTGTCATTATGAAAAGATAGATAGAACACGTCCCATTGCATTGACTAAATATTAATTTGCACAATCAATAAATCGGATGCAATATTAATATGAGTAGAAAATACCACCAATCAAGAGACAATGACATTTTCACATTGAACACGTTATGAATTTTAGGAATTGAATTGTTCGAATACTAATAAAAAAAACTTATATGCGGAAAATTAATGACCATGTACATAGATAGGTGGTAAGTATTGTAGTTATTATGAAAAATGCATAAAGTTTTTTTTTACAGATTTTCGATTGTATTGCATGTGCAGTCTTCCGATATATTGGAATAATCTAGAAATAAAATTGCACACGAAATCATTCATAAAAACAAGTTAGTAAATATTATTGCCAATAATAAAAGATACGATTTTTTTTTCGTTTAATGACTCATGTTTTATATTATGGCATATGCTAACATTGGATGGTTCCATTTGTGATTAGCAACTATCATATATTCTCCATAAACACTTGCATATTCACACTTGCAATTGCTAATCTATATTCAATATATTCATTTAACTCTATTACAAGTTATTTAGTACATAAATATACCAGGGATGGTATGATTAATACCTGGCCTTGGCAAGAGATGGTTCTGCTACCATTAAAACAACTCAATTTTTCGTAAATAAAACCGTTAACAAAAATCCTGTCAAAGAATTCAAGCATCTACATCATTTAGTTAGCAACCATTTAAATTTTTAGAATAACGGAAAAAATCGATTCAGACATAAACATATTTGTTTCTTGTCAAGGCCAGATATTAATCATACAACCTTGACAAAAATATCATCAAATTAAATAAGCCTACAACAAATATTCTTTGAGACGGATAAATTTGGACATGCAATAAAATTTGAAATTTGCATTCATTCTTAGATATGCACATTATTTTGGATAAATAAGATGTGTTCGAAATTTTAATGATTATTCTTCATGCATGTGCATTTATCAAATTTATATATAACCCTTAATAATCATGATTAATGTCTGGCCTCGGCAAGAGATGGTAAGTGTCTCCATCTTAAAAAAGATTATGTTCCAAAATAAGTCTAATTTCACATATAAAAATATTTATTTCTTATCAAAGCCAGGTATTAATCATACAATCCTCACCAAAAAAAAATCATCTAATTTTTAGAATAACGGAAAAAATCGATTCAGACATAAACATATTTGTTTCTTGTCAAGGCCAGGTATTAATCATACAACTCCCACCAAAAAAATCATCAAATTTAATAAGCCTACAACAAATATTCTTTAAGACGAAATTTGGACATGAAATAAAATTTGAGATTTGCATTCATTCTTGGATAAGGCACATTGTTTTGGATAAATAAGAAGATGTGTTCGAAATTTTAATGATTATCCTTCATGCATGTGCATTTATCAAATTTATATATAACCCTTAATAATCATGATTAATGCCTGGCCTCGGCAAGAGATGGTAAGTGTCTCCATCTTAAAAAAGATTATGTTCAAAAATATGTCTAATTTCACACATAAAAATATTTATTTCTTATCAAAGCCAGGTATTTATCATACAACCCTCACCAAAAAAAAATCATCTAATTTAAAAAGCCTACAACAAATAATTTTTACGGAAAAAAATGAGCTGGATAGATTTGGACACACAATAAATTTGATGAAATAAAATTTGAAATTTGCATTCATTGTTGGATATGCACTTATTTTCGATATACCAAAATGTGCATCAAATTTAATGTATATTCGTTATGCAATTTAATGTAAGTGTCTCCAGCTTAAAAACGATTATGTTGGACAATAAAATTAATTTCACACATAAAAATATTTGTTTCTTGTCAAGGCCAGGTATTAATCATACAGCCCTCCATAAAAAATCATCTAATTTAAAACAAATAATTTTTGCGAAAAAAATGAGGCGCATAAATTTGGATACGCAATAAATTTAATTCAATAAAATTTGTGATTTCCATTCATTCTTGGATATGCACTTATTTTGAACAACTTTTGTGATGGCAAACATCGAATATCGAGCAAATGTTAAAATGTGTGTTTTATGAAAAAGTTAACGAATAAGAGATAAAAGTGGAACGCAGAGAAGTATATGGAAACTCTGCACCTTTGTTATTGATCATATTGTACAGCTGTATTTAAACGCGTCTAATCGATGGTCATCAGAAATCAAAGAAATTATTAATCAAATTTATGATATTGTTTAAAAAGATCATCGATTGATAGTGTATGATATAGTAAGTAAGAACGTGTAGGCAACATTTTACATAAGTGTATGAGAAACTTACAGGAAAGATGGCCGCTAACAGATATGTTTAGATATTTTTAAGTGTAATCGAAATTAATTTTTGCATCGATTCATAACGGTTGATCTAAAAGGGAGTCATCAGTACACACCAGTAACCAAAGTTTACCCAAAAAAAATGGACTTCCACTACCACAAAGGGAGAAACCGCAAATATGGTTCTATCGACAGGATATGTGGTATTTTTAGATGGGATAGAAAAGGCAGAACAACGTTGGACTAAGTGTATCGAGCTAAAAAGAGATTATATTGAAAAATAAAATGAATTTTACACATAAAAATGTTTTATTCTTATCAAGGTTAACTACTAATCATACAACCCCTCGTAGCAATAAAGGTGAAAAATCTAATTGTTATATAGCCAGCACTGTCGAAAATCATAGCACCTGCAATCAATCGGTGATAATGGTTCCTACTCATAATTATTCATCGCAAATTGCGCTCATTTATATAGTTTTGAGGGACATTACCATTAAATGGATGGAACAACATTAACTATTCTCATTAAAATGGAAATTTTTTTTCTTCCCATGTAATTGTTGAACCCGTTTTCTGTTCATAATAGGTAAATAATGTATTATTATTCGAATGTAACATACATGAAAGTATTCTCTCTTTCTTTCCATAAACAATCATTATTTAATGACATCCCAATCGGAAGAGTCAATTTTAATGATTTAAAATAGTAAGTGTCACGTGTACAACCAACAAATTATAGTATATACGAGTATGATCCACCAACAAAACAAAAATACTATTGTCAGTAGTTGTAAATTTTGATTTAAATAAGGTCAACATTTTTATTGACAATTTCACCTGTGATTATGTATCTGAAATCTGATTGCTTCTGAATCTGAGTTTTATTGCTCGTACCAAAGATTCCTTTGGTAGATAATTTCTATCCCTCACATAAAGGGGGAAAGGAAGGGGGTTTAAATCTATACCAAATACATTTTGCATGTGGTAAATCTGAATTATATTGTTTCGTAAACAATTCATCTTACGAGCGGATTGCAACATGGCACGTACTATAAGTGATTGTTCGTGCAATCGATTAATCGAAAGAGTAAGTGAACTCGGGCCAATGTGAATACATAAAAAAAAATCCGCACTGAATTGCTATAAAATGTGGTATATAATATCACTGCTGAACGAACACATCCATACTAGGAAATGGTCATTTTTTCATTAATACTACTCATGTTTAATGGTTAAAATTACGACTATACACTATCATCCAATAACCAAACCGACTATAATGAAAATTGAAGAAAAATATTTCGTCAGTTTTTTGTTAGTTATGCTAAGTTCACCACTGTACGAACGCAAGATTAACCAAGTACTTAATGGATAAGTAAACATTGTTGCACTTGGAAAACAAAAACACATTAACACTAACGACAACTAGTAATAAACACAGAGTTGTATACTAAAATGAGGAAATCACATTTTCAACATTCATTTAAATATAGCACCTTGATCTGGTCATAAACAGATACAAATAGTCAGACGACTTAACTAAATTTATGTTAGTTTCTTAGTTAGTGAATTTTCCATTGCACATTTTTTTCAACTGCCATTTTATGAGTTACCGACTACATATATTAAAAACATGTTAATTAAAATTTGTTGACTAAATTACTCAAAGAAAATTTAAAAAAAAAAATTTATTGAAATATTGGAAAATAACGTATGAAAAAAAAATACTAATGAATGCGGAAAATCGTCCTTAAGAATTTCCCTGTTGCATCGATCGCCATTTATGATAATCGATAAACGATTTCCAATTTCCACACATTAATTAGATCGAATTAACAAAGAAAATAATTGCTATTTTTGCATATAAGTTAAATAAATAAACATTGATGACTTTATTATTTATTGTTTAATGAATATTATGGAATTCGATTAAAGCTGGATTGAGGATTTTTGTTTTCTTTCTAATTCGGAAAAATAAATTCCATAATATGCATTAAACAATAAATAATAAGTCTCTAAATAAAATTAATTTTAATGAAATAAGTCAAAATGATTAGTAAAATGTCAAGAAAATTTTTTTTTTAAGCTTTTAATTATGGTGCAAACTGTATACACGAGGTCTGTTCAAAAAGTGTCGATTTTCGATTTTTTGTGGCGTTATATTGGTACTCATGTCTCTCACTTATGCCGACAAGTTCGGCCATTTTAAATGTTCGGTTAATTTTTGACAGCTGCTTTGCTTGCATGTATTTTGCCTTGTCTTCGATTTTTGCCAATTCCAAAAAATGTATCAAAAAATTTCTATCAAATTTTTTGTGAAAAACAAAATTAATTATGGGGACGCTTTCCGAATGTTGACTGTGGCATATGGTGAAGCTACCTTTGGACCGAAGCAACGTTTATCGGTGGTACAAAATGTTCTCAGAGGGCCGAGGAGATGTGAACGACGAAAAGTGTGCCGGAGCGTTTGAACGAAATTTTTCTTTCGATTGCAGGGACATTATAAGTTCTTGCCACAAAGTAAAACGATCAAAAAGGAATATTACCTGCAAGTTATGCGCAAGTTGCGATAAGCAATCCGCCAGAAACGCCCGGATTTGTGGAAGAAAAGAAATTGGCTTTTGCACCATGATAACGCTCCTTCTCACGCATCGATGCTTGTGCGCGAATTTTTGGCCAAAAACAACACACTAATAATGCCGCAGCCACCGTATTCCCCAGATCTGGCCCCCTGTGACTTTTTCTTATTTCCGAAACTGAAGAGCACCATGAAAGGACGACGCTACGCTACGATTGAGGAGATAAAGACGGCATCGAAGGAGGAGCTGAATAAGATAACAAAAAATGAATTTTTGAAGTGCTTCGAGGATTGGAAAAAACGTTGGCACAAATGTATAATTTCTGGTGGGGATTTCTTTGAAGGGGACAAAATAGACATTCCATGAATAAATAGATGATTTTTGAAAAAACATAAAATTCGAGATACTTTTTGAACATACCTCGTACAGTGCTGACCAAAAAAGTTTGCTCACTTTGGTAAATTAGTCAAATGGGACACCGAAAAAATATTTTTTAAGTGTCTAGTTGGTATTTAACCGTGGTGAAAAGCCTTTCTTATACTTAATTAGAGAGGAAAACTTTCTTATAAAAAGAAGATGTCAATTTGGACCCTTATCTGCGCATAAAAATCGCTTGACTTGGACACGTGAGCACATTAATTAAACTGATCAGATTTGGGATGTGTCATTTTTTCTGACAAGTTCAAATTTCAATTGGCAGACGAAATAATGGCGAACAACTATCAGAAGACTGTCTGCAAATGATACCACAAAAACACAAAGGGTGTAATGGGTTGGTGGATGTTGACAGGAAACCATTTATTGACAGAAAATTAACACTCTGAGGCCAAAAATTATCGAGATCTTTGACAAAATCTGTCATTTTATTTTTCAACAAGATTGAGGCTCTGCGCATACAACAAAAAGGGTTGGTAAATTAAAAAATTCTGAATCTTATACAATAAAAATTTGGCTAATCATAGAATTTTTTTTTCTTTTCCTTGACAAAGCGGTAACTGGAAAATAAAGGTTGTGAGCTGAACTCAATTGAAAGCATTTGATCATCAATGAAAAATTTAAATCAAGGAAATTTTTCAGATCAATAAAAAAACCTCTGCCCGTCTGCCGACATACTAAAGGAGGTGGTGCAATCAAACTAAGTATTGAACTTACAGCATAGAAATTTTATAAAAACTCCCTTTTAAAAAATATATTAAAGAAAATGTTTTCCTTTTTTATAAGAATTATTTTATTGCATTATTTAAAAAAAAAAATACTATTAATCATTTTGCAAGCACAAACATTTCTATTTTCAAAAATCAAAGTGAGCAAAATTTTTTGGCCAGCACTTTATATCCATGAGTGAATGAATTATGGTGCATGGCCGTGTTTCATGTACGCACAATCAATTCGATACATACCCATTTTTTTTGGCAAAAATTACTTGTTGTAGGCTTTTTAAATTAAATGATTTTTTTGGTGAGGGTTGTATGATTAATACCTGGCCTTAACAAGAAATGTGCATTTTTTGCAAAAGTTATTCAATTTAAATGGTTGCTCCCTAAATGATGCCAATGCTTGAATACTTTGACAGGATCCTTGTTGAAGGTTATATTTACGAAAAATAGAGTTAATAGTACCAGCACCATATCTTGCCGAGAACAGGTATTTATCATGATTATTTAGTTCTTTTTTTTAGAAAAATTTCCGCACGCAAATTTTATCGATGCACATGCATGAAGAATAGACATTAAATTTCATTCACATCTTTATTATATTCAAAATAAGTGCATATCCAAGAATGAATGCAAATCTAAAATATTATTGCATCAAATTTATAGCGTGTCTAAATCTATCCACCTAATTTTTTTTCGTAAAAATTATTTGCTGTAGTTTTTTTAAATTAAATGATTTTTTTTGCGATCAGGGTTGTATGATTAATACATGGCCTTGACAAGAAAAAAATATTTTTTTTAAAAATATTTTTGCCTGGAGACATTTAGGCTAATCGATTTTGCCTATTATTTTATAAAGAATATACATTAAATTTCATGCACATCTTTATATAGGGTTTTCCAATAAGAGTGATATGATTTCTAAGTGAGGTTTAGGCAATTTTTTCATTGTATTCAGTAATGTTTACAATTTCATCATGGAGAGATATACGCAAGAACAACGTTTACAAATTATTCAATTTTATTATCAAAATAATCGTTCTCCAATTGCAACTTTTCGTAATAATCGTCCAACTGTGCTCGATATTCGTCGAAATGTTAAAAATTTCGAGCGTACATTTTCTTTACATAATGTTCAAGTGCCAATAAGGTAAAGAACCGCTTCTAAGTAATGAAAATATTGCTGCCGTTCAGGCAAGTGTTACTGAAGAACGCAATTTGTCGATTCGAAGACGTACTCAAGAATTGGGACTGTCTCAAACCACAACTTGGCGGATTTTGAGTAAGGATTTGGGCTTGCATCCGTATAAAATTGTTATCACTCAAGAACTGAAGCCATTTGACCACCGTAAACGTCGTGAATATGCTGATTTTGTCTTGGAACAACTTAAAAACAATAACGATTTTTTTAAGAAAATCATCTTCTCCGATGAGGCTCACTTTCATCTGAGTGGTGCGGTAAATAAACAAAACTGTCGATTCTGGTACGAAGAAAATCCACAAATTATTTATGAGTAATACCGTTACTATCAATGGAGGGAGGTATAGATTGATGATAACCAACTTTTTACCTGGTTGACAACATCTGGTTCCAACAAGACGGGACTACGTGCCACACAGCACGTGCAAGAACCGAATTATTGCGAGAAAAGTTTGGAGATTCGATTATTTCAAGAAATTGTAAAATTGAATGGCCTCCAAGAAGTTGTAATTTAACACCATTAGACTATTTCTTGTGGGGTTATTTGAAGTAAATGGTCTTTAGCAATAAACCAGACTCTCTTCAAGCTTTAGAAGTCAATATTGAACGTGCTATTCATGACATACGACTTGATTTAGTGGAAAAAGTGATCGAAAATTGGGTCCATCGAATTCATTCCTGCAAAAGAACAATGAGTGTAAATCTCAAATTTTAATGCGTTTTCAAATCTATTAAAAAATTATGCGTAAGTCTACGCTTCAAATTTTGTGCTTGCTTTTAGATTTACAAAAAAATAAATCTAAATTTAAAAAAAAAAAACATCTACAAATTGAGCTGTTGTTCTAAAAAAATTTTTAGTTTTGTTTTTTTAACATTCAAAAATTAAGAATATACTTCTGGAAAAAAAACTTCACATGTTTATGTTTAAAAAAGAAAACAACAACAAAGTTTTAAATAATTTTAACACAAAAACAAGAACAAATTAATAGGCTTTTAAAAGTTTTTGTAAAAAATATCATTTCCCTTTCATAATATTGTTATTATTTTTCTTTTTCATTTTAGCTTTATTCAGATCTAATATTACTATAAACTTGGATCACTAGTAAATTTGACCTAAAATCGTTCTGATTACACAGGTGTTAAGTTTTTATAAGCCTTACCATATTATTTTTTGATCTAGGAAATGAGTAAATGCAATTTGAACAATAAACAAATTTCGGATAAACTCCAAAAACTTCAATGTTAAATGTTTGTTCATTTGTTTTGAACTTTCGACATTTAATTCGAATATGACAAGAAATGATATTTAGCAACAATTACCATTATTTTGAAGGACATTCTTATAGAAACACATTCGAAAGTAAATACAATTAAAACATTGTCATCTTTGGAATACAATAAATTGTCAAATATATAAGACACGATTTCTGTTCACTTTTAAATGAATTTCTGGTAATAATTCATTTTTGAAAATTCTAAAAATAATTTTCACAAAATACTTTGAAAATGTAGTGTGCAATTTTTTTGAACGAGAAAAAAAAAAGTTATTTATTTTGGAGCACTTCTACGAATTGCTCTGATACACGCTTATTAGTAAATATGACGTCAATTCGAAACCGAAATTTTGAAACAAAGTAAATATTTCCTCATGTCACGATATTATTTCACAGCAACAAATGAAGTAGCAGCTCCCATTCTGATTTTGTTGAATTTGAAAAAGGAACAAAATTATTATTGGGAAACAATTACAAAAACATATGAGCATATTTGTATAAATTAGATGGCAACTATTGCACCATCATTGCTAATTATTATTGTATTTAGATAGTTTTGAAAAATATCATAAAAGAATTATCTGAAATTCGATGTAAAGTTGAATTTCAATAATTCCGCAGAATTCCGATTGAACAATGTTACTTGTACAATTTACCTGGAATTCTTGGTTTTGCAATCGTCGATGGCACGAAGACAATGAATGGACAAAAGCACAGCCAACTATTCACCTTCCTGAGACTACACATATACAATACATAGCTTCGTCTAGGCGTACTTGAACAAATTGCATAAGAAGAATCGCCTACCTGATGACCTGATGGATGATGGAGCATTACACCTGTTATATTATGTAGTGTACACTCGTGTACTTGGAAGTGAAACGTATCCGCGTACTCGTCTTCTATAAAGTGAAGTGTACGTGCACACAAAAAAAAAATGCACTACTCAAGAAATCTTGAACTCGTTTAAATTGCAAATAAACGAGAAATCAGAATGGAACAAGAAAATGGGGAGATTTTTTCTATAAAATTTCATAGAAACAGGAAAACTGGAACTTATCCTGAAGTGGTTGATTGTGCTCTTTTGTACGGAGTATCTAGTATCCGATATAAGAGGAATGTTCTCACAAGCTTTCTTATATGAAAAGTGGAAGAGTTTTTAAAAGAACTGTTTAGTCGCATTGTTTCTTTCTTTTAATTTTTTTTATCTAAATAAGTAAAAAACTATAAAAAAAACCTATCAGCAAAGTTTTCTCTGCAATGGAAGTTTTTTCTAATAAGGGAGCTATGTTTTCAAATATAACTATATAAGTTATAAGGGAAGTTTTTTTCTAATAAGGGAGCTATGTTTTTTTCTAATAATAAATCTTCTATTACTGTCAGTTGTATTCAGTAAGGTTTGCAATTTATTTATGGAAAAATACACGCCTTATTTTTTTGTCGCAAAAATTATTTCTTGTAGGATTTTTAAATTATATGATTTTTTGGTGAGGGTTGTATGATTAATACCTGGCCTTGACAAGAAAAATTTTTTTTTCTTGTGTGAAATTGGTTTCAGTTGTGAACATAATCTTTTTTAAGCTGGAGACACTTAGCCTAATCGTGTTTTTCTATTATTGTATAATATATATTAAAATTTAATGCACATCTTTATATATCCAAAATAAGTGCATAGCCAAGAATGTTTGCAAATCTCTAATTTTATTTCATCAAATTTATCGCGTGTCTAACTCTAACCACCTAATTTTTATTCACCAAAATTATTTGTTATAGCCTTATTAAATTAGATGATTTTTTTTGGTGAGGGTTGTATGATTAATACATGACTTTGACAAGAAAAAAAAATTTTTTTATGTGTGAAACTAAATTTATTTTTTAACATAATCTTTATTAGGCTGGACACACTTACCATCACTTGCCGAGACCAGGCATTAATCCTAATAATTTAGGATTTTTTTTTGGACAATTTTCACACCTTAAATTTGGTAGATACACATGCTAGAAGAATATACATCAAATTTCGAACACATCTTTATGTATCCAAAATAAGTGCATATCCAAGAATGATGCAAATCTCAAATTTTAGGAAGATTGTATTCAGTAAGGTTTCTACTTTATTCATAGAAAGATACACGCCTCAACAACGCTTTGAAATTATTCAATTTTTTTAATCAAAATAATCGTTCTTTTATTGCTATTAAATTGTGCACTTCTTCTTCTCAGATGAGTCGCATTTTCATCTCTCTAGAAATTTGAGCTAAAAAGTCATTTGCGGGAAGTTTTGTTTTTTGCCTTCAATTCGAAAAAAATCTGCGGCTGTGGTGCGTTGAATGATTTTGGAAACTTATGGTGAGGCTCGGATTACTGAGAGAACATGTCGCAAATGGTTCCAATACTACAAAAGTGGTGATTTCAAGGAACGTCTCGGACCGATGGAAAAGTTTGAAGACGCAGAATTGAAGGTATTGCTCGATGAAGGTTCATGTCAAACGCAATCCGAACTTGCAGATTATTGGCCGTGAGGCAACAAGCTATTCCCCATCGTTTGAAAACCTTGGGAACAATCCAAAAGCAAAGAAATGAAGTGACATAAAAGTTGAAGCCGAGTGACGTCAAACGGCGTTCTTTCAAGTGCGAGCAGCTGCTCCAACGGCAAAAAAGGAAGGGTTTTCTGCATCGTATTTGTAATGGCAAAAACATTGACGCCCAAGTCAAGCATCCATGGCTCGAAGCTCATAGCAGAGCAGTACTTCCGATCTCACGAAGAGATCAAAAATTGGCTCGATTCGTAGATCGCCTCAAAATACGAGCAGTTTTTCGTATACTGCCAGAAAGATGGGATATAGTTGCGGATAGCTATGATCAATACTTTGAAGCATGAATATTTAAGCATTATTGCCGATGCTCATGGCTGAGCAACACTTCCGATCTTATAAAGAGACCTTAAATTGGGTCAGTTCGTGGATCACCTCAAAAGACGACCAGTTTTTTCGACATGGAATCCGTATGCTGCCAGAAAGATGGGAGAAAATTGTGGCTAGAGATGGACAATACTTTGAAGCATGAATATGTGAGCATTTTCCACAATAAAGCCTCAAATTTTGAAGAAAAAAAAACGGCAGTTTTCCATTTATTGCAAATTATTAACATGAACTATTTTGTATTTTTCAAAAAAAAAAAAAAGATAATTTATTATAAATTTTAGAAAAAATCCCTTACCATAAAATTGAAAAAAAAACTACTCCGAAATTTATTTAAACAATTTGAAAAATGCCTTTACGAATAAACTTTTGACAAAGACCTTATCTTACCTACGAGCAAGACCTGTTATTCCTAAAACATCTTTCAAATAAGGTCAAAAATTAACCATCATCCGATTATTAAAAAAAAAATGCATTCAAAAGCAATTCTCACTTTTTTATGGACTTTTGAAACAAATTCCTAGCATTCTATTGGAATGATTAGAAAATCTAAGAAAAAGAAATTAAAAGAAAAGAAACAAAAAAAATAATTCGTTGATGGGCGGCATTAAAATTTCGATCAGAAAGTTGGTAGTACCTATAATTTGGGATTTGGGATTTTCCAAAGTGAATTTTTTATAATCAAAGTACACGATTTCTTTTGAAGGGAAATAAAAATCGTTAAGATATTTTTTTTACTGTTAAATTATACGGTCAAAAGACGTACGAATCGGATATTTGGCGCCTTCTCCATCCGCCTTTGGTGCATTTTTTACATTCCATCCATTTTCAGATCATTATAGTCTGAAGCGGATGACATTTTTATTTTTTTTTCGTATTATTTTGGAACGAAAATATTTTGTTTTCTTTTTTTTGTTGTTGTTGAAATATTTGAAACATTTTAGAATGCATTTTTGGAATTTTATTGTATAATTAACGATTTGTTTTTATAGTGAATGCAAAGAGGTTTAGGCTTTTTTAAGTTCAAAACCTCTTCAGATAAATTTGATGAATTTGGAGAAAAATATTTGAATTTTCGACTATTACGTTTGGAAGTTGATACCATCGATTTTTAATAGAAAATTGACTACATAACTAATTAATATACTAAAATATGGATAAATTTATTTTTATTATTAATTAAATGTTATCGAATATCTGTTTCGAAAAATTAAGTTGAATAAAAGATAATTTAAATGGAAATTTCGAAGAAATTTGTTTGTTTTTAATATGCTCTTAAATATATTAGTTATTTAATAACGGATGTAAATTGTTTTTAAATGCTCTCAAATTTGAGAAGCTATGGTGTAGTCGTGTAAGAAAAACGTGATCAAATAGCCAAATGACACCTTCCAACAAAAATGCGAACTAGACAGTTACTTGTTTTTAAAGCCTCATGAGCGTGGAATAATCCACTATTTTATACGACAAATTTAACATGTTCTTAATCGATGGTATTTTAAAATGGCGAACCCAATACTAAAAAAACGGCCATCTTAGATTTTTCTGACAGCTGTCAAATCACAAAATGGCTAACCGATGGTTAATTAATCAGATTTTTAAATGGCGAATCCAATACTTAAAAAAATGGCCATCTTAGATTTTTCTGACAGCTGTCAAATCACAAAATGTATAACCGATGGTTAATTAATCAGATTTTTAAATGGCGAATCCAATACTTAAAAAAATGGCCATCTTAGATTTTTCTGACAGCTGTCAAATCACAAAATGGATAACCGATGGTTAATTAATCAGTATTTTAAAATCGCAAACTTAATACTAAAATAAACTACCATCTTAAATTTTTCTGACAGCTGTCAAATCACAAAACGCATAACCGATGGTTTATTAATCAGTATTTTAAAATGGCGAATCCAATACTAAAAAAAATGGCCATCTTAGATTTGTCTGACAGCTGTCAAATCACAAAATGCCCAACCGATGTTTAATTAATCAGTATTTAGAAATGGCGAACCCAATACTAAAAAAAATATCATCTTAGATTTTTCTGACAGCTGTCAAATCACAAAATGGATAACCGATGGTTAATTAATCAGTATTTTAAAATGGCGAACCTAATACTAAAAAAAACGGCCATCTTAGATTTTTCTGACAGCTGTCAAATCACAAAATGGATAACCGATGGTTAATTAATCAGTAATTTAAAATGGCAAACCCAATACTAAAAAAACGGCCATCTTAGATTTTTCTGACAGCTGTCAAATCAGATTTTTCTCGTCTTCTGCTCATTTTTGTACACTAGTCGTAATGGTAAAGAAATTATGAACATGATTTTTTATGATATTAATCAAAATTTTGTGCAATAACGAGTGTGTTTTTTGATTTTTTTTATGCGATTAGTGTTATTTCTTTTAATTTTTTTCCCTTCTTTTTGTTACACTCGTTTACGTTACTCTCGTTTTCAGGTATTTATATTTAATTTATTTATGTAATTTTATTATACTGCTGAAACCAGTGTACCAGACAGTCTTTTTTATATGCGTAACCACATGAATTTCTTTTAATTTTTAAGTCGGTTGGTAAAATTGTGCAATCCAAACAAAATTGATGATGGCATTTCGCATATCTTCATCATCAAAATACAGACAATTATGTTTAGGCCAATATAGGTATGTACATACATATTTATGAACATACTCTAGACTAAGGCAAAGTCAGTTTTAGTTGCCGGATTATCTACCATCTCACTATCGTGGTTACTTTACCTTGCGTTACGTTACGTAGGTAAGTAACCGATCGAGTCTTACACGCGTAACTTTTGTGACGTCATTAGGAGTAACCTACAATCAAAATTTACCTGTTTGTTTTATTCAATCGGTTATTTGGTATTTCTATATTTATTTACGATCAAATACAAAAAGTTGTAGTGTCTTTTCATAAACAACTGGTACGAAAAGTTCACAACTGAAATTCCCATCAATTCATAAATTTCGGATTGATGGTCTACTATTATTAATAAAATGATTTAATGCTTGCTGTTGTAGGTGTGAGATAACGTGTGGGTGGATAGGTATTATGGTATCTTCTAAGTAATGTAAAGACATGCGTTTAGGGTGTTATACAATTTGCAAACGTGATCGGAGAGAAATTTACATAGTCATAAAAATGTTCCACAAACATTGCCATTACAAAAGTTGTACAAATTTTTCATTCAAAAGAAATTGTTGGGAAAAAAAAATGTCAAAAAAATTTTGATTTTTTTTGAAAGCTAAGCTTTTTTTTTTGTTGGAAAAAATTCATCCAATTTCTTCTTCGGAAATTCAGATTTTGTAACATTTTTATTTGTGCAGGACTTGATATTTTTGAGATAATTTTGTAAGTTTTTTTTTTGCCCAATTGGGGGTGTACTTTGTTTGCGTTAGCAGACGTACTTTTTAAAAGCTCTAAAATGTGAGAATTGTTTGCGTTAGCAGACGTACAAGAAAAAGTCCTGCAGCCACAAATCATACGATCTAGAGGCTAATTGACATCACCAAATGTCAGAATTTTCGAGCATTAAAGCCGATATAAGCCACATTAATTTTCGCATGTGTGTGGCTTATAGCGGCTTCTTGCAGATACCATATATAGCCCAGATTAAAATCTGCAATTTCAGTAGAATTATAGGCCAACTAGATCAAAATTCACTCAAAACAGTCACAATGGCTTGTCCACAGTTTACTTGAGGGTTTTCAGAGCCCCATAAATGGTAATTTTGCTTATTGAGCGTGAAAATAGCCTCATTACTGAGGCAAATCAGACCAAAATACACTCGAAGCAGTCACTTTTTGCGTATACAATGGCTTTTCCGCAGTTTACTTGTGGTTTTTCAGAGCCCCATACACAGTTATTTTGCTTATTGATCGTGAAAATAGCCTCGTCGCTGAACAAAATTTCAAAATTTTATGTGGCTAAAGGATCTATGATTGTTGTGCAGCTAAAGGATCCATAATGTAAAATGGCAAAAATTATTTCTTGTAGGCTTATTAAATTAGATGATTTTTTGGTGGGAGCTGTATGATTAATGGCCTTGACAAGAAAAATATACTTTTACGTGCGAAATTTTAATTTTTGTAAACGTAATTTAAAGCTTATTATTTTACATTATGGATCCTTTAGCCACACGACAATGTTGGCTAAAGGATCCGTAATGTAAAATGGCAAACCTTAAACTAAACAAATGCCAATTTGCGGGTCAAATGACAAGGCTTTATTTTTCGAACAACAAAATTAATAGGCCGATATAATTTTATTCAAAATTATTATTACTTGATAGAGAAGATCCCTTGGCCATAAACCAATCTTGGGGTCAATTAGTGAATTTAATCATAATTTATAGCGATTTCCAAAAGCTTAACCGAAATTATCAGAACAAATTAATTTTTAATGAGAAAAATTTTCTTATTTTTTTTGAAAAAATTCTCTAGAGTCAATAATAAAATTTTAACCTTAAAAATTCATATTAAATATTTAAAACTACAGTTTTTTTTTTATCTTTGATTAATTCACATATTTTTCAATTGTTTTTTTTTGTGTATTTTTAACAAATTTTTTAAATAGTTTTTAATATTTTTTCCAATGACTTTTTTTTACAGGTGTCTCAATTTATATACTATATAAAATATAGTATTAGATATTTAAAAGAGAGAAATTGAATTATTCAAGGATACGAATTCTCTTCGAATCCAAATACACTCTCGCATTATTGTTACCTTTTTCTGTATCGGAAATAAGTTGTTTTCTTTTCCCCAAGAAATTCATTGTTTTAATTTTGAAATGTGCATAATTCACAATAAATAGCCTTAAATTGTTATTTTGTCGGCATTATTAATAAAATAAAGACAAATACATTTGCAATAAAAAAAAATACAAAAAAAAAAGGTAAAAAGTGTGCGAATTTTTTTTTTTAATTTTTATACTATCTGGCGTTGATATTATGCGGGTGGGAAATGGTTGCATAGTAATTGTACCGTGTGTAGCAGCATTTAAAAAATAAAAACTCAATAAAAACAAAACAAAAAAAAAATGAAACTTTTTGATTCGGAAACAAAATATGCTAATATGAAGCTGACAAAAAATTTCAATCACGTCGATTCGATTAAAAGCACATGTTTTATCGTCTGAAAAAATTTTATTTGTACACTTTGATTCGGAAATTTAATATTGATGTGTGTTAAATCACTGCGTGGGTGAGTATTTGTATAAATAAATAATTTACTCTCCGATGAGAAAACGGAATAAAAGTCTAACGAAAAAAAATTGTATCTTAGTAGAAGAAGAACCGAAGAAAAAAAGAAAACAACACAGGAGGAACAGGAAGGAAGTGTTCTTTTCTTATTCGTATTATTTGATGTCATAAAATAATATGAATTAAACATAAAAAAAAATTTCTCTTCGACGGTATAAACTGAATCAATTATGCAATAATAAAATGTAAACATCCACTTAAGAAATTGTTAAATAAAAATAAACACAACATTTTTAGGGGCCATCAATTATTGCAATTTTTTACGAAAGATGCATTTTTGATCAAGAATATTAATGCGAATAAAAAATATGTTTGTGTCTACAAAATTGTAATTTATCGTAACGGTTTGTCCATTTTGTGGTACGGAAAGTATGGCTCTGTTATTTGACAGCTGTCAAACATATACATTCTGCACGGTTGATTTTGTTTAGTTTAATGTGTCTCGGATCATTCGGACAGTAGTGGTGTTTATGAGATAATAAAAATGCTTTCTCGTCAATTTCCTATTTTATAAAATTTTAGTCTGTAAGTCCAAACGGGATTCTTATAATAATGGGCGCATTAAAATGCTTTTAGTTAGTGTCTCTAGTAAATCATAGCGGTTTTTTTTTGGATCATGTGGACATCGATGATTTTTGGCAGAAAATAATAATAATTTCTCGTAAATTTCCCTACTCATCAAATTTTAGTCTGTAAGTCCAAACGGTATTCTTATAATAATCCACTCAGGAAAATGCTTTCAGGCAGTGTCTCCGGTAAAAAGAGGCCATTCTCGGATCATTCAGGCAGTAGTGGTGTTTATGAGATAATAAAAATGATTTCTCGTCAATTTCCTAATTAATAAAATTTTGGTCTGTAAGTCCAAACGGGGTTCTTATAATAATCCATTCAGGAAAATGCTATCAGGCAGTATCTCCGGTAAAAAATAGGCCATTCTCGGATCATTCAGACAGTAGTGCTGTTTATGAGATAATAAAAATGATTTCTCGTCAATTTCCTAATTAATAAAATTTTGGTCTGTAAGTCCAAACGGGGTTCTTATAATAATCCATTCAGGAAAATGCTTTTAGTTAGTGTCTCTAGTAAATCATAGGTCTTTTTTGGATCATGTGGACATCGGTGATTTTTTGGAGAAAATAATAATGATTTCTCGTCAATTTCCCTACTCATCAAATTTTAGTCTGTAAGTCCAAACGGTATTCTTATAATAATCCACTCAGGAAAATGCTTTCAGGCAGTATCTCCGGTAAAAAATAGGCCATTCTCGGATCATTCAGACAGTAGTGCTGTTTATGAGATAATAAAAATGATTTCTCGTCAATTTCCTAATTAATAAAGTTTTGGTCTGTAAGTCCAAACGGGGTTCTTATAATAATCCACTCAGGAAAATGCTTTTAGTTAGTGTCTCTAGCAAATCATAGGTCTTTTTTTGGGTTATGTAGACATCAGCGATTTTTAGGAGACAATAATAATATTTTCACGTCAATTTCCTGATTGTTAAAATTTTAGACTGTAAGTCCATACGGGATTCTCAGGAAAATGTTTTAATGCAGTGACTCCTCTAAATTATAGGCCATTCTCGGATCATTCGGACAGTAGTGGTGTTTATAAGACAATGGAAATAAAAATTTATCGAATTGTAATGGGTTTCTCCATTTTGTGGTTCGGAAAGTATGGCTCTGTCATTTGACAGCCATTGTTTAGTTTAATATTTGCCATTTTAGATTATTTATCTAAAATGGCTACCAAACAAAGAGATTTTGTTTCTAAGAATTGCGGAAACTTTTTCTAAATTGGTGATTTTGACGTAGCTACATTACATGTTTTAAAAGGAGGCTATTCCAGGCTCATTTTTCACTCGATGTGGACATGTTAATAAGAGAAATTGCTACTTGCAAGGCTTTAAAAATTCCCAAGTGACAGTGGAGAAGCCACTGTATCTACAAAAAGTCAATTGGTCTGTATTCTTTGAAAAGGAAGAAGGAAAGACCGTTACCGTCAATTCTGAGTGATATGACCGTATGATAACCAACATTTTTTTGGCTAAACTTGAAGATTTTAGTGATGAGGTTCATTTCTCGCGTGTTGGATACGTTAATAAGGGCAATTGCAAGTATATTGGGATCCGAAAACCCACACGTGATAGTGTAGAAGCCATTCTATCCACGAAAAGTGACTGTCTGGTAAGGACATATTGGCCTGAAGGTTTTTTTGGCCCGTATTTCTTTTAGAATAAACTAGGAGAGTCTCAGTCCGATGTAAATATGTTAATAAGAGAAATTGTCATTTGTAAGGCTCTAGAAACCCACAAGTGACTGTGGAAAAACATTATATCTACGAAAAGTGAATGTCGGGTGTGTATTTTGGTCTGAAGATGTCGTTGGCCTATATTTCTTGCTAAAGGAAGAGCAAAAGACCGTCAATTTTTCTTAGGCTGACCTGGTCGATTTTTATCTAGACTATATCTGGTTTCGATAAAACGGTACCACAAGCTCTGTAACACGACAAATTTTATACTTATTGCGGAAAAAGTTAACAGAACACGCAATTTCACGTGATTTAAAGAGCGCCATCTAATCCAGAAAAAGTTTTTAAATAGGAGTTTTTCCATTGTGGACCTTCTAGACCGAAGAACTCATTTCCCAAAACCTTTATATTCACGTAATTTTCAAAATGAATCTAATACGTTCCATAAATTTTAATCACTGCTAAAGGCACCCTCCACCTGATTAGGTAATGGCCTCATAGTGGTGGCGCTACAAAATAAACGCCGGCTTCTGTCTCAGAAACCTTCCATTTCATACAACAATAACTAAAATATATTTGTGAGACTAAAATTAATTGGCTTTTCTTGTCTACGTTTTGTGGAAATTGCTTAACAATAAATCCCTCCAATAAAGGAACTTGTTTGTGGTATTCCCATTAGCCTTATTATTGCTCCTTCGGGGTTTTTTTTTATCTGCTCCTTGTTTACTTTTGTTATCACCTTTAATTATTATTGTAAAATATTTCAAAGAATATTTCCAAAAAACCAAAAATGATATTCACAATTTTTATTGAATGACTTAATGGAAAATTGTTGTCTGTATTGAAAAACCGAATAGTCTAGTTAGCCTTCGTTTACCTGATGATCATGAAGGAAGGGTTGACCGAGAAGAGATTTTCTAAAAATCCAATCACGATAATCTTGGATGAATGCAAATTATTAACACCGGTCAATTTCCAAGAAGAATCTATATTTTTCACCTCTGGTTACTAAGTGTGATGTGGTCGGTCGATTCGTATTAAATACGAAAGCACCTCATTTCCCAGTACGTATTCTCATTACCCGATTACGCATGCATCTCATCTGAACTGGTTGTAAATATGTCCCATTTATCATATTATTATCTTTTCTATTTAACTTTTTGTTTGGGTTTTTTCAGATGTTAAAAAAAATCATTGAATAAATAATTAATTATCACCTTTTTGACATAAATTGTATAATTTCAATTAAATTCAAATGAGTTGAGAAAATAATTCATTGGAATTTTTTACTGGGCTTTTTTTCTACTTGATCAGAAATATTTTTAATACGTTTTTTTTTTTTTTTTGACTATCGGAAAAGTATTATTAATAAAATTTTTTAAAAAGAATATTAAAATAGTTCTATTTATATAAATTCTGTTTTTGAAAATTTTATGTTATGAAGATTTGATAGAAGTTGCATATGAATTGCATAACAGAACAAATTTGAGTCTGTTAGTCCATGCGGGATTTTTATAATAATGGCCGCATGAAAATGATTTTAGGAGGCATTGTTTTCGGTAAAACATTGGCTTTTCTGGATTATTCGGACAGCAGTAGTGTTTATAAGATAGTAAAAATGATTTCTCGTCAATTTCCTAATTTATCAAATTTTAGTCTGCAAGTCCAAACGGGAGTTTTATAATAATGGAGGCATGAAAATGCTTTCAGGTAGTGTCTCCGGTAAATCATAGGTCTTTTTTTGGATCATATAGACATCGGTGGATTTTATGAGACAATAAAAAAGATTTCTCGTAAATTTCCTAATTTATCAAATTTTAGTATGTAAGTCCATACGGGATTTTTATAATAATGGACGCATAAAAATGTTCTAATACAATATCACCGGTAAATCTTAGGTCTTTTTTGGGTCAGGTGGACATCAGTGGTTTTCTGAAGACAATAATAATAAGTTTTTGTCAATTTGCTTATTCACCAAATTTTAGTCTGTAAGTCCAAACGGGATTTTTATAATAATGGACGCGTGAAAATGCTGTTAGGAAGTGTTTTCGGTAAATCATAGGTATTTTTTGGGTCATGTAGATATTGGTGATTTTTAGGAGATAATAAAAATAATTTCTCGTCAATTTCCCTATTCATCAAATTTTAGTCTGTAAGTCCAAACGGGATATTTATAATAATGGACGCATGAAAATGATTTTAGGAGGCAGTATCTCCGGTAAAACATAGATTATTTCGGATCATTCGTACAGTAGCGGTTTTTTGGAGACACTAAATATTATTTCTCATTAATTTCCTTATTCATCAAATTGTAGCCTGTAACTCCATATGAGATTTGAGAAATACTGTATACATAAAAATGGTTCAAGAACCAATAAATCATAGTCCTTCTTTTTCATCATTTACACCGTGTTTGTTTTTATACAAAAAAAAAATTCCGGGGCCTATTTCAGAGAAATCAGCAACAGATTAAATTCTCTCCCTGCGGCATCGATATTATATGGCAACTGCTGATGAAAAATTTTAGGATGCACATTAATGATAGCAAAACAATATTTTTTTTATCGGCGTCGAACCTATAACCATCTAGCACTAGTCGTATGCAGATAGGAGACTATAGCTTTAAAAGAGTTAAATCATTCTCCTATCTGAGATCAAGAATTGCAACCAATAACGATATGGAGCAATAACTCCATGCCCCTTGTTTTTAGGCATTCTAAATTATTAGATTCTGATTATAAAATCTTGCCAGTCTTTATGTATTCTTCGGAAGCTTAGGTTCGCAGCAAACTC
Source organism: Atherix ibis (assembly GCA_958298945.1). Lineage (NCBI taxonomy): Eukaryota > Metazoa > Arthropoda > Insecta > Diptera > Athericidae > Atherix > Atherix ibis. The sequence continues at coordinate 22,017,997 of OY282607.1, forward strand.
TTAGCTATTTTCGAGAGAAGTATTTTGGGCACAACCATGGGGGTATGGACGGTTCCGCAGAGCGCCTGTTAAAGGATGATGCCATAGAGCTCGACCAGAACTGCTTGGTTGTGGTTTAAATGAAGCTCGATGGACTGCGGTGGGCTAGACTTTTTATTCGTATGGATGGAGAAGATCTTGCCTGGAAATTCAACAGTGGCGTCATTTATAGTCTCAGAACACGAGGCAGCGCCTGCCTTCTTTAGAGCAGTGATGTTAGTAGAATTGACGAATTAAATGACCCTGGCGGTAAAACCTTAACGTCTGGAGTTCTTTGATTTAGCAAGCCTAGACCGAACTCTTGGTTGTGGAAGCGTTGATGATGATGGTTTTCACTTTTAAAAATATTAAATTAAAATATGAAAAAAAAATTAAATATTTTCTTTATGATCACATAAAAATTCCTTTTCTTTGTCAGTTCTGCCATTTACAAAAAAAAGTAAACAAAAAAAAAGGAAAAAAATTTCATAAGAAAACGAAATTATATGAAATTAGGTAAAAATATTATATTCACGTTTATAATAATACTAATAACAATAAAATGCCAACATTTATGTTTGTAGATTAGTTTTGTTTAGTTCCTGAGTATTTCCGAATTGTTGTTAGACTCGTAAATAATTCTGTTAGCATATCGTGTGTCTCTAATTACGTGAATTGAATATAATCAACAAAATTACAAATATATTAAGTATATAATTGTGAAAAAAATACGGTCAATTTGTCAAATGCGTGGGAATAGGAAATATTGTTAAAGGACAAATTCGATCACACCTTGAAGTCTTTTGATGAAAATAATTTCTTTTTAAAGTGTTCGAAGAAAAAACAAATTAAATAATAACAATTTATCGACCTCCAATGTGACAATCAGAAAATTGGTACTTTTGCAAATCGCCAAACAACTAATTATGTTTTTTCCTTGATTAATAATACTATTAAATCACTAAATAATAGTATGCGTATGGAAATCAAACTTTTCAAATAGTATTCATTGTTTCCAAGCAAAAATAATTGTTAAGCACTTTGGGTTTATTTTGATTTTTATAAAATATATCCTTTTTCAAAGTTACTAAAATTTGTTATTTTTGCTAGTAAATATTTTTGTTTTCTTATAAGTCGTATTTTTTATCATTCGAAATCAGGATTTTTATGTACTAGAGTGCCACTAAAGCTTAGATTATATCGTGCCAATACTTCGCTTTCAAATTGTTTAATTCTAGGAACAGTTCGCCAGTATATTACACTGATCGTGTGATTGCACGATTTTTGTCTGTGGACGTGCAATTTTTGCATGGTGTAAGCATGATTAAGGGGAAATTTAGTGATCCTTTAAATGAATTAATCGTGTGTGCTCGTAGGATATAATACATATGACATCGTTCATATCGATCATTGCAAATTCGTCATTTGCGCCCATCGTTTATTTTGACATTTGACAGTTTTCACATATTTACTATGTACCTGAAGATTTATTCTTTCGAATTTATTTTATTAGTGATAAATTTGATTTAATTTATAACATTAATGTTTAATTATTTAAAATCTAAAGCTTTGCTTTGATCTATAAAAAGTGGGATTTTCTGCTGAAAATTTAAAAAAAAATTAGCAAAACCTAATCCATCGCTTATAAATTTATAAATAAGTTTAATAAAAGGACAGTGCCAGTTTAACTAAAATATAAAATGTTTACTAAAATAAATAGACAAATTGAATTAATCAAAATAAATAAATGAATAAGAAAACGTTATATTACAATACAAAATAAATAAAATAAAAACAGCAGCGCGACCAACTTAAAAATTCCATCAATAAAAAATGCACAAACAATCACGTGGATCAAAAATATATTTCAACATGTTAATTGCACGTACATCGCGCGTGCATTGCAATTAATAAATTGTTGCTCGACTAAATTGACTAAAGTGCATCGCAATTAATTATTCTTACAGATGTCCATTGAAGCGATTGCACTATAATTGGACTGGTCGTAAAATACACAAACTTTGCTTACAGCAAACATGCACAATCCTATGCACGCGTAATGTGCGTTCGTGCGCGCGCATCTGATATACCACCTCACACACAACCATTAACGGTATAGTTTGACGTTTCGACTGTTGTGTTTTGGAGGGTAAGAAAATGAGAGATTTTTCATCATTTTATGTTAGCTATTTACCAGATATAAATAGGTTGGAAAGTTAATTGAATAATAAAAAATTACGTAATTTTTACTTTCTACAAGCAACAAGACAAATTGATGTAATTTTTTAGTTCCTCTACTTTCCGCTGCAGTAATAGTATGGAAGTATGGCACTAAAGTCAGTAAAAGTACCAGGTTTCCGTATAGACAAGAACAGATATCAGGTTGGTGTATAGGGAAACCACAAAAACATTTGTGGTATTGATATCACGATTTAGTTAGTATTAGGTGACACATACATCGTATTCAACGTACTAAGTTATGTGTACACTGTCAGACACGCAAAAAAAACAATTTTCACCTTTAGATCGTGTATAAAGCACACGGTGTAATCCTTTACAATCACTTATGGGATTTCAGAGCCTCATATACGGCGATTATGCTTACTGGCGTATCCACCAAACGGGAAATGAGCCTCTAAATTTTGAGGAAATTTTTTTTCTTGAAAAATCAGCTATGACAAAATTACTACATATTTTAGACGTTTTTACTATTTTAAAATTTTTAGAATTTTTTGGTGGTTATTTATGTAAAATTGCCGAACTTTTTAAATTGAACAAATACCACCCCGAATGACATATAAGTTTGACAGCTATCAAATGACAAGGCTGTCACAAAATGGATAAACCGTTCTATTAAACACCACAGAAATGGCATGAAAGATGATGAATAAGTGCCCAATTAAAATTCGGAGAAGTTTGCTTGGTCAGTATTTCGGAATGGTTGTTGAAAAGAGTAGTTTTTCAGTGGGAACAGGACTGTGAGAGCTCCTCATTTCCGTAGATACCAACATCACCTGGAATCCAACGTAATTCAACATTTCGAATTGGTCCAGCAACCAAAATCAAATACAAAACCTAACAAATATGATTTGATAATATAGTATTGTGTGCTTAAGACGCAAAATGTAATCTGACCAAAGTGTTTGCTTACACATGTGATTTAGTATGTTATAATAAAAAAACAAAAAAAATGTTTGTTGGTATTAAACTTATACTAATTTTATGTGTGTAATAAATCTAACTAAGCATGTGAGAATACTAACTAATCAGAATAATAATACAATACTTAATAATATTTATGATAAAAATTCAATTCCACTTTTAAATTTGATATGCCAATTAAATTTTCTACCACAAAATAGAAAATTTTCTTCAATTTTGTATTTGTCGATTCCCCCCACCCCCTTCTAATAACTATTAATTATTAATAATAAGATATGGAGTAAGCATTGTTTTTTTTATTAAAGATATTTTTTAAAACATTTTTTTAGCTGTTGTATTTTTAATAATTAATACAATTACCTTTTTAGTGTTGTATAAATTTTTTTATTCTATTTTAATTGTATACAATCTTTAGTAAAATAGATAAGATAGCTTTGAAAAATATTAAATTTCATGTTGTATAACCCGAACATTTTTAATCAACATAAATGTTTAGTCGGGTTTTTATTTGCAAATAATTAAAAATGTTTTGTTTTTCTTCTGTCAAAAATTACAAAATTTCGTTAATTACACAAAAAAAGAAACACTTTTCTTCGTCTTATGTAATCTTTGAGATTTTTTTTTTATAAACAAATTATTATAGTTTTACTAAATGTTTTAAGTTTAAAAGACAAGCAACTCAATTATTTAGGATCAGAATTAACACTTAAGTGAGAAATGATGATCTTCAAAAAGACGAACACCTGATATGAGTAGAAACCGTTTTTAATTAGAGATAAAATAGTTAAAATAAGCTACCATTTTTAAGACCCAATAAAATGGGATTCTCTTTCGATAATTTCAGACTGTAAAAAAAAGTGCGTCAAATCGCACGTTTAGGATAAAAAAAATCGGTTGCCATATGGCAATAGGGTTTGGAATTGACAAAGAAATACACGACTTCAGACCAAAATACACACAAGCAAATCACTTTTCGTGGATACACTAGCTTCTCCACAGTCACTTGTGGGTTTTCGGAGCCCCAGAGATGAACATTTTACTTATTGACGTATGCATCAAATGAAAAATGAACCCGAAATAGTATGTTTTTAAGGAAAAAACGTGCAAAAGTATTAGTTAGTCGAAAAAGTTCGTGACGTTTTTCAAAAAATGGAACTAAAAGCAAATAACTCAGTAATCACTAGTCATTTTATAGCTGACGAATCATCAAACCATTTTAAACCATTTAAAAAAGGCAGGGTTAAAAAAGAAACTCGATGTTTGGGTTGCCTTATGAATTGAGTGTGAAAATACAAGATGGACCTTAACATCTACGATACGCTGCTGAAGCGCAATGAAATCGAGTCATTTCTAAAACAAATCAGAACTGCCGGTGAAAGATGGGTAAACATCGAGAATGAATGATCACAAACAATTTGACAGCCAGGATTGGTTGGCGTTTTCATGGCCTTTTCTGACAAATGGAATTAAAACCAAATATGTTAACTCAGTAATCACTACTTGAATTGTTACAACACTAGACCCACGTTTGAAAGGTGATACTTTAAGATTTGTGAAGAGCAATATTTTATTGAAATCAGTTTTAGTGTATCAAAAGTTATTCAAGTTCAAAAATAGACCAGAATAAAGAATTCGTTATATTTGACATAACCACTACGACAAAGGCGACAACGCATCGCATACTTGTGGCGTTTATGGTAAAGGTGGTGGATTAAAATCAGCAGCACGCAAGTGGTTCGTTCGCTTTCGTTCTGGAATTTCCGCTGTCAAAGATGAACATCAAATTAAAAGGGTTTAGAACATTTGCAAAACGCAGGGTTCAAAAATAAATTCGATGAAATCGAGTCATTTCTAAAGGGTATCATAATTGACAATGAAAAATGGTTAAAATACGAGAATATCGTTTGAACAATATCATAGAAAAGGGAAATGGACGAACACAAACAATTTCAAAGTCAGGATTGGCAGTCAATAAGGTTATGGTGCTTGTATGGTAGAACTGAAAGATAATCGGTCAACCTATCAACTCGGTACTCTACTTTGAGCAACTCGAGAGATAACTTCAAGCGATTGCGAGAAAATGACCAGAATTGATCAATAAGGAAGGGTGTCATTTTCCAACACGAAACATCTTTGATGACTGTTCAAAAATTAATAAAGCTTTCCTGGGAAGTTTTGTTGCATATACCGTATAGCCCCGAAATAGAAATCGCAGACTACTACTTATTTCGATATCTGCAACACTCTCTTAATGACACCAAGCTGGCTTGCGATATCTGCAAAACTCTCTTCATCACACCAAGCATTAAAACGCAATGAAATCGAGCTATTTCTGAAGCGAATTATAATTAGCGATGGAAAATGTGTAATATACGAAAATACCGTTCGAAAGAGCACGTGGAAAAAGAGAGATGAACGATCACTAACATTTTCAAAGCCTGGATTGATGGCCAATAAGCTCGAGAGATTACGCAAAGTAATAGAAAAAAACGGGCCAGAATTGATTAATAGGAAAAGTTTCATCTTCCAACACGATAACGCTCGATCATAAAAATCTTTAATGAATCGCTAAGAATTAAGAGAGCTTGCCTGGGAAGTTTTGATGCATCCACCGTATATCCCAGACATATCATTCGCAGACTACTACTTATTTTGATCTCCGCCGAACTCTCTTAATGGCACTAAGCTGGCTTGAATAGAGGCCTGTGAAATCCACTTGAATCAGTTTTTCAATATACCACAGAAGTTCCATAGTAAAGGAATTATGGATCTGCCCGAAAAATGGCGAATAATGGAGAATATTTAGTTTGAATAAATTGATTTTAACAATCTGATTTAAATGTTTCTATTTGACTCAAAATAAACTAAACGCCACGAACTTTTTCGACTAATCAATATTACAATTTTACCGCATTGTTTAGTGCCACTTTGGATAGCCCTGAAAAGCGAATTTGAAAAAAAAAACCCTTCTAATCCATATGTAGTCCTTTTAAGTGTCTAGTTTGATTCCGAACATTTTTTTTTTTGACAGAACAGACCTCAAAGAAAACTGGCAATAATTTCTATGCGGGAGTCGTATCCGCAAATATTAAATGACAAAAGGATAATTTTTTTCTGAATATGCAACTAAGTATAAGGATTTGCAAAGAAAAAATAAAACACCTTTGCATACACGATTTCTTGTAAAATGAAAGAAACCAGTTCGATTTGTTTCTGGCACACGAATTCGGACCGTCGCGGACAATTTATTAGGCTTTTGGGCTTTTTCCCTGTCCACACTAACCAAAGTGTGCCTTCGTGCAGCCAACAATTTTAGATTCTTTTACTTTTCTTTTGATACGGATTTCAGTGTAAAGAGGACGTTGCACTCTGTTGATTTATAATCCTTCACATTAAGAAGAATTTTTCATTTTCCAAAAATTCTTCTTAATGTGAAGGTCTTTGTTGTGGGCTACTTTATCACAGCCGCCCTCTACACAGAAAAAAATGAGAACATTTTTTATCGAGAAATTATTTCGATTGAACCTCATAAGATATATTTTTAAATATGCACTTTTTTTTGTTGATTTTTAGATGCAAACAAAATTGCAATAAATCGAATTGTCTGACCAATATTTTTGGCGTCAATTTAACACTAAAAACGAATTGGTTCCATTTTTTTTTGTTGTTTTTATTTTTAATAAATTTTTCTACTCTACACTGAACCCAATGTTGATATTCGAAGAGTGCAAGAGAATCAAAAAAATATTTCTTTGAATTAAAATTAAAGAAATTAGAGAAAAATTTACAGTCGGACACACCTGACGGTGAGGGCACCTGAATCGGTTCCTTTTGAGACCGGATTCCACTTTATAATTTGACTTTTGTTGTGTTGATTTTATGAATTTTGTTTACTTTGTGATAGTTTTTCCACGAAATGAACGGGGAAAAAAGCTTTTTTTTTTTAAATTGTTATTTTAAATTTTGCCAACTTAAAAGAGAATAAGTGATTTTTGGAAATACAAAAAAAAATATATATATATAAAAACCGGAAGTAAATTTATTCAAAAGGTTGCACATGAAAAGAATAAGTTTCCCTCCTTCGGTTTAGTTGTTTTTTTTACAAGAAAAATATAACTTTGCAGGTACTTTAATACAATGTGTAGGAAAAGTCGATGATACCTTTTACCCTTTATCAAAGGAGAGAAAAATTTTTATTATAAAATGCTAACAATATGGAAAATACAAACTGACATCAAGTGACTTTGAACGGAGGGAAGAATTCAAAACAATTCAAAAACTGGACGTGCCTACACCTTTTAGAAAGATGATCTACTAAAAGGTAAATTTTATAATCTAAAATTGAAGGGCTTGTGAATTTTGGGATAGAGTTCATTTTTAAGACTTTATATGGTTATCCATTTTGTGATTCGGAGAGGATAGTTCCGTCATTTGACAGTTGTCAAACGCCAAAATCACCCAGAATAGCATTTACTTATTTAAATGTTGGCAATTTTACTCAGTCAATTTGTTTAACAACCAAGCACACACATTAAAATAATAAAAACTTTCTTCAAAAGTGTTAATTCTGCATTAGTCGCGTTTTCTGGTCTTCAGTACCAACAAATTTCTTCAAAAATGAGGCTCATTTCTGGATTGGTAGATACGACAATAAGCAAAATTGCTACTTATGAGGCTTTTTTGGTCTGGAGGTGTCGGAACTGAGGCGATTTTAAACTGTAATATATGTGGTTTTAGTAAAAGACAATACTTAAACCCATATTGACTTACGGACTCGAACTTTGAGGTTCATCAACCATCACCTCCCAATTCCCGTCGAATCTAATCCTTTCAATCAAAAATCCTTAGTAAAATTGCACGGAGCCATAATCGCGAATCCGCTCTACGCCTGCTGAATGAAAACACTTCAGACATCTCTACATCTCACCGCAGTATTCTAGTTCGACACTCCCAGCATATGTTAAGTGTCCTGGCTAACGCCGTCGATTGACTGAAGGCAGACTCTGCCTCCTCTTGTGGCACCATAAATGGTTGTAGATTTGTTGGTCAACGAATTTTATCCACAATCCGGCGATCGCGGCATCCTTAGGCCCTATTTCTTCCGAAATGAGCCCAGAATTTGTATTATGATCAAAAGACAGACCCGCAGGATATTCAAAAACTGGACGTTCCAGCTATCAAAACAATTCAAAAGGTTTCATAACCTAAAATTTAAGGGATGTGCATTTTGGGATATTGTTAATTTTTAAGACTTTGCATGGTTATCCATTTTGTGTTTCGGAGAGGACACCTTCGTCATCTGCAAGCTGTCAAACGTCAAAATCACTCCGGGTAATTCTGCAGTAGTCACGTTTTGTGCTCTTCAGAACAAAAAAAATTCCTTCAACGATGAGGCTCATATCTGGATAGGTAGATACGATAATAAGTAAAATTGCTACTAATGAGGCTCTGAAAAGCCACATGTGACTTTGGAGATCCTGGTGTGCATTTTGGTCTAGAGGTGTCAGAAATAAGGCGAGTATTTCTTTGAACTGTTTTAGATCCGAATTTGAAGATTTTAAACTGGAATTAATGTGGTTTTAGTAAAACGGCAATCCAACCCCCCACCCCCCTTCCAAACCACACAACACGAAAAATTTTGATTTTATTTCGCTTCAAATTTCCAAGACGCATTTTTTAGTTCCAATTGGCTTCAAAAATCGTGCAATATGTGTAAAAGGCTGTTGAAATTTTTCTTATAGGCCTGCTCGAAAAACCGTCTTCAGGGCAGATAATCTTTTATAAATTTTTTTATGAATATCTGAATTTTAAGTTTATTTGATTTAATTTTACTTTCCGAAGCACAAATTGGATAATCCTCTTAATTTAATAATAATAAAAGCAGTTTATTTTATAAAATATATTTTAAAACTGGATAAAAGCAGCTTTTTTATAAAAAATATTTTAGACATTTATAAAATTAACAAAAACTAATTACAATATTTTTTTCACTTGTTCCATTTTGATTTTTGAGTTTTTTTTTCAACTTTTCTCTTAAAAATCAAAATAGTCGCATAATTTTGGCCTTCAGTGTATATAGTGTATAAGGAGTAAGATTACTTCTATGAAGTCTTCCATTAGTTTTTTTAATTTTATTTTATTTTATAAAAGCTTATGTAACCATGATGTTAGGCTATTCACTGTATAGAAATCTTCTTGTTATTTAAGTTCTAAGCACCCTCGATAAATTGCATAAAAAAAACGCACATCGAGATAATGGATTTCTTCGAAATATGATCTAATTTAACCTAATACATAAATATAATACAGAATATTTATTACTGATCTGTGGTTTTTTTTTGCTTCCATTTACAAAACGTATAAAATATACAAAATAAAAAAATTAAATTGATATTCGTACTATTTGATGTGTACTCGTGTAAAAGAAAAGAACCTTCTATGTTCTTTAAAAACAAAAATAATTTGTGTATTAGCTTCAGGTGATGAAAATTCGCAAAATCATTTTTGGAAATCGATTTGGATGAGTGTCTGCAGACGCCAAGTAATTTTGGAAGTTTTACAAATTCTCTGAATTCGATCCACGCAAAAAAAGCACTTCCGATTGACTGAACACAAACATCATGATCTGTTGGAAAACCCAAAATTGGTTTGTTTTTTGTTTTTATCAAAGTAACAGAAACGCGTGCCTATTCCAACACGTACGACGTAAGTTTTACTCCATCAGTTTTTGGAGCTTTTTTCCTCCCAATTTCAGTAAATATTATCAATTCAATCGAAAATAACAAATGCTAAGCAAGGTTAATGATAGCATTTTCTCTGAAAATAATTATTTGTGAAACATAAAAAAGCTAATAATGTGAATTGGAATATAGAAAAAAAATTCACAAGAAAAAAAAAACCGTTCAGTAGTTGGGTAGTAATAGAAGTAGTAGGAAATGGTTATGTGTGTCGTCCTCAATTACGTTTTTCTTACAAAAGTTTGTTTTTTTCTTTCTTCAGGTACTTTTTCTAATCAGAATTCTTTTCTAATTGGTTTACAATAAAATTGTAGAAAAATTAATAAAGCGAAATAAAGTTTTCTTGTTTACGAACAGTGAATAAAAATTGTTGGAATCGAAGCTTATCATCCGGAGTAGACACAATATTCTACGAAGAGCTTATTTAGTCAGTAAGTTATAAATGGAATTATTAAAAAATTGCCTGGCACTGAATTGTACAAACAGATTGAAGAATACCTCAATTAAATAGCATATATCATATTTAGAGAGAAGTCGGTACATAAGTTAATCAAAACACAAGTTTTTTGTTCTTTTTTAAAGTTTTAAGACATTTGATTTTGGAAAATAGTAAAAGTTGTGATTGTCAAATACAATTTAATCACATTATTAAACGGGCGATCTAAGCTATCAATAAATATATTTTAGAACAAAATATTTAAACCCATATGGACTTACGAACTCGAACTTTACGGTTCATCAACCAAAATCTGCCAGTTCCTGTCGAATCCAAGCCTTACAATCAAAAATTCTTTGTAAAATTGCAAGGGGCGATAATCAGGAGTCCGATTTAGGCCTACTGAATCACAGAATGTTTTTAGCAGAAAATTGTAAACCAATTAGAAAAGAATTCTGAAGGCAGACTCTTCCTGGGTTCTACACTTTTTGGTTAGGATCTTCCTCGTTCATACGGATAATGAGCTTAATTTTTCCACAACTCGGATAAAATTAATCGTGGTAACGATCCCGGCGGCATCCTTAGTCCCTATTTCTTCCGAAATGAGTACAGAGTTTGTGTTACGGTTAAAAAACAGAACCGGAGGATATGTGGTTTTTATAAATCCGGAGGGCATGTGGTTCGTAAAGACCCAGAGGGCTTGTGGCTCCTATAGGCCCGCAGGACTGTTGGTTCCACAAGACCCAGAGGGCATGTGGCTCCTATAGACCTACAGGTCAATTGCTTCCTCAAGACCCAGAGAGCATGTGGTTCCTATAAACTTAGAGGACATGTGGTTCTTATAGACCCAGAGAACATGGGGTTCTTATAAACTCCTAGAACGAGTGGTGCCTCAAGATCCAGAGGACACGTGGTTCATCATTACCCAGAGAAAATGTGATTCTTCAAGACCGAGGCCACGTGGTTCATATAAACCTAGAGGAATTGTGGTTACTCAAGACCCAGAGGACATGTGGTTCCTATAAACCTGGTGAACATGTGGTTCCTCAAGACCCAAAGAACATGTGGTTCCTATTAACCTAGAGGACATGTGGTTCCTCAGGACCCAGAGGGCATGTGGTTCTTATAGACCTAGAGAACTGAACCCCATGTTCAGTTCCTAGAACGAGTGGTGCCTCAAGATCCAACCCCATAAACTCCTAGAACGAGTGGTGCCTCAAGATCCAGAAGACACGTGGTTCATCATTACCCAGAGAAAATGTGGTTCTTCAAGACCGAGGCCACGTGGTTCATATAAACCTAGAGGAATTGTGGTTACTCAAGACCCAGAGGACATGTGGTTCCTATAAACCTGGTGAACATGTGGTTCCTCAACACCCAAAGAACATGTGGTTCCTATTAACCTAGAGGACATGTGGTTCCTCAGGACCCAGAGGGCATGTGGTTCTTATAGACCTAGAGAACTGAACCCCATGTTCAGTTCCTAGAACGAGTGGTGCCTCAAGATCCAACCCCATAAACTCCTAGAACGAGTGGTGCCTCAAGATCCAGAAGACACGTGGTTCATCATTACCCAGAGAAAATGTGGTTCTTCAAGACCGAGGCCACGTGGTTCATATAAACCTAGAGGAATTGTGGTTACTCAAGACCCAGAGGACATGTGGTTCCTATAAATCCAGAGGATGTGTGGTTCCTCAAGACCCAGAGGACATGTGGTTCATATAAACCTGGTGGACATGTGGTTCGTCAAGACCCAAAGAACATGTGGTTCCTATTAACCTAGAGGACATGTGGTTCCTCAAAACCCAGAGGGCATATGGTTCCTCAAGACCGCGAGGACATATGGTTCATATAAACGTAGAGGACTTGTGGCTCCTCAGGACCCAGAGGGCATGTGGTTCCTATAGACCCGCAAGTTATGTGGTTCCTCAAGATCCAGAGAACATGTGGTTCTTATATACTAGATGGGCAAAAAGTTTTTCGCAGACAGAATTTGGTGACAACATGATTTTACGTAAAAGACCTCTCAATTAACCTTCAAGATCATTTGATTCGACACAGTTCGATTATTTGTTGTGAAAGTCGTTTACTAGCTTGAAAGCCGACTTGAACGAGTTATAGCAGAGATCAAACCGGATCTATTCGATAAAAATGAATATAAATTAGGCCTATCAGATGAGCTACCTTCGTCAAGGTAACCATGTGCCCGAAATCTTTTTTAACACCAATGACCCGAACTTTCGATAAAAAAATTGATAACAATTTGGGACAAAGAAAATATTTTCTTTGTTCAATCAATTTTTTATCGTATTACGAATGTCGAATGACTTAAATATCTGATTACGCCACCTTGATTGGTATAACAATTGTCGAGCAATTGTTAATTTACTGAATTTTGGCAGGACTATGATAAGAAATTATCTTTTACTTGTCATTGTTTGGCATTTCAAACCAACTTGAGTGATTCTAATACAATTGCTTATCACTCATAAAATATTATAGTTTAGAAAGTGAAATTACTTTTATTTAAATTGCAATAAAATTAATTATTTATGGCTGTAACTACAGCAAATTAGAATTATTTTTTTCAAAATTGGAAATATTCTAAAAAAATAATACCTTTTAAAAAAATAGTGAACTTTCAGCAAAAAAGCAAAATACACTATTTAGAAAAGCAGTAATCAAATGAACACTTAATTTTTTATTAATAATTTTTCTTCTTCATAATATTCTGTATCAGAGATTTTTATTGATTTATAAAAGTTTGATTTTTATTATCGATTTTATGACTAACAACAACAGCACTTAAACCTATAAGAATAATTATAAAAACATTAAATATGCAACAAAAAAAATTAATAATGTCTGATAGTAATTTTAGATCAATGTCGATGTTGATCGTTTTTGTTACTCTAAAAGAGAAAATAGCTTCTAAACCTAGAACACTTGTAGTATAATTAAAAATGTCTTTGATAGAACAAATTAATTTAAATACGCTCCACTTTTTGAAAGCAAATAAGAAATTGTTATGTTTATGCAAAGGTACAGACATTATTAAAGGCTATTGGTTAGTTTTTTAAAAAAAGTAAGTTCCGCTTAAAATATTCTAACAAAACGAGACATGCTAAATAATTAACAGTGGTTTACTATTAGGCTTACGATATTTTAGTAAAAAAAAAAATTTAATTACTGCTGAGGTAAACCAGTAAGTTTAATATTATAAGGACTTTTTTTTTAATTTTTAATATTTTAACTCCAAAGTCATTAATTAATGTAATTGATAAAAATTGGTTTATGAAAAAAAAATTTTTTTTTTTAATTTTTAATTGCAATTAAAAAAAAATAATTTATGCAAAATTGTCCATGAACAACAAAATGAACCTCTTAAAATGGCATTCATAAAATTTCCTTTGAGACTGGAATATTTTTTGTTGGTACAATTGTTGCGGATCAGCGATCTTTTTTCTTGATCAACAATTTTTTTTTGCAGATCAGCGATCATTTTTTCCTGATCAACAAATATTAATTCTTGAAGTTCGACCTTTTTTTTTACACTAAATTGTAGTCAGGTTTAAAAACGGAGCCTGCAAAAAGTACACATCGACAAGGAAATTAACCTTCAAATTGCACTCCTACGATTTGCTTTTAGGCTGGATTTTTTTGGCACCAAATTTTGGAGCTTTGGCTTCGTTTTATGGTTTGCAGCAAGCTGTGGATCGGCTGATTAAAGCAACCTACAATTATAGTGACCTACAAAATTAAGTGAATTAAATCCTAAATGCATAATTTTGTTAGTCAGTGTAATTACTTGATTACATTAATTGAATGATTTTGTAGATCTCTGTTATTACACTAAACTCACCGCAATTCAACATTTTTGTTGTTGAGCAGATTATGTCGAATGTTGGTGAGAAGAGGATCACTCGATGGGTCACAAATGACTTCCAGGGTTGCTGCGATTATTGGAAATGTAAACCATAATGTGGTGCTGCCCTAAAAGAGATCATTCTCACAGATAAGTTATCGTCAACAATCGCAGCTGTTTGTAATTATTGACTCTTTCGAACTGATTAAGCAAAAAAATACCTGTAAAAGGACGGGTCAGTATCTGTCTAGGGATTTAGACACTCTCAATCCTGGTTTAAACTATGGTTTCCTGCTAGGATGAAGAAAGGAAATTTGCAAATTTATCGTGGTAGTGAATGTGTCTCCTTCAAAAGAAGGATCATTAATGAGAGGAAAGATCGTTATAGAGAGGATAGCCAGAGCAATGAAGGTTTTTATGCGATTTCGAGAAAGTAATGAAAAAAGGTTTTGCGACCAGATTTGATAAGTATAAAGCCCTCCGGTAAAGACCGGTGTACTCCACTAGCCAGTCAAATACAACGATTGACATTTGCCTCAAATAGTTTAAGTTCGGTTGCCAGCATCCTGGCATTTTTAAGTGAGATGATAGGGAGAATCGCTCTTTGTCGGATAAAATAGTATTGATTTGGTCAGCAATATGTTTAATGCACATATACCAACTTCATTAACCGGAAATGGTTATGCCTATAACAGTGTCACTCTTGTGAAAAAAAGAGGAGGAAATCCTCCTTCATTAGTTCCTGAGAACAGAAATTGAAATCTGTGCTATGGAAAGAGATAAACCTGAGACGACTAGAATGAAAAGATAATCAGCATAACAAACCGACGAAAGACATATGGACAAGAAGTGCATATTAATATCAAAAAGACTGGTGACAAGAAGAGACCCCTGTGGAATACCATTTTCAATTCTGTGTTTGAAAGAAAAATTATAATTTGAGGCTGTTTTTTTTTTACTTCTATTTTACATAACATTGGCATAATAAATGAAAAAAAAAATATATTTAAAAAAATTACAACAAAATTTGAGTACTTGATAAAATAACTGACAGGTCTGGGCCCAACCCCCTTGCACCCTGCAACTAGAATTATGCTTGATTTGATCGCAATCGATTTTTTTTTGAGGTCGGCTTTAATTAATCAATAGAAAATCAAATTTATAATCTCCATGAATCATCCTGGATTTTATTATTCTGAACTCGTATTTGCGTCATACCAGATTGTGGCAGCATTGTACTTGCAACAGACACACCCTCCATAGATAGGTTCGTAAACAGAAGTCTTTATCGTTCAGGTTTTTATCAATAAGCCGCTACAATCCAGACAAAGTATGAACAACTTAATCAAACAACTTTATTATTATTTATTAACGGAATTTTATATTTAAAAAAAAATTCAACGAGCAATTGCAAGTCGAATTGTTCATTGACAGGTAGGGTATGAGACGACGCCACTTTACTATCAATTCTATTAGCTTTTTCAATTCTATCAAATGTTTACTCTAAAGCAAATGCATTTAGGGTTTTACATTTTTACTTGACTACAAACTAGTGACAAAAAGAATTCAGTCATAAAAAATTAACATTTTTTCATTAAAAATGTACGAGGTGTAAATGATAAATATCTGGCCTTGACAACAAAAAACCTATTTATGTGAAAAATTCATTTCATTTTTCAACATACTGTCCTTTTTAGCTCGATACACTTAATCCAACGTTTTTCTATCCTTTGAATCCCATCTAAAAAATACCATCTCTCCAACCCTTCAAAATAGACATTTTTTTTCAACAATTACATCATCGTTTCAACCAAATACCTTTTTTGTTTTTTTTTTAGCCATTTTTTTATATTTTGAGACAGAAAATAATTGCTGGGGGGTTAATCTGACGAATATAAAGGATGCGGAAGCAATTTATATAGAATTTTGTTATGGCCCAAGTGTGCATGTGTGCATTATCTTGCAGGAAGAAATTTGTTTTTCAACTGGTATAATAATGCTGAAGTTTATACCACGTGCATCACAGAAAACTTTCTTGTTAAAGAACCATTTTTGTCTTCCTTCGAGCAAGTTCGCTGGTAGAAATCCATTATTTTGAGTGAACTTTAGTTTCTGTTGTGATGGTGAATTCATATTTGATCAACATTTCTGAATCGATGCAAAAATTAATTTGAATTACGCTTAAAAATTTCCAAACATTCCATTGAAGTCATTACAGGAACACGATTTTGATCAGGTATTAGCAAACGCGGCAGCCATCTCGCCAGTAGGTTTCTTATACCCCAAATTTCATATAAGATATTGTCTACACGTTCTTTTGAGATGTTTATTGTATCAGATATCTCATACACTTTGATTCGACGTTTTTTTTAAAACAATATCATAAATTTTTTTATTCATTTCTTCGGTGGTGACCTAAATAGTGAGCAGTCCCCATTATACTTTCCAAGCTTAATTTTAATTTCGAATATTGTTTTTTTCTTTAAAAAAAAATCTAGTATTTTATTAAGACATGAAATTGTTCACTTTTTCCATATGAATGAAAAAAAACACAAACCTTGTCTTCTTTCAAAAACTACCAAAACTCAACTAATGGACATATGGTAACAAAATTTTTGTATAGCGTCTTTTTAAGTAAGCGACATCATAAAGATAAATATCTTTTTTATTGTTATCAGATACATCTTTGCATTAGTCAGGGACTTATCATATTGCCCTCGTATACAAGTATTGCTTAGTCAGTTTATTCATTGAAAGGGTAGCTAGGCGCCAGCTATGAGACTGCATTTTCTTTTGAATTCTGTCAACTAATCTCTAGTGTAAGAATATGGCAAAAGAGGGCCAGAATTTTTAGCACTTTCGATATCATTTTTTATTTAAAAATAACATCCGTTCAAATGGCCTGCAAGTTCGAGAGGTTCAATTTTTAATGACAAAAGTAGGCAAGCAGTACGATTTCTTCCCGCTTTTGCCATGATTCAGCCAGAACATATACGAAAATCTGACGTAGGGGCCTATCCAGGTATTCTGTAATCTAAAGTCTATATAAAAAAATCTACACAAAAGTAGGCAAGCAGTACGATATCTTACCGCTTTTGCAATAATTTAAAAAGAAAATTGCGTAGACAGATACGAAAATCTGACGTAGGGGCCTATCCAGGTATTCTGTAATCTAAAGTCTATATAAAAAAATCTACACAAAAGTAGACAAGCAGTACGATTTCTCACCGCTTTTGCAATAATTTACAAAGAAAATTGCGTAGACAAATACGAAAATCTGACGTTCGGGCCAATCCAGGTATTCTTTAATCTAAAGTCTACATAAAAAAATCTACACAAAAGTAGACAAGCAGTACGATTTCTCGCCGCTTTTGCAATAATTCAACCAGAACATATACGAAAATCTGACGTTTGGGCCTATCCAGGTATTCTTTAATCTAAAGTCTACATAAAAAATCTACACAAAAGTAGACAAGCAGTACGATTTCTCAACGCTTTTGCAATAATTCAACCAGAACATATACGAAAATCTGACGTAGGGGCCTATCCAGGTATACTGTAATCTAAAGTCTACATAAAAAAATCTACACAAAAGTAGGCAACCAGTACAAATTCTCAACGCTTTTGCAATATTTTAAAAAGAAAATTGCGTAGACAAATACGAAAATCTGACGTTCGGGCCAATCCAGGTATTCTTTAATCTAAAGTCTACATAAAAAATCTACACAAAAGTAGACAAGCAGTACGATATCTTACCGCTTTTGCAATAATTCAACCAGAACATATACGAAAATCTGACGTAGGGGCCTATCCAGGTATTCTGTAATCTAAAGTTTACATAAAAAAATCTACACAAAAGTAGGCAACCAGGTATTCTCAACGCTTTTGCAATAATTTAAAAAGAAAATTGCCAACGAGAATTGGTATTCTCAACGCTTTTGCAATAATTTAAAAAGAAAATTGCGTAGACAAATACGAAAATCTGACGGTCGGGCCTATCCAGGTATACTTTAATCTAAAGTCTACATAAAAAAATCTACATAAAAGTAGACAAGCAGTACGATATCTTACCGCTTTTGCAATAATTTAAAAAGAAAATTCCGTAGACAGATACGAAAATCTGACGTAGGGGCCTATCCAGGTATTCTGTAATCTAAAGTCTACATAAAAAAATCTACACAAAAGTAGGCAACTAGTACAAATTCTCAACGCATTTGCAATAATTTAAAAAGAAAATTGCGTAGACAAATACGAAAATCTGACAGTCGGGCCTATCCAGGTATTCTTTAATCTAAAGTCTACATAAAAAAATCTACACAAAAGTAGACAAGCAGTACGATTTCTCAACGCTTTTGCAATAATTTAAAAAAAAAATTCCGTATACAGATACGAAAATCTGACGGTCGGGCCTATCCAGGTATTCTTTAATCTAAAGTCTCCATAAAAAAATCTACACAAAAGTAGACAAGCAGTACGATTTCTCGCCGCTACTGCAATAATTTTAAAAAGAAAATTCCGTAGACAGATACGAAAATCTGACGGTCGGGCCTATCCAGGTATTCTTTAATCTAAAGTCTACATAAAAAATCAACACAAAACTAGACAAGCAGTACGATATCTCACTGCTTTTGCAATAATTTAAAAAGAAAATTCCGTAGACAGATACGAAAATCTGACGGTCGGGCCTATCCAGGTATTCTTTAATCTAAAGTCTACATAAAAAAATCTACACAAAAGTGGACAAGCAGTACAAATTCTCAACGCTTTTGCAATATTTTAAAATGAAAATTGCGTAGACAGATATGAAAATCTAAAATACGAATCCAGATATTCTTTAATCTAAAGTCTACATAAAAAAATCTACACAAAAGTAGGCAAGCAGTACGATATATCGCCGCTTTTACAATAATTTAGAAAGAAAATTGCGTAGACAGATATGAAAATTTGATGTAGGGGCCTATTCAGGTATTCTTTAATCGAAAGTCTACATAAAAAATCTACACAAAAGTAGGCAACCAGTACAAATTCTCAACGCTTTTGCAATAATTTAAAAAGAAAATTGCGTAGATGGATACGAAAATCTGACGGTCGGGTCTATCCAGGTATTCTTTAATCTAAAGTCTACATAAAAAAATCTACACAAAAGTACACAAGCAGTACGATATCTTACCGCTTTTGCAATAATTTAAAAAGAAAATTCCGTAGACAGATACGAAAATCTGACGGTCGGGCCTATCCAGGTATTCTTTAATCCAAAGTCTACATAAAAAAATCTACACAAAAGTAGACAAGCAGTACGATATCTTACCGCTTTTGCAATAATTTAAAAAGAAAATTCCGTAGACAGATACGAAAATCTGACGGTCGGGCCTATCCAGGTATTCTTTAATCCAAAGTTTACATAAAAAAATCTACACAAAAGTAGACAAGCAGTACGATATCTTACCGCTTTTGCAATAATTTAAAAAGAAAATTCCGTAGACAGATACGAAAATCTGACGTTCGGGCCTATCCAGGTATTCTGTAATCTAAAGTCTACATAAAAAAATCTACACAAAAGTAGACAAGCAGTACGATTTCTCACCGCTTTTGCAATAATTTAAAAAGAAAATTCCGTAGACAGATACGAAAATCTGACGTTCGGGCCTATCCAGGTATTCTTTAATCTAAAGTCTACATAAAAAAATCTACACAAAAGTAGACAAGCAGTACGATTTCTCGCCGCTTTTGCAATAATTCAACCAGAACATATACGAAAATCTTTAATCTAAGACACAATCTTATAAGACTGAGACAACGCTGCCATTTGGAACGTCAATGTAAACAGGCTGTCAAAGATCGATCGTGCCAATTGAAAAGCTTCTTATTTCCAAAACTGTCATATTTACTAGTAAAGGTAATTTTTTGTGCAGCAAATACAATACGAGAAAAAAAAAACCACCCAAATAAGTCCATTATCCTCGAATATTGATTTAAATTTCAAGATCATTTCGAAATTATAGAATCAGTTAATGTACAATTTAGCGTAAAAAAACCAAGTTCTCCTAAGCACAACAATAACTTTACTTCTTCTCTGTCTATTATCAATTAGCTCAGCAGCACCAAGCGAATATTAGTATTTAAGCATTTAAAGGTACACACACAAGGTGAAAAAATAAATTGTAAAATTACGTAGTCAGTCAAGTTGTATTTAAATTAAAGTATTTGAAATTAAAATGGAAATAATATAAGAGAAAAGTTATTGAAAAAATAAAGTATATTGAAATAATCAAAAGCCTTCTATTAAAAACGTTATCGATAATGGTAATTATTCGAGACCAAACATACAATTTTTAATTGGTCTATCATACCTTCACGAAAAGCCAAGGATCTTCTAGACTTATTTTGTAATTTCGATTAAAATATTTTTAACTTGACTTATGACAATGTTCTACTTTTTTAAAAATATTCCAAGTTCACATTTAAATTAAGGGCATTCTGATGATGATAAGATACTCGTACGAACATAATTCAATTCGTTCATTTCGATGTAAGTTGACCATGCATCGATAAAAATGTCAAGCAAAAAAAATTCCTTCTCATGCAACTGTGTTTTTATTTATTTAAAAATCGGTACATTTCGATTATATTTAGTCAAGAAAGCATCCCATCACAACGAAGATCATTACAAAAACTGCCAAGATGAATTGTTCACTTAAGAAAATCATTAATTTTACTTAATGTACTGTAAAGTGTAACTTGGAAAATATTTATATGGAAATGTTATCAAATCAATTTTGAATTACTGTCTTAAATCCCAAATACAGTTAGGATCCCCCCGAAAAATTATGCTTCATTTATAAGGGAACCCACTTGACAATTTTCTGTTCCTCTGTTCTCTACAATCAATGAGAAATTATTTATTTTTCGGTGAAGAACTACAGCGAAATTACATTCAAAATTCCAGTTGATCATCTTAATGGACAAAATACACCCTGTGTCCATGTTAATAAATCAATTTGATTTTTTTCTTTCTTTAATACTAATTGTAAACAATAATTAATTACAATTTTTACTTCGAATCTAATTTTAATTAAATAAACCGTTGACAAAATAAACTTTTTAATATTTTTTAGCGCATATTCTTTAAATCTAATATACAAAAAAAAACTATTATTTATTTTCAAAAAAAAAAACACCCTCAATTAAAAATATATTTTATTTCATATTTAAGCATAACTATTAAATTTATAAGACTTGACAAATAAACAAGTAAAAAGTTCATGCATAAAATTAAGGTTTGCCATTTTACATTGTGGTTTATTTAACCTAACCGCTGTAACAACAATTCTTTCAGGGTGAGGCTCATTTCTTACTCGGTGAATACCGTCAACAAGCAAAATTTTCATATATGGGGCTCTGAAAACCCGCAAGTGACTGTGGCAAAATCATTGTGCCCGCAAAAGTTGACTGTCTGTTGTGCATTTTGGTCTGAAAGTGTTATTTCTTTGAAAATGAAGAAGAAGATACCATTACTGTCAATTCTGATCCTTCGGGTCCTGAGTACACACCGATTACAAGGTTTCTTACCCCAACACAATGAGCCGAGTACAAACCGAATTACTCTTAAAACAAAAATTGATAACACAGGAATCGGGATGTCCCATTGTGTTAAAACACACTGTTCCCCACAATTGTGAGGTGCCTTTAGCAGCAACGTGGCGGCTGTGGTTGATAACCACATCGTGAGTATGGTCGTCTCCGGATCGCTGGTGGGAAATACTGGTAATTATCTTGGACGCTGTCACTACAGAACCACATGCCTTGCGAGTTTATAGAAACCACGTGTCGTCGGGGTCTATTAAAAGCACATGCCCTCTGGATTTATGTTTATGGAAACCACATGCCCTCTGGGTTTGCGTGAACTTTATGTTCTTCGAGTATATAGAAACCGCATGTCCTCTAAGTTTATAGGAACAACATATCCTGTGGGTCTTGAGGAACCACATATGCTCGGGGTTATAGAAATCATATGTCCTCTGGGTCTTGAGGAACCACATATGCTCGGAGCTTATAGAAATCACATGGTATCTGGGGCTTGAGGAGCCACATGTACTCTAAGTTTATAGGAACCACATGTCCTCCGGGTCCTGAGGAACCACATATGCTCGGGGTTATAGAAATCACATGTCCTCTGGGTATTGAGGGACCACATATCCTCTAGGTTTATGAAAATCACATGTCCTCTGGATCTTGAGGAACCACACGTTCTCTAGGTTTATATGAACACATGGCCTCTGGGTCTGGAGGAACCACATGTCACTACTGATGATAGCAGAGGTTTTGATAAACCTCGTCACAAAAAGTAGGTGTAGTCAGCTTGTAATTGGTTGCTTACTGTTAATCAGATTGGGCGGTGCATTGATTGAGCGTATCTCAATTTCTATGGTGGTCGTAGGCGGCCCTTGGTATTATGACTTACGATGGGTATGCCACATAAAACAACAGTAATTTACTAACAATTCTAATCGCTATGTCCCCATGATAACTGGCTTTTTTAGACCCCAATTTGAAGACTTCAATTTGTATCATATGAGGTTTCGACAAAATCATGCCATAAGCCACATAATTGAAAAAATTTTGGCTTTCCTCTTCGAAAAAGTAATTTCGATATTTAGTCAAATCAGATCATATGATTTGACGTAGTAGGACTACTTTTTGATGGACATGCGGGGAGGCTGAAAAAAAATTTTCCGTTTGAAATTGGATGCAGTAAAAGAACACGCGCTCTTCACCACTGTGTCATGGACATCAGTAGTCCAACGATTTCACCACCACCTCCTGGATTTCTTTCTTTCCTCCGTACTAATCTCGCATTGCGCTGCCACTTTAATCTAACTTCTCCGATGGTACAGCCTCTGGTTGGCGGAAGCCCGCGCATTTCGAACGGTGTCATACGAGGCCATTTGCGTTAAGGTCAGAATGATACCGCCCGATTTTCGATGGGTTTAACGCAAATGGCCTCGTATGACACCGTAAAAAATGCGCCGGCTTCCCTCAATGCACTCCTACGGTAAACTGCAACAACTTTACGTACACATACACTGACTAACAAAACTATCCAATTGTGATTTATTTCACATAATTTTGTTAGTCACTATAATTACAGTGACAAACAAAACAATGCAATTAGGATTTAATTGAAAAAATTTTTGGGCAACCAGAACCCATCCGTAGGCATACAGACTGTACAAGAAGCGAAAGGTTTCTTTCGAAATATTGGCCAATCCTTACCCAACCAGTCTGCACGACAACCTTACCAAAAATTTTGGGCACACATAGTTTTGCTATCACACATAATTTCCTTTTCAGAAGCCATCCTCGCCCCATACGTGTATGCCCATTCTGTGGCGTTAAACTTACTATCTATCACACATCTTCTAACGAAATGCAACCTTACCCCAAAAAAAAAAAATTTCTAATAAGATTCACTTCATTGTGAAGATTTAAGATCTCTCAAAAACCATGGTTGTGGCACAAATAGCCTCATAGTTGTGGTGCTGCATTTTCAAGAATCTCTCCAAACAAACAAAGGAAAAGCAGCCTATATATTGTAATTAATTTCTTAAAACAATGGTTGTGGCGCAAATGACCTCATGGTTGTGGTGGTGCATGTTCCAGAACCTCTCCAAACAAACAAAGGAAAAGCAGCCTATATATTGTAATTAATTTCTTAAAACAATGGTTGGGGCGCAAATGACCTCATAGTTGTGGTGCTGTATGTTCCAGAACCTCTCCAAACAAACAAAGGAAAAGCAGCCTATATATTGTAATTAATTTCTTAAAACAATGGCTGTGGCGCAAATGACCTCATGGTTGTGGTGCTGCATGTTCCAGAACCTCTCCAAACAAACAAAGGAAAATCAGCCTAAATATTGTAATTAATTTCTTAAAATAATGGTTGGGGCGCAAATGACCTCATGGTTGTGGTGCTGCATGTTCCAGAACCTCTCCAAACAAACACAGGAAAAGCAGCCTTTATATTTTAATTTATTTTGAATATCATTTTGAAGTCTTTGCCTATTAACCATCGTTATTAACTATTGTAGACCGACAAGTGCTTGAGAATTTCTCAGAAAATTTTCTTATGCAAAAAGAACTCTTTCTTTTAATTTTAAAGTAAAATGGTTTTTTTCTTCTTCTTTTGGGTTGTTGCTGTGACCCAATAAATTTCGACTTTTAAAAATTGCCAGAAAATTCTCTTTTTTTTGTGATTGATTTGGTATTTGGTGTATTGCCAAGTTATTCACTCACTCTACATAGGCAATTAAAATTGCGACTAATTGACGCGGGTTTTGACAGATTACCGATTGGCATTTTGGCGACAAGGAAACATTAACAGCTACAGGTGTGATTTGATTAAAACGCTAGACAAATGCTGAATAGTTTACAACATCAAATGGCAAAGATACGTTTTTGTACAACGATTTCTGATAATTGCCAGTTAACCTACTACTACTAGAAAGTTAAACATTCGAACAATTTGATCAACAAGCGCAATGGTATATTCAACTGGGGAGCTGTGTGTGCTCCACCGATCGACGCCAGCCAGTAGTTTTGTGATTTTATGGAATTTTCTGCCGTGAGAGGTATTCGAACTGTAAAAATTCGTTGTTTCAGACGGTATTACTGTCGATTCAGCTACTACCGCACGAAGCTGTCTACTATGAATGGTGCCATGGTGGAGATATCTTCTCGGCAAACAATTTTATGGCGTCAATAAAATCACTGCAATTATTCACGAAGCTAAGGTAATTCCGGTGGTGATCGTCGTCGAAATAGAAATCAATTCTTGTTAATTACAACGTTTGTCGTGTTAATAGCTATCGTTACAAGTTATTTGAGGATCGCTTGTTAGTAGTGATTTGTGTGGCATTTCTTACCAGTTCGTATACTAAACATTACCATAGTTAAGAAAAACCAATTGCATCATCATCACACGAGTCTATATCGTTAATCAACCATCAACTTTTCCATTCTAATTTAGAAACAAAGAAAAACATAATCCTTGATGTCCTTCATAGAAGTATGACTAAACTCATCGGAACAGGTCGTACGGATTCAAAAGAAATCGTTTAAGATTAAGTATTTCTGTCTGAAAATATCGAAATCCGTTCGTTGTTCGGTTGAATTTTTCGGCCAAAACAACTGGTCCCAATATTGTCCGAAATTTCCGAATTAATATCATTTATGCCTACGCTTTCAGGTTCAATGTATTCTGAAGGCCGTACAGACTAACCGCACCACATCGTCTTAAGGTTGTTCATATCGTCTTAATAATCATTGCCTTTTTTTTCTCCTCACATTATCCATTCCATAGTGAATTGCAAAATGAAAATGTCAACCCATTTTTATTCTTCTGTTGTTGGCCCCATCAACAACATCCCTTTTTATTTTCAGCAAATGTCAACATGTGTATTCAATCTCCTCCTCTTGTTAAGTAAGTACTTGGTCCGAAAAATTGTATTTTTCCAAGAAATTCCTTTTCTTCTTGCATCTTCTTTTTGGAGATTCGATAATCTTTTTTGGAGATTTTTTTTCTTTTCCAGGTGAGTGGGATTTTTTGCAGCGCAAATATTCCATTTATATTAAAGTTTTTTTTTTAAATTTTTTACACATAATGAAAATATTAATAGAGAAATCGTAACAAAATTGCAATGTAAATCTTCAAGGCTGGCTTCTTTCTTTTTCTACTATAATTTTTTTTCATTAAATTACAAAATTTTATTCAAATATTTTTTTTTGTGTGTGAAAAAAGACACAAATTGTAGAGAGGAATTGATTAAAAAACGATTGGATTTTCTTATAAAAGAAATGTTTTAAAAGTAGACAAAATAAAATAAAAAAAGCTCTTTTAAAATCGAAATTAAAATTTAAAAAAATTTACTTAAAAAACATGTTGAAATAATAATAAATTGTTCAAATGGAAAAGTTCAAAATTTTTGCAAAATACTAATTCTTAAATTTATTATATTTATTAGATAAAAAAAAAAAAAAAAAAAAATTTTTTTTTCGCTAATTTTAATTTTTATATTTAAAGAGTTTGTAATAATAAATAAATTACAGTATTTTTTTTTTCTCCTTTAAAATGGCACGTCTACTAATAAAACAGATTTATTATAAGTTTTTAAAAGAAAAAAAAATATTTAAAAAAATTTCCTTGCTCATAATTAATTTTTTAAATTTTCTTAATTTTATGTTTTATAGAATTTTTTTTATTTTTTATAAAAATACAATTTTTAAAATTTTTTTATTTATGTAGTTTTTAATTTATTGTTTATACAAAAAAAAGGAATACACATTTTTTTTTAAATTTTTTGTAAATTTTTGAAGAATTTATCGACGTTTTTTTAAACATTTTTTTTAAATATTTTTTTTAAACAAATAATTTAAAGATTTTATAAAAAATAAATTTTGAATTCTTCTCAAAATAACAGTTTTATTTTGTTAAAATTTTTCTCTCAAAAGAACGCTTTCTAAAAGAAAAACTTTAGTTATTAAAAAATTAAAAATTTTTTTTTAAAAAACCTTTAAGATTTTATGGATATTTTTAAAAATATTTTCTTCTTTTTTATTTTTAACAAATAATTTAAAGATTTTATAAAAAGTAAATTTTGTTTTTCTCTCAAAAGAAAAGTTTTTGTTTTTATTTTGTTAAAACACGTAAAGAAAAAAATTTCTGGCCAAATTAGAACGCTTTCTAAAAAAAAACTTTATTTATTGTAAAAATTAAAAAAATTTAGAAAAAAAAACCATTTTTATTTATGTAGTTTTTAATTTATTGTATATACAAAAGAAAAGAATAAAAAAATAATACGATGTTCGGGATTTTTTAAAATTTTTATGTAAAAATAATTTTTAAGAATTTACGAAAATTTTTTAAAATATTTTTTTTTATTTTCTTTTTTAACAATTAATTTAAAGATTTTATTAAAAAAAATTTTGAATTTCTAGCAAAATATAACAAAAACTGATATTTTGCTGGAAATTTAAAATTTATTTTTATAAAATGTTTAAATTATTTATTTTAAACATTTTATAAAAGAAAAAAAAAGGAAAAAATTTAAGAAAATGTCCATAATTTAAAAATTGTTTTCTTCTAAAAAAAACGTATTTTTAATTATTAAAAAAAATTAAAAGAGCTTAAAAAAAGTTGTATATTTAAAAAAAAGAATTAAAAAAATAATACCATGTTCGGGATTTTTTTTTAAAAATTTTGTAAAAATAATTTTTTAAATTTTATGGGCATTTTTCTTTTTTTTCTTTTTTAACAAATAATTTAAAAATTTTATAATAATAAATTTTGAATTTCTATCAAAATATCAGTTTTATTTTTGTTAAAATTTTTCTCTCTAAAAGAACGCTTTCTAAAAAAAAACTTTTTATTAAAATTCTTTAAAGAGCTTAAAAATAAACATTTTGAATTATGAAGTTTTTAATTTATTGTATATTAAAAAAAAATAATATCATGTTCGGGATTTTTTTTTTTTTTTTTTGCGAACATAATTTTTAAGATTTTATGGACATTTCTTAAATTTTTTCCTTTTTTTCTTGTATTTTTTAACAGATAATTTAAAATTTTTTATAAAAATAAATTTTGAATTTCTAGCAAAATATCAAACATTTTTAATTATATAGTTTTTAATTTATAGTATATTTAAAAAAAAAAAAGAATAAAAAAATAATACCATGTTCGGGATTGTTTTAAAAATTGTTGTAAAAATGGTTTTTAAGATTTTACGGGCATTTTTAAAAATATATTCGTTTTTTCTCTTTTTTCTTTTTTAAAAAATAATTTAAAGATTTTATAAGAATAAATTTTGATTTTCTCTCAAAATAAGAGTTTTTATTTGTTAAAATACGTAAATCATTTTTTTTAAATTTTCTTAATTTTTTTTCTTATATAAATACAATTTTTAAAATATTTTTATTGATATTCGTTTTTAATTTGGTGCATATTCAAAAAAAAAAGAATAAACATTTTTTTTTTCTTTTTGTAAAACTTTAATTTAAAATTTTATGGATATTTTTAGAATTATTTTATTTTTTTATTTTTTAACAAATACTTTAAAACATTTAATAAAAATAAATTTTTAAAAATAAAAACAGGTTTTATTTATTTTGTTAAAATACAAAAACATAATTTTCTCCCTTTGTTAAAAAAAAACTTTAGTTATTAAAAAAAAATTTAAAAAAAATAACCTTTTAGATATGAATATTTTGTAACGATTTCAAGAAAATAAATTGAGCTTTTGTTAAAGTATATTTTAAAATAAAGGTTAAAATAAAACAGATTGAAAAAGAACATACTAAAATTAGGGAGAAAAAAAAACAACAAATTATACAACAAAAAAAAAGAAAAAAACCGAATTTAATTAAACTAAAACGACCTCATTTAAAAATTCATTTGATTTTTGTTTGTGTGTATGTGTGTGTGTGTATATATTTTCCAATATATTCTCTTCTCATTTGTTTTTTGTTATCTTTTTTTTGCGAAATTTCCACAAAAAAAACTCATTTCCATAGAAGAAAAAAAAACCCAAGCCAACAACAAAGACTAAATTCAGCCACGATTAAGATAGCGCTGAATAAGCTCATTGCCATTTGCATAACAATCAGGCGCTGCCAGAAATCAATTAAACAAACAAACAAACAAAGAAAAACCTTGATTTTTCTGTATGCGCCGGACCAGCTATCATCAACCAAATATGTACGTACGTACGTTCGTCTCACAAATAAACTAGTTTACTTGATTTGTACCAGAAACACAAACGCATAAATTTTATACTCTAGCAGAGAAATTAGGATTTTCATTCTTTCTCATTTCTCCATTTCGATTTTTTTTTTGGTTTTTACTCTTTTATTTTGGGTTTTTTTTTTTTTTTCTTAACTAAGCTTAAGTTTTGTTTGTTGAATTTCTTGGAATTCCTTTGAAAAGTTCTTAAAAACGTTTTCAAGGGAAACTAAACAATTTTTTTTTGGTTCTCGTTTAAGTAATTTTCTTAATTGAAATTTTCTCCTCTTCTTTGCTCTTCTTTTTGATAATAGAGTGAATTTGTTTATTGGTGTGTGTGTGAAAAGAATTTTAACGCGTGTCTCTGAAGCGATTCTATAGTTAATAATAGATTATCACATCGATTGTGCGTAAAGACAAAAAGAAAAAGAAAAAAACACAATTAAACAAAAGTTTTTTCTCTTTCACTTTTTCGTTTATTTTCTTCTTCTATTACACATTTTTCATTTGTTTCGTCGACTCTTTCTTTTTTGAATATTTATAAAACAAATAAAAACAAATAGAAAAACAATTTTTTTTTATCTTAGTTCCTTGTGTCTATAAATAAAAAGAAAAGACAAAAAAGAACAACAAACGTTGACAAAAGATATAATATGAAGAGATTTTTTTTTTTTTTTGTTATCATTACAAACAAGAGAATTTATACAATGTGTTTAATGAAAAAAGAATGAATAAGCGCACTGAAGAACACATAATTGAAGAATATAGAAAAGGACAGATGCTTATTGAATATAGAAGTTTGCTCCTATTTTGGACAATTAAAAAAAAAAAATTTAAGAATTATTGAAAAAAATTTATGTATTTTGTTGTTGTTACTGCTTTGATAAAAGATAACAGCATTATTTATTGATTTTGTGACTGTGATTAAAAATAATTTTTCCCACAGTCTGTCTAGTAAAAGTGTTGAAAGTATTTTTTTTTTTTAATAGAAATATTCTAAAAATGTTATGCTGCTACGTGCCGCCTAGTCGAGAGCCTATCTGTTGCTTGTGTGTGTTGACTGGGTGGGTAGTGACAAGAGGTGGTTACTCGTATGTTATCCATTATAAGTTTTTATTGTAATGGAAGCCATCGGCAATACGTGTATGGTCGGAAGGTGGGGTTATTTGTTATAAATAATTTCTGTTGCGGACTGTACAGTGAATAGACAATGAATGAATGATTCGTCGATTCTTTGGTGATTCTCTTTATTGATTAATATTCGAATTAGGATTTTTATGAATCAGAACTTAAACAGTAATTAAGTTTTTTTTTTTTTGGCTAAATAATTCAAAGTTTAATTTTGAAAAATAAATAAATTTGTACGAATAGTAGTTATAAAAGGGGATTAAATTGTTGATCCTTTTTTGAATGACCATTTTTAAATTCTTGACTACTAGTCGGGTGATTTTTTTGCTGTTTGGTTTTTCATGTTTTTAGTTTTGACAGTTCACGCGTGACACGTGACATCTGTCAGAGTGAAAAGTGCTCAGTTACCGTTGTCATTTCTAATAAAGACTTAGCAACACAATAAAAAGTACAGTAGTATTAAATTGTACGATCTTGGAGTCAATGCCTTGGGAAATTTTCGCCCAATGAAGGCTATCATGTTGAAATCACATATTTGTCAGATTAAAATCTTCAAGTTCAGGTCCAAAAAAAAGTTGGATATCATGCGGTCATAGCGTCCGTATTGGTGATATAAAGAAATACGGATCAATGACACCTTCAAAGCGATATCCACGCTAGTCAATTTTTCTTCGAGTATGCAATGACTTCTTCACAGTCAGTTTGTGGGTTTTCAGAGCCCCATATAAGATAATTATATTTATTGGCGTATTCCAACAAGGGAGAAATGAGCCTCATTGCTAAAGAAAATTTTGCTCGAAAAGTGCTTTCGGCAGAATTATTTTTAAAATTTTGTTTAATCAAATTTTAATTTAAAATGGCAAACTCAATGCTAGACGAATGCCACTTTTGATGATATTTGTATATATGTGAATATCGTAGAGTGTAAATATATCAACGGAATATACCACTTCGGGTAATTTTGTTGTTGTTTGGTTTTTCATGTTTTTATTTTTGACAGATCACGCATGACATGTGACATCTGTCAAAGTTAAAAGTGCTCAGTTAGCATTGCCATTTCATCATGTAAAGACTTATACCCGAACAACGCTTACAAATTATTAAATTTTATTATCAAAATTCTTGCTCTGTGATAATTGACCTAATAAGCAAGCAATTCAAGCCATAGTGACGAAATTTTGTAGCTATTGGACATCAAACCACAAACTCGTGTTGGTGAAGACGTTCACTGTGCATTCGTCCCCGTTCACAGCAATTGGATCTTTTTCAGCAAGGATCTTTTTCTGATAGCGTATAAAATACAGGTCATGAAAGAACTGAAGTCGAACGACCTACCAATACGTCGAATTTCCCGTAAGTGGGTCTTAAAACAACTTGAGAAAAATCAGCTTTTTTACCAAAAATTTCCGTTCAGTGACGAAGCTCATTTATGGTTGAATGGATATGTGAATAAGCAAAACTAACGCAATTCAAGCCATAGAAAACAAAATTTTGCAGCAATTTGACGCTATTGGACATCAAACCATCAACCCGTGTGTGGCCGTAGCGTCCAGTGTTTGTGAAGATCGCGATTTATGCATTCGTCCCCGGTCACAGGAATTGGGATTGTGTTACTCGAAGATTATGTGGAAAATTTTACGCAACGATCTTATTCTAAAAGCTCGTAAAAGAACTGAAGCCAAATGCGCTCAAAAAAAGCGACCAAAAATGCACTGTTCGTTCCGTATTTCTTTACCATCAATGGCGCCTGCTATCGCTACACGATTTCAAACTTCTTTTTTTTGCTCAAAATATTGTACAAGAAATGCATCTGGTCAACATGTGGTTTCAACAATTCGGCGCTAAATGCCACACAGCACGTGAAACAATGGTAGACATCGGGAAACGTTTGTTCAGGTGTTTTATGACTCGAAAAAAATGAAAAGAGAGGTTTTTATGACTCGAAAAAATGGATTTACTGCGACAAGCGTAAAGGACCTAAAGCATAGACAAAAGCAGGAGAACCAAGTCCATCAACGCCAAAACGCAATATGTATGGTTTGAAAGTCGTGCTGTATATATGGTGGGATGAGAGAGGTGTTATTTATTATGAGCTCTTGAAATCGTCCGAAACCATCGGACGATTTCAAGAGCTCATAAGATTAGAAGCCATTCTATCCTCGTAGAGTGACTGTCTGGTAAGGGCATATTGGCATAAAGGTGTCTTTGGTCCATATTTCTTTAAAAATGAACTAGGAGAGGCTCAGTTCGATATAAATACGTTAATAAGAGAAATTGTCACTAATAAGGCTCTAGAAACCTACAAGTGTACGTGGAGAACCTATTGTATCTACGAAAAGTGAATGTCGGGTGTTTATTTTGGTCCGTATATCTATGACCAACTTTTTTTTTGCCTAAATTTGAAAATTTTAAACTGTATCATATGTGGTTTTAAAAAAACGGTGCCACAAGCCACACAATATGACAAATTCTGGTTTTTCGTGCAAAAAGTTTTAAAATTTGGTGATGTCAATTGGTCTCCAAGATCAGACGATTTGACGCCGTTGAACTTTTAATTATGGTGCTACGTAAATGATCATCTTACCATAGACAATTGTCAAAAAATTACAGTTTGAAAAAGTTATCAAAATAATATTAACCTTTTATTAAAATCCGTACATTAAATATGTTTTATGAATTTTTATTTCCAATCACAAATCTGGATAAATTTTTAGTATCAAATAAGCCCCCCAACCAATCGACTAAATTTGGAAACGGAATTTTTAGATTTTTGAAATTGTGAAATTTATAGCAAATTTTTTAGGTGCTTGTGAAGCTACACGAGCCAAAAATATATAGTCTCTTATGTTATCGATAGTAATTAATACCTGCGATATTATTCTTAAAAAGTTTATAGGTCAATAAATGAATTCTATTAACTGGTTCAGTTATATCTGAATTGAACATTTCTTTTAAAAATAAAAAAATATGTATTGTGTGTGTGTGTGCTTTTCCCCCTTAAATACAAACTAAACAAATCCTACCTGAAATAGATAAAAATTATTTACAGAATAAATTATGAATATTTGACAAGTTCTCAAAATCAAATTTTTTTTTTAACATTTAATATCAACAATCAATGGATTTGGTATTATTGTCAAACAATTTTTTTTTAATAATACAGTCACGTAGGACACATAACGCTTCTAGTAGATAGAATGTTATTTTCTATAAAAATCAGAAGTAATATTTCAAAAATATTGAATACTTTTTTCTTGAGAAACTTTCAATTTTCGTGTATATTTGAAATTTTCTTAAAAGGTGATAAGATAAGAAAATACATTTTTTTTGACCAGTTTCTTTATCGAGAATAGATAACGTAAAATATCCGGTTTTATTTAATGATAAAAATATTTATATATTGTATTTTTATTAAAAGCATTTTTTTTTAAAGAAAATTAATTCAACTTACGGTTCGGCCTCAATTGATTTTAATTTTGCGACATAATTTGATGGAATATATCCTTCTTGTCTAGTCTTCTTACTACGTGCTAGCCACCAATCGCCCTGGAATTTATTTTTAAAAAAAAACAAATTAATTTTTAAAAACATATAATATTAAGTAAAAGTTAAAAAAAAATTATTTATTTAATATTAGAAAATTTCTTGTGCGAGTATTTTTTAAAGAACATCAAATAATTTTTAGGAATCCAAACTGTAGCCAACCAGCCTTTGATAAAAAGAAAATTCTATTTAAATCAGACAACATTTTTAATGCATTTTTTAATGCACTTTTTTTCTAAAATTAGCAGTGAACAGACCTCGTATAGCAGTCAGGAGGGTTTTTGCAGGTCTCGATACTTTCGATGTAATTTTTTGATGACGTTTTCGAATACTACAGGTTGTAATTCCGCCATTTCTTGACAAATTTCCAATTTAAAATGCTTAAAAATTTTGAGGATTGTCTACGTAAACACGATCTTTTGCAAAAAGTACAGCGGTGTCAAATTGTACGATCTTGGAAGCCAATTTATATCAAGTAATCTAAAAATTATGTGCTCTGGGAAATTTTCGCCCAATGAAGGCTACCAGATTAAAATCTTCAAGTTCAGGTCAAAAAAAAAATCGGATATCATATGGTCATAGCGCTCTTAATTGACAGTAACAGTATCTGCTTCTTCATTTCTAAAGAAATAAAAAAATACGGATAATTACACCTGCAGATCGA
The DNA here is from genome assembly GCA_958298945.1 of Atherix ibis. Taxonomy (NCBI): domain Eukaryota; kingdom Metazoa; phylum Arthropoda; class Insecta; order Diptera; family Athericidae; genus Atherix; species Atherix ibis. Next base: position 22,052,323 of record OY282607.1, read on the forward strand.
TATTGACGCTAGGTAATCAATGTTCGAGGATGCAATGGCTTCTTTACAGTCAGTTGTGGGTTTTTAGAGCCCCATATAAGATAATTCTACTTATTGACGTGTTCCAAAAAGCGAGAAATGAGCCTCATCGCTATAGAAAATTTTGCTCAAAACATGTTTTCGTCAGAATTAATTTAAAAATTTTTAAATCAAATTTTAATTTAAAATGGCAAACTCAATGCCACTTTAGATGGTATATTGACAAATGCCAATTTATATGATATATATCCGAAGTGGAATATACCACTTCGGGTAATTTTGTTGTTGTTTGGTATTCCATGTTTTTTATTTTGACAGCACGTGGGACACATGACGTCTGTCAAAGTCAAAAGTGCTCAGTTAGCATTGCCATTTTATCATGCAAAGAATTACACTCGGACAACGCTTACAAATTATTGCAATTTTATTATCAAATTTCGTGCTCTATAAAAATGTGTTTCGCGCACTTCAACCATTTAATGTTCGTCATAATCGACCTAATGAGCAAGCAATTCAAGCCATAGTGACAAAATTTCGCAGCAATTTGACGCTATTGGACATCAAACCATCAACTAGTGTGTGGCCGTATCGTGCAGTCTTTGTGAAGACCACGATTTGTCCATCCGTCGCCGTTCACAGCAATTGGGATTGTGTTACTCGACTATGTAGAATATTTTACGCAAGGAACTGGCCTGAAAGCGTATAAAATACAGCTTGCGCAAGAACTGAAGCCGAACGCCCTGGCAAAGCGTCGAATTTTCGTCCAATGACGACGCTCATTTCTGGCTGATTGGGTATGTGAATAAGCAAAATTAACGCATTTGGTCTGATGAACAATAACAGGCAAAACAAGAACTATCTTTGCACCCTAAAAAACGCACTGTTTGGTGCGGTTCATCGACCGTATTTATTTTTTGAGAAATTCGGACCTATCGGTCGATGATTTCGAACTTTATTTATTGCCCAAAAAGCAAGAACTGCATCTGGTCGACATGTGGTTTCAACAAGACGGCGTTACATGACACACAGCACGTACAACAATGGACATATTGAGAGATGATTTCGTAAGCAATTTATCTCACGTTTCAGACCGGTGAGTTGGCCACCTTGATCGTGGGATTTGACCCCTCTAGACTATTTTTTATGGGGCTACGTGAAGTCACTCGTTTTTGCCGATAGACCAGCGTTATTTGCAGCGTTGGAAGATAACATTACACGTGTTATTAGCAATATACCAGCTGAGATGCTTGAAAAAAGTGGTTCAAAATTAGACCTCTCGCATGGATTACTTAAAACGTACTCGCTCCCTATCATATGACAGCTGTCAAGTAACGCATTATTTAAAAATAAATGACAGGCATTTATTTATCGATTCAAATAAAAATTTAATACAATTTTGCAATTTTTCTGTATTGTTTTTGGAAAATTTGAAAATCGAACACTTAAAAAATAATCCGTTACTTGACAGCTGTCAAATGATAGGACCGTAATTTCCGAAATACAGAATAGATAATCCCTTATCGTTTTCCTTTTTTAATATGATTTTACTTCTCGTAAAGAGTCTTAAAATTCTAACTTCCTCTCGCAGTGCTTTATTAAATCTATTAAAGGTAAATAATTTTCTCCATGTAACTTAAATAACAATCTACTTCCATATAATTTTAGTCGCCAAATGACCTCATGGTTGTGATGATACATGATATGACTCCTGGTTAGATAAATTTCGAAATGTAGTCTAAACAAGAATTCAGCAAATTTTAAGTACCATCAAAATTTAAGATATTAATTTTTTACTATAAAATTCATTAATACTAAAAATCCAATTAGATAAGTTAAAAGAATGACTGTGTGGATAGAGATATTAAGGCTATAAAGTACTTAGAAAGGCTTAAAGTTTCTTCTTCTAGGAAAGAGTACCGAAAAATCAAAATTTCACTTTTTCTATTACACCTCGTCCTGATGAAATGTGAAATTATGCGAAAAACTAACCCTTCTCTTTCGAATAAGAACATAACCTATTTTTAATGCGCCCTAACCTATACAATACCCAGTCTTTTATAAGCAAAAGCTATTTTAACCCACTGATGCACTTTTACATTATGTGTATTATTAATACTGTAGCTAAATTATAATTACTAAATATTATTATTATTATTGCATTTATTATTGGATGCATTTTACACTTGATTGCATCTTAAAATCACTTAAATTTTGTAATTTTTACAAATGGAAAGTTTCATTGTTTATTGTGTTCTTACAAATAAATAATTTCTGTTAAATACACACGACACCAAATAAATGTTTTTACACATTTTCAAGGTTTTTTTTAAATTAGTTTTTTTTTGTGTGTGTGTGGAAGTAACTTTTGCAAATTGTCTTATTTTGATTAATTTAATTTTTTTCCTAATAAAAGCTTAACGGCTTTATTCCGAACTGTTTTAGTTTACATGCATGACTTTCGAATAGCTTTTGTCTTTAGAGAGCAAAAAATGGAAATCGTGGAAAAATGGAAATCGAACAATCGAGAAGAGAATTTGCCATATTTTTTCTAATGAATTTTAATGGAATTTGTTTGTTTTCTTCAGATTGTTTTGAGATTTTATTCAAATGAAGTAGATATTTTTGTGCGTCTTTTTTTGTTATATAAATAGCAGAATAATTTTGTAACTTATTAATGATTTTCGCCTTATAGAATATTTTTTGGGTATCCGAAAAGATTTCAGACCTCTAAAGTGATTTTGGACTTCTAAACTAGTTTTGAACATCTAAAATAATTTTTGACTTCTTTTAGATGTTCAAAACTAGTTTAGACTAAAAATTTTTTAGAAAAGTAAAGTAAATTCGGACCTCCTCAAATAATTTTGGATATCTTAATTAATTTTTGACCTCATTTTGGACTTATAAAATAATTTTGGACCTCTCAAATGATTTTGGACTTCTACAAGATGTTGGACATCCAAATTGAGTTTGTACCTTTAGTAGGTGTTCGGACCTCAAAAATTATTCAAGATTTCTAACATGATATAAAACCTTTTTGAGATTTGAACGTTCAAAAAAGTTTCGGTCCTTTTAATAATTTAGGACTTCATAGACAATTTTAGACCTCAAGTGTTTTCAGACCCTTAAAGAACTATGCATCCCAAAAATTATTTAAGACTTCTAACATGATAAAGACCTTTACAAGGAGTTTGGATCTTTTAAATAATTTTGGATCTTCAAAAAAGTTTCGGTCCTCAAAAATAATTTAAGATTTCTAACAAGGAGTTTCGTCCTTTTAAATAATTTAGGACTTCATAGATAATTTTAGACCTCAAGTGTTTTCAGACCCCTAAAGAACTATGCACTCCAAAAATTATTCAAGACTTTTAACATGATAAAGACCCTTACAAGTAGTTTGGACCTTTTAAATAATTTTGGATCTTCAAAAAAGTTGCAGACCTCAAAAATGATTTAAGACTTCCAACAACCTTTTAAATAAAATTGGTCCTATATAATTTTAGACCTCAAGTGTTCTCATTTCTTAAAAGGCCTATGCACCTTAAAAATTATTCATAACCTCTATAAAACGATTTTGGACCTTTTAAAAAATTTTGGACATTCAAAAAGTTTAAGGCCTCAAATGATTCAAGGCTTCTAACATGATATAAAACCTTTATAAGGATCTTGGATTTGCTTAAAAAATTTGGGACCTCCTAGATAATTTTAGACCTCAAGTGTTTTCAGACCCTAAAAGACCTATGGACCTCAAAAATAATTTAAGACTTCTAGCATTATATAAGACCTCCTAAATAATTTGAGACCTCAAGTGTTTTCATTTCTTAAAAGGCCTATGCACCTCAAAAATTATTCGAAACTTCTAATATAATATATGATCTTCAAAACGATTTTGGACCTTTTAAATAATTTTGGACATTCAAAAAAGTTTCAGGCCTCAAGTGATTCAAGGCTTCTAACATGATATAAAACCTTTATAGGAAGTTTGGACCTCCCAAAAAATTTAGGACCTCCTAAATAATTTTAGACCTCAAGTGTTTTCAGACGCTTAAATAAATATAGACCTCAAAAATAATTTAAGATTTCTAACATTATATATATGGAACTTTTCATTCTTTTCAACATTTACAATAATTTTGAATCTTGTTAATGATTGTAAATCTCTTAAGTGATTTTAGACCTTTTAAATATCGTACGCACATCCACCTAGAAAATTACACAGAAATGCAGATAATAAAGCGAGGTGAGATATTGCCTATTTTTTGAATATTAAAAAAATATATGACTAAAACTAGGTAGTGGGTTGAAAATGAAACCATAAAAGTTAAATAAATTCTATTTTTATTATATGAAATTAAAAAGAGAAATCACCATTTTCTGTCTTAAATCAGTTTTCCGAAAAATAATTTGGAGAAATTTTAATCGCAAAAATATTTCATAATTTAATAAATATTCACTATGATAGTTTCACGAATATTAAGAAATTTTCACCTACCTCGCGTATGATCTATTTTTAAAAGCGTAAATATTTTGAATAGTCAATAGTTTTTAAGAAATTAAAAATTCTACAAACATAAATCTGCCAATTTAAAAAAAATAAGCTATATTGACATTAACAAGTGGCATTTGTTGTTTTTTACTTTTCTATCGATTACAATAAATTAACAATAAAAATAATAAATAAATATCCATCATTCCCCTTCGATATAATCGCATTCAAAATGGTTAAATATGTCAGCAAACGTTTTATTAAATGAAATGTGACAATTGCAAGGCGAACCTGTTCCAAATAATACAAAATTCGACGATTTAAGCATGTACAGAGAGAAGAGCACCTGTTCAAATGTTCTTCGATTCGGTTCGTTATTTGGGTCAATCGAACTATGAACATGGCTTGTTGTGCCATGATATATGATATATGATATGATATGCTTTGAAATGCTATGCTTGGTCATGTTATGCTAGGCAGGCTAGGTTGTGCTTGTCAAACGCATTTCCTTACTAACTACGAGTAACTCCAACGGAGGTCGACCTTTCTGATGGTCAAAAAATTTCTCTAATTTTCATTTGTCTACCGTTCATAGTCCTTGTTGTTTTTTTTTGCGGTAATTTGTTCTCTTATCAAAAATTCATAGACCAAAACCATAACTGCCACCCACACCCGGCGAATTAATGCGATTTATTTGACATTTATCAATGGAAAATTTGGAAATATGTATTTCCAAAAATGCTTGTTCGCACAGAAGGTCAACTCACGTAGAATACACGAGCAGAATTTTAAAAACAATAATTTTTTTTTTTATGGAAATAAACGATTACACAAATAAAGCACCTATTTTGTTGCATTTCATGTACATTCCAAATGAATTTTGTTCATTCATGATTGTTTGCGGGTACCAGAAGCCGAACCACCGATACCAGAAAATGTAAACAAGCCGATCGGATATCGATCAAGGCAAGAAGGAAATAAGTACACAACAGAGCACACCTTTTTAAAATTCAAGCTATCGTCTTAATGGGGGCTCAGTTGTCTGGTCTGTCTGCCAAGAACACAACGCTTCAAATCGAAATTGAAATTTCATTGGCTACACGCCTCCAAAATAATATTCAACAAGAAATATTAACACTTTTTTTTTGATATTTTAATTAGAAATATGTTAATACAGGTAAAAATTGAAATAAAGGAATTTTTTTTTTAATTTTCTACCCTTGCACTTGTTCTTCGTTTTGTTTGGGGGTCATTTTTTTTTTTTTTACTCAAAACCATTTCTCATTTTGCCTCATTCAAAATTATCATAACGCCGATAACATTTTGACTACAGATGAACGTTGAAAGATTAAAGATGACAGAGAAACCCCGCTTGTGGGTTTAATGCACTTTTGAATCGTTGGATGATAAGTGTATGCTGAGAGAGATGAGACATTTTATATAAAACGGTGACAAAAGAAGCCAACGTGAAGATAGTGTGGAAAAAATTTAGAAACATTTATGCGAGTAGCTTGATAACTGGAATGTTCTTCTGGTATACGAAAAAAATTCACTGTTATGAATGATAAAGAAATTTTTGAAGAATATATTTGGTTGGTGAGTGGAACTGCTTTATGAGAATTGTTAAGAGATGAAGGATAATTGCTCCACAATTCACACTGATTATAAGAAATATTTTGCTTGAACAAATAAGTAATGTCAGCCATTTTACAATATTTTTACTTCACTTAACGCACCATAACGTTATTTTTTATTGATAGATGACAGTTTTGGCTTATTTATCATAAGGGATTATTCATTTCGTGGGTCGGAAAGGAAAGTACAGCGTTGTTATTAGACACATATGTGCCTCTAAAATAATTTTAGACTTTAAAACTAGTTTTAAACATCTCAAATAAACTTGAACCTTTAAAAAAATTTTAGACTAGTAAGATAATTTTGGACCTCTTCAAATAATTTTGGACCTCTCAAATGATTTTGGACTTCTACAAGATGTTGGGGCTCCAACTTGAAATTATTTAAGACTACTAACATGATATAAAACTTTTACAAGGATTTTGGGCCTTTTATATAATTTTGGACCTTCAAAAGAGTTTCAGGCCTCAAAAATAATTTAAAACTTCTAACAAGGAGTTTGGTTTTTTTTAAATAATTTTGGACCTCCTCAATATTTTAGACCTCAAGTGTTTTCAGACCCTTAAAGGCATATGCACCCCAACATTTTTTCAAGACTTCTACATTATATAAGACCTTTACAAGGATTTTGAATATCTTAAATAATTTTTGACTTCTAGAATACTTTTTGGGTATCCCAAATGATTTCAGACTTCCACGGTGATTTTGTGCCTCTAAAGTAATGTTGAACTTCAAAACGAGTTTTAAACATGTAAAATAATTTTGGACTTCTAAAAAAATTTAGACTAGTAAAATAAATTTGGACCTCTTCAAATAATTTTGGGTGTCTTGAATGATTTTCGACCTCATTTTGGACTTATAAAATAATTTTGGACCTGTAAAATGATTTTGGACCTCTACAAGATGTTGGCCATCCAAATTGATTTTGTACCTTTAATAGATATTCGGACCACAAAAATTATTTAAGGCTTCTAACATGATATAAAGCCTTTACAAGGATTTTGGGCCTTTTAAATAATTTTGGACCTTCGAAAAAGTAGCAGGGTCAAAATTGATTTAAGATTTCTAACAAGGAGTTAAGATCTTTTAAATAATTTCGGACCTCCTCAATATTTTAGACCTCAAGTGTTTTCAGACCCTTAAAAGCATATGCACCTCAACATTTTTTTAAAACTTCTACATTATATAAGATTTTTACAAGGATTTTGGGCCTTTTAAATAATTTTGGACATTCGAAAAAGCTTCATACCTCAAAAACTATTTAAGACTTTCAACAAAGAGTTTAAACTTTTTAAATAATTTTGAACCTTTAAAAATTATTTAAGACTTTTTAACAAGGAGTTTGGAACCTATAAATAATTTGGGACCCCCTAAATAATTTTAGACCTCAAGTGTTTTCAGACCCTAAAAGGCTTATACACCTCAAAATATATTTAAGACTTCTAACATGATATAAAACCTTTACAAGGATTTTGGACCTTTTAAATAATTTTGGACCTTCAAAGTTTCAGACCTCAAATGATTCAAGACTTCTAACATGATTTAAAATTACTAACAAGGAGTTTGTACCCTATAAATAATTTGGGACCTCCTAAATAATTTTAGACCTCAAGTGTTTTCAGACCCTAAAAGGCCTATACACCTCAAAACTTATTCAAGACTTCGAACATGATTTAAGATTTCTAGCAAGGACTTTGGAACTTTTAAATAATTTTAAACCTCCTAAATAATTTTAGACTTCAAGTGTTTTCAAACCCTAAGAGGCCTATGCACCTCAAAAATTTGACCACCTCATCCAAGGTGGCATTTGTATAGTTAAGATTTGTTATTCTATATTAGGGATCAATTAGCCCCCAAATAATGCGTAAAAAATTTGAAAATACTTTCTCCAAACGTGGTGAATCTGCCGCAACCCTGTTTTGCGTAAAATTTACAGAGCCCCATATATAGCACAGCCCAGAACTGTAAACCCAAAAGTAACTGTAGAGAAGGCATTGTATACGCGAAAAGTGACTGTTTTTTTTGCGGATACCATGTCTTCTCCACAGTTAATTTTTGTATCCACAAAAAGTGAAAATCAGATCACTGATTTTTTTCAGCCTGAACTTGCAAATTTTAATCTAGGACCTTATGTAATTTTAAGAAAATCGTACCACAAGCCACACAACATAACAAATTTTGTCTTTGTTGCAGGAAAAATGTCCAAAACGCGTTATTGACATTACCAAGATTTGGTAATGTCAATTTGCTTGTGACACCATACAAAAAGGTTAGGGATTTTTTCTTGTTAGGCTATACGCAAAAGATTGTGTTAACGCAGATAAACTGCAAACTTTAGAGTATTTAAAAACTAATATCCATCAAGTAATGGCAGTCGGAAATGTGCGAAAACATTATCGAAAATTACCTCAAGCGGATCGAGTACTGCAAGAAGTCTTGTAACGATTATTTGAAGGATTCTATATTTTATGCCGAATGAAAAGTTTAAGATAATATAAAAAATAAATGTTTTATCAAAATCTAGATTTAAAGTATGTTTTATTTAACTTTACTTGCTGAAGCACTTAAGAAAGTTCTTAAGAAATTTTGAGTGCACCATTTTTTTTAAATTTATTTTAAAACAAAGTTTCTTTTCGAAAAGCGAAGAGTGCATAACAAACGTTGGCTTCTTCTGTGTATGAGAAAAGTGCAGTTTCCTCAATTCTCTAAATTTCAGTCTCTGGTAATAGCAATTTTGAAGATAGATTAATGTACAGACAAACCTGTTCCGAGACAGACTTTGGCCAAATTGCAGTTTTGATTGAAATTAATCCCTATTATATAAATTGAAAAATCACTCAGACCCTTAAGCAAAGGTCAAACAACAATTTTCAGGGTACGCTAATCGCGGTTGTTTGGCTTCTTAACGATCTGAACGAAAGAAAATCACTGGAGCAAATTTCAATTTGCGATTTGTTTGTAAAAACAATGAAAACTAACCTTTTTTTAAACGAATTTTTAAAGTTAAGCAAGGGGAAACACAGTTGATGACTCCAACAGCCTAAAGTGATGTTATGTGGTCCTGGATTTTAGGGTCTGAATTGAAGAAAAATCCCGTCCACAAATAGCAAATCGAAAGAGCGTTGTTTTTCATCATAAAAAGCTCCTCCCAAAATAGGTAAGCAACGGATTTAGGAAGCTGCAACGAATTTTGAATGCATTTTCCTAAAAAAACAATAAATCATCCCCTTGGGTGGACGATAAAGGATAAAAATTGCATTTATTAGAAATTATTTTGAATAATCTTCAAAAGACCCATTCTGAAAATGGGCTAGTGCCCTGAATTATCGATACTCGGACGTCTGCTCAGTTCAAAGCAATCTAGCAAATGACCTAAGTTGTCCGGCACCGAATATTTACATTCTGTACAAATGTTACTAAAAATTACTTTAAAAAAATGTTAAAAATTTCCTTCTAATAGGAGATCATCTCTTAATGAAAGATGAGAAGTAGGTGAGAATTTTCTTTTCGAAATATGCAATTCGAGGTTTTTGATTAAATTCGGAATTTTTGTTGTTTGCTAAAAATATGCTGAGCTATGTAATTCTAAGCCAACACGGTAAACCACACACAATGCGTTTATAGCTGTAAATATAAATTTAAAGAGAGAAGGTGGGTGGGGTAAACCCCCAACATTTATGAGTGCTAATAATAAATATGGGCAAAACACGACTAAGCAAAATTCTTTCATTTCAGAAGCTATGATGAATTTATGAGTTTTAGCAAATTATTTCGTCGGTAAAATGGAATTTTTTTGCGACAACCAATATATACGACACCTGGAACGTGCTTATGGCAACAATTAATATTTTTCCCACATAACCAAAGAGCAGAACCCCCCCCCCCCCCCCCCCCCATTACCCCACCTCGTATGCAGCAGACACGGCTACGTTGCCTGGTTTTCGGAACCTTCTCAACCGAATGTGTTGATGAGAATTTTGTTTTTGTCGTTTGACTTACTTGGTTTAGAAGAATTTATGCAAATAATTCACAATAGAATACAGTGAATTAAATGTGAATTGATAAAAGGGACAACGATACTGATACGAGTGCTAGAAAGAACAACGAAGAACAAAGTTTCTAGCGAATATCCAAAGCAAATTGTTGACAATATGTGCGTTTGCGTCCGCTTAAGAGACACTACACTGGCGGATATCTTCTAATTGAAATTCCTCAGCCATCTACTCATAATTTCCTGCTCAGTCTAACATTACCAAACTCCAATCATTTTGCAATTTTTTATCCAAACTCCAAGTAATATCGCAATGCGGAGGATTCCATTGACAACTGATCACGAACAATTCCTTTGTCCGGCCAACCAAGAAATAAACGTAGAAAAAGCAGCCATGGCGTCTTCTTTCTTTATTTTTAGGTGGTAAATTCAGAACAACGATCATCAGTAATGCCAGCTAAATTATCCCAATTACCCGAAATAGCCCATAAAGAAGTATCGAAAATTACTGACACAAATTTCTCATTTTGTCAAAAATTGTCTTCAATGAATTTTGAGATTTTTCATAAAATATTTCCTTCTTGAACAGAATATTAGGTTAGGAATTCATGGAATTTATGAGAACTTTTATACTACAATATAATATAATAAAATAATTTTTATAATTAATTAAATGACACTTGAATTAATTTAACATAATTTACTATCAGAAGTGACATCGAAATTGCTCAAATTAATTATAGAATTATTTTTGTACATGGAAAAATTACAAAATTTTATTGTTCAGAATGTTCGTTCGGTTTCACTGCGATTGCTTGTACCCGTGGGCATATATGATGAAGTAAAAACATTTGCTAAAAGTAAATTTTGTGATGATTTCTAGTGCTTAGGAAAATATTCAAAAAAAAAATGGCGATTATTAAAAATTAGAATTTTTGACTAAATCATATTAGAGTAATTTTGGAAGAAATCGAGGCAGCAGTCCATACTAATGAAAACTGGTCTTAAACCTATCTAATGATATCTTTTGAAAAGTTTCGTCTTAACCTATACTTTCTCAATTATCCGTCTTCATACTTTCATCAAAAACATAATCATCTAACCGAGCTGAAAAATAAATATTAGTCAGTCGAAAAAGTTCGTGGTGTTTTCAGACAAGCGTAGTTAAAAGCAAATAACTCACTAATCACTACTTGAATTGTAATAACACTAGACGCACATTTGAAACGTGACACTTTAAGCTTTGTGGAGAGCAAAATATTATTGAAATCGGTTTAGTGTGTGGAAAATTAAATCTGCGATAGGCTGCTAAAGCGCAATGAAATCGAGCTATTTTTGAAGCGAATCATAATTGGCGATGGTAAATGTATAAAATACGAAAATATCGTTCGAAAAAGCACGTGGAAAAAGAGAGATGAACGATCACAAACAATTTCAAAGCCAAGATTGATGGCCAATAAACTCGAGCGATCAGAATTGATTAATAGGAAAGGGTTTCGTCTTCCATCACGATAACGTTCGACCACAAACATCTTTAATTTAAGAACTGAAATAGCTTGCCTGAACAATTTTGAAGCATCCACCGTATAGCACAGACATATCACCCGCAGATTACTATTTATTTTGATCTCCGCCGAACTCTCTTAATGGAACTAAGCTGGCTTGAATAGAGGCCTGTGAATTCCAATTGAATCGGTTTTTCAACTAGAAACCACAGAAGTTCCATACTGATGGAATCATGGCTCTGCCCGAAAAATGATGAACAACAATAATACTTGGTTTGAATAAATTGATTCAAAATAAACTAAATGCCACAAACTTTTTCGACTAACCAATATTAAAATTTTAGCGAGTTGTTTAGTGACTAAACACTTAAACGAAACAAGTGCCATTTTATATTTGACACTTGTTGGGAGGAGAGTTGAAAATGTCTGCGTCAAATGATAAGTCTATTATCATAGTCTGTGTCAAATGATAAGGCTATTATTATCTTTCAGTCATCGAACTATTTGGAAATCAACACCAGTGGACTCTATTGTATAGGACTGCTTCATATTATAAGGAGCTGTGGGTTATCAAAACGCTCAATTGAGATGGTTATCAATGTCCGCAGGCATTTTTAATGAAAGCCATTGAGTAGCGCAATTCGACTTAAAATTTGCGATACGCTGCTAAAGCGCAATCAAATCGTGCTATTTCTGAAGCGAATCATAATTAGCGATGGAAAATGTGTAAAATACAAAAATATCTTAAAGTCTCTATTTGACTCAAAATAAACTAAACGCCACGAACTTTTTCGACTAGCCAATATTGCAATTTTACCGAGCTCTTTATAGGACTGCTACTTATTATGTCCAACGAAAGCCATTAAGTATCGCAATTCGCCATTGCTAACTTAGTGTTGGGTACCGTGGTATGTGGGCATTTTCAGTTATATAAGTCAACAACCAATAAACCAGCCTATTCAGCATCCACGTAAGATCCTCAAAATAACGATATCGTTTTGGCAAATCCACCGCTCTATATTCCCTTCCTGTAACACTCAGTTTCTCACCACTTCGAAGAATTATATCACGATTAGAATTTATCCCATCGTGGACATTTTGGGTCCAACAAATTCATTCCTAAATCTTCAATCTTTAACAACACAGATCAGTCTGTTGACGATGCCCAATAAAGCTTCATAATCTGAACGCTATAAAATAAATCCTGCCCTGGAACATGTCTTAATTAACATACAAACAATTTCGATATTCACAGTTCTTAGAAAAACTTAAACCTTAAAAAAAAACCAACAAATTATAACACTGAAAATAATTGTAAATTCTCAATACACCTTTAAGGAAAAAAAAGGATAACTGTAACACAACATATCACCCACAAATTATTCAATTTTATTATCAAAATAATCATTCTCCAATTGCAACTTTTCGTGCGCTTTTGCCATCTGAGTGGTGCGGTAAATAAACAAAACTGTCGATTCTGGTGCGAAGAAAATCCACAAATTATTCATGAACACCCATTACATTCACCTAAATTGACAGTTTTGTGTGGGTTTTGGTCTGGTGGAATCATCGGTCTGTACTTCTTTCGAAATGAAGCTGGTAACACCGTTACTGTCAATGGAGAGCGGTATAGATCGATGATAACTAACTTTTGATGGCCGAAATTGGAAGAAGTTGATCTTGACAACATCTGGTTCCAACAAGACGGGGCTATGTGCCACACAGCACGTGCAAAAACCGAATTATTGCTGGAAAAGTTTTGAGATTCGATTATTTCAAGAAATTGTGACATTGAATGGCCTCCAAGAAGTTGTGATTTAACACCATTAGACTATTTCTTGTGGGGTTATTTGAAGTCATTGGTCTTTAGCAATAAACCAGACTCTCTTCAAGCTTTAGAAGTCAATACTGAATGTGCTATTCATGACATACGACTTGATTTAATGGAAAAAGTGTTTGAAAATTGGGTTCATCGAATTCGTTCCTGCAAAAGAAGTCATGGATGCCATTTGAATGACGTTTTATTCAGAACTTAATTGTATCGATTGTACTTCACATTAAATAAAAAACATTTGAATTTCCTTAACAATTAGTGTGTTTTTTTTGTTGTTGAAAAGAAATCATATCACTCTTATTCGAAAACCCTTTATTAGTAAGTGAATATATCGAAAATAGTACTAATGCAAAAAAAAGGTGATTTTGACGTGGAAGAGAAGGATCACCCCGGACTGGTGAAAAAGTTTGAAGACGCAAAATCGGAAGCATTACTGGATGAAAATCTATGTCAAATGTAACAAAAACTTGCCGCTTCATTGGATGTGACTCAACAAGCTATTTTTCATCGTTTAAAAGTCTTGAGAATAATCCAAAAGCAAGGAATTTAGATGGCATACGAGTTAAAGCCGAGAGACGTCAAACGGCATTTTTTCACATACGGACAGGTGCGCCAATAGCAAAAAAAAAGGGTTTACTTTATCGTATTATGACGAACGATGAAAAGTGGATCCATTACGATAATTTAAAGCGAAGAAAATCGTGGGGGCGCCAAACATCCATGGCTCGAAGCTGATGCTCAGTAGTTGGTGGGACCAGCTTGACGTGATATATTATGAGCTGTTGCAACCCAATGAAAGTATTGCTGGAGCATTCTTGGTTCAACAAAAAAAAAAAGATGTTTTGAGACCGCATGAATAGAGTATGAAAAACAGGATGAACCGACCTAACATATGTGATACGCTGCTGAAGCACAATGAAATCGAGCTATTTCTGAAACGCATAATAACTGGCAATACAAAATGGGTAAAAAACGAGAATGAAGGATCACAAACAATTTCAAAGCTACCATTGATGGCTGTGTTTATGGTTGAACTGGAAGTCAATCGTATATTATGAACTGTTACTGTTCGGACAAACTTTTAACTTAGTACTGTACTATGATTAACTTAAGAGACTACGTTAAAGGATTGAGAAAAAACGGCTATAATTGATTAAATAAAAAAAGGGTCGTCTTCCAACACGATATAGCTCAATCGCAAATATATTTGATGACTCGCCAAAAATTAAGAGAGCTAGCCTCGGAAGTTTTGATACTTCCATATCACTTTTATTCGAATCATATCACTTTTATTCGAAAACCGTTATATATTAACTTTTTTTAAGTAAATATTGTCCAAAATACTTAAAATGTGTTCTAGAAAAAATCCACTATACCAACTCTTAATCTTGAGAAGATTGCACAATTTAAGAAAATTACAATTTTTTTTAAAAATATTATTAATTTTTTTTTGCATTTAAATTTGTCAAATTTAAATTGGCTAAATGAAATGTAATTTTTTTTTTTTTTTTTTGGAATTATTTGTTTTGTGAAATATTATTATGAGAACTGAATCAAATTTGTATCACTTTCAATTTTAGGTAATATCCATCAAATGGACCAAATCAAGACAAATTCGAATGGAATTTTCACAATTTAATCAATGCACAAGCAATAGCAAAAAAAAATGTTGTTGAATATTATGTGTAAATGCAATTAATCAATAATAGTAATAATAATAATAATAATAATAATAATAATATTGTAGCAATAAAGCCAACATAATATAATGTTGCATGCGCATTGAATGCATTCATTCATCATTGAATCATTGGAAAAAAAAAACTTTTATGAATCATTCGATGTTTAATCATTGATGAATATATATTTTGAAGCAATTTATATAAAAAAATATTTATGGTAAAATTTTCCAACTTACTTCAAATTAGTTAAACGTGGAGAAATTAATGGGGAAGGGGGTAAAACTGTAGAGAATATTATTACTGCCCATAAAATAGTAGCAATTCTCTTTTGATATTAAATTTCCTAATTAAATTAATAGAAATAAATTAAAAAAAAAAAAAAAAGAATTCTTGATAAAAATCCTAAATTATCAGGAAAAAAAAAACAAAATTTAAAAAATCGGCTTAAATTAAAAAAGAAAAAAAAACAAATAATAATAATAATAATAAAAAATTAAGAAAACTTTTTTTTTATGTTTCTTAAATTACTATTTTCTTTTTTTTTTGTTTTTTTGTTGTTTTGTTTTTTTGATTAGCAATCCCAAAAGTTGGAATGAATCACATTTACTATGAAGGCGGATGGTATGTATGGGTCATGGCACCATAGAGCAGCGTGCACGCACTGTAATGACGACGACCCAAACACCGGAAGTCCGATTGCTTAGAAAGATTTACCAGAAAATCGATTTCATTTTTGATTGGGGCACAATGGCCAAGCTAGTCGGGCGGCAGATGCTTTCGTGACTGACTGACTGACCACCACCGTTGATGGAAACTATCGGCGAGATCGAGCGGTCGCCCATCGTCGATCGGTCGGTCAATTGAAGCAGATCGGAGCGCAACGGTGCCGCCACCGATCGAACAAAGTCAATTGGACGTGCAATTTGATGGATGTATGTATGTGTGTGTGTGTATGTGCTGCTACTCTCGAAATGCACCGCAAAAACTATGTGCAGCCATCGTCCATTGATTATTTCTATTTGCAACGTATTGGCGATTGTAGGCAATTAGAAAGTTTCATAGACAAACTTGCACTCAACATTTATCAACAAAACACTTTTTTTTTCTTCTTCTTCTATTCATTCAAAGAAAACCGATTTGTTGTCATTTTTTGGGTGTTCGTCTTCGTTGTCGTCTTCGATTTCGTCTTCGTATTGTTCAATTTTTGTCATCACACCTCTTCTGACGTTCCCAACTTAATCGTGGTCTTTGTTTTTTTTCAATTAACTTAAATTTTCTGTTAATCTTTTTTTTTTGTATTTTTTATTATTTGTAATTTTCAGAATCTGATAAACATTATTATTTACGGTTCTTTTATCGTCCTGAAAGGTAATTAGATGTGAAAACAAATGACACTTTAGCAAAAAACCTCTTATGTTTACACTCAATGAAAAAGAATCAAAACAATATAATTACCCTAATTGGGGGGAGGGGGGGGGGGGTGTTGTGAAGAATTGTGAGAATGCATTTTTTTTTTGCGGACAGGGAGGGAAGGAAGATGAATAATTAAAAAAAAAAACTATTTTTTTTTTAAGTATGTACTCACTTGAGTATCGTTGATTATTTCTAAATGTTCGCCCTTTCGGAAGCTCAAGTCCTCATCGGTTCGGGCATCATAGTCATAGAGAGCAACGAATATTTTGGCATTTGTACTTGACGTTTCGTTCTCGGTTATCTGTGGTACTGGACGCAACGGCTCCTGCGGAGTCGCTGGCTGCATAATGTTAGACAAATTTGGAATATCCGCCATAGAGTTGGTCGGCTCCTTGTCCTTGTCCGGATCGGGTCGCCGCCCTGTCAAACAGTTGCCCATCTTGCTGAATGATTTTCTCGATAGCCACGGCGTGGTGAATTTTTTTATTTAATCACTTGAACTAGTGTACAATTTGGTCAGCCGTATACACGGTTGACGTTAATTTAAAACCAGACCAACAACAATAACAATAACTACAGGAATTGGCCCGAATTAATAATTAACTTTATCGAAGGATATTCCAAAGCACCAAAATCCGATTAAATAATTGCAAAGTTATCGTAGTGAGTGCCAAACCAAAAACTAAGGGTTTTGGGCTAATGGCAGTGAATAGCTTAATAGCACTGTGCTGTCACAACTGTTGGAATTTCTTAATTCTTCAGGCAGGCACTTTGTAGCAAAATACACTTTTAAATGTACATGGATAAAAACGTCTTTGCAATAATACCACACAGCTTAAAACAAAGTGCAAAACCGTTTTACAGAACGTTGCAAAAGTTTCACTTTTCTAAACTTCAATCATTAAAAAAAAAAAAAAAATACAACACCCAATGCGGGGGCACACACTTCCGTACATTCGATACACTTGTTTAGAACAGTGATAAATTTAATAGCGATTTTAACATTATAAAACGCGCAAAATCAATAATAACGTTAATTTTTTCTATACGAAAACTATGGAATGAGATATGAAACGCGACAATAAACACATTAATTATTGGAAAAATAACGAAAACATGAAAAATTTAAGCCCATCTCGAGTTATGACCAGGGCGCGATTTAACAATATGGCGGATGACAGTGTTTTCATTTCGAAAATATTTTCTCTCTTTTACGCGCGTTTGCTGTTTGCCTTGAGAATTTGTTATTTCTAACTTGTGTGTTAGTTAGGTTTGCACAAACCTATACTAATTTCTTACCACTTTCATTTTGTAAACAATTCAAATAACAAATTGTACTAGATGATTATCTATAACATTTCGAAAAAGTTATTCTTATGACATTTATGCTATTGTGAATTGTTGGTGGTGAGTTTTTTTTAATTATTAAAAAAATAAATACATTTTTTTTTGTAAAAATTAATATTATTAAAAAAAAAATTCGAATTCATAAAATAGAATTCATTTAATAATTGCAATTATTTTTCTAAAACAATATTTGGTGTACAAGTTTTGAGGATGATAAAAAATTTCATGAGTTTACGCATTTTGACCGGTTCAAAAGTTAAAATTGATGGCAATTAATTTTTTTTTTTAAAGAAATTTATATATTTCTATGATAATATTTAAAATAAATGGAGCAAAAAAAAACAAATTTTTTACAAGAAAAAGTTTTATTTTAAATTTTGGTCATGCTTTTAATTGTCTTTTTAACATAATAACTTTAGTCTTAAATTTCAATACAGATACATTAATAAAAACTAAGGAAAAGTTCGGGGGAACAAAATATAGGCTAAGGCCGATAGGTAAGATGGGATAATTACGCACGTTGTCGTGCTTCATTTTGTTCTTCTTTTTCTTGTTTCCGTACCAAATCGTAATAGAGTCCCTGTCTACGCATCAGTTCACGATGCTTTCCCATCTCGATGATTTGTCCTTGATCGAGAACTACGATGAGATCAGCATTCCGGATAGTTGATAGTCGATGGGCAATGACAAGAGTTGTCCTATTTACGATGGCTGTATCTAAGGCCTGTTGAACTACGGCTTCGCTGGACGCATCCAAAGCACTCGTCGCTTCATCTAAGATCAGTATAGTGGGTTGTTTAAGAAGTGCTCGGGCAATTGCTATCCGCTGGCGTTGGCCACCGCTTAGTTGAGCTCCTCGTTCACCAACGTTTGTTCGATAACCTTCCGGAAGGGCTATTATGAACTCATGTGATTGTGATAGCTTGGACGCTTCCAAAATCTGAATAGGACAAAAAAAAACTATATTATAGAAATTTGTAGGTTTTTAATATTATCAAAATGATAAACCTCATCGTTTAAGGAACCGGGACGACCGTATCGGATATTTTCCAGAATACTTGTTGCGAAAAGTATTGGCTGCTGTTCAATAAATCCGGTGAGCTTTGAACGTAGCCAATGCGGAGCAATATTTTCCAATTTGTAGCCATCGATTGTGATTTCTCCAGACGATGGTTCATAGAATCGTTCAAGAAGAGCAGCCACTGTCGATTTTCCTGATCCGCTTGCACCAACTAATGCCACCGTCTGTCCAGGATATAAAGTTAAACTAAAATTTTTAAGTACAATCTGAAAATATTCATTTAATTATAATTATTTTCGATGAAAAGGTTTATTTTTTTCTCTCTTCAAAATTTACCTGATCTGGTCGGGTTGGATAAGCAAATGAGACATTCTCAAAATGAATTTCACCTTTCAGCTCATGTTCAGGAATAATAATACCTTGCAAAAGTTCAA
Organism: Atherix ibis; assembly: GCA_958298945.1. NCBI lineage: Eukaryota > Metazoa > Arthropoda > Insecta > Diptera > Athericidae > Atherix > Atherix ibis. The sequence goes on from OY282607.1 coordinate 22,071,686, forward strand.
CTTTTGGCTCAATGGATAAATACTAACAAAAAAAAAAATACCCAGTAAAAAAAATGCTTTATGGTAAAATACCTAAAAAATTTCTTTACCTCAAATACTCTTGAACCAGCAGTCATTCCACGAATCATCGTGCCCAAAAGTATAGATCCCTGGGCTAGTGATCGTTGCACAGTCTGTGAAGTAACTAAGAAAGCCATTAGTTGGCCAGGTGAAAGGTCATTCGAAGACATCAAGTGGCCACCGAGGAAAAGTGTAGTTAAAACCATGCTGGAAGTGAAGAAATAAATTTTACAATTGAAAATACAAAAAAAAAACTATGCTGAATAAATACCCGTTTATGAAGAAATTGGTCAGTGCTTGGAATATTGCGATGCCATAGCCAAGTTGCTGTGCAAGTAAAGCTGCTTTGGCGGTTTCTTTGTTGAACAGATCGATTTCGCCGAACTCATTTGCACTAGAACGCACCGTTCGAATATTGGAAATGGCCTCTTCACAGACTAGAGTGGCTCGTTCTGACTGCAATCATAAAAAATACTCTTTAAAATGGGGGCCTCGTAGGACTAGGTCCTCGTATCACCTGTGCTTGAGCTTGTTTACTCATTTTGCGTAACACTCGCCCTAACAGAGCCATAAAAGCGACTACAGCTGGCACGGACACCAATGCTATACCGGCAAGATGTGGCGATATCAAGAAAAGTGAAACGCCTCCCCCAATCAACTGTGCCACACTACGCAGTCCTTGCGAAACGAATTGCTTAAAACACGATTTAAAGTCTTGTATATCGGCTGTAAGTCTGTTCACCAATTCGCCAGTACGATTTTGATCAAAAAACGATAAATCCTGAATAATTATTTGCCGGAACAGATCTTGTCGAATTTTTGTTGCCATCTGTTCACCAATTTGACTCAAAAGTAGAATGTAGAAAAACGTTAAGCCTGACTATCGGAAACAAGAAACAATAAATTCGAATTTATTCATCGATTAAATAATAGCCGCTTAATCCGTTTACCTGCAAAACGTACATCGTTAGCAGTTTCAAAGCAGGCATTTTAATATTCGTAATAAATGTGCTCGAATCGATGCCATCTCCTCCTTTCAGTGCGTTCACATAGTTTGATAAAGTGTTCACCAAATCACCAAGAAGGTTGGGAATTTTTATATTCAAAAATGCAACTGCAATTGCTGCCTAGAAACCGATAGCAAAAATGTGAATATTTTTTGGGATAATTAAAATGTGAGAGAAAATTCTCATCTTACAATAATAGCAGATAAGAATTTTATAAAGTGTGGCTTTAAATATTTCCAGAATTTTTTCCAATCAAATTTCGGATCTTCATCGTGAATTGTTGTTTGTTTAACATCTGAAAGAGAAGAAACAGATTACAAAAAATTCATTTCAGAATAGGAACGGGGAGGATTCGGGAGGATGATTGTTTTTTTGCTGTCGCTCACCTGCCAAACGATTTGGTTCACACTTGACGAGCAGTTGTCTGCCCTTGGCAACTAGCCCGATGGACAAACCGGCACAGCTTCCCAGGAGCAAGGTGCCAACCTTTGAGTTATTTTTGCCATTTCGAGGTGCCGCTGCTGGCTTTCTTCTAATCACATTCCGTACGTTGAAATTACGTGCATTTTTTATTTGGAATTTCGATAAATTGCTGGCTGCTCTGAAAAGTGGGTCACTGATATAAAAACTGATACAACTCTTAAGAGGGAAATCAATTATATATTTACCTAGCAAAATTGATTCGACCGCAATTAGTCACCACCAAATGCAACATTACGGAAAATTATCGTTTAATTTTAAGATAAGTAATTTTTTGGTTATCGGAAATTTGTTTGGTTAGCAAAAAAAAGAAAATTTCAATTCAAATCGGTCACATTTGCGGAATTACTTAACTAAAATTTATTCAACTATGGTTCAATTGAGAAAAAAAAACCACTTCAAAACACACAAAAATAAAAACCAACCAATAACATCGACACCCACTCCGCAAATGCCAATTTCACACCGAACTGACAGTTAGCGAGTGTAATGACAGGTGAACCGAGTGGGTGGTTGAGCACGTGCTTTGCCATTGAAAATTCTCGCTGGTTTCGCGAATTGCATACGCGCGCAAAAAAACACCTGTGGACACTCTCTCGCTCTCTGATCTGACAGTTATCAGCTGATTGGACTCTCTGACAAATGGGCTACCAGAAGGGATTTTCGCATACAAAAGAAATTTTGATAATTTTACCTGCAGAAATATTTAATAATATTTAAAACATGAAATTTATTATATATATTTTTTAAAAGTAAAATATATTATCTGATATTCTCCTAAATAAAATATCAGCTAATATAAATAAATAATACAAAAATTTTCTTACAGTTTTTTAAATTGCATCATTTCACATTTGAATAGTTTTACAATTATTTGCTATAATAAATTTTTTTAAACGTGCATTTTTTTTCCTTTTTTTTTTGTTGAAGAGTTATGATTATTTATTATTTACTTAAAATTATTAAAGAATAATATATATTTATTAATGAAAATAAATGTAGAAAATTATATAAACTTATTTGAGAAAAATATATATATTTAACAATTGTGAGGTTTAAAATATTTATAAATTTTTTTATAAAAATTGTTAATTTTTTCACAAATCATTTTAGAGAATTTTTTCAATATAAAAAAAAAATATAAAATAAAATTAAATTTTAAATCAATTCAGTTAATAAATTTATTTATATTAGTTATAGTTGATTAAATATCTTTTTAAATAAATATTCACAAAACATTTGTTGGGTTTTGATATTGAAAAGTTTCTACTAAAATAATAAAAAATAATAAAATTTACCGTTATATTTAATTTTTTAAATAATTGCTAATTTTTATGTAAAAAAATAAAAATATAACGGTAAATTTTATTATTTTTAATAAAAAATAAAAAATTTTATTTGCTGATTGGTAAAATTAACATTTGTGAGAATTTTCTTATTAAGCCGAACAAAAAAAAAAATGGCATTTTTTCGAAATACCATATTTCCAAATTGATATAAAAAATGATTTCTAAAATAATACCTTAATGCCCTTATTCCAAGATTCACTTGGATCTTAAGAACCTATCATAATAAATAAAGTTCTGAACTTACTAAATGCTTGGGCGTGATTGGAATTGTCAGATTTACGTATTGTAGTAAATTAGATTCAAATAGTTTCAAGTTGGCAAAGAAACATTTTTTTTTCCTTATATCTCTCTCATCTTTTCATTTTGATGGTCGACTACAAAAGATTGTATAATATGTTAAAAGGGGTGGAAAAAAAATAATCTCCATTCGATTTATTAAGCACGCATGGGGAGAAGGGGGGGATTGGCAGGCAAAGAATTGGATCTTAATAATTGCATACAATCAAGTGGTAAATAGGATTCTGTCCGGGCTGCGCCGGTTGATATATGGTGAACATCGATCCTATTACACGATAATATCTTTCAATAACCGACCCACATTAATATTGTTTCAGTGCGTTTAATACCGGAAAAGGCAAGGTCACTCACTCACTTTCCCTTGTGAAGGAACAGCCTCAATTGTAAGCGAGCTCCTTCGAACGCCTACATTTGCTAATGTTTCCTATAAAAAACTACAATGGCCATAGCCGTGACCTTCCTCGGTGCTTTTCGTACCCTTTGTGGGTAATATGGGTCGATGTTTCTCAATTGGCAGGGTTTGTTTTGGGTGCGTACATTTTTTTTTATTCACATAAGCATTTATGTATTTTCAAATACATAACATTCACTCACTATTCGATGCTATTTGAATTGATTCGAAAGTTTCCTTTCAACTACTTTACTTGACTTGAATTTCAGCCCCACCACCTTACGCTACTATGGGTTTCCTTCTACACGTATTTAACAATATTAGGTGTGTCTGTATGCATTAATACTACTAGTAGAAACTGCTTAACCATCATTTCATCGTTCATGTTCCATCATATACATCACTTGGCTCTGTTCTAAATTCGTTATTCATCGTAATTTAATGGCAATAAAATTTTTTATGTTACCGATTATTTAACTCGAATAATGTGCTTTTGCTTTGTTGCTTTTCAAATAATTTCTCTTTTGAAATAATTTCAAGAATTTTCATCTTTATTTTTCACACCCACTTATATTATCTTCGAATGATTTTATGGACAAGGAGGAGGAGAATCATTAAAAAATACCATAACAATTCTCATTAATAAATTTATAGTGTGAACATGCTTGTTTATGTAAAAATGGAATTAGAATATTATTAATACAGGGTGGGCCAGCTTCGATAAATTTTTTTTTTTTTTTTAAATGTTTTCTTTATTAATTTTTTTTAAAAATTTAAGTGTGAAGTGACTTCCCGTTTTCTTGTTGGATCTTTCTAAGGCATTTTGCATTACTGTGAGTAACGTTTCTGGCTCGAATATTTTGCTTCAGTTCCCGAAAAACAACAAAAATCAGACGCCGTCAAATCTGGGGAACGAGGTGGCCAAATTAAATTTGCATTTTTTTAAATTATTCGGTCAACAAAAAGTTCTCGAAGAGTCCCATTTTTCGCTTTTACGGTATGATCTGTAGCTCCATCTTGCTGGAACCATATGCCAGGGTTATTCAGAACTGTCGGACTTGAAAAATTATCAAACTTGATCCGATATACCGGCCCAGAGATGGTTTGTGGATGCTCCCTCTCAACTTCGAAAAAATATGAACCAAACAGTACATCTAATAGGGTGTATTTGACGCTCTTAGATTCTCCGTACCCCAAATTTGGTAGTTCTGTTTATTTTTTGACATGTTATTGCACTGGGTATGAAGATATTATAAAACATTATAAAATTCTTTATAATCTTAAAAAAATAAAAATATAAAAAATTTTAAAAATAAAAAATTTTTAATGGGTTTTAAATCAGTCAGACCCACCCTGTATTAGTATTATAATTTTTTTCTATCTTATAAATGCTAATAACACGATATGAGAGAGAAAAGTAATGAGACTGTTTTACTTCCAGAAATTTCGTTTTATTTTTATACATCAACGCTATTCTTATCAAAGTAATTCCCTTGGCAGCTATACTATACACTGAGGGAGGCGTTGTTGCCACTTTTTTTTATAGCAGCGCTGGAAGGTCTTAACTGGAAGCGGTTTCATCTCTTCGGTTATACTCCTTTGAATGTTATCGATAACATATCAAAATGAAGTCCTTTCAATCTTGGGGAACAAAAAACGTAGCACGTACTAAGATCAGATAAAAAAGGAGGGCTATTTTTAAGGAGAGAGTCCTGATTTCGACAACAACTTTTTTAAGGCGAATAAATTCCATTTTTCCGACAAAAGCTCATTGATGAAGATGGCCGTGTGATAAGAGCCGTTGTTATGCTGGAACATTCAAGTGTCTGTAAAGTCCCGGCTGACACGAAGAATCCTATTTCTAAGACTTTTAGGCACTTTTTTTTATAAGAAACTCAGTTGAAAGTTGGCTGAAATGTGGTGGCTGTGATTTAATACCTACATCGCTGGTATAGTCTTAGGCCTGGAGGTGAGAGGTTCCAAAATCCCGGATGCCAGAATCCTTAGCTTGTAACTGGTTACTAACTGTAAGCAAATGGACCTTCGTATTAAAAATGTAGCTGGTCATGTTGCGGAACCAGGTAGTTGTACAAATGCGTGTGGAGTAATGAGGAAGTAGTCTGCTGGTTGAGACCGCTTACTGCAAGAATTGTTCAGGTAAATAGATTGAATGTTTGCTTGCGTCATGCAATAAACACGACAAATGGCCAAAAAAAGAGACATGTCGAAAGATGGTTATGAGGTGTAAAATGAGGTATTTTGAAGAAGACTATGAAAGGAGGCGATACACTCACTGCTCATAGGAAGGTAGCCGTACTGAATCTCAATCCGTAGGGTCGTCGGCGACTTGTGATATTACGAGATCTGTTCAAAAAGTATCACGAATTTTGCGTTTTTTCAAAAATTATTTAATTATTCATGAATATCTATTTTATCCCCTTCAAAGTAATCCCCACCAGATATTATACACTTGTGCCAAGGTTTCTTTGCAATCCTCGAAGCACTTCAAAAAAAAACATTTTTGTGATCTTGTTCAGCTCCTCCTTCGATGCCGTCTTTATCTCCTCCATCGTAGCGTAGCGTCATCCTCTCATGGGGCTCTTCAGTTTCGGGAACAAGAAAAAGTTACAGGGGGCCAGATCTGGGAAATACGGTGGCTGCGGCATTATTAGTGTGTTGTTTTTGGCCAAAAATGGCAAAAGCCAAATTTTGTTCCTCTACAAATCCGGGCGCTTCTGGCAGATTGCTTCGCGCAACTTGCGCATAACTTACAGTTAATATTCCTTATTGACAGTTCTACCCTGTGGCAAGAACTCATGATGCACCACGCCCCTGTAATCGAAGAAAACTGTAAGCAAACTCTTCACATTCGACCGAACTTGATGCGGTTTTTTCAGTCTTGGCTCGTACCGCAGCTTCTATTGGGATGATTGGGCTTTGGTTTCCACGTCATAATCATAAACCCATAATTCGTCATCAGTTATGACCTTCTGGAGCAAATTTGGGTCGTCGCGGACAGAGTCCAAAAAATCCGTAGCAATGTTAATACGATTCTGTTTTTGGTCGAAAATGAGCAAAAATCGAAGACGAGCCAAAACAAGTGCAAGCAAAGCGGTTGTCAAAAATTAACTGAACATTCAAAATGGCCAAACTTGTCGGCATAAGTGAGAGACATGAGTACCAACATAACGCCACAAAAAATTGAATAATTCGCGATACTTTTCGAACAGTCCTCGTATGTCTAACGACATTAATGATTATGTTCTGATAATATTAGAAATAAGGACCTACGATGCCGTCAGCGTTTAGAGATTATTTTTGTGAATGGTTTTAGTATTATTCCTAATATCTATTGTGAATTTGTTTATCTCCAAAACCGACAATTTTGCTTAACAGCAAAACGATTGACCAAAAAATAAGGTAATGCACTAAACAAAATGTTACCATAAAATATAATTTTGCATTTACCGACTTATTTTTCAAAGTAAATTCTATCATTTTTGCCAGATAACAGAAAGTTTCATTGTTAAAATTTTGCTCTATCGGAAGTTTTAAAAAACGAACATTCCAAAATATCACTTATTTTTTAATTTCTTATGAGAACTAAAAAAAGGAAGCTCTAAGAAAATTGTGCTTCACTGCTGAGCTATTAAGGATTTTTTGTAAGTTCAAATCAAATTCACCGAAAATTGGTTTTTTTTTAAGTAGAACTTTCCAAAACTAATTTTAAGATAAACTGACTATCAAAATAATAAAAAAAAGATATTTTTTTGGATTTTCTACCAGAGCCAAAAAATGGAAGAATTTAGAAAGAATATAAAATTTTTTTTTGATAGAATATGTTTTCTCGCAGTGAGCTTAGAGAAAAGTTTATTTTTTTTTATAAACTAAAAAATCACCAAAATTACCCTATTTTTAATCAACTAGAGTTGATTAAATAAACTGTTTCCCCAAAACCACTAAAAATATAAATAAGTGAAAATATATTTTGCTAACTCATTCGAACCGGACATCCAACAACTGATAACAGATTTCAACCTTTCTTCCGAATAGTACATTATTTGCTTTTGGAAATTTTCGCAGCAAAGCTCTACTAGTTAAGAGAAAAAAAAACTTGACCAAAATAATAATAACAGCAATAGCGGGGAAAAAAGCATAATATTCACTAAATCATATAGATTCCGTATGCATGGGATAAGGAAATACCAAAACTCGTATCGATTTATATGCAATTCCGTACATTCCATTTGGATAGCGTTTGAAAAGATGAATCAACACATTTCTTAGAAGCCCAGGATTACAGTCGAAAAATCTACAACAGGTGAACGCGTTTCTGAATTCGAATCACATTCGGATTGCCAAGAATATAAAAAAAGAGAAATTCGCAAAGTATTTTTGGAATTTCGGCAGATCTTTCCCACCTTTACGACAAGACCTTTTGCGAAATATTTCAATTTATCGATTTTGCTACAATAGTTTGACGACTATTTTCACAGTATTCAACATTAGTCTCACGTTATATATTCATACCAAATAAAATGTGTACATAAACATAAATATTCTTATATGACTGTGTAGTGTATTTACTACTTAAACTGTGGTTATTCTCACCACAAACCTACTCAACGAATTCCTATCCACCCCCCGATGACACCGTAAAAGGTACAATAAATTATCCTAACGCAACAAATATCAACTTAAATGATAAAAACAGATTCCAATCGTTCGTGGAAGTTAAGTTAAATACAAAAAAAAGAAAACTCCCACAGGATTATTATCCTGCCAAAGGCATCAAACTTTATTAACTTTTAAGCTGTAAGAATATGCCCAAAATCCCACATCAATAAAATAAGTCGAATACGTTTTCGTGTCTGCCATGCAAATGAGTTTTGATATAATTTTTAAAGGATGATTTTAATTTTTCTCTTTTTCATAAGCCCAAAATGGTTTATTAAAACCAATTTACTATAGTTTATTGTTAGGTGAAATATAATTTTTTTTTTAAATTTATAATTTATGAAGAAGATCCTGGCATAAAAATGAAGGTTTTAAAAATAAAATTTGTGTAAACTTTGAATTGAAAGAAAGAAAATTCGATTAATTAAATTTTTATTTATATGCGGTTTGTTTTTTTTTTATTCCTAAGAACTTCGGATAGAATTGATAACTAATTGTCATCTGTCATAGTTTGTTGATGATTTTTACTTAGTTTAGACTACTATATTACCATGATTGACCAAAGCTTCCAAATTATTCAAATTTAACGTCAAATTGTTTTTACTAATGATGCAAATACCTTTAATATCAAAACTAATCCTAAAACTTTGACTTGCATCCCACTCTAATATTTAAATAGCTTCAAAATACCTAGAATCCCTTATTAAAAAATCTCCAAGACTGGCTAAAGAAGTGAAGAGTGAAGGTAAATGAGCATAAGGGTGTTAATGTTACCTTTACCCTGGAACTGTTCCAATTTATCTCTAATCAAATCCCTTCAATCGAAAATCCTCTGAATTCATCGTGACCTAAATGTTCCGTTTGTTCATAAATTATATGTTTCTCGTTATAAAAAGTTTCATTATCCTATCACAATAATCCTCTTGCGGGAAAACTCTCCTCTGTCATTTTCTCTATAAACACTCATTGGTATTTAAAAAGAATTTTGGCAAAGAGATTTCAAAAAAAGACTAGGAGTGGTCTTGGACATCAGCAGTACAGAAAGCGCTTTCGCGGATAATGCCCAATATCGGAGGCCCCAGGCAAATCCGAAGGCGACTACTGGCAACTGTAGTTACCTCCGTCCTGCTATACGGAGTACCAGTGTAGGCGAAATCGCTAGAGTTAACAACATACCGCAAGACAATGTCATCAGTCCAGCGGCTCTCAGTGATCAGAGTTGCGTCAGCATACCGAACGGTATCACACGATGCTGTCAACGTCGTGGCATCATGCCCACCCATCGACATCCTGGCAGGAGAGCGTGAACGCCAACATCATGGGAAGAAGGAAGAGCGTCGAAAGGCTCTCGGGTCTCTCCTGTAAAGAGGAGAGACCCGAGAGTCTTCGCCTCTGGCAAGAGAGATGGGACAGCTCGACGAAGGGTCGGTGGACTCATCGGCTGATCCCAGATGTCACCAAATGGGTCACTCGCGTGCACGGGGAAGTCGGGTATTACATCAACCAACTCTTGACTGGGCATGGATGCTTTCGGGCATACTTGCACAGATTGAAGAGAACTGACTCCCCAAACTGTCATCATTGCCGCGGTGTGATCGAAGATGCAGAACACGTGTTCTTCCAATGCCCCTTCTACGAGGGGACACGGGCAGATCTGGAGAAAAACCTAGACCGTTCCATCAGTCCAGAAAACATAGTGGAGGGCATGCTGAAGAGGCAATCGGCTTGGAACAGAGTTGCAGAGTACGTGGAATCTTTAATCAAGGATCTTCGCACCACGTACGAAGAATAGGCTGCGAGACATCATAATATCGGGACAGCAGTAATATCAAATAAGCACGCCCCGGCGAAGTAGTACTCGTATTTACAAAGAGTGCCGCCGGGGAACTATCGTTCCGGGAGCAAGGTTAGAGGTGCAGGTTAGGGTTTAGCGAGGTAAAAATCCCGCATAACTTGTCTGGCAGGTAGAAGGTCTTCCAGGCGAGTACCTTTTGAAGGTTTCCCACTGGCCATACTCCTTGTTAAACTTAACGTTCACTTTACAATCCAAATTTTAATACCTTCTTCCTCTTCCCTTCTAACACCTAATAATTTCATATAACATCTTTATTATATAATATAACAAAAAAAAAAAATTATTTGAAAATTTCTACTTAGGTCGTTATTACACTGTCCAACAGAATACATTGACTATGAAAAATCTTTTATTAAAATTTTATAGTTTATTACAAAAGTAAATTTTTTTTTTTAAATAAAATATTTATCAGAAAATTCAACGGAACATAAAATTTCATTTTAATATTAATAAAAGTTTTGTATTGTATTATTTTTAAAATATTTTTATTCGAAACAAATTCAATTAATATAAAAGGCACTAAAAGCTTTTTGAACAATTATTTCCTCTTCGAAATGGTAAAACGAAAAGAAAAAAACAAACTTTAAAATGAAAGCTTGACATATGATCATTGCTGAATTGTTAAATAATATTTATTATTTTTAATTAAATAAATTGAAAAGATTTTAATAAAAATAGATACTTTTTTTATAAGTTGACGAATAAAATAATAAATAAATGAATAAATTGTGACAAAAGTCTATGGAACAAAAAAGTACTTTTCTAAATAAATGAAAAAATAAACGATATTGAAAAATATGGGGAAAAATTTATTGAAAATACAATATATAAAAATATTTACGTTATCTACGGTGTAAATTGATACTCTTCTACAGGTGCACCTGATAGGATAATATTTGTGTTGCTGGAGAATATTTTCCACATTTTTCATCTAAAGTCTTAAGTTATCGATGAGTACAAAGGACATTTGAGATTTAATATAACTTTTACTACAATATTTATTTTATAATTTATATTTTTCTATTTAACTAATAAGATTTTTGATTTTGTACTGATACCTACTAATATACAAAATATATTAAAGAATATTTAAAAAAAAATATAGACAAAAAACAGGAAATTTTATAGAAAGAAAAAAAATACGAAAAATTACATGGTGCTTTGGCGAATTTAAAATGTTACCCAACGCATGGGAGATTCCCAAAGCTGACAGATTTATGATGGGTTTTTGGATTCCCAACATTTTATTATTGGATGTGCATGGAGCTTGTACAATATAGTCTTTACTGTGTGTGTGTGCGTGTACCATCAGATATAAAAATATGTACTCCAGTCTGAGTAGAGGGATTTTCCGCATTCTCTACAGTAAACTAAATATAAATTTTTTTCATATAAGTATACGGGAGTACTTTGTTTTTTTTTGTTTTTGTTTTAATGAGCAATAATAATCGTTGGAAACTTGCTCAAAATTATGTATTGCAGTTTATCGAAGTTTATTAAATCACCAATTATCTACACGTATATAAAAATAAACAGTTGAAATATTAATTATTTTTCTAAAGTGTGCAAACTGATTTTTATAATAAAAATTTAATACATTTATAAAATTCAATGAATCAATGGTGAGGAAGTTTTCTAAGATCAGATATTATAAACAATAGTTACAAAAATGATGGAAGGAAGAGTACTTAGAAACTGTATATGCTCATGCATGAGAATAATTGAATACATGACAGCATACAATCAAACCTTATTCAAAGTTGCTGTGGACAATGATTTCCTTTTATATGCAGTTTTGTTTAATGCATACTCAAGCATGTTTTTTCATAAAAATCATACGAATATTTTTGTGAATTTTCTTGCATGCAGTAACGAGCATGTTCATGCACGTATGTTATACATGGTCATGTATACGAGGTCTGTTTAAAAAGTATCGCGAATTTTGAATTTCCGTGACGACCCAAATTTGCTCCAGAGGGTCATATCTGGTGACGAATTATGGGTTTATGGTTATGACGTGGAAACCATAGCTCAATCATGCCAATGGAAGCTGCCGCACGAGCCAAGACCGAAAAAAGCGCGCCAAGTTTGGTCGAATGTGAAGGATTTGCTTACAGTTTTCTTCGATTGCAGGGGCGTGGAGCATCATAAGTTCTTGCCACAGAGTAGAACGGTCAATAAGGAATATTACTTGCAAGTTATGCGCAAGTTGCGCTAAGCAATCCGCCAGAAACGCCCGGATTTGTGGAAGAACAAAAATTGGTTTTTGCCATTTTTGACCAAAAACAACACACTAATAATGCCGTAGCCACCGTTTTCCCCAGATCTGGCCCCCTATGACTTTTTAATGTTCCCGAAACTGAAGAGCACCATGAAAGGACGACGTTACGCTACGGTTGAGGAGATAAAGACGGCATCGAAGAAGGACCTGAACAAGATCACAAAAAATGATTTTTGAAGTGCTTCGAGGATTGGAAAAAACGTTGGCACAAGTGCATAATATCTGGTGGTGATTACATTGAAGAGGACAAATTAGATATTCATGAATAAATAAATAGTTTTTGAAAAAACACAAAATTCGCGATACTTTTTGAACAGACCTCGTACGCTTATATTTTCTTGTATGCGCATGCGTATTTTTTCGCGTCTTTCATGAACGTATTTACAAGCATGTTCAAGCACGTATATTCTGCATGGTCATGCACGTATGCCATGCATGTACTTTTTTTAAATGGCTATATATACGTATTCTTACATTACCATGCGTAGATTTGCTTGCATGACAATGTGCGCAATTTCATGCATGTTCATTCGTGCAATTTTACACATGCAATTTTATTCATGCTCATGCACGTATTTTCGTGCATTTCTTGCATGCAGGAACGAGCATATTCACCCACGTATGTTATACATGGTCATGTATACACACATATTTTCTTGTATGCTGATGCGTATTTTTGTCTGTTTTTTATGAACGTATTTACAAGCATGTTCATGCACGCATATTGTTCATGGTCATGCACGTATGCCATGCATGAACTTTTTTGCTTGGCAATATATACATTTTCTTGCATTACCATGCGTACAATTTCTTACATAGTTATGTGCGTAATTTCATGCATGTTCATTCGTGCAATTCTATACACGCTCATGCACGTATTTTCTTGGATTTCTTGCATGTTCATGCACGTTCATAATGCATGCACATTCACGTACTTGTAGTAATAATCAACTTAAGTCAATTCATCGACATAACTATGAATGAGTTATTATTGCGTCCATGCAGTGCATACATTAGTTTTTATTCTCATTTGACATGAGTGCATATATGCCATGGAGTGAATGTCTTCAGTCTGATTTTACTCGGACTAAATGCTTCTGATTTCAAGTCTCATCTAACGAAATAGTAATTTTATTACCTCTAATAGAATGTGAAGACTTTTACTCTTCAAGTAATTTTCGCCCGGAAAAGATTTTCTTTTCTCACCATTTGAATTTCGTAAGATTTCAGCTTTCATATTACGAATTACTTGCCGTAATTTAAACGCAGCTGTGCCAAAAAAGCACTTTAAAAATGTGTACATCTCTATATATTGAACATTCACTGGCTTAAGACAAAATTGCCTTAATCCTCAATCTGAGTCTGGACTGGACAGTGAATTTTTCAAAAAATCTTCAACTTCAATTTTAAAAGTCATTTGGTCTTCCCTTTTCGAAAATATCGAGCTAAGTCCACCCTTAGATGGCGGTTCTCTATAAATGATCATTGTTTTTAAACTTTTGCATGCTCATGCGTAATTTTTGTATGTTTTCATGCACATAGTTACAAGCATGTTCATGCATGTGGATTAAGCATGATTTTGCGCGTATTTTTGCACATATAAAATCGTGTATTTTTGTGCATGCTGATAAGTATATTTTTGCGCATTGCAATGCACTTAGTTATATGCAGGCTTAAGCATCTCGCCATGTATGCACATGCACGCATTTCTATGAATGCTTATGCTTCTATTTTCTTGCATGCTCATGCGTAGTTATTGCGTATATTTTCATGCACACAGTTGCAAGCATTTTCATGCAAAGTGTTAAGCACGGTCATGCACGTATTTTTATGCATGCGAAGTGCGTATATTTTTGAGCATGCCTATGAGTAAGTTTTTGTGCATTGCAATGCACTTACTTTTATGCATCTCGCCATGAATGCACATGCACGCATTTCTATGAATAGTAATGCTTCTATTTTCTTGCATGCTCATGCGTTGTTTTTGCGTATATTTTCATGCATATAGTTATCAGCATGTTCATGCATGTGTGTTAAGCATGGTCATGCACGTATTTTTACGAATATCAGTGCGTATATTTTTATGCATGCCCATGAGTATATTTTTTGGTATTACACTGCACTTAGTTAAATGCAGGCTTATTCATCTCGGCATGATTCTATTTTCTTGCATGCTCATGAGTATTTTGCGTATATTTTCATGCACACAGTTGCAAGCATTTTCATGCAAGTGTGTTAAGCACGGTCATGCACGTATTTTTATGCATGCGATTGCGTATAATTTTATGCATGCCCATGAGTATATTTTTTGGTATTAGACTGCACTCAGTTAAATGCAGGCTTATTCATCTCGCCATGCTTCTATTTTCTTGCATGCTCATGAGTATTTTGCGTATTTTTGCATATATTGGGTTGCATGCTCATGAGTATTTTGCGTATATTATGCATATATTGGGTTGGTGCAAAATTAAAAAAAAATGTTTAATTACATATACAATTAAACATTTTTTTTTAATTTTTATTATTTATTTAATCAATTTTATAATTTCCATCCATTCTTATAACCTCCTCCCATCTTTCTATCAACTTATTAATACCATTAGTGTAAAATTCCTTGGATTTTGATGCGAAATATGTAGAAAGGCATGTTTTTACCTGGTCTATTGTATGAAATGTTTTATCATTTAAAAAGTTTTGCAGTGATCGAAATAAATGAAAATCGAAAGGAGCAAGATCTGGAGAATACGGTGGATGCTTGATAACATCCCAATTCAACTCATTCAGCTTGTGTTGGGTCATCATAGCCACATGTGGTCGCGCGTTGTCGTGATGAAACACTACCCCTTTTCTGTTTACCAATTCTTGTCTATCCTTTTGAAGGGCGATGTTCAATTTGGATAATTGCTGACAATATCGTTCTGCTGTAATTTTCTGAATGCGTTCCAAGAGTTCAAATACACAATACCCTTACAATCCCACCAAACACAAAGCATACATTTTTTTTGATGGATTTCGGCTTTCGAAGTTGTTAATCGAGCTTGTCCAGGTATAGCCCAATGTCTTTGGGGCTCTTCACTGTACTCTGGTCAGGCCAAAACTGAATAAAAAGTTGAGGGAAAGCATCTTTTGTATAATGTAATCATTTAAAAGAAGATACTATTCATCATTTCTGAAGAAAAAATTTTGTTACCTGGGATCATAAAAAACCGTCATAACTTTTGCACCAACCCAATAGTAATGTGCATGTTCAAGCATGTATGTTAAGCATTGTCATGCACGTATTTTTACGCATGCAAAAGCGTATATTTTTATGCGGGCTGTTTCACCTTACCATGTATGCACATGCACATATTTCTATGAATACTCATGTTTGTATAATCTTGAATGTTCATCAGTATTTTGCGTATATTTTCATGCACGTAGTAGCATGCACGTCCATGCAAATGGTTTTATGCATTCCCATATATATATTTTCGTACCCTTGCACATAGTAAAGCGCATGCTCATGCAAGTATGTCAACCATAATATGATAATATATTGTTTAATATTAAACAATCATAATACATATAAAAGCTAGTTAAAAGATATTTTATTTTCAGTTTCTTAGCGCCAACATTCATAATAAGAATAAAATCACGAAAACATCTAAACAATATTATTTATTTATAGAATCTAAAAAATGTGAATTATATTTCACACAAAGGAGCATAGTTGTTCATCTTACAGCATTGTAATAAGATAAATTTGATAAAAATATTTTTCTATATATAATAAAATATTATGTAATATGATATTATAGATACTCTTACTAAAAAGCAATATCTAAACTAGTCAAAGAAATTTGAAAGCAAATAAATTGTACTTAAAGTACTAATAAACTATTTTTTGTGTGTGCATATTTAAAATTTTCCCTTTTCAGTACAGATCAATATCTTCTTATAGTGTGCAATATTGGTAAGTCCACTACAGATACATACAAAAATCTATTGTGTATACAAATTTGTTTTTCGACAAAACTAATTAAATTTTGTCAAAGGATCAATTTCTACAAAATTATTTCCTGGTACTTTTGTCCATGTTCTTGGATGAATATCTCAGAGGGTGGTATAGGAATAAATGCATTTACAAAATTAAATTTAAATAGTTTTTTTTCTTCGAGTATTTGTTTAGTTTTATTTTATTTTTGTAGTTGAATTTCCCTTTTATTTTCTGAAGCATTTTAAATTAAATCGTTTTACATGTGTTCATTTTTCATGATTTTCCTATTAGTTCTACTGCTTCTTTTACTCCCCTGCTCCTGTTACTACTTTTGCTACTACTTTGGTGATTGTTAGTGTATTTGTTGTTCAGTTTCAGTTCTTGTATCAGTTTTTTTATTTTTTTTATTTTTAATTTTCACAGTTATATGAACAAATTCTCTGTTCGTATTCCTGTGGTGATCGAGTGTGGTTCTATGTTAATGTAAGCATATATGAAAGCCAGAAATTTCAACCCAATTTCAGCTTTCGGAATTCCTGTTCATGCCATTTGCTTAAACATTCTCCAGCTATTCAGTGTAAGTTTGTATATTATGCTAACTGTCTGTGCTGATCCTATTTGAATGTGCACTTCCAAAGAATGGGAATAGGATGTGTTTATGTAGTTCATGCCTTTCATTCGTACCACTTTTGTTGTTAATTACTGAGATAGCGGATTGTAAAAATATTTCATTGCGGAAAAGCCAACTTTCAATTAATTTTACCATGAACTAGAAAGTCCCAGCCTTTCTATGTTATATTTCGTATAAAAGGATTGTAAGCAATATAAAATATACTATATCCGATAGGCAATAGCCAATAGCAAATGGTCAATGTTCGATGTTTGATTGGTTGGTTGAATGGTTGGTTGAGTCGAAGGGCTGAAGGTTGTTGGATAGTGTCGTATAGTCCGAAAGGGTCAATCGTCAATGGAATGCGTTAACATCAATTCTAGAACCACATTCAAAGAATGAAACATTTTTATATTTTTCAATTTTCAAATTCAATCGGGGTCAGTTTTACTTATAATTATTCACTTCACATTTATCTACAATATATGCGTTCATGATCTACACACATAATTTAAATAGTCATTATTATGTCTATTATCTGTATTCGAACAAATTTGAAATTTTTATTTTTATTATTTATTCCCTATTTTATTAATAACGTTCTCTTGAAAAGGTTCTCTAATTAATTTCATAGTCGATTTATTTTATTAAACATTTTTTTGTTGTATTTTCATATTTTTAATTTTTGAATTATTAATTCAAAAAATTTTTTATAATATTAAAATTTTTTTTAATTAGTAGTAAACACCTTTTAAAATTACTGGGTATATAAGCTTAAATCCGCTGTTTTTTAGTCAAAAAAACATGTTTTTTTCATAGAAAGTAAAATTAAATTTATTCAATGTACTTTCGCTCGCTAGCTACACATTTCTCCCATCTCTCGGGCAATCTGTGGATACCACGGCAAAAAAAAATCCTTCTCTTTCGAGGTTAACCACTCATCAAGCCATTTTCGGATGTCTTCGTAAGAATCGAAGTGCTGCTCAGCGAGCGCGTGGCCCATCGACGAAAACAGGTGGTAGTCGGAAGAGGCCAGGTCTGGTGAATAAGCGGGGTGGGGTAGCACCTCCCAGTTGAATGTTTCCAAGTAGTTTCGGACCATTTTTGACGTTTGCGATGTTGCGTTGTCGTGGAGGAAAATCAGCTTGTCATGTTTTTGTTGAAATCCGTCCTTTTTACACACAGAGCACGGTGCAATTTGATCAGTTGTTGGTGGTAGCAGTGGACATTGACAGTTTCACTAGCTTTCAACATCTCATAATACACAATACCCTACTGATCCCACCAAACGCACAGCATCGTCTTCCGTCCGAAGCGATTTGGTCTTGGGGAAGACGTTGATGGTTGTCCGGGATTAACCCACGATTTCTTGCATTGAGGATTCTCGAAATATCTCCACTTTTCATCGCCTGTCACAATCCGATGCAGGAACAACTTTCTTTTTTTGTTTGGCGAGCAAGATTTCGCATTTGTTTTGGCGTCGATCCATCTGCCTATCGTTCAATTCATGCGGCACCCATTTTCCTATCTTTTCATTCTTCCCCATGGCACACAGATGCATAAAAATGGCTGGTTGAGTAGCAGCCAATTGCTCCGCAAACATTTTTTACGATTGGGTATCGTTTTCGTCCAAAAGAGCCTGCAATTGATGGTCCTCAACCTTCCTAGGCCGATTTTGACGCTTCTTGTCCCACCAGTCAAAATTGCCGTCTTTGAACTGATGAAACCAATCTCGACACGGTGTTTTCGATAAAGCACTATCACCGTAGGCCTCCATAAGCATTCAAAGCGATTCGGCTCAAATTGAAGCAGAAAAGCAGAGCTTGCCGTATATGCTCTTTTTCTGGCACAAAACTAGACATGATTACCAAAGGAAAAATGTATGTTGTTGTACGAAATTGCTGACAATGTGCACTGATTAATGTTGACAGATGACAAACTTATAAAAAAAAGTATGGCGTTCCCATGGTAGCTTAATACGCTCACTGGCGCCATATATGACCAAACAGCGGATTTAAGCTTATACACCTAGTACACTTTAATGGAAATAATTTAATATCAGTTAGTTGATTGATTGACTTTGAAATTTTTTTCAAATGACAATTAAACTCATAAAAACAGTATTTTTGTGTTTTTCTTCCCTTCGAACTAGCACTTTTTTTTCAAAGGAGGTAAGAAAACTTATTTACTATAGAATAAAATAAATTGTTTTCTATAAATTTATCAAAATATGTGTATAATAGGAAATAATATAATTATTCCAATTACATTGAAATTCTTTTCATATAAAATTATTATAGTTTCATAAACTTATAAACCTTTTAATGTGTAATAACTGAAAAATGCACATCCATTAACATTTGATAATATAGTTAAAAGTAATTAAAACTTTAAATTTATATTTGGTACTGTGAAAAAATGTACAGACAGAAATTATATTAAAAATTATTCAATTATGATAATCAGAGAGACTGGCTAAGAAAATTGCATAAAATTGTAAATGAAAATGAATTTTTTTCCTATTAATTACTTACTGTCCAACCTGAAGTATATAATTGCAAATGGAAAATGATGCAAATCCATAAAGTCTAAAGAGAGTTATTACTGATGGGAAAATATTTTTCTAGTTAGGACCTCAGGAGCGAGTAATTATACTAAAATTTACTTATTCATAAAACCAACAATATTTGAAATTATTTAAATAATAGTCTGAAAGTATAATAGTGCATTTATATTTATTTTACTATATGGAATATGCTGATGACATTGAAGTTACAAAAGGACAGACAATAGACGACAGTTGATGATATAAAATAATTTCTCAACAATAAATAACAATATGAACTTTAGCCATTTTCATGACAAAAGTACCCCTAAGGAGATTTTTATACTCTGAATGTCCTTAATGAAATGGGTTTTTGGTTATATTGTAAAAATAGGTGGTAGGTAGTGCTCGTTTGCTTAGATTTATTTGTAGTTAAAAAAAAATTCGCTTTATCAAACCAATCTATTTGCATAGAAATACGAGGAAAATTATTTAAAGACAATACTACTACGGCTCATAATTATGATCAGGACTATAATTACGACGACCATGACTGAAATATCTTCAAGTGGTTGTGTCTGAGAAAGACTCTCCATGACATACAATAAAGAAATTCCTTCACTTTGTCTGACAATTATAATAATTGTACTTAAACAAAATATTTTATGCATGCCGAATGGAAAAAAGATGGGAGTTGATGGGAATTCTTGTAAATCCTTACTACAACCGAGTTAATTAGAGTGCATACCTGTCGAGATATTCTATTTCACTTTTGAAAATCATTTCGGATGCTATTTAACAATGACTATTCACATTAAGTAGCTATTAAATTCTCTGACTCTATACCTTTTGTTGAAGGCTAGAATCCTTACAAATTGTTATATAAGACAACTTTGAGTAGGAGAACATTTTCAATTTTTTCCTTCTTCAAAATTCCTTATTGTAATTGCAAAAATAATGAAATTTAATTGTTATTTTTTCAATTTATTAAATATGTCATTTTCTTATTAATTTAAGTAATTTGTAATTAAATTATTTAAATGAAAATTGACTATACAGGGGATGGTAAAAGAAAAAAAATACTCCTTCCCAGAAGAGTAGACTTTTTTTTACCGATCGGTAAATACCATGCATGAAAAACATGCATAATATTTTGTGGAAAAACAATGCACTATCGTAAGAATAAGAACGAACGTTTTTTTTGGTAGAATTAATATTTTTATTTGCAAAAAAAACTGTTGATTTTTTTACAAATTTCATATTCCAATTTTTAAAAATAGTTTTTAATGAATTTGATTGAAAATTTATTAAATGCAAAACTTGAAATAAATAACTTTATTTATTGCCAAAGTCCATATAGTTTAGTGGTGTTTTTTTTTACTTTTATTTACCCTCCAAAGAGGATAGGACTCACTCTATTCAAGTATATCATAACTTAAATTACTTTCTAGTTTTCATGCATATTTTATCAGATAATATTTTCACAAATTTCAATATTTTAAATTTAAAAAAAAAGCAAAAAAAAACCAACTAGTTTGTTTTGTTGAATCCATTGATGATAGGGAATAATAGTGCTTGTAGAGAAGGAGAAGTGATTTATAGAAAATGGAAAGTTTCATCTTTATGTTAGATTTATAGTTTGTAAATTAACATTTTGAATATTTAGTAGGAAATATAAGAACTCCGCGAAAACTCATCCATGAGGATATGAATTGTTGTCGAACTCACGTTGCTTGAGGACTTTGATATACTCAGAGAGCTAGAATGCTGAAAATTTCCAAATCTAGCTCTTAGATAAGGGAAAATGTAAATTTTTTTAGGTTAATTTTTTTTCCCGTTCCTTTTTAAAGCTGAAGAATGCATAAACTTGCTTATGGATGGAATATGATCTATGCACGAACCGACAAACGGAAGGAGAGAAATTTACTTCCTGTAGAACTTTTCCAATTATTGCAGTTAGTTTGTTGAATATTAACTTTATCATGAATAGCCATAGAGCATGGCAACTAGTTAGTCCTTAAAAGTCAGTAGCAATCATCTTGAATATAGTCATTTTCATCTTCAGCACATATAATTACGCGTGTTTAATAACTAATTTTTATAATTTTTTTATGTTTATTTATTATTGAAAAAATTTATTTGTGTAACATTTTATATTTATTATTTGTATAATAAAATTACTCTTAATTGCGAAAAAAAAATCACTTTTCAAGATTGATATTATTTTAAAAAGAAATGATTGTGTTTAGTATCATTTTGCATCAAAAAAATTTGTTATATTTATAAGTCGAAAAAGTTCGTGGGTTTTATGACTGAGGCAGTTAAAAGCAAATAGCTCAGTAATTACTGATCGCATTGTAACAATACTGGACATATATTTAAAAAGTGATACTAAAAGCCCAGATTTGTTGAAATCGGTGTAGTGTATCAAAAGTTGTCCTTTGAAAATGGATCAGAATAAAGAAAATATTTGCATCGCAGTTTTGTGGATCAGCAAGTAAATGGTTTGTTCTTGAAATTTTGGCAGCAAAGATATACTCTGTTCTGGTCAGTAAATTGTTGAAAAAAGCGATGAAATTGTCGAAAAAATTGAGCAAGACCGCATGTCAGCAGTCATGTTATATCAAGAGTATGATTGAGAAATCGACGTTTTGCAATAGATGGCGCCAGCAGTAAATGCTGGATTAAATTATGGGATCAGAAATGTCAAATCGTAAGCTTAGGCATCTGTCAATAATTTTTCATTATTACATTTGTGACTTTTTATCGGCGTTATATATTTTTTTTGCGTATGAGCCAAACAAGCGTTATTTGCGGGAAGTTTTGAGCCAAATAAGCGTCAATTACGGGAAGTTTTGCTTTCGAAAAAATCTACGGCTAAGGCGCGTCGAATGATTGTAGAAACTTTTGATGAGACTTGTATTATTGAAATAACGTGTCGCAAATGGTTCAAACACTACAAAAGTGGTGATTTCAAAAGTGGTGATTTCAACGTGGAAGACAAGGATCACTCCGGACCGGTGTAAAAGTTTGAAGACGCTGAATTGGAGGTATTACTGGATGAAGATCCATGTAAAATGCAATGAAAGCTTGCAGATTTATTGAGGGTGACTCAACAAGCCATTTTTCATCATTTGAAAGCTTTAAAAATAATCCAAAAGCAAGGAAATTGGATGCCATACGAGTTAAAGCCGAGAGACGTCGAAAAGCGTTCTTTTACGTGCAAACGTGAAACTGGCGATAAAAAGAGGATCCATTACGATAAATCAAAGCGAAAAAATATTTAAGGCCAAGCCAAATATCCATGGCTCAAAGCTGATGCTATGTAGTTGGTGGGACCAGCTTGACGTGGTATATTATGAGCTGTTGCAACTCAATGAAAGTATTGCTGGAGCATTCTGGGTTAAAATAAAAGATGTTTTGAGACCGCATGAATTGAGTATGAAAAACAGGATGGACCGACCTAACATCTGTGATATGCTGCTGAAGCACAATGAAATCGAGCTATTTCTGAAACGCATAATAACTGGCAATACAAAATGGGTAAAAAACGAGAATGAAGGATCACAATAATTTTAAAGCTACGATTGATGGCCGTGTTTATGGTTGAACTGGAAGTCAATCGTTTATTATGAACTGCTACTGTTCGGACAAACTTTTAACTTAGTACTGTTTTATGATTAACTTGAGAGACTACGTCAAGCGATTGAGAAAAAACGGATATAATTGATTAAATGAAAAGGGGTCGTCTTCCAACACGATATAGCTCAATCACAAATATATTTGATGACTCGCCAAAAATTAAGAGAGCTTGCCTCGGAAGTTTTGATACATCCACCGTATATCCCAGATATAGCTCCTTAGACTACCATTTTTTTGGATCTCTTCAGGACTCTTTTAATATAATTAAGCTAGCTTAGTTGTAGCTTGATTATATTAAGAGAGTCCTGAAGAGATCCAATAGAGTCCTGTGAATACAACTTGAGTCAGTTTTTCAATCAGAACTTACAGAAATTCTATACTTGTAGAATCATGCCAAAAATTGCTACGAACTTTTTCGACTAACCAATAATTATTTACAGAATTGTACACACTCTACCCAATATTCCGTTTCTAATAATATTTTATCCATTATGGCACTTTCAGATTCCTTAATACTTTTTCTAAGTTCTCTTTTTTATTTTTTAAAACAAACTTACATGGTTTAAAAAATTTAACCACCTATAGCTGGTCTATCCAAATAACTAAAAACTAATTCCATCCAACCCACACAGTTACAGCTCATCAAATGGACTCATGCTCATGGCACTACATCATGGCCCCTGGCTCATATCCTAGGAACCTTACATATAAACAAACAAATAATGGAATAATTATATTCACAAGATATACAAGATAATTTTGTGCATGAAAATGTGAATAGTGTGCAAAATTTGTGTGCATGCTTTTAATTTTCATCGGTGGTTATAAACACAATTTTAATGCACGCCCAAATCCGTAACGAACCTGAATGCTTGCGCAAGAAATGCATGCAACATGTTTCGTTGATTTCATGCATGCTTGTAACGTTATTTCTGCTTATGCTCATTTAATCAATTTCGATGCATGCTTTTTTGTAATCTTTCAATTTCGATGTCATCCATAATAAATATACATATTTACATAGCTGTTTGGTCATAGATGGTGTGAGTGACCGTATTAACCTACTATGGGCACGCCATGATTTTTTTTATGAGTTTGACATCTGTCAACATTAATTAGTGCACATTGTCAGCAATTTCGTACAACAAGATACATTTTTCCTTTGGTAATCATGTCTAGTTTTGTGCCAGAAAAAGAGCATATGCGGGAAGCTCTGCTTTCCTGCCAAATCGCATCGAATGCTTATGGAGGCCAATGGTGATAGTGCTTTATTGGAAACAACGTGCCGAGATTGGTTTCGTCGGTTCAAAGATGGTAATTTTGACTTGTGGGACAAAAAGCGTGCAAATCAGCCTAGGAAGGTTGAGAACCCTTAATTGCAGGCTATTTTGGACAAAAACGATACGAATCGCAAAAAATGCTCGCGGAGCAATTGGGTGTTACTCAACTAGCCATTTCCATACGTCTGCGTGCCATGGGGAAGAAAGTCGTTCCTTTAGACAAAAACGAAAGTCGTTCCTGCATCAGATTGTGACAGGCGATGAGAAGTGGAAATATTTCGAGAATCCTAAACGTAAGAAATCGTGGGTTGATCCCGGACAACCATCAACATCTTCCCCAAGACCAAATCGCTTCGGACGGAAGACGATGCTGTGCATTTGGTGGGTTCAGCAGGGTATCGTCTACTATAAGATGTTGAAACCTGGTGAAACTGTCAATTCCCACCACTACCATCAAAAACTGATCAAATTGCACCGTGATCTGCGTGAGAAAAGGACCGATTATCAACAAAGACATGACGAGCTGATTTTCCTCCACGACAACGCACCATCGCACACGTCAACTTGGAGACACTCAACTGGGAGGTGCTACCCTACCCCGCTTATTCAACAGACTTGGCTCCTTCCGACTACCACCTGTTTTCGTCGATGGGCCACGCGCTCGCTGAGCAGCACTTCGATTCCTACGAAGATGTCCGAAAATGGCTTGATGAGTGGTTTGCCTCGAAAGAGAAGGAATTTTTTTGGCGTGATATCCATAAATTGCCCGAGAGATGGGAAAAATATGTAGCTAGCGAGGGCATGCACTTTGAATAAATTTGTTTTTGTTTTCTATGAAAAAAAAAAACATGTTTTTTACCTAAAAAATAGCGGATTTAAGCTTATATACCTTATGGTCTCGGGTATATTTATTTACGACATAATTTGGTGACAATACAAAAAGAAAATAATAATAATAATAATAATAATAATATTCAGTAAGTTTTTGCTAGAAAAATATTTGTTTAAAGGCTCTAACCCAATTACAACCTAAATCGTCAAAAATTCAATAATGCTGCCAACATAACTGCCGATAATTGAAATGTGTGTGGCAATACTACGCCATTGTGTGTGAACTTCCATAAGATTGTTAGGGTTTTATAAATTTTGACAGTTATTTTACTTATCGTTATTTTGTATTTTGGTCTTAATATTTTTTTGTCATTTTATATGCGCGAGCAGCTTAGATTGGATCAATTGTTTTTTTATGATTGTGCACATAATTTTGCTATAAGGAACTAAATCGATCCTTTTAGATGAGTTTTTTTTTTGCAAACGAAGAACAAATGCAAAAAAAAAAGATAAGCCGATAGGTTTTTACTCCCACTTCATGATGCATAAGATTGTTAATTAAAATGTTATGTAAATCTGATTGTTATATAATAATTGTAGTTGCAGATAAAAAAAGAAAAAAATGTTTTAACATTAATAGTGAAAAAATTAAATTAGAATTTTTGCCGAATTGTTTTTCTTATCTCCACCTTGATGTTAAGAACAAATAATTAAATGCATTTTGATATAACAATTTCCTGTATCATTAAAAAAATGTACACAAAAATGTTAAAATTAATTAAATCATAAATTTATAGGTAGAAGTATTAGTAATTGTCTGAAGGTAAAAAGTAGGAATCTGAGCTTAATAGAATGTAACATGATATATTATACCAAACATAGTGAATGCGGTTCTATAAGTTCCTAAATGAAGGGTCGAGAGCGATGTTTTTCTATTATTCTGTACTATTATAAGCTTAAAATTTCTCTCGACCCTATCTCAAAACACTTTTGACTGTAATGGATTCAAGGTTTATTTCTCATTGTTATTACCTTTTCTAGATCATTCTTCTAATTAGAAGCTTTCCTATGAAACTTGACTTTTACAACTCTGAGTGAGTTTTGATTATACTATAACCGCTATCACAAAATATATTACACCTTGAAATTTTATTATCCAATTTTGTTCTTTTTCTATTTTGAATTCATTAAAGAGCAGCAATGCTTCAAAATGTCCTGTAGAGTTTATGGGCGAAAGTAACACGAATAATTGATGCAAGAAGATTTACAAAAATAAATAGGGTAGGAAAAATATAAATGTCAAACAAAAAGGTCATAATGAATTGGAGTCGTAAAGAGAATATGGCCCCAAACCAGGGAGAATAGTTGAAATAAGTAAAAAGTTTTCACTTACTTTGAATTCTTTGATATCATCAAAATAAGAGCGTAGTTAGTCGCATGCATTAACTTATTTTTTATCAACAACAAAAAAAAAATCATAATAACGATACAAGAATTGTGTATAAAATATTCCAAAAAAAAAAAAAAAAAAAATAAATTGTAGTGCTTTAAGCTAAAACGTTGTGCAATTATATTATTCAGAAAATACCGCTCATTACTTGTTGGATTATTTGTTTTGTTTTTGATTTAAATATCCTCAATTGAGAGTATCGTATACGAAAGTGGAAAGGACTTTTTAACAAAAAAAATAAAATAAATGTTAAACATTGAAAATGCTGGACTCGCATTTAATTTCAATTAATTTTAGCTCAGAAATTTTCCCAAAGTTACAAATTCGGCATAAGACAAAATTGCAAGTGAAATTCGTATTTTACTAAGTGGTAAGACGGTTTTCTTTTTATTTTTATTTTATTTTTGTAAAATAAAAAAGTAAATTTTTGATTAAAATAATTAAATTCTTAAAGCTTCAAGGACAATTTATTAGAATATTTTTTTTTAAATTTGATGATTTTTTTAACAAAATTATTACGACATACTAAATTAATAATGAATTTAAATTTTATTAATAAAAAAAAATTTTTTTAATCCATATTTTAGGAAAAAATCATATTTAATTAAATTTTCTTTGAACACCTTTTTTATTTTTCTTTTTTTTTATGTATTTCTCTTAGGGTTTTACTTTGATTTCAAAGAAAGGTAATGTCATATTTTAATGAACCAATAAAAATAGATATTATTTGCAAGGATAATATTTTTTTATCTAATCTAATTTTTTTTTAATAGGCGTAAAATTAGCTATGTTCGTAGTTCTGTAATACAGTTTTTTTTAACATTTTCATAAAGCAAAGTCTACCATTTATTATAATTTCTCCAAGTTGATTTAAAAAATTGTATTAATATATTGTAAAACAAATCCATTATGAAAATGATCGATTTATAAAAAACACATTTCGTAAAATTCGTGATATTTTTGATCGTAATGATCGTAAGGATATTTTTTGTTATAATGAGCCTATAATCAATAATAATACGTGCTTATACAGGCTTTCAATGCCATACTAAATAAATATTTCTTCCGTAAGTAAAAGTTTATAGAGGATTTAGTTTTATTAGTTTTGCAAACAACAAGGCATATCCACAATTATCACATGGCATATTTTGTACAATAATTTACCTTCGAAGCCTGATAATTGATTTTTCAGAAAAATGTAAATTCTTTGAGAAAGCTCATCTTCACTTAAACCAAATTTTTATGGCCTACTTTTGATGATATGGATACCTACGATTTATGATTTGAACAGAATGGTACTAGGTGCTTAAGAAATAATTGATTTATTGAAATAAGATCATTTGATTTAATGCCATTAGATTTCTTCTTGTTGAGCTATGTGAAAGGTGAGCTTTATGAGAATAGTCCACATATAATTTGAGAGCTCAAAACCAATTCGTGAAATAGGACCACAAATATTCAAAAATGTCATCGAAAATTTTGTCAAAAGGATGAACGTAGTCGTGGTAAAAATTTGCCAAAAATTGTTTTCCACTCAAGTGAAAGGTGAGGTTTATGAAAATAGTCCACATATAATTTGAGAGCTCAAAACCAATTCGTGAAATAGAATCACAACTATGGAAAAATGGCATCGAAAATTTTGTCGAAAGGATCAATGTCTACGAACGTAGTCATGGTAAAAATTTGTCCAAAATTGTTTTCTACTCAAGTGAAAAGTGAGGTTTATGAAAATAGTCAACACACAATTTGAGAGCTCAAAACCAATTCGTGAAATAGAGTCACAACTATGCAAAAATGTCATCGAAAAATTTGTAGAAAAAATCAATGTCTATGAACGTAGTCGTGGTAAAAATTTGCCTAAAATTGTTTTCCACTCATAACTGATTAAGTCCTTCATTATAGGGTATTTATTTCAATTATATTATCTAAAATTTTTCATCCATAAATATGCGCACAATTTATGCTCATGCTAATGTAAGTAATTTTCATGCAAGGACATACACGTAATTTTTATGCATGTGCAATATTTGCATGCATCCAAAAGGATATGATTTTTAGGCAATTCTATGCACATTATTATCATGGATTTTATATTCAAGTTATTTTCGTTCAAATTTTATTTTGCACTTAATTATTTTCCATGATCATGTGCATAATTTACGCTTTATTTTAATTTATCAATTTTTCTATTATTTATGAAATAAGTAGTTTTCATGCAAGGTCATACACGTAATTTTCATGCATGTGCAGTATTTGCATGCATCCAAAAGGATATGATTTTTAGGTAATTGTATGCACATTATTATTATGGATTTTAATGTTTTAATTTTTATGAATTTTTTTATTATTTATCAAAATTGTAAATGGAATAAACGAGGTCTGTTCAAAAATTATCGCGAATTTTGTATTTATTTTTCAAAAATTATTTATTTATTCATGAATATCTATTTTGCCCCCTTCAAAGTAATCCCCACCAGATATTATACACTTGCGCTAACGTTTTTTCCAATCCTCGAAGCACTTCAAAAAATCATTTTTTGTGATCTTGTTCAGCTCCTCCTTCGATGCCGTCTTTATTTCCTCGATCGTAGCGTAGCGTCGTCCTTTCATAGGGCCCTTAAGTTTCGGGAGCACGAAAAAGTCCCAGGGGGCCAGATCTAGAAAATACGGTGGCTGTGACATTATTAGTGTCTGGTTTTTGGCCAAAAATTCGCGCACAAGCAACGATGCGTGATGAGGGGCGTTATCATGGTGCAAAAACCAATTTTTTGTTTTTCCACAAATCCGGGCGTTTCTGGCGGATTGCTTCATGCAACTTGCGCATAACTTGCAGGTAATATTCCATATTGACCATTCTACCCTATGGCAAGAACTCATGATGCACAATGCCCCTGCAATCGAAGAAAACTGTAAGCAAAACTTTCATATTCGATCGAACTTGGCGCGGTTTTTTCGGTTTCGCGGCAGCTTCCATTGGGATGATTGAGCTTTGGTTTCCACGTCATAACCATAAACCTATGATTCGTCATCAGTTATGACCCTCTGGAGCAAATTTTGGTCGTCGCGGACAGAGTTCAACAGCTCCTTAGTACTGTTTGTGCGATGCTGTTTTTGGTCGAAAATGGGCAAAAATCGAAGACGAGTCAAAACATGTGCAACATTCGAAAATGAGCAAAAAATTGACAGCAAAGCAGCTGTCAAACATTAACATTGGTAAGGAGCAACATTCAAAATGGCCGAACTTGTCGGCATAAGTGAGAGGCATGAGTACCAACATAACGCCACAAAATATTGAAACTCGAATATACGTCACCCGCGGAAATTCAAAGTTCGCGATACTATTAAATATGATTTTTTTTATTAAAGAAATATTCGGAAAATATAATATAAAATTTTTGGATGGAAAATATTTTTTTTTGTGATAAGATGTAAAAGTTTTGTTGACAGAAAAAAGTGCATTTTTTTGAACAATTATTTTTTCTTTTCAGCTAAAAAGGAACTCGTCTTAAATTTCATGACAAATAAATTATGTGCATAGATTGGTGTACGTTGTACATTCTCTAAAAAGGATACTACTGGTCGGTGGTAATATAAGATGTCTTTTTTAAAAGATAATCAATATTTTACAATGAAAATACAAAATTACTATACTAAATAGAAAATAAAAGAACAAAAACTAAACAGATAATTTGAAATTTAAAACTAAATTGTAAATAGACAATGTCAACATGATTTTTTATTAAAAATCACATCAAATCAGAGTCTTCTTTCTGTTATCTTTTTATTTTTCTATTCCATATTTACAGAGAAGTATGAGTATTTTGTTTATTTATTTTGAGTTATAAGAGAAAAAAAAACATGTTATTTTTGTTTTGGTAAAATGTTTTTTTTTTTTGGATATTTTATTTCAAAGATATTCTATTAGAAAATATTATATTATGTCCGGTTTTGTAATATTAGTAGTTCAGTATTGCTTTATGAAAGGCAAGATTACGATAGTATAAAAGAAAACTTGAGGGTTGAAACTGTTTGCAGAGAGACCTTCGGAATGTTCGTGGCAAAGTTTAAGGAGAAATTATAGAATATATAATATACGATTTGTTGGAATATGTATGTGGTGAGGCAGAAATTTTGTGGGAATTACCAATGCATGCCACGCAAATAAAAGGTATATTGTAGAGCGCGAAGGGTATTAAGATTCAACCAGAAAAAAGGATTCTCGATCATTTTTCTGCAAAAGAAGATATTGCTGTAATGGCATAAACGGCAATGCTTGCGAAGAAAATTTTCACTACATATTATGTATTCCCATTCTGTATTGTTTGAGCCTTATTCCATATCGGGAAAGTGGCTGTAGAAGTGGCATAACTTACCACTATGATAAACTAATGCCTGAAAAGCATAAACGAAGATAAAATAGTACTTGTATCTGTGTAGGGTTTTATCGAGCTATAAAAACGACCTTATATAAGATATAAGATATGGTAGGCTAACGGAAAAATAAAACGAAAAACGAAACAACACCGCAAATGAAAACACAAAAGCCTCTCCTTCCTTTTTGTTCATATTTATATATAAAATTGACTATAGTTACTATTATAACTATTCGAATATATACTTGCAAATAGATAAATATGTTTAGATATATTAAAGAAAAGGAAGAGAAATAGAATTAAAAAAAAAAAATAAGACGAAAAACCCAAAATCATATATTCTGATTGTTTATTTGGATTTTTCCGCCGCTTTATCGGATCCTTAAAACAGGATATAATAAAAAAAAAAAAAAACATAAATAAAAATAAACAAATAATAATAGTGGAAAAGGAAAAAGAATCACAACAATTGGCACATGTGCGAATCTGAACATATAAAAAACATTCGCCTTTATTTCTTCTTCACAGATTACATTTTCGTTTTGCACCCTATTCTCTAAGGGATGAACACATTCTTTTATGATTGGTTTTACTTTTACCAAAACGTTCAAAGTTATACTAACAGTTTTTGATTTGATCGAGTAAATACTCTACAAAATTTATTATTCTATTCGATATATTCTAAAGATACTTATATGTATATGAATATATATTTAACCTCATAAGCAACAGTATGCACATTTACACTACCCCGAAAGAGACATATTTCAATAAATCAACGAATATAAGGTGGAGAAATCTTGAGCAATTCATCAAATTTCTTCGATTGCTGCAAAGATAATTTCATCAATTCTGTCAACATATTGAAAATTATTTCAAAAGAACTGTTACGGATATTTGGGAAACAAATCGTCCGATGAACACTAAATAATAAACCAAACATACAAAAAGCTCGCTCATGAATAGAAGCTTTTAACTTATTTTTCTATAGAGGATAAAGTACCTATAAGTGCATATAGAGCTGAGTATATATGAATTTCTAGATTATTTTATATTCTACGAGTATCATACGTATTGTATTTTAGATCTAGAAAAGTAAATGAAATTTAGAATTTTAGAGGTTATATATTTTTATTTTGTTGCCCGTTGAAAATTTCCTTGATTGAAGATAATATATTTTCATGTGAAAAAAAAACATTTACAAAACTTAAATGAATATTTATGAAAAATTTATAACCAATAATAATTGTTATATTGATAAACTTAGTAGATTATCAATATAAGTAATGTGGACTGTTTAGATAATTAGGGACTTTTGTTTCAATTTATAAAATATAAACTATACAATATAATAAAAAGGCCTCATAAAAAAAATTAAATTCATCAACGATAATAAAACTATGAGTTTAAAGATTGAAGCTTGCATGTGCATGAAAATGATGCTTGTTCATGCACTAAATTTTGTGCATGCTCATGAATAAAAATGTCATGCATGAAAATTATTGAAATTTATTTTATTCGAGATTGAATAATTTTAAATTAGAAAAAAAACGACGTCTCCAAAATCGTTTACAATATTTTATGAAAGGGAATACAGATTTTTAATAATAAAGTCATTTTTCTCATTTTGAAATGATTTTAAATTCAAAGTAAATAAATATATTCTTGATAAAATTGTTTTAAAAAATATTTATTCTTGGAAAACTTAGAAGAAAAGATGCAGAAAAAAAGGAATATACTGTAGAACGGTTAAAAAATAGAATAATGACAGGAGTCTAGATAGGAGTCAAGGCGGGAGTCAAAGCAGGAGTTGATATAGGAGCCGAGGCAAGATAAACAAGGCTCTTGCAGTATTAGAGGCAAGAGTCGAGATAGGAGCCGAGACAAGAGTTCAGACAGGAGTCCTCAAAATAGGAGTCGAAACAGAAGTCAAGGCAGTGTAAAGAAGGTTTTTACAGTACTGGAGATAGGAGTCGAGATAGAAGTCAAGGCCGGAGTCGAGAAAGGGGTCAAGGCAGTAGTCAAAACAGGATAAAAAATACTCTTAGAATATTGGAGGCAGGAGTCAATACGGGACTCAAAACAGAAGTCGACCTAGGAGTCGATACAGAAATCAAGATAGGAGTCAAGATACCAGTCGATATAGGAGCCGAGAAAGGAGTTAAAATAAGAGTCGAGACCGGATTCAAGACAGAAGTTGAGGGAGGAGTCGATGTAGCAGTCTAGTCGGAAGTCAAGACAGGAGTTAAGGCAGGAGTCGAAACAGGAGTCGAGACAGGATGAAGAAGACTGTTACAGTATTGGAGACATGAGTCGAAACTAGATTCAAGACTGGCATCAAAATAGGTAGGAACAGAAATAGGAGTCGAAACAGTAGTCAAGGCAGGAGTCGAAACTGTAGTCAAGACAGGCGTCAATATAGGTGTCGAAATAGTAGTCAAAACAGGAGTCGAGATATGAGTTACGGTAGCATGAAAAAGATCTCACAGTATTGGAGACAGGAGCCGAGACAGCAGTCAAGGCAGCAGTCGAGACAGGATAAAGAAGACTCTTATAGTGTTGGAGGCAGGAGTCGAGACGGGAGTTAAAACAGAAGTCGAGCTAGGAGTTGATACAGAAATTGAGATAAGAGTCAAGTCTGAATCCGAGATACGAGCCGAGAAAGTAGTTAAAATAAGAGTGCAGACCGGATTCAAGACAGAATTGAGAGAGAAGTCGATACAGCAGTTCAGTTACTAATCAAGACAGGAGCCTAAATAGGAGTCGAGGCAGAAGTCTAGAAAGGAGTCAAAACAGAAGTCAAGGCAGGAGTCGAGAGAGGAGGCAAAATTGGAGTCAAGACGGGCATCAAAATAGATGTCAAGACAGGATAAAAAACAGGAGTATTGAAGGCAGGTATCAAGACGGAAGTCTTGACTCCTCCCGTCTTGACACCTGCTTTCAATACTCCTGTTTTTACTCCTGTTTTGACTCCTGTCCTATTTTGACTTATAGTATTGAAAGCAGGTGTCTAGACGAGAGTCCAAAGCAGAGTCCAGTCAGAAGTCGGGACAGGAGTCTATGCAGGAGTTGAGACAAGATTCACATACAGGAGTCAATACAGGAGTCGAAACTGAGTCGAGACAGGATAAAGAAGTCTCTTACTGTGTTGGAGAAAGAAGTCGAGATACGAGTCCAAACAGGAGTCCAGATAGGTCAAGATAGGAGTCGAGACAGGAGTCCAAACAGTAATCACAAAAAAGTCAGAACAGGAGTCAAGGCTTCGCGGAAGTGGACCGGGACCCGTGGGGCAGACCGTATAAGACGGTCATGCATAGGATTAAAAGCCTACCCGCAACAACACCAACCTGTCCCGATATGCTCCACAGAATAGTAGAACATCTGTTCCCGGAGAAACCAGAACTACCCGACTACCACGCGGAGGATGAAGAAGTGGAAATTTCTGGAGTGACCATGGAAGAGCTCACGAGGGCCTGCACTAGATTGCAGAATGGCCACAACACTCGTAGCTTTCGCGGACACACCTGGAGCACTGAAAGCCGTATTCTCCACCACCATCCGGAGGATAAGACAGTGGATGACATCGGCAGATCTGTCTTTGGAGGAACATATGACCAAGGCACTCCTTGTGATAGCCGGAACAAAATGGAGACCATCACCATAAGAGTAGGCGACCACGACATCCAGTCGCTACCCTACATCCGGTATCTAGGAGTGGTTTTGGATGCCAGACTCAACTACAAGGAGCACATCTCCAGCGTCAGCAGGAAGGCATCAGCAGTCCAGGGCGCGCTTTCGCGCATAATGCCTAATATCGGAGGCCCCAGGCAAATCCGAAGGCGACAACTGGCAACTGTAGTTACCTCCGTCCTGCTATACGGAGCACCAGTGTGGGCGAAATCGCTAGAGCTAACAACATACCGCAAGACAATGTCATCAGTCCAGCGGCTCTCAGCGATCAGGGTGGCGTCAGCATACCGAACGGTATCACACAATGCGGTCAAAGTCGTGGCATCATGCCCACCCATCGACACCCTGGCAGGAGAGCGGGAACGCTAACATCATCGGAAGAAGGAAAAGCGGCGAAAGGTCCTCTGTAAAGAGGACAGACCCGAGAGTCTTCGCCTCTGGCAAGAGAGATGGGACAGTTCGACGAAGGGTTGATCCCAGATGTCACCAAATGGGTCATTTGCCTGCACGGGGAAGTCGGGTATTACATCACCCAACTCTTGACTGGGCATGGATGCTTTCGGGCATACTTGCACAAATTGAAGTGAACTGACTCCAACAACTGTCATCATTGCCGCGATGTAATTGAAGATGCAGAACACGTGTTCTTCCAATGCCCCTTCTACGAGGGGACACGGGTAGAACTGGAGAAAAATCTGGACCGTTCCATCAGTCCAAAAAACATAGTGGAGGGCATGCTGAAGAGCCAATCGGCTTGGAACAGAGTTCCAGAGTACGTGGAATCTTTAATCAAGGATCTTCGCACCACGTACGAAGAATAGGCTGCGAGGCATCATAATATCGGGACAGCAGTAATATCAAATAAGCACGCCCCGGCGAAGTAGTACTCGTATTTACAAAGAGTGCAGCCGGGGAACTATCGTTCCGTGAGCAAGGGTAGAGGTACAGGTAGGTTTTAGCGAGGTAAAAATCCCGCATAACTCGAAAATAAATAGAGTTCGTCCTTAGTCCCTTTGACTCGAATGATAAACGCATTATAGACTTTTATTAACTCTATTCAACGAAGCTAAAAATTGCTTTTAAAAATAGTTATTTCTAAAAAAGTTTAAAATTTAAAACAATAATACCGACTTTTTAAGATAAATACTAAGAATTATATTTAACTTATCTGAATTTAAGATAACATGTTCACTTTTTTTTCGAAATTAACAAAAATTATCCTAATAATTTTATAAGAGAAGATATATAACCAAATATAGAACCTATACTAGCTAAGTGAATGACGATCTTAATATGTTCATAAATTTTTTTATTAAAGTAAATATATTATTAGTTATCTGATCTTAAACAATACTGGTTGATAAATGCAAATTTCTTGGAAGGAATTTTATATTTTGTTCAGAGGAAAATTAAACACCATCAACTATTCGTGCACTATCTTGAATATATAATTCCGATTGGTAATGCATACCAGACTTCTTATAGATTTGGTCGTATTCGTACATTGGCCTGGTTAAATATGTTCAGAATTTTGTGAGCGGTTATTTGCACCTTGTAACGCTCGATAACAGAAATAGAAGAATTCGTATTCCGACGTATTCAGATGCTCCTTAATGCATACGCCACAATAGTAAGGTAGTCTAAGGTAATAAAATTTATAGTGAATACAATGAGATAGTGCTACAGGGTGGTATTCTGCAGAGCTAAGCACCAGTCAACTACCAATTCGGAGAATATTTGTTACCGTCAGGTTTTTCGACTATGTATTTCTTAAATGTGATTTTTCACATAATTTCAAATGGAACAATTTCACCCCATTAGGGGCTCTATTCGCATATGTGTGATATGCTAGTAAACGTTCGTTCATTCCAATACCCGCTGTGCTCCTTACAAACCAGTTTAGACGTGAACAAACGACCTGAATGCATTTGGCATAAGACGAAATAGACTTTCGCTCCACGATATGCTCATCGAAAAAACTTCCAAATCTTACTGAATTCTAGGGCGTACCTGTCATGATAGCATAGCAAAAGAGGTAGCTGTCATGATAGCGTAGCTTTAAACTGCTATGTTGCGATATTCAAATAGCTAATATTCCATTTTCACATTGAACTGTTCGTACTGAAGGCTCCAAGCGGCAAATAATTTCAACGAGATAACAAGAAATAGTGGCGGTGTCGTATTCCCGCTGAGATTCGGATTATTAAGGAAAGAATTTACAGGTGCTTGTGTGCCATTTACCATCGTCGTATCCGATTCCCGATATCGAAAATGTATTTAAACGTAATTTATATCAACAGCATTGAAAAAATTTCATTGATTCTGAAACTGTTACTATAGTTAATTTTACATAAACACTTTTTATGTAAAATGCATTTTCGTAAAAAGAGTTAACCAAAAAAGTAAAATAGATTTGAAATTTCCAAATTAAACAATCGTTTTTCGTGTAAAGAAAAATTGATTTTTATCCTTAAGAATAATATCCAAACACTATAGATAACAGTTAAAAAAATTGTCATTTTTTTAAATATTTATCAGGGCGACAAACGAAAAGGATCACAAAAGGTGTTCAGATTATAAAAGAACTACGAACAAAAGAACATTAATTATTTGCACGAATAAGAAGATAATAATCAAAAAATAGAACCCAGACAAAAATAGTAAATTCAGAAATATTTTGTTTGTCTACGAATACAATGTGGAAAATTTTAGATATTGTAAACAAATTTTTTTATAGAATAAACACGACGTTTAAGATTGCTGCTAGATAATAGAGAAGATAAAATATAAATTTTTGAACCAGACGAAAGCTTTGCTACAGGTTGGTGAAAAGTAGTCTGCAGTTGGTAGCATTTCTCACGTAGTGCATAACAAAACTCTGGTGCTGATAACCTTTTCTATACGGCCTACATAAAATCTAAGAATAGCAATTATTGTACACAATTTAAGTTGAAGTCCTGAAAAGCATGGGAAATGTTTATTACGAACGGTCAAATAATATTTCTGGCGTAACAAGCATTTTTACAAAGTCCAACAAAACTGCTGCGGCTGATAACTTTTCCTACGTGGCCAAAATAAATTTCCACGGATAACCAACCTTCCATTTTATGCTTTACCAGGTGTATAAGCTTAAATCCGCTGTTTTTAGTCAAAAAAACACATGTTTTTTTTTCATAGAAAGCAAATACAAATTTATTCAAAGTCGCCATATGACCTCACGGTCTAAGGGACCTTATAAGCAAATAAACAACAAATTTTTTCAAAGTACTTGCCCTCGCTATCTACACATTTTTCCCATCTCTCCGCCAATTTGAGGATACCACGCCAAAAAATTCCTTCTCTTTCGAGCCAAACCACTCATCAAGCCATTTTCGGACGCCTTCATAAGAATCGAAGTGCTGCTCAGCGAGCGCGTAGCCCATCGACAAAAACAGGTGGTAGTCTGAAAGTTGCCAGGTTTGGTGAATAAACGAGGTGGGGTAGCACCTCCCAGTTGAGTGTCTCCAAATAGTTTCGGACCATTTTTGACGTGTGCGATGGTGCGTTTTTGTGGAGGAAAATTTTTGACGTGTGCTAATCCCACGAAACGCACAGCATCTTCTTCCGTCCGAAGCGATTTGTTGTTGTGGAAGATGTTGATGGCGTCGCTCCATCTGCCTATTGTTCAATTCATGCGGCACCCATTTTCTGATCTTTTCAATCTTCCCCATGGCACGCAGACACATGTAAATAGCTGGTTGAGTACCACCCAATTGCTTCGCGATTGAACGATAGGCAGATGGAGCGACGCCATATTGTCTTCATCCAAAAGAGCCTGTAATTTATGTTCCTCAACCTTCCTAGGCCGATTTTCACGCTTCTTCTCCCACAAGTTAAAATTACCATCTTTGAATCGACGAAACCAATCTCGACACGTTGTTTCCAATAAAGCACTGTCACCATAGACCTCTATAAGCATTCGATACGATTCGGCAGCCGATTTCTTCAAACTGAAGCAGAAAAGCAGAGCTACCCGTATATGATCTTTTTCTGGCTTAAAACTAGACATGATTACCAAAGGAAAAACGTATGTTGTTGTACGAAACTGCTGACAATGTGCACTGATTAATGTTGACAGATGTCAAACTCATAAAAAAAAGTATGGCATGCCCATGGTAGCTTAATACGCTCAGTCACGCCATCTATGACCAAACAGCGGATTTAAGATTATACCCCTGGTAAATAAAATCCTGGGAGTTGTAACCTTCCTTTAGTGGTCGACATAAAATTCGGAGATAGCCATTTTTTAAGCCCAACATGGATCATAAAGATTTTTCACGGCCATGCAAATAAAATTCCTGGGATGATGGATCTTTTCTAATAAGGTCCAAAGTAGATCCTAGGATGGTTAACTTTTTATTCGCGGTCCAAATAAAATTTGGAGATAGTAATTTTTTGAAGCCATTTCGTTAAAAGTACCAACATGGATCATAAAAATTTATCACGGCCAGCCAAATAAAATTCCTGGGATGACGAACCTTTTCTAATAAGGTCCAAATTAGATCCTAGAAGTGCTAACTTTTTTTTCACAATTTAAAAAAAAGTTCGGGGATAGTAATCTTTCGAAGCAATTTCGTTAAAAGTCCCGACATAGATCATAAAGATTTTTTACGAATAGCCAAAAAAAATTTGTGGGATGACAAACCTTTCCTAATAAGGTCCAAATTAGATCCTACGAGTGGTAACCTTTTTTCGCGGTCCAAATAAAATTCGGAGACATTATTTTTTTGAAGCCATTTCGTTAAAAGTACCGACCTGGATTATAACGATTTTTCACGGCCAGCCAAACAAAATTTCTGGGATAGCCAACCTTTCCTCACACGGTTCAAATAAAATCCTGGAAGTAGTAACCTTTTTTTTTTGAATTCAAATAAAATTCGAAGATAGTAATTTTTTGACGCAGTCCTTTCTTCCGCGGTCCATACAAAGTCCGAAGATTTTTTTAAAGCAGTTCTGTTTTAAGGCCCGAAATAGGTTATTAAGATTTTTACGGTCAGACAAAAAAAAATATCTGGCATGATAACCATTTGCTCATGTGACCAAAATCAAATCTTGCGGCTTGTTATCTTTTTTACACGGGCCAAATAAAGTTCATATATAGTAGTTATTTCAAGCAATTCAATTTTAAGTTCCGAAATGGACAGATATGATTTTTTAAGGTTGGTTAAATAAAATTCCTGGGGTGACTAACCTTTTCTTTTTTTTCTTCTTCTTCTCTAGCCTGTCTTAGTTCACGCCTGAATATAGGCTTCTTCAAATTTTTTCCATGATGTTGTCTCTTGCGCTGTTTGCATCCAATTTTTCGCCGTATGCCGTTGGGTATCAGCCCATCATTTCGTTTGGGGTCTCCCGACACTTCTCTTCCAATCTCTAGGTCTCCATTGCATAATAATTTTGATCCCCTGCTAAATGTCCTGCATATTACTCAGTTAAACATATCCACTAACATTTTCGAGGATGTAGTCATTGATCGTTATGTGTAAGTTATCGGAACTTATAATTTTTCTCATATGGTGAGAACCACTTTTTTGAAGCAGTTCAATTTTAGGTTCCGACATGGACGATCAAAATTTTTACGGTAAGTCCAATAAAATTCTTGGGTTAATTTCCATTTCCTAATATGATCAAAATCAAATCCTGGTGCTGGTAACCTTCTCTACACGGGCCAAATAAAATTTAGAGATAGAAATAGATAAGCCAATGGGAGACCTACTTCTTTCCTTCAATCCAGTAGTTGGTAACCTTTTATATGCAACCCTAATAAAATTCAGAAATGTCAAACTTTTTTAACGAAGTTTAAATTAAAGTTCTAAAATGGATGGGAAACATTTTTTACAGTGTTTCAAATAGCAATGTTGCGATAACCAACTTTTTTTCACTCAATCCAGTAAAAATTCTGGGGCTGGTAACTTTTTCTACGCGAACCTAATAAAATTCAGAAATGTCAATTTTTTTTAATGTATTTAAAATTATAATCATGCAATGGGGAACTTATTTTACCACATGTCTAATATAATTCCTCGGATAACTAATCCCCCAGGCAGTATAGATAATATCCTAAGGTGCGAAATATTTGTACGTGGCAGAAATAATATTTAGAGGTGAGCAACCTTTTTCTTTGCAATATATATTATGTTTTTTTTTTTATGCAAGTCTTACTAGATCCGCCAAATGCTCCATTGTATGGTGGCTGGCTATGCTCTTCATATAACAATATCGCGAGCGTTAACACCACAAAGGACGAAAGAATTTTTTTATGAATTTATTACCTTTATCGTACAGCATTGATTTCAGCATACAAACTCTAATCCCATTTTATGCTCGTATTTTCATATCAAATTTTTAGTATCTTCAGTGTTGTTACGATTTATTTTTTGTTTTCATTTTAGTTCCACCATTTGAATATATACAAAAACCATATGAATTTATTCGTCTGCTATGAACAAGGACCCATCCACGCATACACCTTGTCTGCTGTCATATTATCTAAGTTCAATCAATTTGCAGAAAATTTGATTTTCATCTGAATTGCTGTAATAAAGAAACGATATTTGAAATTGTTATTTTGCGCGATTTAAACATTATAAAAATAAAGGTGCGTCACAATAGCTGGGATTTAATGTCATCTTTCAATGATTTTCAATTTTCTTCATATAATATTATAAATATTAAAATTTTTTGTCTTTATTTTTCTTTTTCATATATTTGTAAATATATACATTTTTTTTTAATAAAGTCGGCCCATTTTGTTAGGAGTTTTATTAGAAAACTTGCAATAAAAATAATTTAGAATTATATGGAAAAAATAGTTAATAACTTTTATGATAATTTGATAAAATTAGATGGTAGATATTTCTGAGCATATCATTAGCTTATTTGATCATTTAATATTAATGGTAATTTAAAGGAAATATTTATTTTTCTTATTAAAAGTAAATGCAAATATTCATTAAAACTAATGTGCTCATATTTATTTAAAATTACTTTTAATAAAAATAATAAAATTTTTATTATTTAGTCGATTTAAAAAAAAATATGCATACTTTTTGAATCCTTAAAGTATTGTTGAAAAATTATTGCCATTAAATAATAATTTTAATAGTTTTAATAAGGTTGCATGCAATTTGGCAACAGTGCAAAATGTTTGTCTCTACATGCTTGTACGTTAGTCGCTCGCTCTTAGACGATGTGGCATAAAATTTTACGTTAAGCTTGACTTACGAAAAATTGCAACGAGCCTATGAAAAATATTCCTTATTAAAATCACAAGTTTTTAGGCGTCATGAGAAATTTTGGGAACGTCTAAAAACAGTAGAAGGTGTACTTTATACAGGAAGCTCTTCAAGATTGAAAACTTATGAGAATACGGAATAGGTAAGTGCTTTTATAAGATTAGATCATCGATTAATATTAAGAAAAGCTTAGAAGCAGTGTTATTCGGGTCTGATTAGTAATTGTATCGGGTGATTTTTTGCTCTTTGGCTTTCCATGTTTTCATTTTTGACAGATCATGCGTGACACGTGACATGTGTCAGAGTCAAAAAATGCTTAGTTAGCGAACAACGCCTATAAGTTATGAAATTTTTTTAAACAAAATTTGTACTTTATGAAAAATACGTTTCCCGCACTTTCTGAGCCAAAAATTCTATGAAAATAATCGACTTACTGAGCCAAAAATTCAAGCCATAGTAACAAAATTTTGTGGCAATTTTATGCTATTAGATATCAAATCACTAACTCGTGTACGTAGAGTGCATATAGCGGAAAATATTGCTGTCCAGTGCTAGTAAAGATCACGATTTATCCATCCATCGCCATTCACAGCAATTGGGATTGTGTTACTCGACTATATGGAAGATTTTACTTAATGATCTTGGTCTGAAAGCATAAAATACAGTTTGCGCAAGAACTGAAGCCATTGCGACCAGAAAAACACACTGTAGAATTATCGGAAGTATTTTTTTAAAAATAACGCTGGCCGCAACGTTACCGTCAATAACGCCCGCTATCGCTTGATGATTTCGAACTATTTTCTGCTCAATAATGACAAATCAATCTCATTACTATCTGTCACACTTTGTAGGACATTTTTGTCTATTTTGAAAATATCATCAGAACTCAATCGTGTTTTTTTCAGTTTAAAATTTTTTTTTGTAGTTCATAGCACGCCATCTTCTTTGTAGTTTAGGAAGTTATGTGACAGCTGTCAAACAAATATGTCATCCAAGGTATCATTTGTTTAGTTTAAGGTTTGTTATTTGTCATTATGGATCGATAGAAATTCGCTGGACTGAATTTGGAGAAAATATGCCGATTTGTTGATAAGAGAACCTTTGATTATAGAAGAACTGGTTAGGCCCCTACAGAAAAATTCTGTCCAAATATTGTTGATAATACATTCGTAAGA
Organism: Atherix ibis; assembly: GCA_958298945.1. Classification (NCBI taxonomy): domain Eukaryota; kingdom Metazoa; phylum Arthropoda; class Insecta; order Diptera; family Athericidae; genus Atherix; species Atherix ibis. The sequence continues at coordinate 22,114,929 of OY282607.1, forward strand.
ATTCACACCCATAAAAAATTACAGAGACGGCGTAAATCAGTGGGGGCCAATTTTAAAGTTTAGTATGCGATTGACGAGTTAATTTTAAAATCTCTAATAATTACCTCGTCCTTTATATCTGATTGCAAGAAACTCCTTTTCTATTGGCAACATTTTATTGACATGTTTCAATGTAATCGTTTATGCGAATAGTTATTTTAGCAGAATTAATACGATTTTTTTGTTCAACTTCACGAATTATATCTTCTTTCAGGTCATTTTCAAAGTTTTCTGTTTTAGCATAGTATTTATTTCAATTTTGATAATCTGTAGACATATTAGGTAATTCGATAGTATTTTTTTAAATAGATACTATCTTTATCTTCAGATTTTATTCCAGTTGTCCATTCCTATTAAGCCATCTAATTTGAATTTATCAATATCAACGTCTTACAAAGATTATACTGTAAAAAACTCACAACTATGGCATTACTTATTTTCCTCCATTCATTAGCCATTAAAGTATACTTTGACAAAACTGCGCTTACGTTTTTAGAAATAGTATTCCGCTCTCCCATATACACATTTTACGAACGCCGGTACTGAACTATTTTCCCATTAACATTAAACTGTCAGAATCGCATTTGTTTAGATTTAGTCAACCACGAAATTTTCACTTTTTAACCAATTTTTTGACTGAACAAATCATTAAAACCATTTAAAAATATCACAGACTAAATTTTTATAAATTTGTCTACTTACCGAAAGAAAGAAATTCCGGCAACCCTTTACGAAACACTTAATATTATACAATATGTTAAAAACTTCCTATTAAATATTATAAATAATATAACTATTTATATAAAAAATTATTTTTTGTAATTTTTTTAAAAAAGATAAGAAACACACTTTCACTTGCATTTTCCGATGAGTGCCAAAATAACAACTTTAAAAATAATAAAAGTATGTAAGCATTTCGGTATGCTACCACCACTTTAATGGAGAATGGCGTGCTATAAAACTCTCCAAAAGTTTACAAAATTGAGGCGCTTGATATTTAAAAGATATTTATGAAATAAATAATAAACCTAAAATGTCGTTGCGTTTAAATTGTATTTCTATTTCCAATAAGTGAATTAAAATGAATTTTTAGATTTTCGTAATATTCAATAAATTTCTGTTACGAAAACTATATGTCTGTGGTGGTCATGTCTACATAAAAAAATCTACATAAAAGTATGCAAGCATCACGATTTCTCGGCGCTTTTGCAATAATTTAGAACTGAATGGTCAGTTAATTTTTGACAGCTGCTTTGCTTGCACGTGTTTTGGCTCTGCTTAGATTTTTGCCCATTTCAAAAAATGGATCAAAGAATCTGTTTCGGGAACAAGAAAATGTCATAGGGAACCAGATTTGGGGAATACGGTAGCTGTGGCATTATTAGTTCGTTGTTTTTGGTAAGCAGGGGCGTTATCATTGTACAGAAGCCAATTTTTGTTCTTCCACAAATCCGAGCGTTTCTGGCGGATTGCTTCGCAGAACTTGCGCATAACTTGCAGGTAATATTCCTTATTGACCGTTGTACCATGTGGCAAAAACAGATTTTCTTGTGCAATCGAAGAAAACTGTAAGCAAAACCTTCACATTCGACCGAACTTGATGCGCTTTTTTCGATCGTTGCTCGTGCGACAGCTTCCATTGGGATGATTGAGCTTTGGTTTCCACGTCATAACTATAAACGTATGATTCGTCACCAGTTATGACCCTGGTCTGAAGCAAATTTGGGGTCGTCGCGGACAGAGTCCAACAGCTCCTTAGCAATGTTAATGGTCAGTTAATTTTTTGACAAAGCAGCTGTCAAAAATTAACTGACCATTAAAAATGGCCGAACTGGTTGGCATAAGTGAGAGACATGAGTACCAACATAACGCCACAAAAAATCGAAAATCGAATATACGTAACTCGCGGAAATTCAAAATTCGTGATAATTTTTGAACAGACCTCGTACATATACGAAAATCTGAGGTATTCTTTAATCTAAGAGAAGAATAGGATTTCAATGACATATTTGCTTTGACAGCTGTCAAAATATTTTCTAGTGATGGGGTTACTCTCTTATACGTAAATAAGCAAAATTGACATATATGGGGCCCTGTAAACCCTCATAATTAAGAATGAGTGATTGTTACCCTCAATTTTTAGCGTCATAACTATATGATGATCAAGTTTTTTATTGACTCAAACTAGAAGACTTTAATCTAGATTTAGTAAGATGGTGCCACAAACCACAAAATATGAAAAATTTTCCTTTTATTGCAATAACAGTTTCCGCGACGTACGTTTTGTTACTGTTGGGAATTTTTCTTGTAAGATTACCAGGTGTATAAGCTTAAATCCGCTGTTTTTTAGTCAAAAAAATATATGTTTTTTTCATAGAAAACAAAAACAAATTAATTCAAAGTACTTACCCTCGCTAGCTTCATATTTTTCCAATATCTCGGGCAATGTGTGGATACCACGCCAAAAAAATTCCTTCTCTTTCGAGGCAAACCAACCCATTTTCGGACGTCTTCGTAAGAATCGAAGTGCTGCTCAGCGAGCGCGTGGTCCATCGACAAAAACAGGTGGTAGTCGGAAGGCGCCAGGTCTGGCGAATAAGCGGAGTGGGGTAGCACCTCCCAGTTGAGTGTCTCCAAATAGTTTCGGACCATTTTTGACGTGTGCGATGGTTTGTTGTCGTGGAGGAAAATCAGCTTGTCATGTCTTTGTTGATAATCCGTCCTTTTTTCACGCAGAGCACGGTGCAATTTGATCAGTTGTTTGTGGTAGCGGTAGGCATTGACAGTTTCACCAGCTTTCAACATCTCATAGTAGACAATACCCTGCTGATCCCACCAAACGCATGGAAAAAGATTTGGTCTTGGGGAAGATGTTGATGGTTGGCCGGGATCAACCCATCATTTCTTGGGTTTAGGATTCTCTTTTTATCGACTATCACATTCCGAGACAGGAAAGATTTTTCTTTTTTGTCCTGCGAGCAAGATTTCGGATGTGTTTTGGCGTCGCCCCATCTGCCTATCGTTCAATTCATGCGGCACTCATTTTCCGATCTTTTCATTCTTCCCCATGGCACACAGACGTATAAAAATGGCTGGTTGAGTAACATCCAATTGCTGCGCGAGCATTTTTTGCGATTGGGTATCGTCTTCGTCCAAAAGAGCCTGCAATTGATGGTCCTCAACCTTCCTAGTCCGATTATCACCCTTCTTGTCCCACAAGTCAAAATTGTTGTCTTTGAACCGGCGAAACCAATCTCGGCACGTTGTTTCCAATAAAGCATTGTCACCATAGGCCTCCATAAGCATTTGATGCGATTCGGTAGCCGATTTCTGCAAATTGAAGCAGAAAAGCAGTGCTTCCCGCATATGCTCTTTTTCTGGCACAAAACTAGACATGATTACCAAAGGAAAAATGTATGTTGTTGTACGAAATTGCTGACAATGTGCACTGATTAATGTTGACAAATGTTAAACTCATAAAAAAAAGTATGACGTGCCTATGGGTAGCTTAATACTCTCCCTCACGCCATCTATGACCAAACAGCGGATTTAAGCTTATACACCTGGTATATCTGAAATATTGTATTTACGCTGACAATTTTAAAATTAAAGATCCATCAAGAAATGGCTAAATCACAGCCTAAAATATTCAAAAATGTCATCAAAAATTACTTTAAAAAGAATAAAACGCCATCAAAAATTATCTAAAAAGATTTGTGTCCTGCAAGATGTCTCGTGGCAATTAATGGGATTAAATTAAATCTCATTTATAATATTATAGTCCAATACCAATCAGAATGATAATATAAAGTTGTATTGAAACTTTTACTTTCTTAGTATTCTCAACAAAAAAAAAATTATTATTATTTTTTAGACTTTAAAAAAGATTGTGAGTAATTTTTTAAATAATAATACAAAAAGATAATGTACGATTTATAAAAAAAAATACTAAGCATAGTCAAAAACATACTCCTTCAAAAATTTATCAATAATCATAAACAAGAGATAACAACAAACTTGGCATAATAATTTGATTGTTAACTTTTTTTTATACAATATAAAAATAACATCAAAAAACACTTAACAGTATTCAGTAAATACTAATATTCTGTTCTATTTTATATTACGAGTACCAAAAAAAAAATTGATTTCTCTATATTTGTAACATTCTTTTACAAAACTTTTATTATTCATCAATAAACTTGAGGGCAAACTTGTTATACAATAGGGAATTCTATTGATTTACTTTGGAATAATAATTTATTGAAATAACATATTTTCTTTGGAAAAGTTACACCACAAAATGTATAAATCCGATTTCATAAATCTGTATTTGCTTTCGAAATCGATAATTTTAAGTAGTATTTACGGGTATATTCCAATATGTATTTGTCGTCTTACAATGTTGTCTTACAATTGTAATCTTTATTTAAATTTCTAACAAATTATTGAAATGTTCAAATGGAACTATTCAATTTAATTTTGAACATCAATGGTCCAAGGAAATTACATATTCATTATTATGAGACTAATGCAAAATGTCAAAATTTACATTGTATTTAAGGGAGCTCATTTTACATATTTTCAAATACAACATTTTAAATTAGGAAAATTCACAAAAATAGGAAGGTCGTTCAATAAGTCCTTAGAAAATCCGAGAAATTGGACTTTTTTTTTGTAAGTAGCATTATCGACAGGAAACCTGTCAAAATTTCAGCTCGATCCATAGCGTAGGTCAATTTCTATCGTCGATTAAAGTTAACGACATTTATTTGGGCATAACAATGGAAAAAAGCGAGTTTAGGGCTGTCATCAAACATCTCCATTTGAAAGGCTTAAGCTCGAAAGAAATCAAAGCCGAGTTGGATGCAGTTCATGGCACATCTGCACCTGTGTTTGCGACGGTTTACAATTGGGTGAATGAATTTAAACGTGGCCGTTCATCCACAAAAGATGAACATCGTTCAGGACGCCCAGTTGAGGTGTCTACTCCTGAAATCATCGACAAAATCCACGATCTGATTTTGAACGATCGGCGAATTAAAGTGCGCGAATTAGTTGAGGCCACGGGCATATCACAAGGTACAGTCGCTTCAATTTCGCTTGAAAAATTGTCTGTGAAAAAAATTTCGGCAAGATGGGTGCCGCGTTTGCTCTCAGAGGAGAATAATCGCAATCGTGTAGTGGACTCTGAGGCTATGTTGGCACTCTTTCATCGCAATCCTGCCGAATTCCTTCGTCGATATGTCACTGTGGACGAAACTTGGATACACTACTACACTCCAGAAACGAAAAGACAGTCATCACAGTGGATTTTCAAGGGTGAACGGGCTCCGAAGAAGGCAAAAACTGTGCCATCGGCCGGCAAGGTGATGGCCACGGTCTTTTGGGATTCGCAGGGCATCATTTTTATCGACTACTTGGAAAAAGGAAAAACAATAACAGGAGCGTATTACGCGTCGTTATTGCAATGGTTGAGCGAGGAAATCAAAGAGAAACGCCCCATCTGAAGAAGAAAAAATCCTCTTGCATCAGGACAATGCGCGTGTGCATACCTGCGCTGTTTCCATGGCCAAAATTGTGGAATTGAGAATAGAATTGTTGCAGCATCCCGCATATTCACCAGATTTGGCCCCGAGTGACTATTTTCTTTTCCCCAAATTTGAAGAAATGGCTTGGCGGACGACGGTTCACTTCCAACGAGGACGTCATTGCTCAAACGGATGAGTATTTTGCAGAACTTCCGAAATCCTATTTTTTGGACGGGATAAAAATTTTGGAAAAACGGTTGGAAAAGTGTCTATAGCTAAAAGGATATTATGTTGAAAAACAAAAAAAAAATTTCTAAAAAATAGTTTTTTTCCATCTTTTTCTAAGGACTTATTGAACGACCCTCGTATATTCAAAGAATTTTTCATAGAAATTATCATAAAAATTAAATTCATTTCCGTTTAGATTAAATACAGAGTGTGTTTTAGGTTCCAGGTTAAAGTTTTTTTCAATATAACTTTTAAATAAAATACAATTTTATAATTTATATTTAATTATTTAATTATAATTAAATAATTAGACCATAAGATTATGTATGAAGTATGAGATCCATCAAATATCCGCCTTTGGCTACGGCGAAAAGGCGAGCTCTTTTAAGCACATTTTGCATAATATTTTCGCAGATTTCTGGTGTTATTTGAGCAATTTTGTTTCGAATAGTGTCCTTAAGCATCAAGGTTGTGGTTGGTTTATTAGTGCACACTTTTTCCTTTAAGTATTCTCATACGAAGAAATCGGGGGGGCTCGAATTAGGGGATTATGGGGACCAGTCAATATCACCACTTTTTACATTATTCGGCTGGGAAAAATTTCCTGCGATGTGGCACCGTCCTTTTTAAACCATATGTTCTGGTATGCCCAATTGATCCAATTCTGGTAGAATAAACTTTTCCAACGTGTTCAGATAGCAGTCATCAGTAACTGTTACAGCATTGACTCCAGCATCCTCAAAGTAATATGGCCCAATAATGCCGCATCATACAGTTACTCTACGAGGGTGTAGTAGTCTTTAGTTTATCTGTGGAGCGTTTTCAGTACCCTAATAGTGGCTACTCGGTTTATTAACAAAGCCAGCCAAGTCAAAATGTGCTTCGTCGTTTATAAAAATACTCTACGAAGGTGTAGTGGTCTTTGTGTATATGAGTTGAGGGTTTTTAGTGCCCCAATAGCAGCTATTCAATTTATTTACAAAGCCATCAAATTCGAAGTATGCTTTGTCACTCATACAGTTACTCTACGAAGGTGTAGTGGTATTTGATTTATCAGTTGAGGGTTTTTAGTGCCCAAATAGCGAGTATACTATTTATTAACAAAGCCATCCAAGTCGAAGTATACTTCGTTACACATACAGTTACTTTATGAGGGTGTAGTGGTCTTTTGTGTATCAGTTGAGGGTTTTTGGTGCCCCAATAGCGGTTATTCTGTTATTAACAAAGCCATCAAAGTCGAAGTATGCTTCGTTACACATACAGTTACTCTATGAGGGCGTGGTGGTCTTTGGTGTATCAGTTGAGGGTTTTTGGTGCCTCAATAGTGGATATTCTGTTTATTTACAAAGCCATCGAAGTCGAAGTATGCTTCGTTATACATACAGTTACTCTATGAGGGCGTAGTGGGCTTTGGTGTATCAGTGGAGGGTTTTTGGTGCCTCAATAGTTGCTATTTTATCTATTAACAAAGCCAGCCAAGCGGAAGTATGCTTCGTGTCTCATACAGTTACTCTGCGAAGATATAGTGGTTTTGGTATATCTGTTGAGGGTTTTCAGTACCCCAATAGGGCCATTCTGTGTATTAACAAAGCCAGCCAAGTTAACGTATGCTTCGTCGCTTATAAAGTTACTTTACGAGGGTGTAGTAGGCTTTGTGGTGTATTAGTTGAGGGTTTTCAGTACCCAAATAGCGGCTATACTGTTTATTAACAAAGCCATCCAAGTCGAAGTATACTTCGTTACACATACAGTTACTCTACGAAGGTGTAGTGGTCTTTGTGTATATGAGTTGAGGGTTTTTAGTGCTTCAATAGCAGCTATTCAATTTATTTACAAAGCCATCAAATCCGAAGTATGCTTCGTCACTCATACAGTTACTCTACGAAGGTGTAGTGGTATTTGATGTATAAGTTGAGGGTTTTTAGTGCCCCAATAGCTGTTATTCTGTTTATTAACAAAGCCATCCAAGTCGAAGTATGCTTCGTTACACATACAGTTACTTTATGAGGGTGTAGTGGTCTTTTGTGTATCAGTTGAGGGTTTTTGGTGCCCCAATAGCGGTTATTCTGTTATTAACAAAGCCATCAAAGTCGAAGTATGCTTCGTTACACATACAGTTACTCTATGAGGGCGTGGTGGTCTTTGGTGTATCAGTTAAGGGTTTTTGGTGCCTCAATAGTGGATATTCTGTTTATTTACAAAGCCAGCAAAGTCGAAGTATGCTTCGTTACACATACAGTTACTCTATGAGGGCGTAGTGGTCTTTGGTGTATCAGTTGAGGGTTTTTGATGCCTCAATAGTGGATATTCTGTCTATTAACAAAGCCATCAAAGTCGAAGTATGCTTCGTTACACATACAGTTACTCTATGAGGGCGTAGTGGTCTTTGGTGTATCAGTTGATGGTTTTTGGTGCTCAATAGATGCTATTTTATCTATTAACAAAGCCAGTCAAGCGGAAGTATGCTTCGTGTCTCATACAGTTACTCTGCGAAGATATAGTGGTCTTTGGTATATCTGTTGAGGGTTTTCAGTACCCCAATAGGGCCATTCTGTGTATTAACAAAGCCAGCCAAGTTAAAGTATGCTTCGTCGCTTATAAAGTTACTTTACGAGGGTGTAGTAGGCTTTGTGGTGTATTAGTTGAGGGTTTTCAGTACCCAAATAGCGGCTATACTGTTTATTAACAAAGCCATTCAAGTCGAAGTATACTTCGTTACACATACAGTTACTCTACGAGGGTGTAGTGGTCTTCGGTGTATTAGTTGAGGGTTTTTAGTGCCCCAATAGCGGTTATTCTGTTTATAAACAAAGCCATCAAAGTCGAAGTATGTTTCGTTACACATACAGTTACTTTATGAGGGCGTAGTGGTCTTTGGTGTATCAGTTGAGGGTTTTTGGTGCCCCAATAGTGGCTATTCTGTCTATTAACAAAGCCATCCAAGTCGAAGTGTAATTCGTTGCTTATAAAGTTACTCTACGAGGGTGTAGTGGTCTTTTGTGTATTAGTTGAGGGTTTTCAGTGCCCCAATATGGCCATTCTGTTTAATAAGAAAGCCAGCCAAGTCGTAGTATGCTTCGTCGGTCTTAATAAAGTGTAAAGCTTGCGCACTACAGTCTCACCACCATTCATGATCATTTATTTGCAATTTTAACAAACATGATGGAGATATTCCCAATTCTTGTTCATGACGTCAATCAGAGGTACCCGGACATCCACCAATACTCTGCCTCACTGCATCAATCTTTTCAGGTGTACGTTGGCTTAATTATTGCACAGTATTTGTTTTAACTTGCAGTATATACATATTTTCAAAATTATTAATTACACGCTGAATGGTTGAGTTGCTGGGTGTATAATTAAGACTAAAAAGTCATGTAATTTTCTCCGCGTATTCACAATTAAACAATTATTTAAATAAAATATTTTAATAATTATAACATGTAATTACAACGTTAAATACTCCGTAATAAATTGTTATAGAGCATTCTCTACGACTATCAAATATTAATAAACAAATATTATCCAAATCAAAATGGCGGCGAAACAAAATCAACCTGAAATATAAAAAACACCCTGTATTTGTATTGCTTTTTTAAGCGAAAGCTTATGAGAGTGCAGGAAAAGCTTTATGAGAGTGCAGAAAAAGCTTATGTGTGCTAAATTTTAATATGCAATTTTTTTAATTTTAAAGAACCAATTTTAAAAGCAGCAAAATTTATTTATTTTTTGCTTATTATTTTGTACTATAGCATAAGATGAACATTTTTTCTGTGGTGAAATCTGGGATATTTTTTTAAAATACAAAAAAAACGCCTTATCAAACAAATGTAAATACAATAAAAATATAGTTAAATTAAGAATATTTTGCAACGGTGTGCACATTTTTAAGAAGTTCATCGCAATTTTCTATCTGTAGCGTGAGGTCTTCGCAAGTATTTTACTCCGAAATTGCACCTTCTTATAACCATTGCGTTTACGGTATCAATATTCATCTGTGATTTTTCTACTGTACACAAATTATTAATAATTGAAAACACTCATTAGGTAGCCACATTGATACTAGGTAAACAAAGAATTTGACGACTTTTGTGAGATGACACACAAGAAATATAATTTTCGTTAAAATGATTGAAAATTTGAATCCAACGCTTATCAATGTGTATTTTTATTATTATTATTATTAAAATTTTTCAACATTTACGTATCTTCTCAAATATGAAATTTTTCAAACAATTCATTTGGACGTTTCAATGTAATCCACTGTAAATTAGTAATTTCCTTAAATTGTTTACTCCATAATTCTAGATAAGAAACAATATTCGTATTAAAATTCATAATTTGTCCAATAAACCATATTTTTTACTTCTACATTTCCATTTTCAATTAGATTAATTAAAATAGTCTTTAAACGTGGTGGTATAAATTTAGAATTGATTCTATATTTAAATTTAAAAATAAGTATAAAATTTTTTGTTAATACTTCCTTCAATTTGCCGCAGTTTATACTGCATTATGAAGTATGTGTGCTGCGTAACCTACTCCAATTATTGACGATTTAATTGATTATTAAATCCCGAAAATACATTGTTTATTCCTTTGCTATTAAGACTTCCGAAATTATAATAGAATTTGTATTATTTGCACAATATCCCATTAACTTATTTGTTAAGTTATTTGAATCTCTTCGGCAACAGTGCTTAAATCTAAAATTTTTTAGTGCACAATGCACTGTTGCGGTTTGGCGCGTGTGCAATGCCGCCAATTCAAAACTAGAATGATATCGTCAAAATAAAATGATCCGTACGTAAAAATACTATAGAAACTAAATTTATTTTGATAAAATTTTAAAAGTGGGGACATTTATCTATGCGGGACGCAGAACAGTAATCCGGTACTCTCCCGAAAAATCCTAGACGAATGGTAACCATACTTTATAAGATATTTTTGTATTTTTAATTAGAAAAAAAAACTATCACATCCACTTTCGCTTCACTTAAAAAATTTACAGAAAATTCTCAACCTTATTAACATATTTTTTTTCTAATATTAAAATATTTTTTCAGTGGTAAAAATTTTTGCTTACACTTTTTCAGTAATAAACATTTTATTTTCATATATAAAATGAGTATACAAATTTTAGTATTTTCTAAAAATAAAGAAAGCATTTTCGTATTTTAATAATTATTAAATTTTAATAATTATTATAGAAACGATTTAATAATTATATAATGAATAAATATTTTCGCACTTCTGAGATTTGAAAATAGTTCTTCCTTAATTATAAAAAAAACAGATTTTTTTTGTTAATACCAGGTTTATAAGTTTAATTCCGCTGTTTGGTCATAGATGGCGTGAGTGAGCATATTAAGCTACCATGGGCAAAACTTTTTTATGAGTTTGACATCTGTCAACATTAATTAGTGCACATTGTCAGTAATTTCGTAAAACAACATACATTTTTCCTTTGGTAATCATGTCTAATTTTGTGCCAGAAAAAGAGCATATGCAGGAAGCTCTGCTTTTCTGCTTCAATTTGAAGAAATCGGCTGCCGAATCGCATCGAATGCTTATGGAGGCCTATGGTGTTATTGCTTTATCGGAAACAACATGCCGAGATTGGTTTCGTCGGTTCAAAGATGGTAATTTTAAGTTGTGGGAGAAGAAGCGTGAAAATTGGCCTAGGACGGTTGAGGACCATCAATTGCAGGCTCTTTTGGATGAAGACGAAACCGAATCGCATAAAATGCTCGCGGAGCAATTGGGTGTTACTCAACCAGCCATTTTCATACGTCTGCCGTGCCATGGGGAAGATTGGAAAAGTCGGAAAATGGGTGCCGCATGAATTGAACAATAGGCAGATGGAGCGACGCCTAAGCACATAGGAAATCTTGCTCGCCAGACAAAAAAGAAAGTCGTTCCTGTATCGGATTGTGACGGACGATTTAAAGTGGATATATTTCGAGAATCGCAAACGCAAGAAATCGTGGGTTGATCCCGGCCAACCATCAACATCTTCCCCAAGACCAAATCGCTTCGGATGGAAGACGATGCTGTGTGCTTGGTGGGATCAGCTGGGTATCGTCTACTATGGGATGAAACTGTCAATGCCCATTGCTACCACCAACAACTGATCAAATTTCACCGTGCTCTGCATGAAAACAGGACGGATTATCAACAAAGACATGACAAACTGATTTTCCTCCACGACAACGCACCATCGCACACGTCAAAAATGGTCCGAAACTACTTGGAGAAACTCAATTGGGAGGTGCTACCCCGTCCCGCTTATTCACCAGACCTGGCCCCTTCTGACCACCACCTGCTTTCATCGATGGGCCACGCGCTCGCTGAGCAGCACTTCGATTCTTACGAAGACGTCCGAAAATGGCTTGATGAGTGGTTTGGCTCGAAAGCGAAGGAATTTTTTTGGCGTGGTATCCAAAAATTGCCTGAGAGATGGGAAAAATGTATAGCTAGCGAGGGCAAGTACTTTGAATAAATTTGTTTTTGCTTTCTATGAAAAAAACATGTGTTTTTTTAATAAAAAAACAGCGGATTTAAGCTTATATACAATTAGAAAATTTTTAATGAAAATCTTAGTCAAAATTTATTTAATTTATAATTAAAATAAATTAAATTATAAGATTTATTTAAAATGTTCAATTATGCACATGCATGAAAATTGTATGCATATGCATGAAAATTGTATGCACATGCATGAAAATTTTATGCACATGCATGAAAATATCACATGTAAGAATTTTGCTTAATGCAAAAATTTAAAAAAAAAATAATTTTTATAGTTTTATTTTACATTTATTATATAAATTTTCATAATAGTTTATTTGCAATATTTTTATACAATTTTTTATATGCATTTTTATTTAATTTGGATTCGGAAACTAATAAAATTTATTTAATTTCTCTCTGAAAGCTATTATTTTTATCTGTAATTTATGAATATATATATTATAAAAAAGTATATATTAGTTTTACATTCAATTTATTCTGGTTTAGTTGCAAAAGTTGCAGAATTTTTAAAAAAATAAATATTTGCCTATTCATGACTGACTGTTGAATAAAATTGTATATTTGTGCATATGTTGTATGCAACTGGATTTTGACTTTGATGCCTATGCTTTTATATTTGCTCACATCCTGTACTATTGTGCGCTTTCCTATTTGGTCCTGTTCTATTCTATGCTGTCCTGTCATGTCCTGTCTTGTCATCGTATATCTAAATCATATTAAACATGAATGGTTTTATAGTCCGATAGCTTTAACCTAATTTAATGTGGGGTAAGGGTAGATCTGGTTCGAGAAAATGTAATTTCTTAGTTTACTCCGTCTGGTCTTCATTTTCAATTTATCACAATTTTCGAAACGTTAAATGTAAAATCCATACGTATTCGTATAAACTCGTTACGGAAACTGTATGTGTACACATAGATTGCCCGAACGAAGGAGCACTTTCTTTGCATAACGAAAGTAACGATAACCATTCACCAGAAATGTGTACCTTTCAATATGTACGGTCGTATCTACTATGATTCACATTCCCATAAACGTACGTTGTTTCTGAATATGAATAAACTCGGTTTTCTGTGGTCTCCTAAACTGATGGATGGATGAATGCTCCAAAGTTTGAATAGTTTAGATGACTAGGACACTGAGTTAACAGTAATACACCTAACTCATCTACAGAATCAAAAATTACTCTTTCCTTATTTCTGAAACATTTTAAATCCATCATTTACCTGTGCAAAAAAAGGGGGGAATGCATGCATGCATACACGTATATATACGCCAGAATACTGAACACTTCGGTGGTTAAGTTTTTTTATTGAACAAAAACGTAAAAAAAAACATTAAAAAAATCGAGAAACTACTGTTCTCAATATTGATGTAATGGTGCCCGAAAACTAGGTTGATGTGAAGTTTTGCACACCAAAGTACACCTTTTATTATTGTTGATTCAATGGAAAGTAGGGTGTTTTTTTTTTTGTTGATAGGAAAATGTTTTTTTCAAATAGGTGTGATGGGGGCATATACATTTTTAAGTAAATCGTACAAACCATCTCTAGAAGTAGTATTGTACTTTGTGACTTATTTCCATTTGGCTTCTAGATTTTAGAACATTTTTAATGCATTTTCCATATTAATAGTATTGAAATTTGCGTTTTTTTTTTTTTTTTTTGTAAAAAGTTTTTCACTTTGATTATATATATTAAATAAAAAAAAAGAAAATATTTTATTTCATTATATTTATGATTTCTATTCAAGTATAGATATTAAGGATAAAAGCACATTAAAACGATAAATAACAGTTCGGCTGAAAAGTTTATAAGATAACACAGCAAAAATATTTTTTTTTGCAAAATTCATTTTAATTATTCAACATAGTTGCCTTCGAGGGCGATACAGCGATTATAGCGATCTTCCAACTTTTCGATACCATTTTTGTTTGTTTGTTTGTTTGTTTGTAAGGTCCCTTAGACATGTGCCAGGGGCCACTTCATAGCGCCACGACCGTGAGGCCATTTGGCGACTTCGTAGTACGTGTGGGAATTTTTCTGAGAGAAACTGGTCTCTGGTTAGTAGTATAGAAAGTTGAGAATTTTGTTATATTTTGTGGAGCAGATTAGTATGTTGTAGAAAATTAAATAGGGGACTAGGGAATGGAGTTGTTGGATCGAGGAGCTCCATAATGGGAGGAATCCTGCTCGCAAAGTAGTTCTTGGTTATTTGGCATTGCTGTAGAATATGGGTGATAGTGAACTGGGTGCCACAGGATTGGCATAAGGGACGATTGGTGTTGCCAAAAAGGAAGTTATGAGTCAGAGCAGTATGTCCAATCCGGATTCTGAGGAGCTTTCGCGCCCAGAATTTCGGTATGGATGTTGAATACACTGGTTTGTTAGTGGTTCTCCAATGAGTCGACAAAAAAGTGTCGCTATTGGTCCAGTCATCGTGTCTGCGGATGGCTAAAGGTGTTAGTTGCCATTCTGTTAGTAGGCGAGGTAGATTGGGAATGACTGTGATCACTGGCCGACGGAGTGTTTCTCCAGCTAACTTGTCAGCACTTTCATTACCCACAATTCCCACATGCCCTGGCACCCATTGCAACTCGACACTCCTATTGCTAAGTAGGCTATGACGAATTGCGCTAAGTACTGGGTCACTCGATGGGCCACAAATGGCTTTAAGGGCGGCAAGGCTGTCGCTAAAAATAATAACGTTTTGTTGGCTGGGAATATTGGACGCAATTTCAATTGCCGTTTTGATGGCCCACAGCTCCCCGTAATATGGAGCTGCCCTATAAGGGAAGATTCCACAACATAGTGTGCGGGTGCTGCAGCCAAAAAGTTCGACGACCGCAAAAGATGTAATATCGGTGTCAGCGGCGGCATCAGTGAACAACAGTCGATGATGTTTTAATCCGTCCAACTGTTCAAGGAACAATTTCCTATATGTGGATGGATCAGTTCTAGCCTTCTTAAACCTGTCAAGAGAAGCAGTCACTTTCAACTTTGCTCCTAACCACGGTTTCCAATCTGGGTGTGGAAGGGAAGTTTGGAAATCGACGGGGAGGATGGATGAATTGCTTTCAAGGTGCCATATTAATAAGGATAGCGATGATGAATTCCTTTTTGAGCTGGGGGAGATGATAATGTTTTTTATTAAAGTGTGGAGTGGATAATTTGGAAGGCATAGGTTTTTGTAAATTAAACTTAGGCGGGCTTTGTGAAGATAGAGAAAAATAGGTTTTCGACCAGTCTCTATCAGTATGGATTCCACCGGAGATGTCCGATGTGCTCCACTGGCTAGTCTAATACAACGGTTTACCGCTGCCTCGACTAGTTTTTTCCCTGCTATTGGCACACTGACACATATAGTGAGGAAATAGAGCAAGGTCCCGTCCAAAAGGGCGTTGGTTACTCTAATTGCCTTACTTTGTCTTACCTTACTTTTGCTGCTGACTAAAATTTTTACCATTCGGAGAATGATATTAATTTTGTCAACAGCATTTTTAATCTGAAGATTCCATTTTCCTCCACGGGCAATTGAGATACCCAGGATTTTCATGGAATCGTTTGGGCGGAGTGGGAAGGGGGTTAGTGACGAGTCCGATAAACTACAATTTTTTTTCCTGCAAACATGAAGGCAAGGTGGGTTCGATGTACAGATAACCGCACCGTTTATGCTGCTCCAAGTGTTGATGTTGCGGATGGCGTTATTTATTTGTTGCTGAAGATCAGCACCAGATACAAGTATAAAAATATTGTCGGCATATATGTAGTGGTTAAATGATGATAGTTGGTGGGAAAGGGAGTGAATATATATATTGAATAGGATCGTTGATAAAGGGGATCCTTGTGGGATGCCGTTTTTCATTTCGCGTTTTGACGAAAAATGACCGTTGGCGCGTACCGTGAAGGTTCTACCAGTTAGGTAGGAACGTAGTAATGCCAATATTGCAGAGTCTACTCCCCACTCTGCCAGCTGTAAGAGTACCCTATGTGGGCAAATTCGGTCATACGCCTTTTCTAGGTCGAAGGACAACAGTAAACCACAATGTCTACGTTTGTAGCAATTGTGGATTGAATGTTGGAGTTCAAGTAGCATACTCAGAGTTCCTCTGCCTGACCTGTAGGCATGTTGTTGGGGATTGAGTCTATTGGCAAGCGCCTGGTTAAGTCTTGTAGCTAAAATCTTTTCCAGAATCTTATAAGTTCAAGGCAGTAATGAAATTGGTCTAAAATTGTTAGCCGAAGAATGGGAGAGATTTTTCTTGGGAACTGGAATGGCTGTTGCGACCTTCCAGCAATTTGGGAAAATAGATTTTTCCAGAATTTTGTTAAAGAGGTTGACAATTCTAATATGAAAAGTCGAAGATGCCTCTTTAATCATTTTAAAAGAAACCTTGTCCCTACCAGGTGTGGTTCCCTTGAAGGAATTCAACGAAAAGTTGAACTCCGCAAGCGTTACTGGTTGGTTCAAGATTAGAGTGGAGGCTGACGGTATAGGCGAGAGATTTTCCGTAAAGTATTGTTTCTTTCTACGACATGTAATACTAAGGTGGTTGTTGGATGAAAACGAGGCCCAGGACTGTGCCAGTTCCTCAACGATAGCTGTCGAGTCGGATATAACTCCATTCTCAGATTCAATAGATGGGATAATACCATTTTTTTGGCGACCAAGAATGCAGTTAATACCTCTCCATGCTTCTTTCGGTAAAGTTCGGGAATCAATTGAAGCGGTGAAGTTATTCCAAGCTGTTCGCTTGGCTTGCTTCACCGCTCTTTTGACTCGAGCAGTCCTAAGTCTCAATTCGATGAGATTAGTCATACTGGAAAAACGAGAGTAGTCTTTCCAGGCCATATTTCTTTCACGTCGTAATGTTGCGATTTCATAGGAATACCATTTTGGTTGTTTTTTAGACATGCCAACTGAAGAGGGAGATACCATTTTTATAGTACTCTTTCGGTTTTGCCTCAAAATAGGCCTCAGTTTCGGCAATCACTTCATCATCGGTCTTAAATTTCTTGCCAGCGAGCATTCTCTTGAGGTCTGCAAACAGGAAAAAGTCGCTGGGGGCCAGATCTGGAGAATACGGTGGATGGGGAAGCAATTCGTAGCCCAATTATTAACGCTATATAATATTCGCTGTTGATCGTCTGTCCCTTCTGGAGATAGTCAATGAATATTATACCATGCGCATCCCAAAATACAGACGCCATCACCTTGCCAGCCGACTGTTGCGTCTTTCCGCGCTTTGGATTCGGTTCGTCGCTCGCTCTCCACTCTGCCGACTGCCGATTGGACTCTGGAGTGTAGTGACGGAGCCATGTTTCATCCATTGTCACATATCGACGCAAAAATTCGGGTTTATTGCGCTTTAACAGCTCCAAACACTGCTCAGAATCATCAACACGTTGTTGTTTTCGGTCCACAGTGAGCTCACGCGGCACCCATTTTGCACACAGCTTTCGCATGCCCAAATATTCATGCACGATATGTCCAACACGCTCTTTCGATATCTTCAGAGTCTCAGCTATCTCGCTCAACTTCACTTTACGGTTATTTAAAATTATTTTGTGGATTTTTTTGATGTTTTCTGCCGTAACCACCTCTTTTGGGCGTCCACTGCGTTCTGCATCAACTGTGCTCGTACGACCAGATCGAAATTGACGAAACCAATATTCCACAGTTGACATAGCTGAAGCAGAGTCCGGATAACGTTTGTCAAACCATTCTTTGGTTTCCACTGTACTTTTTTTCATCAAAAAGCAATGCTGTATCAATACACGAAATTCGTCTTTATCCATTTTTTTTTCAATAACAAAAGTTGCTTCACTCAAAATGCTATATCTTACGAACGAATCGACCGATTGCTGTCAAATTTTGACAGGAATCATTTGAAGCATGGTGCTTTGTGATAATTAAGTCGCAAGAGGCGCCATCTAGACGTCAACCTTATAAACTTTTCAGCCGAACTGTTACGTGTATCTATATAAAATTTAAGATAGAATTTCATATCCAATAATATGACTAAGCAAACAATTAATTTAGGAATTGTATGTTAAATCACATATAGCAGCAACAGGACGACTATTTCAATCTTGATCTAATATATTTTTAGTAAAACAAGAAAGTATCTTTGATAGTTTTGTGGTCAGATTTGAATATTTGTTATGCTGCTTTATAAGATAGATTCTCATTTGTAGAAGAACAAAATTGCGGTTTACTTTTCTAATAATAGCTTATTTAAGGCAATAACTTTGGTTACACTTAAATAGTGTATATATATTGTCGATGTTAGAAGGAGTTTGACTATTTGTTGTTATAGTAGATAGAAAAGGGTATCGACACACTCTGGGATTGAGACTGAGATTTTTTTTGACCGAGACTGGATATCGAGACCGAAATTGTGACCAAGACCAAAGAGCAAAAACGATATCGACAGATGAAAGCTGAAAGGATATTCCCTTGAGAATTGCCTATAGTGGACAGAATATATCCAATGGGATCAATATATTACAGTTCATTAATGAAATTACGTTTGAATTAAAGTTTTCGAAATGATAATATTTGCGTTCAAGTCAAAGTTTTGTTGCCGATTGTCTGTATACTATTTCGAAGTAGGAAGAAATCAGAACGATTTCAATCGCTATAAATTTTATTTTCGGCTTGACCATAAACATAAAGGCTTTCAGTATTAAATCGAAATTCAACCATAGCTCCAGAACGGTAACCAGATTTAATTCGTTTGTCGTCCATACAAATGGTACATACCATATACGAAATTGTCCTTTTCAAACTCATAACTATTAATTCTACAGCTACATGGTTGAGATATGCTGTTCTTTATTGGATTTATAACCCTATGAAGGTAACCAATATACCTGTAGATCCATTTAATAAGAATATATAATGATATTTATGCCAAAAAGAAGATCCCCGTCTGAATACGATATGTGCACAGTCTCGTTCGTATGTTTCTGATTGGAGCCAGACCATCAAAAAGTGTACGACTTGTATACGGCATATACGAGTATATATTTTACGTAAAACCAAACAATTTAAGTGGATCTATGTTTGGTTGAGTGAACTTTTCATATTCAAAGATGCGTATCCGTTCTTCTATAAATAACCCCATGCTTAAGGCATATTTCGTCTTCGATTAACCCTTCCACAAAGCTTCAACATCATTGATTAAGTCAGCATACTTTTAACAATTTCACCTACATACATATATGTATATATATATTCTATTTTCGAATGTAGGAGTACTTGAAGCTAAAAAGATGGGGAGCTACGCGGTATTGTATCGATGACGATGGAGTCAAAGTTCATTTCATATAATAATCATTTCGTTTGATGGGCTTTCAGGAAAAATCATTAAAATTAATGCTAGATTATCGTAAAACAATAAGTCAGACGCCCAAGTTTATATATAATATATTCTAAATGATTTTGATTAATGTACTTCCTCGATTGTCAGTTGTTGTATGTATAAGTTTATGTATCATCGGTTCTAAGAGGGGCGAAATCAACATTTTATTGATTGACATTTCAAAACTGTTATGACAGTCATAGATTAGGATAAATCCTAACGATTGAATGACAAAGAATTAAAAAGCAATTTATATTTAAAGTTGAGTATCACAAAGTAATTTCATAAAATTTCTGATTTGGATTTTGGATCTTTTTTGGAATTTGTTCCAACGAATTTGGAAATAAATGAAACGCGAACATGATTAAGGGTTGGATGATTGTAACAAGAATGGAAAGGATAACAATAATGACAATGACTATAATATCTAAAGATTGTAACAAAATTTACTAGAAAATTTATATAAAGCTCAATTGGGTAATGAGCGGAAACATTTTCGTAAATTCTTTACGAAAATTTCAATAAAAACAATCTATTAACGGATTTACTGAACAAAGTGAATTGAATGATTTCTTGATATTGGAATTTATTTCTTGATTATTTATAATAAAATCATAGTACCTTATTTGGAGAAAAGCTTTTAAATTCTATTCTTTAAAGATAGATAAGAATTTATGTGCAAAGTATTTTTTTTAATCAAAGTAATGAAAGTGAACGAACAGAAAAGTGTTCATGCAACTTTTATTGTTTTGTTGCGAATAGATTAATAAAAGGTTAATTTTTCAAAAAAAAAAAACTAACCTGAAGTATGGTATCCTGGAAACAAGAAAATTCCCCCCCCCTTTCCCCCCACTTATTTTCTTATTATCAAATCCTTGTTCTTCGAACGATATTTTAAAGTAGTTGAAAGCTCTAAGAAATTACCTATCTTCAGTGGTATTTATACCCATATTATTCCTAACTAACCATAACTCATTAATAGCTGTATATGTTGAGGCCATTCCCATCCTTTTGCGTTATAAAAATCGACATACTGCCACCTGCCATTTACAAACCCAAAAGCTTATCCAATTAGCCCTTGAGAAAATAAAGTCAGAAAATATAATATTATTCAAATACAATAGTTGCCCAAAAACTTTTTTCGGGACTAGATTTTTTTGAGATAATTTTTTTGGCATATTTTAAGCTTTAATTCGGCTATTTCGTGACGGAATTTATTTTTAAAAATTCTCTAAAGTATTAAAATTATCAGCATGAAAAAAAGTTTTTGAGAATAGTTTGCTAAAAAAATGTCTAATGGCATCAAATCACTCGATCTTGGATGTCAATTGATGTCACCAAAAATATGTCCTGGGAACTTTTCACACAATAAAATCAAAATTTACTTTAAGTATAGATGAAAAATTGTAGTTTTTATATGGCCATAGGGCTCAGAATTAACGGCAATGACATCTCATTCTACAATATATTGAAAAAAATAAAAAAATATAGACCAAAATTCTCCTTTCCTCGGATACCTTCAGTCTTCAGTGCACACCAAATAGTCACTTTTCGCAAATACAATGACTTCTTCATAATCAAATTTTGGGTTTTAGAGCCTTATATAAGGAAAAATTTTTAATTAACGCATTTTTTTAATTAATTAAAGTTTTTAATTAAAATGTTTTAATTAATAAAAATTTTTAATTAAAATTTTTTTCAGCATCACTGACGAAACTTTGTTCAAAAAAATCAGTATCCAAAACCACTATTATTTTAGCACCCGATCGGCATATCTTCTACGTATGTGTTTACATTACTTTTACTCTTTACCAAGAAGCATCTGGTCTTGTACATATAAATGGCAATTTTGCTCCCCAAAGAATCAGGTACGTTACTTATGACTGTATATTGATAAGCAAAGAACTAAAATGCTCCAAAGTAAGGCGATATAAATCAATTTCAAAAATAAGGTGATAAAATTTAATAGAACCCATATGGACTTACGCAATAGAACTTTTGGGGTTAACCAGACATTATAATTTGTATCAAATCCTCCGAGCAATTATTAATATTTCCATCAAAAATCCTCCAAGCAATCATCAATGCTTCCTATTATATGCATAATATTATGATCCATTGCGACTTAAATAGTTCATGCATTTTCTGTTGCTGCTTACAACAAAACTTCATAAACGCCTCTCACCCATAATAATCCTCTTGCAAGAGAATTGTCCTCACAAAAACATGCAAAGGATCTTGAAAAGACAATTTCCACCAGATTTCCACCAGAAAAAATTAAACTTACACTAAATATTATGACGTAGAGAAGCATCGATGGATAGTACATTTTTCAAAATTACTCCTGTTACCCAGAGATTTTTTTGACTTTAATCCTGTCCATCATTCCTTCATAACTATTTTATTATGTTTTTTTTTCAAATTTCAGATTTTCCTGTCTTTCTATTTCTACCCTTATCTAGATGGGCTGGAAACTTTCTAGGGTCTAGGTTTGGTAAACCAAAGAACACCAGATCGCGGTCTTCCAGTTTGGTACTTTCAGCATGTTTTCGGTTTCCTGAATAACACTATCGATTTATTTTTGAGACCATAAATTGAGCTACTGGTACTACAGACTTTCTGAGCAGAATCTTCCTTATTCATACTTATTTTTACCCATAACTGGTCGCTTCCATCCTCATGTCGTAAACCCAAAATTCTTATGAGTATATTCCTCTCCCACGCGCACAAAAATTCGGAATGATTTTTACTGAGAATTGAAGTTTTTGAAGAATACATGAGGACTAGCAAAACTAGTATCTTGTACAGCGGCACCTATGAATTTTCGAGCGAAATTAATTAAACTATCTGAAGTAGGCTCTGTTATCTACCAGTTTCTTGGCTCCAAATAGTAAAATTATTTAACTATTTTTACTTACTCCGACATCGCCATTATTTTCATATGAGGACTCGTAAAACTTATATCTTGTACAGCAGAAGCTTCGAATTTTCGAGCGAAATTAATTAAACTATCTTCCAGGTGTATAAGATTAAATCCGCTATTTTTTAGTCAAAAAAAAAAACAACTTTTTTTTCATAGAAAGCAAAAACAAATTTATTCAAAGTGCATGCCCTCGCTAGCTACACATTTTTCCCATCTCTCCGGCAATTTGTCCATACCACGCCAAAAAAATCCTTCTCTATCGAGGCAAACCACTCATCAAGCCATTTTCGGACGTCTTCGTAAGAATCGAATTGCTGCTCAGCGAGCGCATGGCCCATCGACGAAAACAGGTGGTAGTCGGAAAGTTGCCAGGTTTGGTGAATAAGCGTGGTGGGGCAGCACCTCCCAGTTGAGTGTCTTCAAATAGTTTCGGACCATTTTTGACGTGTGCGATGGTGTGTTGTCGTGGAGGAAAATCAGCTTGTCATGTCTTTGTTGATAATCCGTCCTTTTTTCATGCAGAGTACGGTGCAATTTGATCAGTTGTTGGTGGTAGCGGTGAGCATTTACAGTTTCACCAGGTTTTAATATCTCATAGTAGACCCCACCAAACGCACAGCATCGTCTTCCGTCCGAAGCTATTTGGTCTTGGGGAAGATGTTGATGGTTGTCCGGGATCAACCCACGATTTCTTGCTTTTAGGATTCTCTTTTTTCCCGACTGTCACAATCCGATACAAGAACGATTTTCTTTTTGTTGTGGCGAGCAAGAGTTCACCTGTGTTTTGGCATCGCTCCATCTGTCTATTGTTCAATTCATACGGCACCCATTTTCCGATCTTTTCAATTTTCCCCATGGCACGCAGATACATGGAAATGGCTGGTTGAGTAACACGCTATTGCTCCGCGAGCATTTTTTCCGATTGGGTATCGTCCTCGTCTAAAAGAGCCTGTAATTGATGATCCTGAACCTTCCTAGGCCGATTTTCACGCTTTTTGTCCCACAAGTCAAAATTGCCGTCTTTGAACCGATGAAACCAATCACGGCAATAAAGCACAGTCACCATAGGCCTCCATAAGCATTCGATGCGATTCGGCAGCCGATTTCTTCAAATTGAAGCAAAAAAGCAGAGCTTCCCGCATGAGGTCTTTTTCTAGCACAAAACGAGACATGATTACCAAAGGAAAAATGTATGTTGTTGTACGAAATTGCTGACAATGTGCACTGATTAATGTTGACAGATATCAAACTCAAAAAAAAAAGTATGACGTGTCCTTGTTAGCTTAATACGGTCACTCACGCCATATATGACCAAACAGCGGATTTAAGATTATACCCCTGTTTAAAAATATCCTGGGAATTGTAACCTTCCTTTCGTGGCCAACATAAAATTCGGAGATAGCCATTTTTTAAGCAGTTCCGTTTTAAGTTCCGACATGGATCATAAAGATTTTTCACGGCCATGCAAATAAAATTCCTGGGATGACGAACTTTTTCTAATAAGGTCCAAAGTAGATCCTAGGATGGCTTACTTTTTTTTCGCAGTCCAAATAAAATTCGGAGATAGTAATTTTTTGAAGCAATTTTGTTAAAAGTACCGACATGGATCATAAAGATTTTTACGGCCAGCCAAACAAAATTTCTGGGATGACAAACCTTTTCTAATAAGGTCCAAATTAGATCCTAGTAGTGGTAACCTTTTTTCGCGGTCCAAATAAAATTCGGAGACAGTATTTTTTTAAGCCATTTCGTTAAAAGGCGGTCCAAATTTAAACTTATGCACCTAAGACAGTATTTTTTGAAGCCATTTAGTTAAAAGGCGGTCCAAATTTAAGCTTTTTCGCGGTCCAAATTAAGCTTATGCACCTGGTAAAGTAGGTACCTTTAACTACCAGACCCTTGGCACCGAATAGTAAAATAATCTAACTATCATCCCTTACTGCGAAACCGCCATTTTTTTCTTATGAGAACTGAAAAGACTAGTGTCTTGTACAGCAGTAACTACTAATTTTTTAGCGAAATTAATTAAACTTGCTGTTGTAGGCTCCGTTGGCTACCAGACTGATGCCAAGGGTAAAATTATTTAACTATTATTCTTTGATCTAAAACCGCCATTTTTTTTGGCAATACCACGGTCTTATACAGCAGTAGCTTCCAATTTTCTCTATTTTCAATTGAAATTAATTAAACTGTCTAAAGTAGGTTCCTTTAGCTATCAGATTCTTGGACTCAAATAGTAAAATGATTTAACTATCATCCCTTGCTCTAAAACCGCCATTTTTTTTCATTTTAAAAACTGCTTTCGTATAATTAGCCTTTTAAAAATGCTGGTTGCTTTCAATAGTGGGAATTTTAAATTTACGCGTATTTTTATAAATAGTTAAAAATAGTTTTTATTTTCAGTTTTCAATTATAAAGAGCAATTTTTTAATAATGGATTTTAAACAAGCTTTTCTCCTCCGATAAGTATGTCACTCGACATAAATATGCGGCTTACCTAATATCAATTCAACTCTTTGTGTTTACTTATGGGTGACTATAAAAAAACTAATTTTCACTAGCAAAATAGTTTCTCTTTGGTTTCGGATACTTCCAATATTAATAGTAAATGGAAACCAAAAGCCAAGTGGTTCTGTTAGATATTCATACGAAAGAGTTTGGGATTTTTTAATTAAATCGAAAAAAATATTTACAAAAGTTTTCATTCGTGTTTGTACAATTGGCTTTAATAGTTTGTTTTGCACTTCGTTGGACTAATTTTTTTGTTGCTTTTTGTGGTTTTTTTTTTGTTTGATTACTTTTATGTATGAATATATTTTTTTAACGATCAAAATACGAGTGATATGGCGGCAGTTATTACTCTCTCCTCGCTATATAAGTATTTACGAAAGCTTCTTTCTTGAGCTTTAAATTCCGATTTGCTCTTTGCTCTTTTTTCTGTTCTGTTTCCGGTCATGCGAGAAAATGATTAGAGATTGAAGTTAATAAAATGTTTTTTTTTGGTATAGTTATGCAATTTTAATATTCATGGAATTGTAGAAAAGTGTATATTTTTACACATTCGTATGCTCTGAAAAATCGTCCTTTTCCATTTAAGCTACGCGCTATTTGGTTACAAGCAATTAGAATTTTTTTTGTGAAAAAAACACCATAAACTATTTTGAAAATTCATTTGTTAAATTCTGTTGAAGCAGATGAATTCTAATTTATCTTTTTGCTGTTATTTTCTCATCCCTTTTATACATAGTAAGTTGGGGTAAGAAAAAAAGGTCAAGCATATCATAAATTGGAATTGTATGTAAAGATATATGCCAACATGGGCTGACCACTTAAGCTATAAGAATAATACAGTGGGTGGCAATAATATGCGTACAAGAGGGTTTTTGCTATTGTACGTACATATACTCATACAATAGCATCACTTTTTATGTTTTTTTTTCTTCTATTTATAGTAAGTAGAAATCATGCCCTATTCTTTAGGGCATGATTTCTACTTACTATAAATAGAAAATATTGTTATGTAAAAAAAACTCAACCCCATCTCAATAACCCCCTTTTAACGAAGAAAAAAGAAATTGCAAATATTTTAAGCTTTTCCATTATAACTTTTGTAAATAAATTTTGGATTTTCATTAATTTTTAATATTAATATTTTTTTTTTTTTTTTTTAAATTAATTTTAATGTACGAGGTCTGTTCAAAAAATATCGCGAATTTTGAATTTCCGCGGGTTACGTATATTTGATTTTCGATTTTTTGTGGCGTTATGTTGGTACTCATGTCTCTCACTTATGCCGCTTTGCTTGCACGTGTTTTTACTCGTCTTTGATTTTGGTTCAATTTTGACCAAAAACAGCATCGCATTAAAATTACTATGGAGCTTTTGGACTCTGTCCGCGACGACCCAAATTTACTCTAGAGGGTCATAACTGGTGATGAATCATGGGTTTATGGTTATGACGTGGAAAACAAAGCTCAATCATCCCAATGGAAGCTGCCGCACGATCCAAAACCGAAAAAGCGTTAAGGTCGGTCGAATGTGAAGATTTTGCTTACAGTTTTCTTCGATTGCAGGGGCGTGGTGCATCATAAGTTTTTGCCACAGGGTAGAACGATTAGTAAGAAATATTACCTGCAAGTTATGCGCAAGTTGCGCGAAGTTATCCGCTAGAAACGCCCGGATTTTTGTAAGAACAAAAATTGGCTTTTGCCATTTTTGGCCAAAAACAACACACTAATAATGCCACAGCCGCCGTATCTAGCCCCCTTGTGACTTTTTCTTGTTCCCGAAACTGAAGAGCCCCATCGAAGGAGGAGCTGAACAAGATCACAAAAAATGATTTTTTGACGTGCTTCGAGGATTGGAAGAAACGTTGGCACAAGTGTATAATATCTGGTGGGGATTACTTTGAAGGGGCCAAAATAGATATTCATGAAAAAATAGATAATTTTTGAAAAAAACACAAAATTCTCGATACTTTTTGAACAGACCTCGCACATTTGGATTTTTTTCTTCTTAGTTAAATGAACTTAAATTATTTAATTTCGAATTTGTTTTTATAGTTACGATCTAGTAAAATCATATACAAATTTTGGATAAATTTGTAAAATTCTCCAGAACTGGGGCTTAGCATTTAGAGGATAAAAGTGAACGAAAAATGCAAATGTGTTCACGTAACTTTTACTTTTTGTTGTGAACCATATCCTCTTTTATAATTTAATGACAGTGAAATACTAATTGATATGGAATCCGTACACAAGATTTAAGAGATTAGAATTAAACATACAATATTGCTAACTACATCAACTTCTAGATGAACATTCTAAACTTAGAATAGATAGGAACGTACTTTTATACATTGTGTTATATAAACCTACATGGACTTACAGACAAGAACTCTGGGAGCTCTACCACGTCTTCTAATTCCCGTCAAATTCAATTCGTTCAGTTTAAAATATTTCGTAAAATTGGCGATGCTTTCTTTTAGTAGATCTTTCCAATCCTACTAATCCCCTTGTTTAAGAGCTATTCTATTCTTCCTTTTTTAGAGTCATCCATTGACGCTTTAGGCGTTGGGTCATAAAATCTTCTATTTAGCTTGTTGGACCGACGACTAAGTCGGTTGGTCATTAAATTTTTTACGACTTTAAGAAGGACTAGTTTTTTTGGTGGTATTTAAAATTTTTAGCGATCGAATAAGGTAAAATCCGCTTAGAAAGGCTTTCAACATAAAAAATGAATGAAAAATTCCATTTAATGTTAGCTATTGATCTGACCCTACAGGAACCTTAGGAAAAAAATCCTAAGGGTCCTGTAGGGTTATACTATTAACGAATATTAAAACTCCTTGAAAGGCTCAGAAATAGGGTTCTTTGCGATTGATCTGATATTGAAGATATGTAGACGATCGACGATGATAACGCCCTCTCCATTAAGGTTTTTTTTAATCGAAAAATAGGCTTTCTATAGTTTGTCAGCCCTCTATTCATCTGATCCTAGTCAGTATGACTTTGTTTTGTTCCTCAAGATCAAAACCTACTTAAAGGGACGTTACCTTTGCACTATCGATAATATCTTATGGAGTGTAATCGAAGAGCTGAAGGCGATTTTAGTTGTACCTTCAGTAAATAAAATTTAATGGTTATCAAAAAAAAACTTCGATGGTTCCTTACTCCCCATAACCTTTCACGTTGGTCAACACTGTTATCTATATCTCCTGTTTAACATATTGTAGATACATATAAAATTAAAAAAAAATATATCAGTATGAATTTTTAAAAGAATTAAAGATCAGTTAGTCATTTGCTTGAAAAAAAAAACCATAAAAAATTCTTATAAAAAATTATTTTAATAAAAAAATTCTACTAACTAGAAATTAATTCATTTAATATCGTCAGGTTCATTTTGAATGAATAAAAATTCATTAGTTTCATCATAAAATTGTACTCTTTTTTTTTTAACTTAAATAAATGTTAAAAAATTGTTACATTTTTACGTATCCGTAATATTCATTAAATTAACTCGTTGGCGTTTTAAAAAGAGAATCTACTATTCTGTTGCGGTAGTTTGTTGGCTAGATATTGTACAGAAACATAAATGAAGTAGTGATCATTAAATATTCTGCAAAGAGTTGTAATGTGAAGAGCTTCAATAAAATTTCATTAAAGTACTAAACTTGGTCTTTCGACTTTGGTTCAATTCACCACAAAACAAACTTTTATTGTGAAATTTTTTCCATTATTCCCTACAATTGTTAAATGGTGAACTTTTTCCCTCAACCTTATTTTATTTAGTTTTTATTTCCTTTAGCTTTACGAAGTATAAACTACTAAAAATATTTTTAAGTTCTATATTTTATTTTACAATTTTTATATTGTTATGATCTTTTTTTTTATAGATAGGACTGCAATTTTTATCATACTCGCTCTTGAAAGTAGCTGAGAATAAGTACTTTGAAATATCAGAAATACAATGTTCACAATTGTTATATGAACGCAATTTAATAATATTTAAACAGAAGTTTTTGACTGTATTTATTTGGATTTTAAATAAGTTTTTAAACAATTATCCGCTCATTATTTTACAGTGAAAACTTTTATGCACCTTAAGGATTTTACCTTAATTATTTGTTTTTAATGTTTTCATAATTAAAATGTTTGAAATTTAAAAAAAATAGAAATTATATGAATTTAAAGAAAAAATCGCTTTTGCGAGGGCAGTCTGATAAGTCAGTGATAAATAAAACAAAAATGAAAATGTATTCAATGAAAATTAATTTATTTTTCTTTTTCTTTTAGTTCAAAATATTTTAACTTTTTTATACCATTTTTGTTGTAAGATTTTTACATTAATAAAACTCCATTATTTGACTGAACTTTAGTTTCTGGTGTATAATGATGGATTAATGTTTAATTAACAATAACGAATCAAGGTAAAAATTTATTTGCATTATTCTTTATAATGTCTAAACGATCCATTGAAATTATTAGAAGAACATGTTTTTGGTCAAGTATTGGCAAAGGCAGTAGAAATATTGCCGATAGCTTTCTTCTATCCAAAATTTTATGTAAGATGTTGCCTACATATTCTTTTGAGATGTTAACCATATCGGCTATTTTATACCATTTTACCCGACGGTTTTTAACACAATATCATAGCTATTATTAATTATTTCTTTGTTAGTAATTCAAATTAGATTTTCTGGACGATCAGCATTATTTGTGATCGCACGACTACAGTTAAATTCTGTGAATCACTTTTGTATCACTCCATACGATCGCAATGAGTATCCATAATACTTTCTAGGCTTGGTTTTAATTTCAGATATTAATGAAAAAACGCAAACCTAGGCTGATTTCAAAGGTCATCCAAAACTAAACTAATTAACATATGTTTATGAAATATTATAAAGCGTATTTAAAATTATGTTAAATGATAAAGCAATTATTGTTTTGCTAATATTAGCTATATTTTTTGCAGTTATCACTGACTTATCAGACTACACTCGTAAATGATCAGTA
Organism: Atherix ibis; assembly: GCA_958298945.1. Lineage (NCBI taxonomy): Eukaryota > Metazoa > Arthropoda > Insecta > Diptera > Athericidae > Atherix > Atherix ibis. The sequence continues at coordinate 22,145,070 of OY282607.1, forward strand.
TTGAAGAATTTAACCGTACTTAAACCTAAAGTAATTTCATTTTAACATTCAATAGTGTATCTATTACTTCTAAAAAAAATTATTATTACTTCTAATTATACAAGAAATTTAAGACGAAATTGAATTTTCTTAAAAAAGAGTATGGCAACAAATATTGGACCCAATTCGGACTCTACTATTATGAAACGCATGATTCATTTATGACCATTGTATACGAATTTTTATCTTATCGCTTCAACAGCTTACTTACAAAATGTATGAAGCTATATGTGAGTTTTTCGTGTAAGAAGCTTTGATACTTTTAAAGCTTCGTAGAAAAAAAGTCCTTATGTTAATATTTGGCAACAATGCGTAACCTCTAATAGTGCCTATTTCAAAGATGGCAAAACAAGTCTAGATTCTAGAACTCTTATTTTTTGTTTTATAAATAATTTACTGAATACTTACTTGATCAAAAAAATACATAAAAAGATACTAAAATATTAAGTATAAAAACAAAAAGTTTTTTTTTCTCAGAAAGTTGATTAAAAGTAGTATCATTTGGAAAGTTTATGTTCAGTTCGCAATGATCCTGAGTTAGAATTTATCAAATATGAGTTATAGAAAAAATATAAATTTTCTTTTGGCAAGGTTGTCTTATTCAGGTTACTTTTACCTTTCGAAGAATGTGTTAATATTTGGCAATGATGTATGACCTCTGATGGTGCCCATTTTAAAGGCGATAAAACAAGTCAAGATTTTTGAACTTTAAGTCTGAATAAAAAAAAATACTGAATATTCAGAGATCAATTCCGAATATTTACTTGATAAAAAATAATAAAAAAAATCACTAAAATATTGAGTATAAAACCAAAAAGTTTCTTTTACTGAAAGTTGATTAAAATTAGTGACATTTGGAATATCTGCATTTAGTTTACAATGATGCTGAGTTAGAATCTAGCTAAGAATATAGTTTGGATGCTCTTTAGGCGTCGCCAAATGATCTGAGTTATAAAAAAAATATTTAAAAAAATTTGTTCAGGTTACTTATGCCTTTCTATGAATGTGTTAATATTTGGCAACGATGTATGACTTCTAATGAACTCCTCTTTTCTCTTTTATTAAATAATTTTGAATACTTACTTATTTAAAAAAAAAAAACTAAAATATTAAGTATAAAAGCAAAAAAAGTTTTTTACAGAGAGTTGATTACAATTAGCGACATTTAGAACGTCTGCATTCAGTTTGCAGTGGTTCTGAGTCAGAATCTACCTAAGAACATTCTGAGTTAGAATCTAGCCAAAGTTTGGGAGGTCTTTTGTTATCGCCAAATGATCTAAGGTGTCATATCTGAGTCATAAAAAAAAAATTATTTTAAAAATTTATTCAGGACATTAAGAAAACATTTTTGTCGTTCTTATAAAAATAGTTTAAAAAATATAATCTTAAATTGAAAAAATAATAAAACTAACTTTAAACAAAGAGTAAATATGCAAAAAAATGCAGGGAAAAAAAATATTAAAATTTATTTATTTTACTGAAAAAAGTGGAATTATTTTAATCGAAACAGAATCAATTTATTAGAATTTGCTTGACAGCAATAATAATAAAAGATAATATCCGATTTAATTCTCAACTATTATTTGTTTATCATTTGAATAAATTATAATAAATATTATATCGTATCGATATACAATAATAACTATTAATTGATATAAAAGTATTTGGAAAATGCCAATTTAACTAAATATTTGACAATAGTTAAATATAGTTGAAATCTGATGTTTGATAAGCTAAAAACCTAAAGTTAAATAAATTTCCGCAAAAATGGTTAATTAATTCAATAAAATGATCAAAATGATAAATATTGAAAAGCTTCAACAACAAATATGTGTAAGGCATATACGGGCAAGTTGAAATCGTACTTGCCGCTATGAATTGGGACCTCAAATATACTCAAACACTTAACCATATATAAAATGCATAACAATTAGTCAGGATAATGAGGAGACTTTTACAGAATATTGCATTCGTATTCAAGTATTTATATTTATTTATATTTGCGTTTATCTTTTGGTTGAGTTTTGTACATTTTGCTATACCAATTAGACAGCAATAAATATGATACAGGAAATTCTATCAGATAAATCAAATAATTTTCAATGAACAAATAATTTATTTTTATTTGATTTGATTTAATTTACATTTTAGATTAAACGTACGGCATATAGTATTTTATATATTAAGGTTAAATTTACAGACTAGATCTTTTCTTTACAGTTGTCAATAGAACAAAAAAAAGGCCTAATACTTTCACAAGAGAGTTCGACACCCCAGAAAAATTAATTATATTTGACCAGGTTAAACTTAACTAGTGTACGAGGAATAATAAAAGCAGCCGAATCACTTTCGGAATCATTCAACGTTCGTATTGGTTTCTGGTAAGGAGGACAGACTTAATAAGAAGTCCATAACCTTGACTCAAGGATAATTTTTTTTAAAAGAATGTGTTAATTTTGAAGTGATCCTGAACTCAAGGTTACAGACTTCACGTTAAGTCTATATAGCTTTGAGTATTCGTTGTTGAAATTTATATTACATGTTGATGAGAAAGAACCGATACTGTGCCGACGGAAAGATTCTTGGACTACACATTAATCAAGGCAAAACAAAAAAATATAGCATTGGGGTCAATACCAAGTAGCGCTATTTGTCTACAGATATGAGACTCGAAAGAGTACAATCATTTTTCTATCTCGGGTCAACTATTGTACCCGGCAAAAAACATGTTACTGGCAAAAAACATTGGGGTCTGTAAGTCCATATTGGTTCCAGTACCATGTGGTTTAGTAATAGTTAACTTTTAATTCTCAGTTGGGACCCATTATCTAAGACTCATACGAGATCTGTTAAAAAAGTATCGCGAATTTTGAATTTCCGTGGGTTATGTATATTTGATTTTCAATTTTTTGTGGCGTTATGTTTGTACTCATGTCTCTCACTTATACCTACAAGTTCGGCCATTTTGAATAATTAGTTAATTTTTGACAGCTACTTTGCTTGCACGTGTTTTGGCTCGTCTTCGATTTTTTCCCATTCCAAAAAATGTATCAATGAATCTGCATCTTTAATTTTACAATTAAAAATTTGTAATAAGCAGATTTTTTAAACGGAACACAAGGATCTCAAAATATGTTAGACGGTAATACTAACCATCAATGTACTGTTAAAAATCGGACTATATATTTTATAATTTTGAGAAAATCTCAATATCACTAAGGATTCGGGATTATAAGGTTAAGATTCTTTGGGAATTGGAGGCCGTAAGTCCATATTGGTTCCAGTACCATATGGTTTAGTAATAGTTAACTTTTAATTCTCAGTTGGGACCCATTATCTAAGACTCATACGAGATCTGTTCAAAAAGTATCGCGAATTTTAAATTTCCGTGGGTTACGTATATTCGATTTTCGATTTTTTGTGGCGTTATGTTTGTACTCATGTCTCTCACTTATACCTACAAGTTCGGCAATTTTGAATAATCAGTTCATTTTTGACAGCTGCTTTGCTTGCACGTGTTTTGGATCGTCTTTGATTTTTGCCCATTGCAAAAAATGGATCAATGAATCTACATCAAATTTTGTGTGAAAAAAAAATTAATTGCGCGGTCGCATTCCGAATGTTTACTGTGGCATATAGTGAAGCTATCTTGGACCGAAGCAACATTTATTGTTGGTACAAAATGTTCTCAGAGGGTCGAAAAGATGTGAACAACGAAAAGCGTGCCGGACGCCCGAGCACGTCATCAACATTGATGAAGTGAAGAAAATAGTATTGGCCAATCGTCGAATCACTTTTAGAGAAGTTACTGAGGACTTAAACATATCGATTGGTTCGTGCCATTCGATTTTTACCAATGATTTGGCATGAGACGGGTCCCTGCGAAATTCGTATAAAAAATTGCTCAATTTCGACCAAAAACAGCATCGCATTAATATTGCTAAGGAGCTGTTGGACACTGTCCGCGATGACCAAATTTGGTCCAAAGGGTCATAACTGGTGACGAATCATGGGCTTATGGTTATGACGTGGAAACTAAAGCTCAGTCATCCCAATGATTGAGCTTTGGTTTCGGCGTTATAACTATAAGTTCGATTGCAGAGGCGTGGTGCATCATGAGTTTTTGCCACAGGGTAGAATGGTCAATAAGGAATATTACCTGCAAGTTATACGCAAGTAGCGTGAAGCAATCCGCCAGAAACGCCCGGATTTGTGGAAGAACAAAAATTGGCTTTTGCCAATTTCGACCAAATACAACACACTAATAATGCCGCAGCCACCGTATTCTGCAGATCTAACCCCCTGTGACTTTTTCTTGTTCCCGAAACTGAAGAGCCCCATGAAAGGACGATGCTACAATACGATTGTGGAGATAAAGACGATCTGGAAGGAGAAGCTGAACAATACCACAAAAAATGATTTTTTTTGAAGTGCTTTGAGGATTGGAAAAAACGTTGGCATACGAGGGTCATTCAACAAGTACTTAGCCTACAAAAGAAAAACGAAAATTTTGGAAAGCTAACAATTTATTTTTCCACATAATCTCCTTCAAGCTCGATACACTTGGCCCAGCGATGGAAGCAAAATAGGCCTCCGTGGCGACGATGACCTCCTCAGTCGACCCAAATCTATTCCCGGCGAGTGGTTTTCAGGTTTGGAAACAAAAGGTAGTCACAGAGGGCCAAATCTGGAGAGTACGGTGGATGGGGAAGCAATTCGTAGCGCAATTCGACCAATTTGGCCATGGTGACGGCGGAGGTGTGAGCCGGCGCGTTGTCGTGGTGGAACAGCACTTTTTTCTTCACAAAGCGGGGCCGCTTTTTCTTCAATTCGACGTCAAATCGGCCCAATAAGTCAGCATAGTAGCGCCTCGTGATTGTTTTACCCTTCTCGAGGTAATCGATGTGAATCACACCTTGTGAATCCCAGAAAACGGTGGCCATCACCTTTCCGGCCGATCAAACAGTCTTCGCCTTCTTCGAAGCACGTACGCCGGGTGAAGTCCACTGTTTCGACTGTTTCTTGGTCTCTGGTGTGTACCAGTGAATCCATGTTTCGTCGACGGTCACGAAACGACGCAAGAACTCCGCTGGATTGCGCTGAAACAGCGCCAAACATGTCGCCGATGTGGTCTCACGGTTGCGCTTGTTTTCCGGTGTGAGAAAACGCGGCACCCATCGCGCCAACAGCTTTCTCATGCCCAGTTCTTCGTGTAGAATATGATGCACCGTTCCTATTGCGATGCCCACAGTCTCAGCTATCTCGTGAACCTTCAATCGACGGTCTGCCAACAAGAGATCGTAGACTTTTTTAACGTTTTCCTCCGTAGCGGCCGTTTTCGAGGCACCTGGGCGTGGCTCATCAATAACCGACGTGCGGCCACGAACAAACTCGTTGAACCAATTCTTGACGGTCGCCATCGAAGGAGTAGAGTCACCATACACAGCATCCAAGCGATCTTTGATTTTGCTGCGCGTTTTCCCTTCCAAAAACAAGAATCTAATCACCGAACGATATTGTTCTTTTACCATTTTTGTGCAACCGACCGACACGCTCGCTTTCAAAGGCTCTCAAAACCAAACTAATGAAGGGAATCGACTGAAACTTTGACAGTAGGCTACTAAAAGAATGTACTGCACGATGTTAAATTTCTTTTGTGACAGCAGTTCCATCGGGCGGTGAGGCTAAGTACTTGTTAAATGACCCTCGTAAGTGTATAATATCTGGTGGGGATAACTTTGAAGGAGACAAACTGGATATACTTTTTGAACTGACCGCGTACAGTAGATGTAGGTCTCTCAACAGATTTCTTTCTGATCCAATTTAAAAAAAGACCTACAAACTTTCACTTCTCTAGGTTTTTATATGGTACATTGCATCCCCACATTCGTAAGTGCTGATAGACTTCCAATAAATGAGCATTTTAATTAATCCAAATCAATTGCATGAATTCTTCCAATAAACTGCAATTATCGTATACACATTAACATATACATAAGTGTACGTGATCATTTTTTATGTATATGTTTTTTTTTTACAAATATATTTTACAATGCATGTTTATTGATTCAAGTATTATTTGTGCACGGTTATTTATTTTATGAAATTTTTCTGACAGACTTTCACCCTACAAATGACTCTGTGAATCGATGTAACACCAAACCCATATAATTATGTCCTGTCTAGCGGGTGATATAGCATATATGCTGTAGATACCATTGACAGGATATGATAAGTAGACTATCTAAATGTAAAGGAAACCAATGTCGATAAAATATTGTAACTGAACAATTGTTAAATTAATGATAAGCAAAAATATTTATAAATGGAAAATAACCTCCTCTCCCCTCCCCCCACCATTACTGACTATCTGAAAAAAATAAATAACGAACTTTTCTATGTTAAAATTGAGAATAAAAATGTGAATGTTTTGTTTTTTGTTGTATTATTTTCATTGCATAAACAATTTATAATTGGATATTGTTATTGGTACGAGTATATTTGGATTTTATTAAATATTTAAAAATTTGTGTTTGTTAAATTGGAATTATTTTTAAATAAGAGTAAAACATTGGGAATTTAAAAAAAAAATTTTTTTACTATATTTACAAAAGTCCTTTTTTCTATAAATTATATATGTGAAATATATTGATAATTTTTATTTAAATTACCTACAATCTGTCCAGTTTTTTTTATATACTTGTGATATTAATTAAATGATACACAAAACTTGTATATACGAGGGTCGTTCAATAAGTCCTTAGAAAAGATGGATAAAAACTGTTTTTAAAAAAAAAATTTTATTTTTCAACATAATCTGCTTTTAGCTCTATACACTTTCCCAACCGTTTTTCCAAAATTTTTATCCCGTCCAAAAAATAGGATTTCGGAAGTTCTGCAAAATACTCATCCGTTTGAGCAATGACGTCCTCGATGGAAGTGAACCGTCGTCCGCCAAGCCATTGCTTCAGATTGGGGAAAAGAAAATAGTTACTCGGGGCCAAATCTGGTGAATAAGTGGGATGCTGCAACAATTCCAGTCTCAATTCCACAATTTCGGCCATAGAAACAGCGCAGGTGTGCACACGCGCATTGTCCTGATGCAAGAGGATTTTTTTCTTCTTCAGATGAGGGCGTTTCTCTTTGATTTCCTCGCTCAACCGTTGCAATAACGACAACGTTATTGTTTTTTCTTTTGTCCAAGTAGTCGATAAAAATGATGCCCTGCGAATCCCAAAAGACCGTGGCCATCACCTTGCCGGCCAATGGCACAGTTTTTGCCTTCTTCGGAGCCCGTTCACCCTTGAAAATCCACTGTGATGATTGTCTCTTCGTTTCTGGAGTGTAGTAGTGTATCCAAGTTTCGTCCACAGTGACATATCGACGAAGGAATTCGGCAGGATTGCGATGAAAGAGTGCCAACATAGCCTCAGAGTCCACTACACGATTGCGCTTATTCTCCTCTGAGAGTAAACGCGGCACCCATCTTGCCGAAATTTTTTTCACAGACAATTTTTCATGCAAAATTGAAGCGACTGTACCTTGTGATATGCCCGTGGCCTCAACTAATTCGCGCACTTTAATTCGCCGATCGTTCAAAATCAGATCGTGGATTTTGTCGATGATTTCAGGAGTAGACACCTCAACTGGGCGTCCTGAACGATGTTCATCTTTTGTTGATGAACGGCCACGTTTAAATTCATTCACCCAATTGTAAACCGTCGCAAACACAGGTGCAGATGTGCCATGAACTGCATCCAACTCGGCTTTGATTTCTTTCGGGCTTAAGCCTTTCAAATGGAGATGTTTGATGACAGTCCTAAACTCGCTTTTTGCCATTGTTAAGCACAAATAAATGCCGTTAACTTTAATCGACGATAGAAATTGACCTACGCTATGGATCGAGCTGAAATTTTGACAGCTTTCCTGTCGATAATACTACTTACAAAAAAAACCGACACTACGAGCTCAATTTCTCGGTTTTTACCGACACTACGAGCTCAATTTCTCGGATTTTCTAAGGACTTATTGAACGACCCTCGTAATATTTAATCATTAAAATATTTATGATATAAATTGTATATATACAAAAATAGTATTTCATCCTTAAAGAGAAAATAAATTTAATACCCTTCCTATCGATGCATTAATACACTTCTTCTCTTATAAGAATAGATATATCAAAATCTTTTCGTTTTTTTCCCTTCTAAAATAAAAACGGATATCATTAAATTATAGACCATAATAGTCTTTGTATATTTATGTACTTTATTATAAGAATATTTTAGATTTTATTAACTAGAAAAGTTACAAAATTAACAAAATATAAACATTCTCAATAATGAATAGAGTAGTTTTCAGATAGTAAATTTCTTGATACGACAACTATTTGTGGTTCACCTCAAGGGTTCACATTAAATAACAAATCTTTTTAAGTAGTATTTATATTATTTTTGGATAATATATTTTATTAGGATATATAATGTTAGCTTAGTAAAGGATAGATAGTTAACATTTATTATTTGGTTGTGAGTGAATGAACTGTACAGAATATACTAGTTAGGCGTATATAATTAAGATATTTTCAAGATGAGTATAGAAGGAATTTCCTTAATATTTGTATAAAATATAATCGAATAAATTCTATTTTGTCCATTTATTTTCAAATGTTAACTTAATCAAATAGTGACAATTATTTTTTTTTCAGGACTAGGATTCTCATGTTGAAGATTATTTTTTTTTTAAATATTAGATTTTTTATAACATTGAATGTTAAGGCTTTTTCCCCAAAAATCAGTATGTTAAACTATTCGATTTGAGCAATTTTTTCTTTATTTGTTGTTTTTGTCTTAGGAGAAATATTTAAAAAATCCTATCGATGTCATTAATGGTTTGGTCGTTACCAGAGTATTACCTCGGATAGCACAATTGTGCCTGAAGATGCCATGGTCCGTGCGTACGAATGCATATAAGTGTTGGCCAATTTAGGCCGCTTTTAGTTAATTGGTAGCTTCAAACGGACCAATTGTTGACAGTAGAGGTCCGAATTTAGTGTTTTCCCATATGAAAGCAGCTCATAGTGTATGATTCCTTTCCAACAAAACCTTCCTGGCCATTAGTACAGGGTTTGGCCACCGTTTGAACCGCGCTTTTACAACGATCGTTTTGGCACAATATTATCATACGTGTATGTGACCTAATTATCATCCCCAGTCAATATCCTTTTAAGATTGTCGTATGTGATCCATTTTTTATCCCCGGCATTAAGGCGCGGTCAAGCGGACAAAAGCGCGGTGATTCATCATATTTTTTTGCATCAATTCATGATTTTTTTGCTTCATCCAACATCGAGCATTTTTTTGAATCCAGCTTTATGCAAATGGTTTAAAACAGTTTTGCGGTCAATCTTTAGCTCTTGGGTGGGTGATGCTCTTACTGCTAATGTGCCGATCTACTTCGATCATTTGCATGATTTTGTCGGTATTTTTTATGACGGGCTTACCTTTGCGAGGTGTATCTTTAAAATCGTTAAACTAAAATTGCGCGTAATTGGCTGTGATAGAATCGGGACCATCAACACTATTCACAATTTCGAATGCATGAGAGTGGGTCGGCGTTATGACGGTGAGAATGGTTTCATTCGTTGTGAAGCAGTTGAGAGAGGGAGTTGGTTTTTTTTTGAGTGGTCAGCAAGATTTTTTTAACTACTACCAACAGAAAAACAAAACTAAACTATAATCACCAAAGTTATCATAATTTTTTATTGTTTTTTGGGGCTGTAATTGTGTACGAGATTTGGCTACGTAGTTCGGTGGTGAAAAGAAACAATTTTTCTTAATAAAGAAAAAAAATACATAAAAATACGCCATAAGCTTTTTTATTTAATTTTAAAATATTTTTAGTTTTAGAAAAATAAAAATTAAATTGAAAAGGAAAATTAAATAAATAAACGAATAAATAATAAACGGACATTAAAAAAAATTTAATATTCCCTTAGACTGACCGCACCGAGATGAAATTTTATTTTAAACTATTGCATTTTGGGGAATTTTAATCGTTATTATAAATGGTAAAATATAACAATTTAGAATTAAAAATAAATTATATAAATTTAAAACAAATAATAATAATAATAATAATAATAATGCGCACTATCCGAGGAAATGCCAATGTGTCCATGGAGCGCAAAAGTTCAGGTTCTTATTTATAATAATTCAAAAATCTAAAAAAAAAATAGTCTCATATTTAAGCATTTTGTTTTTGTTTTCTATTATATTTTGTGTGTGTGTGTTTTTTTTAAAATAATTATACTTATAACTTTTTAAAAAATCGAAAAAAATCGACAAAAACTTTTGATTTTTCTGGTGTTACTTGTTTTGTTCGGTTTTTAAAAAAATTTCTTTTAAACCGAAGAGAAAATTACTACGGAAGTTTAGTGTTACCATTTAACAATTATTATCAAAGATAAAAGCATCTTATATACAATAAATAAGAAAAAAAATGAGTAAATTTCGAAGAAAGAGGAGCACTTCAACTATATTTTGGTCGCGCAGTGCCATAGGGCGGTTGGGCATTTCCATTCAAGGCTCTCTCAACCAAATTATCGGTCCATCCAATTTTTTACCTTTTTTTTCTTCTCCTTATTTTTTTTCGTTTATTTTCTTTTGGGTTTTCTTTAAGACAGTTTCTTTTCCATTCTTTTCCTTTCTTTTAATTTTTTCATATTTTTTTTTACTAAGAAAAATAATTCTTTTGGGTTTTTATTTTTTTCTCGCCCATCCATTTTTGTCATTTCCACTCAGTCCCTATTCCTCGCCCTTTTTGATTTTATTTTTTGTTTTTCTTTATAATTTTTTTAAAAATTTCTTTTTTCTCACTTCTTTTAATTATCTTCCCCCCCTTCCCAACCCATTGATAACTTAACACCCTCGGGTTGTCTCCATGATCCCCTTCATGTGTTGGCATGATCTTTATATTCATTGTGGGTGTGAGAGTCACATATCACCCATGGTTCATGATGGGTGTGAGAACAAAATATCAAAACACATCCCCCCCCTCCTAAAATTTGGCCATAAAACTAGCATCAAGCATGTCCAGCTGAAACATGTGCTTTTTGAGTATGGTCGTCATAGGACCTTAACGTTCCTAAAATTTTTCATCCAAATTTTTAATACCTTTCCCGTCCTTTCCCACACGCAGGAAAAATACTTTTTCGTTTGATATTTTTCTTTTAACAACAATAAAATAATCCATTATTTTTAAGGATATTTAAGGATATTAGTTAATATGGTTTGGATTGTCCGATTTGGGTCAAAAATATACCATTTTGTTTTGTTTTATTTGGTGCCATTTTAGAGATAACATCGTAATGACCCTGTCGTAGAAGACCCGGTTCCTATTGGCAAAACACTCAACTAAGCGATTTTCACAATCTTCCATTGATACCAAATTTCTTATCACTAAGGAAGTTTGTCAGTATTAAAAAAATATGGTAATTATTTGGTGCCAGGTCTGGACTATGAAAACCTCCCAACCAAGCTCTTGGAATTTCTGACGAGTCGCTATATGCTGATAGAACACAATACTGCCCCAGTTGGCCAACTTTGGCCGCTTCTAGTCAATCGATTACATCAAATAGTCCGATTGTTGATAGTAGAGGTCCGAATTTAGTATTTGCCCATATAGAAGTAGCTCATAGTAGACGATTCCTTTCTAGTCCCACCAAATGCACAGCAAAACCTTCCTGGCTATTAGTCCTGGTTTGGCCACTGTTTGAACCGCGCTTTTACCACGATCGCTTTTGCACAATACGAGGTCTGTTCAAAAATATCGCGAATTTTGAATTTCCTTAAAATTCCTAACAATAATATTCTCTATGATATTGACATAATAAAATACGATTGCCTTTTCCTATTTCATATTTTGAATATTTTTCTCGAAATATTTTCATTATTCATATAGTTTGAAATTGGGAATTTTAAGGGTTGAAATAAAAAAAAAAAATATATATATGGAAATAAATATTAGGGCATTTAAATAGAACTAGTTTTCGTAGCAAATATTATTTATAAAATAAAAATTTTTTCTACTTCACAATAATTTTATTATAGAAAATATTTTTTTTTCTTAATGACATTAATTTTTTTTTATTTGAACTAAAAAACTAAAATTTTATTTACAATGCAATAAAACCTCAAGCAAAATAAAGGATAATTTATTTGCGAGAATTTATTTAAAATCTCGCCCAGCTAATACGGTTCCAGTGCTATCATCAATTTTTGGGACCCACTGGCAGCAAGTCCTTTATTGATTGTGAATATATTTGCGGATGGAAATTAGTGTCAGCTCTAGGATGGGATTATTAAAACTGCTATTATACTTTCCATGTTGTCTATTCTGGTTGCATTAGGGACTGTTGTAATAGCGTTATGTTCCTGAGTAGCCCTGCATTACACGAATACTTATCTCTATAAGGGATTTTTTCTGGAGGAACGACCAAATAATGATCAATACCAGAATGACCTACGGGTCTTGGTTGACCCGATGTCCTAGAAGTGTCTGGAATTTACAAGGTTTTTATTATATTTTTTTGACTGGGATATATTAGGAACCTTGTAAATCCTGCACGTACTCTTAAAGTAAGATGTGATACCGAGGGGGTTGGTAAACCGATACCGCAGGAATAGTCTATTGAGGTCTCTAGTATTTTGTTTTTGCATACTGGATATTTCGAGTCCTATCACTACAGATGATAGTGAAGGCTTACGTAGGTCTCATATCCAATAGTTAGGATTATATTTGTGTTGGATGTAGTTGGTTCAGGGGTCCATGCGATTGGAGGCAAGGTGCAGGCAAAGTCTACTTGATAGACCGCTCACCTAACAGTTCGGCCGAAAAGTTTATAAGGTTGACGTCTAGATGGCGCCTCTTGCAAAAATCTACTTAATCACAAAGCACCGTGCTTCAAATGATTCCTGTCAAAATTTGACAGCAATCGCTCGATTGGTTCGTGAGATATAGCATTTTGAGTGAAGCAACTTTTGAATTTCGTGTATTGATAAAGCATTGCTTTTTGATGAAAAAAAGTACAGTGGAAACCAAAGAATGGTTTGACAAACGTTATCCGGACTCTGCTCCAGCTATTTCAACTGTGGAATATTGGTTTCGTCAATTTCGATCTGGTCGTACGAGCACAGTTGATGCAGAACGCAGTGGACGCCCAAAAGAGGTGGTTACGACAGAAAACATCAAAAAAATCCACAAAATAATTTTAAATGACAGTAAAGTGAAGTTGAGCGAGATAGCTGAGACTCTGAAGATATCGAAAGAGCGTGTTGGACATATCGTGCATGAATATTTGGGCATGCGAAAGCTGTGTGCAAATTGGGTGCCGCGTTAGCTCACAGTGGACCGAAAACAACAACGTGTTGATGATTCTGAGCAGTGTTTGGAGCTGTTCAAGCGCAATAAACCCGAATTTTTGCTTCGATATGTGACATGGCTCCGTCACTACACTCCAGAGTCCAATCGGCAGTCGGCAGAGTGGAGAGCGAGCGACGAACCGAATCCAAAGCGTGGAAAGACGCAACAGTCGGCTGGCAAGGTGATGGCGTCTGTATTTTGGGATGCGCATGGTATAATATTCATTGACTATCTCCAGAAGGGACAGACGATCAACAGCGACTATTATATAGCGTTATTAGATCGTTTGAAGAAAGAAATCGCTAAGAAACGGCCTCATTTGAAGAAGAAAAAAGTGTTGTTTCACCAAGCCAATGCACCGTGTCACAAGTCGATGAAAACGATGGTCAAACTCAATGAATTGGGCTACGAATTGCTTCCCCATCCACCGTATTCTCCAGATCTGGCCCCCAGCGACTTTTTCCTATTTGCAGACCTCAAGAGAATGCTCGCTGGCAAGAAATTTAAGACCGATTGCCGAAACTGAGGCCTATTTTGAGGCAAAACCGAAAGAGTACTATAAAAATGGTATCGAAAAGTTGGAAGATCGCTATAATCGCTGTATCGCCCTCGAAGGCAACTATGTTGAATAATTAAAATGAATTTTGCAAAAAGAAATATTTTTGCTGTGTTATCTTATAAACTTTTCAGCCGAACTGTTATGTGGAATTGACGGATGGATTTCTTGATTGATTCATGCATAGAATGGTAGAAGCTAAGGTCCTTTGCCAATAGAAATAAACATAATAAAGCTCATGCGAAGAGGTGGAGATAAAATCCATGAGAAGGGGTGGAGAAAAAAACGGAAGATGTTCACGAGAGGAAGTGTAGATTCATCGGCATGAGGTAATTTATGCAATGTATCAAGGTAGAAAATGAGCATGCAACTATCTGAGTTTAGTCAGCTGTGCTGGTAAAATCCACTTCAACTACAACTCTTTATGCAATGATTGGAACTATCTCAATCGCAACGGTTGTAGGTAAACCCTGTATTATATCTTATAATAAAGAAATTTTCTATCCACACTGCTTCAGGGAACTAATTGGCGGTGAGATTAAGCTATCTCCCAGTTGAGTGTCTTCATGTAATTTCGGACTATTTTTGATACGTGCGATGGTGCGTTCTCGTAGAGGAAAATCAGCTTGTCATGTCTTTGTTGATAATCCGTCCTTTTTTCACGCAGAGCACGGTGCAATTTGATCAGTTATAGAAGACAATTCCCTGCTAATCCCACAAACCGCACAGCATCGTCTTCCGTCCGAAGCGATTTGGTGTTGGGGAAGATGTTGATGGCGTCGCTCCATCCGCCTATCTTTCAATTCATGCGGCACCCATTTTCTGATCTTTTCAATCTTCCCCATGACACGCAGCCATATGAAAATAGCTGGTTGAGTAACACCCAATTGCTTCGCGAGCATTTTTTACGATTGGGTATCGTCTTCATGCAAAAAAGCCTGTAATTTATGGTTCTCAACCTTCCTAGGCCGATTTTTGGCCTAGGAAAGTTGAGGACCATAACCTCTTCTTCTCCCACAAATCAAAATTGATTTTTTGATTTGTGGGAGAAGAAGAGGTTATGGTCCCCAACCTCTTCTTCTCTCACAAATCACGCTTCTTCTCCCACAAATCAAAACTGCCATCTTTGAATCGACGAAACCAATCTCGACACTTTGTTTCCAATAAAGCACTGTCACCATAGACCTCCATAAGCATTCGATGCGATTCGGCATCCGATTTCTTCCAATTGAAGCAGAAAAGCAGAGCTTCCCGCATATGCTCTTTTTCTGGCACAAAACTAGCCTTGATTACCAAAGGAAAAACGTATGTTGTTGTACGAAATTGCTGATAATGTGCACTGATTAATGTTGACAGATGTTAAACTCATAAAAAAATATGGCGTGCCCATGGTAGCTTAATACGCTCACTCACGCCATCTATGACCAAATAGCGGATTTAAGCTTATACCACTAGTAAGTATTTATTCCCTGGATATCGGATGGGAAGAGGAGTGTTTAAAAATTTGCAATTTAAACAAAATTAAACGCCAAGTTTAACAGGAGTATTGCCAGTGTTGACTGTACTCAAAAAAATAACTTACCAGGCATGCTTGTATCGGTAGCTTTAAACATTAATTTTTTCGATTGGTCAAGGGAAAGGCCGCGGGGAGAAGGGCGCCGAAATTTAATATAAAGAAGTGCTTTATACCCACCATAACAAGAAAATTCATTAAGACGGAACAGTTAGAGAAAAATGCAGATACCCAAAGTTGTTAACTTCTCTATGGGAGGAGAAGAATGAGAAAAAAGAAAGAACGGAACTAATGAGATATATCCCAAAATATATTTTTTTAAAACTATTAAAGCAAAGAAGGATGAAATGGAAATGAAGAGGAAGGTATAAAAATTGGGATTGGAGAAAAGAAAGAGGGTGAAGCAGACCCTCGACGTTCTTGGGAGAGACTTATCTGCTACGTCCATTCCTGGCCATTCCCCAATTCTTCCCATTGGCACTCATTCGACTAAATAATTTTGAGGTGCCCCCTATTATTCAGACGATGATCTCTCTTACCACAGAGAAATCGAATTTTCATATTGGAGTCAAAGTAAAGAATGGTTTTTAATCTTGGGGAACAAAAAAATGTAACACGACCTCTGATAAAGCAAATAAATGGACTTGAAAATCATTGTTTCCAATGTTTGTAAGCATTTTGAGAAGTTTCAATGTTAATCGGTGGTCTAACCCCACTTTACTGATTTTACAATTTCATCAATTTTTGATGTTGAAGGCCTCGCTGAGCGACCTTGATCTTCTACTGCTGCTCGGCTCTTCAAAAATGAGTTGTGCCATGCGATGTTTTCTTATATATACCGGAGCAATATTTCCGGTAGGCTTGGTAAAGCTTTTCGTAAGTCAAAACCAAACTGATCTATTTTTTATACAATAAGTAGAGTACTTACCGAATTATACTGATACTTTCACTGCCATCACCATAAGAGTAGGCGATCACGACATCCGGTCGCTACCCTACATCCGGTATCTAGGAGTGGTCTTGGATGCCAGACTTAACTACAAGGAGCACATCTCCAGCGTCAGCAGGAAGGCATCAGCAGTACAGGGCGCACTTTCGCGGATAATGGCCAATATCGGAGGCCCCAGGCAAATCCGAAGGCGACTACTGGCAACTGTGGTTACCTCCGTCCTGCTATACGGAGCACCAGTGTGGGCGAAATCGCTAGAGCTAACAACATACCGCAAGACAATGACATCAGTCCAGCGGCTCTCAGCGATCAGAGTGGCGTCAGCATACCGAACGGTATCGCACGATGCGGTCAATATCGTGGCATCATGCCCACCCATCGACATCCTGGCAGGAGAGCGGGAACGCCAACATCGTAGGAAGAAGGAAGAGTGGCGAAAGGTCCTCTGTGAAGAGGAGAGACCCGAGAGTCTTCGCCTCTGGCAAGAGAGATGGGACAACTCGACGAAGGGTCGGTGGACTCATCGGCTGATCCCACATGTTACCAAATAGGTCACTCGCCTGCATAGGGAAGTCGGGTATTACATCACCCAACTCTTGACTGGGCATGGATGCTTTCGGGCATACTTGCACAGATTCAAGAGAACTGATTCCCCAAACTGTCATCATTGCCGCGATGTGATCGAAGACGCAGAACACGAGTTCATCCAGTACCCCCTCTATGAGGAGACGCGGGTGGAGCTGGAGAGAAATCTGGACCATTCCATCAGTCCAGAAAATATAGTGGAGTGCATGCTGAAGAGCCAATCGGCTTGGAACAGAATTGCAGAGTACGCGGAATCCATTATCAAGGATCTCCACAGAATGTACGAAGAATAGGCCGCGAGGCGTCATAACATCGGAACAGCAGTAGCATCAAACAAGAACACCCCGGCGAAGTAGTATTTACAAAGAGTGCCGCCGGGGAACCATCGTTCCGGGAGCAAGATCAGAGGTGCAGGTTAGGTTTTAGCGAGGTAAAAATCCCGCATAACTCGCCTGGCATGAAAAACTTCCAGGCGAATACCTTTTGAAGGTTTCCCCCTGTACCTCATTAATCTAAACAGAAAAAAAAATACTTTCACTGCATATTTTAGAGGGACTAACCTACAGGCTTTGTGACAAGGAACTCCGCACTGTTGCCACATTTCTCTTAGTGGTGCTCATCTCTTTATTTTTCTCATATGTAAGGTATCTGAATTAAAAGCTAGAGACCGTTGTGTAATGCCATAACCATAAGGCCGTTCTTGAATTTTTCCAATAGTTTTTCTTGAAAACCTAAAAAATAAAAATTACTAAAGAAATTAGTAACTTATTTGTCAAAAATGAAATTTATCGAGAAGGAGTATGTAAATTCATTTTTTAATTTCAAGTAATTGCTTGAGGCTATGACTTTGACTGTAAGTCTAGGCGAGATTAACGTTCAAGATATGTGATTATAGTCTGCAGCGTTGCCAGATCATTTTCGGTGATGCTAGCCTTGTTACACCTTTTAATATCACTTATGCTTTATATTCAATAACATTAAATGAGAAGGACTCTTTATATCTCAATAGTAATAATTATTAACTATTTTATTTTTATTCCAAGGCCGTTTGGCGCCTCATATTTTGTGAAGGTTGAATTTTCTCAATTGTTTTTCTTGAAAAACTAAAAAATAAAAATTACTAAAGAAATTTTTTGGCATCAAGAACTAATTTGTCAAAAATGAAATTTATCGAGAAAGAGTATGTAAATTCCTTTTTTTAGTTTTAAGTGACCGGTCAGGGTTAAGACTTATGCTGTTGATCTAGAGACTAGCGTTCAATATATGTGATTATAGTCTGCAGCGTTGCCAGATCACTTGCAGTGATACCAGCCTTATCACTTATGCTTTATATTTTACATTATTAAATGTGAAGGACTCTTCATATCTTAATAGAAATAAAAATAAAGTGATTATAATTATTGAAACAGAAATAATAAACATTTTTGAACAAGTACAATAGTTTTTAAGGAAGTAAAAAATCTAAATGTATAAAATGCAAATTTGTTTGTGTGTAAATTTAAGTAAATAAATTAAAAGTATTTAATTCTTATTTATTTATGATAAAGTTTGGTGGAAAGATTTTCTAAAAGAAGAAGTTAGGTTCATTGTTATATTGAAAGCACTTAAAAAGGATGAAAAAGTAATAATAAATGTACTAAAGTGTAAGCATTGCAACTATTAAATCTTACTTACTTTAACTACGTTAGTGTGTCTTTTGTTGAGAAAACTTTATTAAATGGATTTTCTTCGGATTTAAAATTTATGCTCTTTGCATAGTTTTTTTTTTAAATTTTTTTTAGTACCATTTACCTTTTCTTAGTTAAGTTTTAAGTTTTATTTGATAGAAAATATGTTTGAAGAACTTTTTAAAAGTTAGAAGAACGAAGAGGTCAGAATCTAAGAATTAAAATGAAAATTCAAATTGTGCGTTTTTTTTTTTTTTTTTTGGTTTGGGTTCTTTTTATGCTAAAGTAATTTTTTATATCACCTAGAATAGTTAAGTTAAGTTAGATTTTAGTTAAAATACGGAAAGAGTTTGTTAGGATATAAGAGAGCAAAATAAATAAAAAAAATTGTAGAAAATAATAAAAAGGTTATGGTCGAAAGTTTATTATAATTTATTCATTATTCAACTTTTTGACTGTATTGTTATTTGCTTTTTAGAACTTTTAACAACATTTATGGTAACTTATTTTTATTATTATTTCACAAATGTTTGGTGACGGAAAATTTTAGTATTTTTTAATTGTTTTTTTTTTTTTGGGTAATAGAAAAATTTCTTTTTACATTTTTTTTGTAATCTTATTTTTATTTCTTATCAAAATACTTTTGTGTACTAATGAAAATAATCTTAGAATGGGTAAATTGATAAAAAGGGAAAAGTCTCTAAGATGTACGCTATTGTACTGAAAATAAGATAAGGTAAATAATATTTAAGTTTTTCGTTAGATTTTCATTTCAATTGTACAATACATTGAAAATTCATGGATTTTAATTGGAATTCCTTTCTGAAAGCTTTTTGTTATTCATTAAATGTTAAAATGAAGATATTTGGTATTTAAATTTTTTTTTGTTTGTTTTTTTTTTTTTTTTTATAATTAAACATTTTGTTATGTTCACAAATTATTTATAGCTGCTTAAGAAGCTTTGCTATGCTTTCTTGAATTATAAGAAACAAAACAGAAAATGCTATTTTTGTTGGAGGTTTTTTTTTTTTTATTTTATAATAATTTCTAGTTGTTCTTCTGATGTTCTGTTATAATCGCTAATCTCAGAACGGATTATTGAAAATCTGATAAAAGTTGTTGAGAGAATGAATAGATTTTTCTTTGAAATTGTGAATGGTTCTATTTTGTTGGTGAGGGGGTGGTGGGTGGTTGGGTGGTCGTTGAGAACATTTTATTGATAACAGGTAAGTAAGTTTAAAAATAAAATAAAACTTTCAATAAGAATATTATTAACAATAAAATATTTACTTTGATGGAATTATATTAAAGCTCACCAGACTGAAAACATCAGATTGATGATTGAGTAGAAAAGATGACAGCCATGTTAAAAGTGTAAAGCTTATTGTAATTTTATTTATTTTGTAATATTTTTTTTTTGTCAAAAGAGAAATTCTCTTTTTATTTATCTATATTATTTTTGTCACCTCTAACAATAAAGATACTCTAACTAAATAGTATAAAAGAATAAAATATTTTCAAAATTGCCACTTGTAAAATCCATTCTATAATCTGGTTTTATCCTTGAGCGTAGGATAATATTTGTGTACAATAAAAAAAAAAAACATATGTAAGGAAGCATAAAACTACTTATAGCTAATATACCATATACCAACCAGGCAAAAGAAGGAGAATAGCTTCTCTTCTTCTAGTTTTTATATATTTCTTTTTGTGTTTTGAGTCCTCTTCCATGGCTACTAGGACTTGTTACTAGATCATAAATAATGGTTTCTTATAATCTCTGGGAAATTCTTATATTACGTGCGGGTGTCGGCTTGGACAAAATATCTTGAACTTTTCCGCTAATGCAAAGCTACCAACAGCAGCTTCCTTGTATCCGCGGAAAATTATGATTATGTATGGAGCTGCGAGAGACCGACCAGGTGTGCCATGGTT
Organism: Atherix ibis; assembly: GCA_958298945.1. Taxonomy (NCBI): domain Eukaryota; kingdom Metazoa; phylum Arthropoda; class Insecta; order Diptera; family Athericidae; genus Atherix; species Atherix ibis. Next base: position 22,165,736 of record OY282607.1, read on the forward strand.
ATGCTCGTGTATTCGTATATGAAAATCAATGCGACAGGTTGTGGTAAATTAAGTGTTGAATATTCTCTTGTTAGCGAGAATTCTAGTCATCCTTAAAGGATACTTGTTTTCGAACATGTTTCTTATAATGTGAATTATTATCAACTTTAAATTTTTTTTTTAGTTATAATCAGGTGCTACTGTGATTTTTAATGCTTTTCATATTTAAAAGTGGTGGAAAATATTTGAACACATTAACAAGAAAAGTTGTTGTTCGCTTTTTTTTTATACCATAATTTTTATGATCTCCTGTTTTCCTTTTAGAATGAGAGAAAATTGACTAATTTTTCGGAAGGATGTGAAAAAAAAAATAAAATATGAAATTTTTTCTTGCTCTAACGTTGAGGGGGAATTATTTGTAATTTTTTTCTATGTGAAAAAAAAACTTTTTTAATCTATTTTTAATTGAAAAGAACACTAACATAAAAAATTTGATTAAATACTTATATTACTAATTCTTGATAAATTCTATTTCTTCTCCGGAAGTTCAAAAGCATCCTTCCGCCTACATACTATTATAAGTTATTATGCATTGTTTTCTTCCCTAAAATGCAATTAAAATTAGTTTTCTCAAAAATATATCCTTATTGAGTCCCACAAGGCAATATCTTTTTTATATGAGGGGACCTTATCTAGACATAAGTTAAAATTGGAATTAACAATCATTTAAAATTTATAATAAACAGTCAACTTTTAATGTATAAATTTATAATAAAACCTATTTGGACTTATGGAATTGAATTCAATCCTTATAATTTCAGATACTCCGCATAATTGTTGGTGCTCCATTTTATGTCAGTCGTTATGTATTCTTCAAAAAGTTGAGTATTTAGAAAAATATACTTTTAGGCGCGTTTGAGAGAAGGATTTTCCAAAAAAATCTTTGGCTCACTACATGAGTATAGGACTCGCCTACAGTCATTTTAATGATGAGATCATAGAACGCTTCTATGAACGCTTGGTTATTGCTAAAATTAAGCTTTATAGTGATTGTAGTGGATCTCAGAAAACCAAGTAGGTCCTTCTTCTGGTAAAGGGACGATTGGTAATGGCAAAAAATATACTGGAACTGTCAAAATATTGTTGAAAATCGTAGCTCAAGTAAAGAATATCTGGAGATCGTTGATTAATCAGATCAAGATCGGACTCCTGATTGTTGTGTTGTGGTAGCTTTGTCGATGGCACTGATGACGTTTCGTCAAATGACTGGCAAAACCAATCGAATGGTCGTGCTGTGTGCATAAAAATGATGTCATAGACAGCATGGTACGATCGTACCTAAGAAAGTTAGACCGTGAAGGAAGTCAGTTCAGAAATGCAATCCGATTGTTGGGTTTGTCTAGTTAAGTTTTGCGATTGATCGATTTTACGGTTTATTATAAAAAAGTAAAATGATCTTAATAATCCTATAATTTTTTAAAAATAATAATATTCAATAAGGGTTTTAAAAAATAAGTTAATGCCAGTAGACAAAAAAAATTGATTAAAAACAACATAAAATAATTTATATTTTTATAAAAAAATACATCAAAATTGAAAAGATAAAAATTGGAATTCAAAAATTTGAAACCCGTATTCTTTATAGAAAAATAATAAAAAAAAATAAAAAAATTTAGAAAAAATAAATATTGATCCTCCCTGATAAGATCGAATAAATTGACTTTTTTTGTTTATATAAAAGAAAATAAAAGAAGAAAAGGAAGAAGATGGATTTTTCGCTATCCGCAGTTTCTACGCACGCTCTACTTGCATTTGTCCTAAGAGGTACCCAAGCCTATTGACCATAGCCTCCCCTATAATCACTTTCGTGTGGTCATAGAGAAGGACATTTTGCGACTTTCTTTTTTCTATTTACCCACCCTCAAGGTTAAGCTAAGCATATGGTATGTGTGGATTAAAATAGGAAAATTTTTCGATGGCACTTATTGAAAAGCATGCGAAACCTTCCAACATCTGCACTTTGAGTGCGCCCTCGCCGAACTCTAGACTACGCTCAATAGTCAGTGCCCATTATTGGCGGTCCTTAGACTCCTGACAATGTCAAACCAGTTCGCCAAAAACTGGGGGGCTCCTGACCATGAGTTCGCATTTAAAATAGGTTACTCTGAATTTGGAGCGATCTTCCTTTTGCCTACCAGAATTTCAGAGCTCGAATCCCTAAAGCACTGTGAGGCTTTTTGTACCACTGTGAGGCTTTTTAGGGGAATCGTATCAATTGCATGATGGTACGGTTTATTCACTATCGGATATCTACTTATGGCCTTTGTTAGCCACTTGCCATGATTGGGACGATAAGCTGGTATATACTTAACATGCCGCCGCGAGGCGTATATGCCAGTTTGTCATCCCAATGGAAAGCGTGCAACAACAGCAGAATCATCTCTCGAAAATAACCTGAGAGTACAATAGTACGACACGGTACTCCAAATATATTTTGACCATGGAGTGTGGTAATGCGGAATTGGGGACAGGCCAGGGAGTGACGGACCAGCTAGGTATCTCCCACAAACGTCAACGGTCGACTTCACCTTTTTTTTTCTCTTTTCTTTATTTTTTGGGGTTATTTTCTTTTTTTTTAAATAATTTTTTTTTATTTCTTTCAATTTTTTGTTGATGACCTTTTTTTTCCTTCCGAATTTTTATGACTTCCCTTTCAAATCCTATTTCATCCCCTGTTAGCTTCGTTAACTTTTCTTTAGTTCCTTTTTGTAATTTTTCCTTTTACCAAAAATTTTCGTTTCAGTTTATATTTTTATATTTATCTCCAAAAACACTTATCGACACTTGTCAGGTGAAAGAACGCGGATGTATGTGTACTCTTCCATATCATTACTCTACGATATTGCTAGGTTAACTTATCAAACAGATGATTTTTGAAGTCTTTGGTTAAAAATGTCTAAAAACTATAAATATTTTTGGAAAAATATATAAAATTTTTATTTGATTCTATAAATCAATTCTTACCATTTATTTTTTTAAAATTATTTTATATAAATATTGGTTACGGCTATGTTTTAAGTGATCCATGTCAGAGCTCCAAAATTTAAATTACTTTTCCATGCATCTCGGCTGGTATCTCGCTTTTTTAAGGCTGCAACTGACGTAGGTTTATAGACGAGGCGTCAAATTGCACGATCTAGAGGCGTCAAATCGCATGATCTAGGCGGCCAACTTCCGATAAATTGCTCACCGACCTCATCTCTGAATATGTCCACTGTTTCGCTTACTGTATAGCATGTAGCACAGTCTTGTTAAAAACAATTGTCGACCAAATGCAGTTCTTATATTTTGAAATATGGACCGATGATTCTACCCGGCTATAACCGCACCAAACAGTGCATTTTTCTGGTTGCAATGGCAGTTATTATTTTGCCTGTGGTTGTTCATCAGACCAAATGTCACAATTTTGCTTCTTCACATACCCAATCAACCAGAAATGAGCTTCGTCGATGAATGAAATTTTTTGGTAAAAAAAAGGATATGCCTTGGCATGGCAGGTCATCCGGTTTTAGTTCTTGCATGAGCTGTATTTTATACGTTTTCAGACCAAGATCCTTGCGTAAAATTGTCCACATAGTCGATTAACACAATCCCAATTGCTCTGTATGCACTCTACGCATATGTGTTCATAGTTTGATGTCAAATAGCGTCAAATTACTGCGAAATTTTGTTACTATGACTTGAATTGCTTGGTCAAATTGCATGAAACACATTTTGGTCAAATTGCATGAAATACATTTTTCACAGAGCACAAATTTTGATAATAAAATTTAATAATTTGTAAGAATTTTTAAGGTGTAAGTATTTACATGATGAAAAGCCGCCAATGCAAACTAAGCACTTTTGACTTTGACACATGTCACGTGTCACGCATTATCTGTCAAAAATAAAACATAAAAAACCAAATCAACACAATTTTCCAGAATAGTTTTTTTTTATAAATTACAATATATTTCCTAAATTTATCCAAATAATACGAATAAATTTGAAGAAAATCAATTTTTTTTATAAATATTAATTTGTGAAAAATGGAAAATCTTTTCTTTTTTCTGCTCTAACAAATTGATATTAATTTTAGTGCATTTACCCCTTATAACAAACGGAAAAATCAATCAAAATTTTATGTGATTGTAAAAAAAAAAATACAAAGCAAAAATAAAAAAAAATATATTTATTAGTAAAATTAAATAAAATTTCATCAATTCAAGGACTATTTCCAAACTAATGATGACCTTTAAGAAAATTCGGTCATGTGGAAATCTTTATAGCAAATATGAAACGTTATTTGTTGTTATCATTGTTTTTGGTATTGATAAAAAAAAAAGAAGTTGAATAGGTACGATTTGCTTAGATTAATCAAATTAGAATGAACATGAATAACATATGAAGAAAAGAATAAGGCGAAGTCTTTATTTATAAGAGGAATTGTTTAACTACGAGTATCAGGGGTATGGGACACCTTTACATTTGAAACGAAAGGGTAAAAAAATTGTATTGTGTTATTGTATGCGGTGATCATTGACTGATAAGTGATTGGAAAAAGGAGTTCGAACATCAAGGGAAGCGTAAAATTTGCTCATGCAGAAGTATCTTTTGTTCTGGTATTGGACAAGATGCGATAAAGCAGAAGGAAATATTCTGGAACTGATGCTGGGAATACAATAGGATTTGGCTATACTGAAAAGAATCGCAACAATAGTATTTTAAGAGAGGGGTCACAATCTCTTTATTTCTATTACTATCTTTCTAATATTATTATTAGTATTTTTGTAGCATATATTTTTAGAAGAATTTTTATATAGCCATCCATGCATGTTAATCAGTAGATTTGTACTTATAAACGCATCCTTCTTTCTACAATATCTTCTGGCAATCATCATTATTTATATATCAGTCTAGTAGGCCCTTAAGCAAAAAGCATATTTTCCGATTTCTATCAACAATTCATATCACAGGATCAACATTATTAATATCTATCATCCTCTCATAAATACACACTTTGTGAATTTTATTTCTACTTGCTGATATTATTACTTCAAGGATTTCGTAAAGATTATTAGTTTTCCTGTAATTTAAGACATCGCAATTGTAATCCGCTTATTTACATTCATACAAACATTTCCAATATTTATTTATATACGGCTTCCACCTTTTCTTTTCGATCAAGTTTTATTGTTCCTATTTATATGAGCATTTTGATTATTCCTTATTATCCTGAAAATATTATATTTTTAATTGAGAGATTTTCTTTATAACATATTCTATTATTACTATATGGAATATGTGAATATTATTGTTTTGTTAATGAGGATAAGAGGATTAATGATGTTCATTTTTCAATTGTACCATTAAATTTTAATTTGGTAATATGAATTTAGCCCCTCCCCCCCTCCAAAAAAGGAAGAAAACCAACTTCAAAAGTAGGCTTTGTAGGTTAAATAGCAATTTTTCCGGAAAATTTTTTCTTCCGTTTTTGTTATAATGGAATTTTTTTTTAATGGAAATTATTAAGAAATTGTCAGATATTGCCTATTTAGAACTTATTGAGAATGTTTTTTTTTTAATGTAGATAGTATTTTTGTATGTTTATTTGGAGACTTTAAAAAGTTTCTAGAAAACTTGTGAAAGGAATTTTTTTTTAACAAGAATTTTATTCTTTCTTCGGTAGCTATATCCATGCTTCGTAGCAGTGCTCAGGAGCTTCAAGTGGAATCGCCTTCAGCTTCTTGGTTATACTCGTTTATCTATTGTTGATAGTATTAAGATGATATTATTTTAAGCGTTTGTTGCTGCGGAGGACCAAAAAAAAATACTTACACATACTGATATCAGATGAATATGGAGACTGGGAAAAGACAGCAATACTTTTTTCCGAAAAAAACTTCGTTGATGGAAATGGTCGTGTAATAAGGGGGTGTTGCTATGGTAATGCATTTACGTATCTTCAATGTTTAATTAACCCTGAAGAATCCTATTTCTTAACTTCTCAAGAAAAAAATTAGTTGTCCTGGAAGCATAATTATTTATTGGTCGAAAAAGTTCGTGGTGTTTATGAGTAAAACAGACATGCTTAAGTTTTTGAGTAAAAAATTATCGAAAATATTTTACTATTTTTGCTGCAGAGTCATGATTCTATCGGCACAGAATTTCTGTAGTTTTTTGTTAAAAAACTGAATCGAATGGTTTTTATAGGCCTATCATGAAGGTAGAAATAAGTAATAGTTTGTGTGAATGCATACATTTTTTTTAAAAAGCCTTTTTAATTTTTGACCAGTCGTCAAAGATATGTGTGGTCGAGCTTTATTGTGGTAGAAAACGATACCCTTCCTATTGATCAATTGTGGCCATTTTTTCTCAATCATTTTGCGTAATATCTGGAGTTGCTTACAATTCCCTTTCATTTCTACCATACACCCAACATAACCTTATCAATACTGACTTTAAAATTATTTGTGATATTTCATCTCTCTTTTTTCATTACCTCTTTCAGATAATATTCTTGTATTTTGCCCATTTTTCATTGACAGTTATGCTGGGCTTCAAAAATGGCTCGATTTCATTGCGCTTCAGCAGCGTGTCGCATATATTAAGTCGATCCATTTTGATTTTCACACCTAATACATGAGGTAACCAAACATAGTGTTTTTTTTAACCTATCTTAAAATGGTTTGGTGATGAATGAATTTGTTAGCTATAACATTACTGCTGATATGGAATTTTGATAATTTTTTTTCGAGAATTGCATCCCTTTTTTCCAGAACGGGACAAATTTTTGAGCAAATCATTTGCATGCTACTGATTTTGATACATACATTTTTTTACAAACTTCCAATGCGTTGTCTCGTTTGTCAAAGTGTTATTCAAAAATAAAGCGAATTTTTTCTTATGTCAAAGATTTTTCAGCATGCACAATTTCCACTTTGACGCTTTGTTTATGGATCATATTCAAAAATGCATAATTTATTATAACTAAAGATCACAAAACTAAAGTAGTCTGGATTATATTCGATTCTATCAAGAAAGTCAACGCATATATTCTTCCGATTGTCTTTCTGTTAAATCATGAGTTTTTTTTCAGGACCATCTTGGCTATAGTTTTCTTATAACAAAATTTTGAGTAAAAATTTTATGAAAGCTAAAACATTTTAAATTGAGTTCACTACTCATCAGATTCAATGTTAACAGATAAGAAATTATAGCTCCGAAAGACTTAATTCATTATCCTTTTTGCTGTCAGGGGTCGCAGTCGATAACAACAAGGAGGAAGAAATGCTCGCCTGCCTGCTGGCAGTAAATTCTGGTCATAATATCGAAGCTTTTGCTAAACAAGACACTAGTTGTGCCAGTCCTCATATATACTTCATGGAAACTTGGGTCTTCAGCAAAAGCCATTGCGAATTCTTCTTCGTAATCGAGAGGAGGATCCTCCAAAAAAAATTTGGGCTCCATAAGAAGATGAACCTTTTTAAGGACAAAATCCTGGAGCTTTGCCATGACCGCTCAGTTATGAACAAAATTTATCTCTATAGGTTATGGTGGGCTGAACACTTAATCCGCATGGATGAAGAGGATCCTGCCCAAAAGTCTACCAAAAAACAAGGTAGGCCCTGTCTTTGATGGAGTAACGGTATTAGCCATGATCCCAATAATATGCTGGTTGTGTCGAACAAAAAGGCCACGATGCAAAGCCGGATCGTCTTGAGTTCTTTGATTTTGCAGGTCTAGACTGGACTTCTGGTTGTTGCGCCGTTGGTGATGATCATGGTAGATATTGAAGGCACCACTGAGAAAGGTTTCTGTTTTACTGCTCCTTGGCCCTTCAAAAATGGTTTTTTACCACCAAAAAGGGACTTATTCTTATTGCAGTTTTTCGTAAGGGAGACTCACTAATTCGATAAGCTTAACATATCGTTGCTCAAAATTTCGCTATTTTTAATGACGCTCTATAGGATTGCCTAGTTAAACGGATGAGATTGTTACTTTTACTGCACGTCTAGGTAAAACTAAGGGCCTCTCCGCTATAATACCACCAGAATGGTCTCATTGATATAAGTATCTTTATTTTTCTACTCCATATTTCCAAGCAAAAAATTATTGATTCAAACAATTCATAAAAATTTCCTTACTTCCTAATAGAATTTTTCTTTTTTTTTTCAAATAATTTTTAAATTTTCACTTCCAATAATTAAAAGTTTGTAATTTTTTTTTATTTCAATGTTAATTTTTCCCAAATTGATAGGAATTATAATTAAAAAAAAAAAATGTACACAAAAAATTCCTTTTTCCAATTTTCCAATTTATTAACTAATTAATTTCAAAAGCTTTATAATTTCTAATAAGATACGAGGGTCGTTCAATCAGTCCTTAGAAAATCCAAGAAATTGCGCTCGTAGTGTCGGTAAAGATTTATTTTTGTAAGTAACCTTATCAACAGGGAAGCTGTCAAAATTTCAACTCGATCCATAGCGTAGGTCAATTTCTATCGTTGATTAAAGTTAACGACATTTATTTGTGCATAACAATGGAAAAAAGCGAGTTTAGGGCTGTCATCAAACATCTCCATTTGAAAGGCTTAAGCCCGAAAGAAATCAAAGCCGAGTTGGATGCAGTTCATGGCACATCTGCACCTGTGTTTGCGACGGTTTACAATTGGGTGAATGAATTTAAACGTGGCCGTTCATCCACAAAAGATGAACATCGTTCAGGACGCCCAGTTGAGGTGTCTACTCCTGAAATCATCGACAAAATCCACGATCTGATTTTGAACGATCGACGAATTAAAGTGCGCGAATTAGTTGAGGCCACGGGCATATCACAAGGTACAGTCGCTTCAGTTTCGCATGAAAAATTGTCTGTGAAAAAAATTTCGGCAAGATGGGTGCCGCGTTTGCTGTCAGAGGAGAATAAGCGCAATCGTGTAGTGGACTCTGAGGCTATGTTGGCACTCTTTCATCGCAATCCTGCCAAACTCCTTCGTCGATATGTCACTGTGGACGAAACCTGGATACACTACTATACTCCAGAAACGCAGAGGCAGTCATTACAGTGGATTTTCAAGGGTGAACGGGCTCCGAAGAAGTCAAAAAATGTGGCATCGGCCGGCAAGGTGATGGCCACGGTCTTTTGGGATTCGCAGGGCATCATTTTTATCGACTACTTGGAAAAAGGAAAAACAATAACAGGAGCGTATTACGCGTCATTATTGCAACGGTTGAGCGAGGAAATCAAAGAGAAACGCCCCCATCTGAAGAAAAAAAAAATCCTCTTGCATCAGGACAATGCGCGTGTGAACACATGCGCTGTTTCCATGGCCAAAATTGTGGAATTGAGAATGGAATTGTTGCAGCATCCCGCTTATTCACCAGATTTGGCCCCGAGTGACTATTTTCTTTTCCCCAATCTGAAGAAATGGCTTGGCGGATGACGGTTCACTTCCAACGAGGACGTCATTGCTCAAACGGATGAGTATTTTGCAGAACTTCCAAAATCCTATTTTTTGGACAGAATAAAAATTTTGGAAAAACGATTTTTTTTTTAAAAACCAGTTTTTTTCCATCTTTTTCTATGGACTTATTGAACGATCCTCGTATATAGAATTTTTTCTAATTATTTAATTATTTGTTGTTGCAGCAGTTAATCTTTTGCGAATGTATAATTTTTACAAAATATTTCCAATTATTTTTCAATATATTGTATTTATAAAAAAAAATATATTTAAACTCTACTTTTCGTTATATTGTATTAAAAACATATAACTGAGCATAATTTCTTATATAAAAATCTATTGGCTTAATTGAAAAGTTATGATGAACGCCTATTAAGTAATGCAGGTATATTGTTAAAGTTATTGTCAAAAAAATTCTAAGTAGGAATATTTTTCCTATATTATAATCATACTTCGAAAAAGTATAAAGATATTATTTCGCCCTTATTTATTAACATTTTTCTCTTTGTTTCTTTCTAATGGTTCTATTTATTTTCATTTTCTTGGTAATTTGTTCTGATATTTTTCTTTGCATGAATTCCTTTCCAAATAAGAAAAAGTAGAAAAAAATTAGAAAGTAGCAAAATTGCTTTCGTTCTTACCGCCGCTAACATTAATTTATTGTTACCTGACACTCTAAATGGCAGCTTTTTCCGAACATATAATTTATTTTGTTAAAAAAAAGTTAAAGTAAGTCAGTTTCGTTCAGTTTTAAAGAAGGAAATATTTTTTTTTTGCTCTTTTTTCATTAGGTACATAGGGAAAAAAATAGGAAAGTAAAAAAAATTATTTCCATTTACTACCTCAACTAAACTTCATATTTTTGTTAGTCCTTAATAAAGAAATAAGGAAATGTGAGTAAAAGAAAAAAAAACCATTGCAAAAAAAAAAATGAATTTTAACGATACGCATTTTTCAGTTTTAAAAACTTTTTATTTTTTATACCGCCCAACAACCAAATCCCACCTCACCCCCCCTCCACCCCCCTCACACCATTGTTTAAAGTTGTGAAATTTCCTTGAAAGGAAACTTTTCGAAGAATAATTTTTATACCTTTACCTTATAAAAAATTATGATTAATTAATTAATGCATTAAAAATGATTAATTAAGGCTTATTATTTGATTAAAATTGAATATACTGTTGTAGGTGTACTGTTTTTATATAAATCATTATAGATTAGAAGAGTTTTTGTATAAAATTTTCTCTTGATAAATTGGAGTAGTTTATTTGTAGATTTTTTTTCTTGTTGAATATAAATTTAAAAAAAATTCATAATATGTGTGTGTGTAGGCTGAATTTTCTAATCTTGTCTAAAATCACACATATATGAGCAAAAGTAAATATTGTCATGGATGTAATCATAGACTTTAATAATAGTTAAAATTCAGTTAGAGTATATTTTAGATAATAAATTTTATTTTTATTTTAGTAATATTTAATGAGAAAATAACAATTATAAAAATTTATACTTTATTTAAAGTCTTATTATATGTGACAAAAAATTAGTAGGTGTACGGGAATTATCTCTAGTTTCATTTTGTAAGAAAAGGAAGTTGTTGTTTTTTTCACTTTTGATTTAAAATTTAATCTAAATTATAATTATCTTCATGAATTCTTGGAGCCTATTCAATCAATTGTAGAAAAGGTCCTTGCTTTTGAAGGCGAGATAGTCTTTTACTGCCATTTGGACACTATCAAAATTTTCGTACTTATTTCCATCGAATAAGATTTTACAGTGATCTGAAAAGGTAAAATTTCCCAACCAAAGCGTTGTCGTGGTTGAATTTCTCTGTTCAAAATATCAAATTGCGTCCAATAACAATTAGCATTAATCCTTTCATTTTCTTTGAGCAACTCATAGTGTATTATACCCTTGTGGTCCCACCAACAATACAGCATAACCTTTTTCTGATGCACACCTGCTTTTGTTATAGATGGTTGAGGTTTTACCACGTTCTTGTCCACTATTCACTTTTCACCTATAGTCAAAAAGCCGTGATATGGAAATTCTATCCATTGCATTTTTCTTGCTTACTTCATGTGGCACCCAAATAGAGAAATTTGACATAAAACCAACCCTTTTAATGTGATTCATAGTAGTTGTCTGATAAATTCCAAGCTTGAAGGCTATATCTACCGGCAGTGATTATGAGATTTGTATCGATCATACTGTGGAGGACTTTAACATTAACCTGGGTTAATCTTTCAAAGAAAAGTCACCCGAAAAAAATTTTGTAAACCTTCTTTGGTACATTCCAGCTGTTACTGTAGCCTCTCCGACCATTTCACATAAGTTGTTTGCTGTCTGCACCACGTTATTTATTTAATTATAACTCATACAATATACAATGTCTTAAGTGAACTTTTTCTTCACTCATGCTAACGGTTCTCAAGCCTTAAGAAAACTGATTAAAATTCAAAAAAATCAATTAAAAAATCATTTGATAGAATAGTGTTTAAAATTTCATATAAAATATTTTCTTTCTTACAAAAATTTGGGCTAAAACTGACAAAATTAAAGCAGATGCAATTGCTAAATATCTTATATAATTAATTAACTATACACGAAAATACCAGGTGTATAAGCTTAAATCCGCTGTTTGGTCATGGATGACGTGAGTGAGCGTATTAAGCTACCATGGGCACGCCATACTTATTTTTATGAGTTTGACATCTGCCAATATTAATCAGTGCTAATTGTCAGCAATTTCGTACAACAACATACATTTTTCCTTTGGTAATCATGTCTAGTTTTGTGGTAGAAAAAGAGCATATGCGGAAAGCTCTACTTTTCTGCTTCAATTTGAAGAAATCGGCTGCGGAATCGCATCAAATGCTTACGTAGACCTATGGTGATAGTGCTTTATTGAAAACAACGTGCCGAGATTGGTTTCATCAGTTCAAAGATGACAATTTTGACTTGTGGGACAAGAAGCATGAAAATCGACCTAGGAACGTTGAGGACCATCAATTGCAGGCTCTTTTGAACGAAGACGATACCCAATCGCAAAAAATGCTCGCACAGCAATTGAGTGTTAGTTAACCAGCCATTTGCATGTGTCTGCGAGCCATGAGGAAGATTGAAAATATCGGATAATGAGTGCCGCATGAATTGAACGGTAGGCAGATGGAGCGACGCCAAAATACTGTGAAATCTTGCTCGCCAGACAAAACAGAAAGGATTGTGACCGGCGATGAGAAATAGATATATTTCAAGAATTCTAAACGTAAGAAATCGTGGGTTGATCCTGGCCAACCATCAACATCTTCCCCAAGACCAAATCGCTTCGGACGAAAGACGATGCTGTGCGTTTGGTGGGATCAGAAGGGTATCGTCTATTATGAGATGTTGAAACCTGGTGAAACTGTCAATGCCCACCGCTACCACCAACAACAGGTCAAATTGCACCGTGCTCTGCGTGAAAAAAGGACAGATTATCAACAAAGACATGACAAGCTGATTTTCCTCCACGACAACGCACCATCGCACACGTCAAAAATGGTCCGAAATTACTTGGATGAACTCAACTGGGAGGTGCTTTCCCACTCCGCTTATTCATGAGACTTGGCCCCTTCTGACTATCACCTGTTTTCGTCGATGGGCCACGCTCTCGTTGAGCAGCACTTCGATTCTTACGAAGACGTCCGAAAATAGCTTGATGAGTGGTTTGCCTCGAAAGAGAAGGAACTTTTTTGGCGTGGTATCCACAAATTGCCCGAAAGATTGGAGAAATGTTTGCTAGCGAGAAAATATACCTTGATTTAATTTGTTTTGGCTTTCTATGAAAAAAACATTTTTTTTTAAACTAAAAACAGCGGATTTAAGCTTATATACCTAGTATATCATATAGTTCTATTTTTCGAACAGTAAATAACTGTTGTTTTACGTGACATACCTATAGTAAGACATAATACCACGGGTCGCCTAGGACCACCATAGAAATTGATATTTTACAAGTATCTCCCACCGTTAATACTAAGATGTGAGTATTAACCACAGCCTAAGGCGCCTCACCATTATCGGGCACAGTGTATTTTAAGACCATGGGATACACCGATTTCCGTGGTACCGATTTTTGCTTTAAAAGTACTTCGGTTTATACTTCGCCCATTGAGCTATAGCAAGGAACCTTATAAATACCTAGGCACCGCTCAGCCAGCTCGGGTACATGGGTTCGCCAGGACCCGAAGGTAGAACCGGAATCGACCTTCATCTTTCTTCCAGTTGTAATAACCTAGCATGTCACCCACACTGCCCATTCCGCAAACATTTCCTTTTCTCGAACATTGCTAACATATGCTATACCTATTAAAGCATTCACACCTCTCATGTATACTTGGCGCACCACTCAGATACACTCCATTCTAATTCACTCTAATTCTACAAGCATCAAGATCGCGAAGATCCTCGTACAAACCATACTCCATAAGAGGGTAGCAAACCTGACAAGCGGTAGCAAACCTGACACATGAGATGAACCTATGAGTCCATCTTCTATTCACACTATTATCCCACTGCTGTTGCCAGTTCTCATACATTCACTCCAGGACAAGAGCAGCCTATTGACCCTCTCCAAGCTCCTGAATATACTCATTCAGAGCGAGGTAGCCTTCTGCCAATATAATGCCACGCCACATCCGATAAAGACTACTTCCACGTAGCACCTCCAGATCTTATGGAATTTCTTCCATTAAGATCTGCATTGCATCGGTGGAGACCATCTTACAAACATTCAAGTACGCGTATAGAAATAACCGCTGAGTGCTGTTGACAAGCACAAGCACCATACGCCATAAAACATTCTCACTGCAGTCCCTCAAATACCCCATTCCTTCCACAATACCCTCCTTAGCCATCCAATGGTACTAGCTACTTTACCTCTGAGGTGGTCCAAATGGAGTCATAAATTAAGGCGCACACCGAAATTTTGTACCTCCCAGCTCCAGACTCAGTCGACTATCATCCTCAATCAAAATAAGCAAATTATCTCCAACAAAACCAGCAAATCAGTCATCATAATGTTCCGAATAGCCCAGCGTATGACCCTCACATTTTTCCCAATCCCTGTGGTATTCCTGTCCTCAAAATAGCTCATCCATAAATAAACTTCTACGCATACAATTTAAAGCAGTTTCTCAGTCACTCGAGCCACCCTAAAACAGTTGTACGCCGAATTAAAGTCGACAAACAATTCCAGGCCATATGTGTACTTACACCCACAAAAGCTTTGGCGCTCATCCACACATCGTTTTTATCAATATTTGTACACCTGTTCTTAGCTACAAGTTAAGCTTCTTTATAGAAACTCAAGAGAATCTTTCTTTCTCCCTATAAACTTGTACTAAAATCATTTCTTTCAAACCTGCACTTCTAAAGAAATTAATCCATTGCTTACTGGTATTCCACAGGGAAGTGCAATTGGCCCCATTCTCTACAGCATTTATAAATCCTCTTTCAATTTGAATTTCAGACAAACGGTCTAATCTTGCTATAGGCAGAAATGATGTTTTATTCAATACTCCACTGAAACTAATATGAACTTACGGACTAGATTTCTAGGGCTCTACCAAGCCTCCTAATTCCCGTTCAAGTCAATGTCTTCATCAAAAATACTTCATTAAATTTTTGATTCTCCCTCTTATATTGATCGTTATTTAAAAGTTCCTTATACTCATGATGTAACTGTGTCTTGTTAGCCCCGAAAGGAGGTCTCTTATGGGTGAATGATCCAATTATAAGATCTATACTAGAAGTAGCCGACGAGTCTTGGCACACTTGCGGAATCTGAGCTGGTCTAGCGGTACCAAGAAACTCTACTGTAGCTCTTTGAGTGAGAAGAACCCTCCAAGTCAAATTTAATGGAAACTGTTCACATAAGGGCAGGAAGCCCCACTTTTAGCACCTTAGGACTGGAGAAGAGGGATATCAGTATCCTAGGTGCCATTACTGCTGATGTTAGTAGAAGTGTAAGTAGGCCTTACCACCAACAGTTGGGGTAACTAGTTTGGAACTGGTTTTTTGACTATTAGTAATTATTCTACATATTTAAATAATAAAACTAAAATGGAGTTGGGCAGGTCATATGATGAGGAGTAAACAAGAAAAATGGGCTAAGGATGCAACCGAATGGTGTCCAAGACAAAATAAAAGAAAGAAAGGGAGGCAGCTTCTGAGATGGGAGGACGATATTCGGAAAATAGCCGGTGCTACTTGGAAGAGGACGACTCATGACCGGAAAGTGTGGCAAGCTCTAGGGGAGGCCTTTGCGAAAACGCAAGACAATCTCAAAACCGGTGTCAATTAACATAAGTGATAGTAACTTTTTTCTAAGATTGTTAAATAAAGGCTATTATTATTATTATTATTATTAATTATTCTACATAATATAAATATAATTTGGTTCAAGGAGGGGGGGGGGGTAGTACCGCTCATCGGAACACGAAAGATGGCTTATTATATAATGGTAAAAAGGAAATCGGAAGTGGTTCGTGAATGAGAGTTTGCAACAGAGGCTATCCCTTGAATTATGTAATCTAAGCGGGAAATCGAATGTGCGTTGGATTGATCCGAGCTGGGTTGCTGTAATATGATTGAGTTGTAAGTGCAGCTATCTGAATCTTGTGAGCTAGGCTGTCAAAATCCATATGAGAATAGGTCTGTTTTGCGTTTCGATTGGGCGTATTTGAATCTCTATGGCCGTACGCGACCTGTCCAACGAAAGGTATGCTACGTAAAATAACAGTACAATACTGTGTCTCGACAGAACAAGTTTCATTCTCGTCTTTTCAATCATATTAATTTCCTTGTTAAGGATTATCCACCCTTCCCTAAAAAATACACTTCAATGGCTTAAACGTGATTAGTCGTGCAATTTGTCAAACATTTTTTTTTTTTTTTTTTTTTTTTTTTTTTTATCTGCAACTACAATTTTATTGTAACAAGCAAATTTACATAACATTTTAATTAACAATCTTGTGCATCATGAAGTGGGAGTAAACACCCATCGGCGTTTCTCCAACTAATGGAAGTTAGATTCCTCTAGAAAATCTCTAGGCCATTGTCTCTTAAGTCTCCGATGAGTGTTTCCGGGGAGGGCTGTACAAGACAATTCTCTCACAAGTGGATTATGGTGATAGGATAAACGGGAATGAAATTTTTGATAGCAAGAAAAGCACAGGTTATGAACAAATGGAACATTTAGGTCACGATGTATTACAGTGTTACGAACGTAAAAGGGGGCATCAACAATTTTACAGAGGATCTTGGATTGTAAGGCCTGGATGCGATAGGAATTGGAACGTTTCGTTGAACCCCAAAGTTCAATTCCATATGTCCAAATTGGTCTTATAATTGTATTGTAGATTAGAAGTTTACTTTTAATTGTTAGTTTCGAGCGTTTGTCCAGTAGTCTAAGAAGTTGTAGGTAACGTCTGTTAGCTTCAGCTCTTTTTAATCTAGTATGTGGGTTTCATGTTAGTCTCTTGTCCAGCAAAAGTCCCAAATACCGCACTTTATCATATTGCGGTATCATGTTGCTATTAAGGTATAAAGGGGTAGGTTTACCTTGACAAAGTGTGAAAGTAATGTGAGCACTCTTCTGTTCATTTACCTTCACTCTCCATCTCTTAAACCAAGATTGAAGGTTGTGGATATGGGATTGTAAATTGTTGGAAGCTATGTCAGGATTTTTATGGGTAGCAAGTATGGCCGTATCATCTGCATAAGTAGCAATGATAGTATTAGGATAAGCTGGGATGTCATGCGTATAAATATTATATAAGATGGGACCAAGGATACTGCCTTGTGGTACTCCGGCGAGAATAGGATATATTTCCGAGGATTCTGAGTTGATTGCAACTTGGAAATGTCGTTGGGAGAGATATGAATTTATGATAAGGTAGTATGTTGAAGGAAGAAAGCTCTTGAGTTTCCAAAGGAGTCCAGGATGCCACACACGATCAAAAGCTTGGGAGATATCTAGAAATACTCCTGGGCAATACTCTTTCCTCTCAAGAGAGGATGCAATATGGTCAACAATGCGATGGCATTGCTGGATAGTGGAGTATTCAGATCGGAAGCCAAATTGGTGATCAGGAATAATTTTTTCGTTAACTAAGACAGGGTAGAGTCGTTTTAATAGCAGTTTTTCGAATATCTTACCAAGAATTGGTAAGAGGCTGATAGGTCTATAGGAGGAAGGAGAATTAATGGATTTAATTGGTTTAGGAATCATTTTAATGACAGAATATTTCCACAGTAAGGGAAAATAGGTTGTACGCAGTATACTATTAAAAATATATGTGATTAAAACTAAACCTTTTCGGGAAATTTGCTTCAGAATAGGAGCTGTTATTAAATCATAACCAGGAGCTTTTTTATTGGGAAGGCGCAGAATTGTAGATTTAATTTCCGAGGGCTTAAAATTTTTGGGAGGAAGACTCATAGGGAGTGGGACAAAAATTTTCTAAATCATATTTATTTCGACTCTTCCCAAATATATAAAATAAAATATTATTTTTGCGAATATAAAAAAAAATATATATCAATAAATGAGAGAAAATTATATTCTTGTGAATATACGAAAAGAATCTTTTGAACATATTGTACTTCAATATACTTTGTACTTTGTATTATTTGAATTGTCTTTCTTTTATTTCTATTTTCTTCTTGTTACCAAATATATTATACTTTATAATAAAATCTACCTAAATATAAATTTCTATATACAATAATAACAAAAGAATTTATCCATATTTATTCTTTTTAAATAAATAAAACATTAAAATTTCCAACATTGCAAAAGAAGAAAAAAAAAACCTATTCGAATAGATAGAAACAGGAAACGAAGCACAGATATAATTAGATAGAAAATATGTTTATAGAAATTATATTGTATATTATCATTAAAGTAAGAAGATTATATATTTTATAGTAGAGAGTGTTAGGTGGAGGAAAGTATAAGAGAAAGAAAAAAAAAACTTGCTGTTTGTTTAGTATAATGATAATTAAGAAGCATTAAAATAACGAAGCAAGCCCCTTCCCCCCTTCACTCTGACTACGATGGAGCATAGTTAAATTTGATCTGGTATGGCAAAAAGCGAGCATAAGGAAATTTCTTAGCTCATGCGGAATTCCCACAACAAATTGGGGCACCCTAAAAGGAAAATAACAGGAAATTAATTTTTCCTCCTTTTTGGTAAATATCCTGATGGAGTGTACCAAAGGACAAAGAAAATAAGAGAGTATTTTTTTTTTTTTTTTTGTTGAAAGGTAGCAAAAGATATGGAATTTTTTTTTTATAAAAGAAAATTAACAAAGGAAAAAAATATGTATTTGAAAGAAAATCAATTTTTTTTTTGTATTTTGTTTTATTTCGGGTAAGAAAATTTTCTAAAAAATTGAGTAAATATTCGAGGATAATAAAATATATACTCGTACTCATTTAAAGAGAAAATTCCTTACTTTTATAGTTGATTTTTATTAGATCCGATCGATAGTAGTTCATTTATAAATATTGTATTATAAAAATATGCACATACATATATATAGACATACTTTATTGAATTATCTTTTATATTAAATAAAGTAAAGTAAAGAAAAGAAAATTCTATTATTTACGTTTAAGAAGAAATTCTCATTTTATTGGGAATTTACTAATTTAATTTTGTAGGAAACTATTTTGTAGAAAAGACGTTTATTGGTAGTCCAGTTGCTTTTAAATATTATTAATTACATTTAAATTGTTGTTCTATTGCAGAATCTTTTATATTTGTTTAGTAAATTATATATAAAAATTATTTTGTACGAAATTTTATTTAAAATATTTTTCCAAATAAAAACAGAAAAATTCATTTTATTGTTTGGAAAGAATACTTCTTTCCTATGAAAATTCATAAATAAATAAATTATTTGAGATAACAATTATTTGAAATAATATTTGCCATTCATTGTATAAATTAATATATTTTTAAGTTTTAGAAAACTTTCCGCTTATGTGGTGTTTTTGAAGTGGCCATGTTTCTTGCCGGCTGGTTAAGGCAATAAGCAAAAGTCCCATGTATAAAGTTAAAAATATCTATAAGTTAATGTAATAAGCGCTATTATATCCGCAAAATGTAATTATCTGGTATAAAAATATGCAATGTCTGTATTTCTTTGAAAATGAAGAAAAAGACACCATTACCGTCAATTCTTAGCGCTATGGCCGTACAATAAGTGATTTTTTTTTATTCTGAACTTAAAAACATTAATGTGGGAAAAAGTTATTGTATGAAAAAAATTATATTTTATGTAATAATTACAAAATTTATAATACGAGGATTGTATGATTAATACCTGACTTTGAGAAGATGAAATATTTTTATATGTAAAAATAATCTTTTTCTAGTTTTATATACTAAGTTCAAAATTTTTCTATTTTTTTTTGTCCCATCTAAAAATATACGATGCGGATGGAATTCGTATTTGAAATCAAAGAATTTTGCCATGGCCACTCGTAAGTGTGTGCGTGTGCATTGCTTTGATGAAAGAGAATTGTTTCTTCATCAAATACGAATGCGTTTTTTCGAAGTTCACACACGAGTAAGTTTATGGTCTATTATGATGGTAAGTAAAAATTTTGGGTATCAATTTGCGGAAATATTTGGCCTATAAATTTTTGGCAAAAATTTTCGGTTAAAATTTTCGTAAATATTTTCAGTAAAAATATTGGGTAAAAATTTTCAGTAAAAACTTATTTTTAGCAAAAATTTTCCGTAAAAATTTTCCGTCAAAATATTCAGTAAAAATTTTCAGTAAAAATTTTCAGTAAAAATTTTCAGTAAAAATTTTCCGTATAAATTTTCAGTAAAAATTTTCAGTAAAAATTTTCAGTTAAAATTTTCAGTAAAAATTTTCAGTAAAAATTTTCAGTAAAAATTTTTTTCAGTAAAAATTTTCAGTCAAAATTTTTTGTCAGTAAAAATTTTTTTCAGTAAAAATTTTCAGTAAAAATTTTTTTCAGTAAAAATTTTCAGTAAAAATTTTTTTCAGTAAAAATTTTCAGTAAAAATTTTTTTCAGTAAAAATTTTCAGTAAAAATTTTTTTCAGTAAAAATTTTCAGTAAAAATTTTTTTCAGTAAAAATTTTCAGTAAAAATTTTTTTCAGTAAAAATTTTCAGTAAAAATTTTTTTCAGTAAAAATTTTCAGTAAAAATTTTTTTCAGTAAAAATTTTCAGTAAAAATTTTTTTCAGTAAAAATTTTCAGTAAAAATTTTTTTCAGTAAAAATTTTCAGTAAAAATTTTTCAGTAAAAATTTTCAGTAAAAATTTTTCAGTAAAAATTTTCAGTAAAAATTTTTCAGTAAAAATTTTCAGTAAAAATTTTCAGTAAAAATTTTTCAGTAAAAATTTTCAGTAAAAATTTTTCAGAAAAAATTTTCAGTAAAAATTTTCAGTAAAATTTTTTTTTAGTAGAAAATTTCGGTAAGCATTTACGGTAAAAAATTTCTGTAAAAATTTGTGGTAAAAATTTTTTGGCAAAATTTGTGGTATTAATTTTTATGTAAAAATTTTGAGTAAAATTTCTTTTAAATGTTTCCAGCAAAAATTTTAAGTAAAATTTAATTTTTAATTTTTGGTAAAAATTTTTAATTGCTGAAATATTTTTTATATCCAAATGGGTCGTTAAAATTTTTTACACCAATTCAATTGACATTGATCACAACCTCAGCAATCTCATGCACTATCACTCTCCGATCGAGGATTTTTTCTATAATTTCTAATGTGGTGATCTCATTTCGAACAGCTGAATTAAAGCCCGCCTTGCTCGGCCGCAATTAAATTCAGTTGTTTAATATTTTTTGGTCGATAACAAAGGAGCAGGATCACTAAAAGATTATCTGAATTAAATATTTTCCATTATTGTAAAGTCAAAAAAAGTTGTTGACTTTAAATGACTGTCACTCGGAAACTAAATGATGAAAATACTTAAAAATTTAACAAAATTCTTGTGAAGCGCTATATTTCTAAAAAATAAATTTTTATAAATAATAGCAGCACCATCTCTTGCCGAGGATTAGTTTTTAATCAGACAACCCTCGTATATAAAATAATAAAAATTAAATATGTTAGAAAGCTTAATTTTAAATGCGTTTTAGTTAGCTTCAGTTTCCAAAGTATAAATTTAATGATGCTTTATTACTTTATAAGCTATAGGAAAAGAAAGGTTCTTGGTTACTAAAAATTTATAGAAAATTTATTAAAACTCGATACGACAAAAATATTTTAATTTAAAAAAAAACTTTATAAATTTCATTCAAAAAAAATTATAATTTTATGCTTGTCAATTTATGCATGAATAATTAGAATGAGTACTAGTCTGTGTATTACTCATATTAGAATTACGTACAGTAATATTGAACAAATTGTGCAATTCTAAGTGATATTAAAATTCAATTAATAGTTTAATAGGAAAATTTACAATATAACATGTTTTAGTTTATATAATAACAATGTGCGTGAATAGCAAAATTATATCAAATTATTATGTTCCATAAATATAAAACGATCAACTCTAAAAAAAAGCAAACAAAAATTCCAATATTAAGATAGATTTTTTAAATTTATTACATTTATACATGCAATCATTATATCAATGAAAAGGATATAATAATATTCATTTGGATTGAAATTGAAGCCTTTATTATAATCGTAAGTATAAGCAGAAGTGTTCCAAAAGAGAAAAATATAATAATACTCGTATTTCTTTCAGCAAATAAAGGATATTATCCGTTATTGGCTGAAAGGAATTTTGTGTCAATATAAAATTCTGCTCTAAAAATTTGATGGTTCATTCATTAATTATAATAAAAATAAATATTTTATATGGTATTTCTCTCCGAAAGAAAGGATATTTTTTACTATAGTGAAAATATTAACAAACAAAATTTACGACTGTTTTTCTTGAAGCACATACATTTGTGAAGAAAGTGCTATAAATGAATTGCTGAGTAATTCTAGTATTGTCTAAGGACGAGAGCGGTATTAAAACTACCCGGGCTAAGGATGAAAATAATTGTTTTTTTTTAGTTTGATACCACTCGTCCGTTGAGTTTCCAACTCTTTGATGCGATCAACAAATACGACTTTGTGAACTCTTTTGAACTATCCTCTGCTTCGGTAATGATATGCTTGTTTGTCGTGAAGCACCTTCCGTCAATTCATATTTTCCCATTCGGAAATGGAAATATTACAATGTACAAAGTCAAGACAATCCGGTAGATGGGGTAAAAATTTGTAGCATTATTCAATGTGTTTTGCTGTGGTCATTGCGGATGAATGAGCCTCTTCGCTATATTGGTGAAAAATAACTCTCTTCTTTGAAAAATACAGTCACTTACACTCTATATCAAATTAGTTCAATAAATAAGCATAGAACTGTCGCTTTATTGTTAAAATAATCACACTCCAAATAATAGCATCCCCAAAAGAAAGTTTTCATAACCTTTCTGGCAGATTGAACTGTTTTTACTTTCTTTGGTGTATGTTTGCTGGGAGAAACCCACTGCCATGCCGGATGAAATTTTATTTTTGTTGGGTAGCAACAGATCCTCCTTAACATGAAAATATATTTTTTTTCCCAGTCAGTAGTGGGTAATCTTCTGAAGCCACTGTTGAGATACCGATCACTATAATGTATGGAATTTTTACTAACTATACCATATCTTCCTATTCTTAAAATACCATTTAACTTCCCATGGGACCTTCATCAAGTATTACTGCACGGGTATCAACCCTATTATCCTTTTCAATGACGCTATTTTCTAAAATTAGTCAGTACACATTTTTACCCGCTTAAGCCCCCCTCCCTGTTACTCAAATGTTCCTCACTATGAGACCACCATTGGGTATTAGTTCACGATACTCCGCAGGCTACTAGAGTAAGCCGCAGGCTACCCTTTTCTCATTCTTTCCTCAAGATGGGCTACGCCATCTCCACATGCTTGCAATACTATCATTAGTGCAATGATACTATTCTGGCACATCCTTGACCGATTATTTTCTTCAGTTCCTTTCTTCCATCGGTAAAACATGGACAGTCGAAGAAACCATTTTTTACACTCTCGATAAGATTTTCAAACTAAATTTTACTTAATTACTTTTTAATATCTTCGGCAGTTGCTTTAGACGAACTGCTGAGCAGATGAGAAGCGAGCGCATCTGGTCGCTTATCTACGTGGAACTATGCTTGCATAGTTCTATGCGGTGCCGATAAATATTTAGCGCAGTTATTCAGGCCTAGCGGGGTCGATGGAGTGTAGATTTGGTGGCAGACATCTCTGTTCTTCAGCTCAGAGCCCACTTTGTATTTCTTCATAGCGAGCAAAAGATTCACTCGCAGATTTTGCCATGGAATTACAACATCTTGTCCACATGGCATTTGCAGAGATCAATTAGGTCTTGATTATTTCTCAGATGGCCTTTTGTATGATAATGTGGAAAAGCGTCTAAATGTATAAAATTTTTTTTTCATATATTTAAGTTCATGCCTAAAGGTTGGGCTAAGCTGAACTCTTTGGATTGCTGCTCCATCTATGGAAGCTTCCAAAAAGGTTATATTTCGGAAAACTGAAACAAAATTAACTCTGTGGACCAAGAGTTGGTTAGGAGAGACAATATAAATGACATGTTTCGCATGGGCCGACAAGTGGGACATGTCGCATAAACGTGAAGCTTAAAGCTATAAAGGTATGACCTTAAGCACCCATGTCCTGTTAGAAAATGTGGATATAGTTATCTACTTCTCCATGACAACTTCCATTCTACGTGGCAATGTCAGGAATGAAATGATGCGCCCACCTTTTTTAATAGATAAATTTCAGTGCCGTTGCCATGTCGGCAATGCCTCATTTCTTTTCTCGTTACTAATAATGAGCTGATTCAATAATGGCCAAACATTACTCCAAAGTTATAACATAATTCCGTCCTTGATCAACATTGAGCTGAACTGAAATGTTTGTAATTTCAACTACCAGGAGTATAAGCTATTTGTTCATAGATGGCGTGAGTGAGCGTATTAAGCTACCATGGGCACTCCATACTTTTTTTTTAATGAGTTTGACATCTGTCAACATTAATCAGTGCACATTGACAGCAATTTCGTACAAGAACATACATTTTTCCTTTGGTAATCATGTCTAGTTTTGTGCCAGAAAAAGAGCATATGCAGGAAGCTCTGCTTTTCTGCTTCAATTTGAAGAAATCGGCTGCCGAATCGATACCCAATCGCAAAAAATGCTCACGGAGCAATTGAGTGTTACTCAATCAGCCATTGGTATACGTCTGCGTGCCATGGGGAAGATTGAATAGATCGGCAAATGGGTGCCGCATGAATTGAACGATAGGCAGATAGAGCAACGCCAAAACACATGCGAAATCTTGCTTGCCAAACAAAAAAGAAAGTCGTTCCTGCATCGGATTGTGACAGGCAATGAAAAGTGGATATATTTTGAGAATTCTAAACGTAAGAAATCCTGGGTTGATCCCGGCCAACCATCAACATCTTCCCCAAGACCAAATCGCCTCGGACGGAAGACAATGCTGTGCGTTTGGTGGGAATCTACTATGAGATGTTGAAACCTGGTGAAACTGTCAATGCCTACCGCTATCACCAACAACTGATTAAATTGTACCATGCTCTGCGTGAAAAAAGGACGGATTATCAACAAAGACATGACAAGCTGATTTTCCTCCACGACAACACACCATCGCACACGTGAAAAATGGTCCGATACTACTTCGATACCCTCAACTTGGAGGAGCTACCCTATCCCCCTTTTTAACCAGACCTGGCCCCTTCCGAATACCACCTGTTTTCGTCGATGGGCCACGCGCTCGCTGAGCAGCACTTCGATTTTTACGAAGACGTCCGAAAATGGCTTGATGAGTAGTTAGCCTCGAAAGTGAAGGAATTTTTTTGGCTTGGTATCCACAAATTGTCCGAAAGATGGGAAAAATATATAGCTAGCGAGAGGAAGTACTTTAAATAAATTTCTTTTTGTTTTCTATGGAAAAACAGCGGATTTAAGCTTATACACCTGGTATATGCTTGATATTCACAAAAATGAATTGGCTAATACAATATTTTCGATTTGATTCACTCTATCCTTCGTAGTAACCTTAATTGGCTGATCTGATCACACTTCATCAAACACTGATTTTAGAACAGCGCTTGAATACATTAAATAAATACCGAGTGAAGACCATTGAAGATGCATCATTTTTGTTAATCTATAAATTTCAGACATGCTTTTCATCAACCCACTGAATCATATTATTTTTTAAATGGTTATTTTAAATTTAAAATTATTATTAAATATACTTTTATTATTAAAGCATCGCCTCGACATTTTTACAGCTGTCATTTTGAAGACTTACAACTGTCAGTTTGAAAATATCTACTCTTAACCCTTAAAATTTAATATTAATCTGAAAAATTATTATTCTCTGACGTTTTTTTGTACTAAGGTTTTACCAACGTTATTAATTTTATTTATTTTTGATTATTTGCTAAAATAGATGAATTTTTCCTTTGGGTAATAATTAGTTTCAAAGTAGTTTTAAGATATTTTTAAAAAATTGTTTACAAATTCTTATAATTTTTTTTTGAAATACGATATTTTCCATTTGAGTCTAGTAATATTTATGAAAATTTTCCCTATTTACATTTTTATACATTAAACTTTAAAATGAAAATTATGTATTTACTAGGAATTATCATTGACATACTTATTTAGAAAATTTATATTAAAATTCCACTAGAAACGGAGTTTTCTATTTTAAATTGTTATGGAACTTTTCTCAATAATATGATGATGGAAAAACTATTGATGCAATAATTTTTATTTATTTACAAGAAATTCTAAAGCGAAAAATGATGTTAACTGAAGAGAGAGTACACTTAATGCAGTTCCAATTCAGAAAAATAAAGTATATTTCCTTGTCTTTGGCAGAGCAGACTATAAAGGGTCATAATGGATTTTCTAGTGGTGACACATTTCATTACAATTATAACACAATGTGCAATATGTACTTGAGCAGTAT
The DNA here is from genome assembly GCA_958298945.1 of Atherix ibis. Taxonomy (NCBI): domain Eukaryota; kingdom Metazoa; phylum Arthropoda; class Insecta; order Diptera; family Athericidae; genus Atherix; species Atherix ibis. The sequence goes on from OY282607.1 coordinate 22,192,346, forward strand.
CCTATACGGTGTCATTGCTGTCGTCAAACGACCAATTACCACTTGACAATGCCATACTTCAAAGGTAATATAGTGTTTATATACCATATAGCGTAGTAGCTCATCTTAACAAGCGTCAAAATGTTTGTGACCCTTCTTTCCCCTCTACCCTGTCGACGATGAAAGTATTTTGAGCACTTTCGGTTTGATGTCTTCTTCAATCTAACTGCAAATAATTGTAACTGAGAAAACAATTTCGGCATTATCACTAGAATAAATATTTGCCCTCGACTATGTTAGTCAAGGAGGAATGTTGCCATAGAAAATGTTTTAGTTAGTTGAATAAATCAGTCACAGCTTTGCATATATTTAGTGTTGGCACAAATAAATCAATCGGTCTCGAAGTGCTGCTTACTGCTTGTGTACTGCTGTTGCTGTCTGTTGTTTATGCATTGTATACAAATAAGAATGTTTACTAGGATGATGACCGAACTAGCAGTTCTTTGGAATAAGGACAGAAGTGGGCTAGAAAATTTTTGGTGTGCATTGGGCTGCCACCAAAACTTCGGTTAGTTAGACCTGGCAACAATAGAGCCAATAATTTCGACTCAGACTTGATTTACTTGGCTCATAGTCTATTCCATAAATAACCGAAATGTTGGATTGTTTCTGAACATACACATATGTACATATGATGATAGTATGCCATGAATCGTTTAAATGCAATTGCCGTTCTAGATTCAAGATCTGACAACCTTGAGGGAAAATCCATTATCCAATGAAAATTATTCTCAGAAATTAAAATAAATCGTTTAAAATATTGAATTATTGTCAATTTCCATAAATACAATATTAAAATTTATTAAATTTAAAAAAAATTTACTTCGTTTTCCAATTTTTACCTATTTTTTTTTTTACCAAAAGTAAAATCATTTTTAAATATATCCCTTTTAATATGATATACCATATTTTAACTGTAGTCAATTATGGAAATTGATTTTGTATGCGATTTTTATACAAATTAATTTAATTCAGGTGGAAGAGCAAATATATTTTACCAATTTTAATAAATGAAATTTTCTGAGATTTTTCCATCTTCTGATTTTCATATTTTTCAAACTGAATATATTAATGGAATATAAATTTCCCAATTTAAATGGAAATTTTTTTTTGCTTTCATAAAATATTTTATTTGTTTTTTTTTTTTTGTTTTATAAAAGGACCATCGAATTTGTCAATTGGAAAGTAAAGTTCAATAGAACGTATTTAAAAAAAAAAATGATTTTAATATACTTTTCAATTTAATTGAAAAATGCTGAAAATATAATAATTTTCTTCAAATATCAGCCATAAGATTTTCTGCAGGACTAGATCCTTTTGAGTTAATATTTGGTCACTTTTTTTGTATATTTCGGATTGTAATTCAATCATCAAACGCTATATAAAGGGTTTTCGAATAAGAGTAATATGATTTCTTAAAAAAAAAATACACTAATTGTTAAGGAAATTCAAATGTTTTTTATTTAATGTAAAGTACAATCGATACAATTAAGTTCTGAATAAAACGTCATTCAAATGGCCTCCACGACTTCTTTTGCAGGAACGAATTCGATGAGCCCAACTTTCGACCACTTTTTCCACTAAATCAAGTCGTATGTCATGAATAGCATGTTCAATATTGACTTTTAAAGCTTGAAGAGAAGCTTTAAAAGTCACAACTTCTTGGAGGCCATTTAATGTCACAATTTCTTTAAATAATCGAATCTCCACACTTTTCTCCCATTAATTCAGTTGTTGCACGTGCTGTGTGGCACGTAGCCCCATCTTGTTAGAACCAGATGTTGTCAAGATCAACTTCTTCCAATTTCGGCCATAAAAAGTTGGTTATCAACGATCTATACCGCTCTCCATTAACAGTAACGGTGTTACCAGCTTCATTTCGAAAGAAGTACGGACCGATGATTCCACCAGACCAAAAACCACATCAAACTGTCAATTTAGGTGAATGTGAATAATTCGGGATGTTCTTCGCACCAGAATCGACAGTTTTGTTTATTTACCGCATCACTCAGATGAAAGTGAGCCTCATCGGAGAAGATGATTATCTTAAAAAAATCGTTATCGTTTTCAAGTTTTTCCAAGACAAAATCAGCAAATTCACGATGTTTACGATGGTCAAATGGCTTCAGTTCTTGAGTGATAACAATTTTATACGGATGCAAGCCCAAATCCTTTCTCAAAATCCACCAGGTTGTGGTTTGAGACAGTCCCAATTCTTGAGAACGTCTTGGAATCGACAAATTGCGGTCTTCAGCAACACTTGCCTGAACGGCAGCAATATTTTCATTACTTCAAGCGGTTCTTTGTCTTATTGGCACTTGAAAATTATGTAAAGAAAATGTACGCTCGAAATTTTTAACAATTCGACGAATAGCAAGCACAGTTGGACGATTATTACGACCATAAAATGACAAAAGCGCACGAAAAGTTGCAATTGGAGAACGATTATTTTGATAATAAAATTGAATAATTTGTAAAAATTGTTCTTGCTTATATCTCTCCATGATAAAATTGTAAATATTACTGAATACAATGAAGAAAAAAAAACAAGTCATGACATATTACAAATGGCCGAACCGTCACTTAGAAATCATATCACTCTTATTGGAAAACCCTATATTTTAAGGATTTAAGAACTGTTTGCGAAAATATAATCTTTTATATAAGGTGTAGTTAAAAGAAATCCATTATTTTTGCATTAAATTGAAGGTTTTATTTAGCATAGATAGAATGATACGATTTAGGTTCAAAAATGCAACGTTTTGTTCGATAACTTGTTGCCATTTTGGAGGTAATTTCATAATGCCTCTCTCATAGAAACCCTCGTCCCTATTGGCAAAAAACTGGGACAGTCGATTTTTACAATCTTCTCTTGAGGCGAATTTTTCACCTGCAAAATCATTCGTCATAGACAGGAAGAGGTGGTGATCACTTGGTGCCAGGTCCGGACTATAAGGTGGATGCATAAGAACATCCCAACCAAGGTCGCGGAACTTCTGGCGAGTCACTATCGATGTATGCGGCCTGGCGTTGTCCTGATGGAACACAATTCCTCTCCTATTGGCCAAAGCTGGCCGCTTCTGGGCGATTGCTTCTTTCAGACGGTCCAATTGTTGACAGTATAGGTCCGAATTAAGAGTTCGGCCGTAGGGGAGCAGCTCATAGTAGATGATTCCCTGCCAGTCCCACCAAACACACAGCAAAACCTTCCTGGCTGTCAATCCTGGCTTGACCACCGTTTGCGCCGGGTGACCGAGATTTGACCACGACCGTTGTCGCTTGACGTTGTCGTAAGTGACCCATTTTTCATCACCAGTAACCATCCGCTTCAGAAATGGAGCGATATTGTTGCGATTCAGCAGCGATTCGTAGATGGAAATTCGGTCCATGAGCTTTTTTGCGATAATCGTGTGGCACCCATACATCGAGCTACTTTTTGTATCTAACCTTATTTAAGTAGTTTCAAACGGTTTTTTGTGCAATGTTTAGCTCCTGGGCAATCAAAACAGTGCTTACGTGACGGTCGGACTCGACGATTTCCATTATTTTATCAACATTTTCAGCAATTGGCCTTCCAGAGCGTGGTGCATCTCCGACATCAAAATTACCGGAACGGAATCGACATACCCAAAATTGCGCGTGATTAACTGTTACAATATCAGCACCAAAAACACTATTCACATTTTCAGCTGCCTGGCTTGCGTTTTCGCCTTTATCGAAGAAAAACTGTAAAATATGGCGTATTTTCTCTTTGTTGGTGTCCATCTTTGACGCGTGCTAAAAAAATACTGAGTCAAGTAATCACAAAACTGTATCAGAAGCTTTTTTAGTACGAAATCTTATCTTTCTAACGCCATCTAGTGCACTTTTACAACGGGAGATACAGACTCCTAAAGCCACCTATTGGCAAAAAAATGAATTACTTTTTACTACACCTTATATATCATAGCTCTACAAGAAAGAGTCCAATGGCGTCAAATCGCACGATCTGGGAGTGCAAATGATATTACCAAATTTCATGTCTTCGATCAAAATTCACACCAGATAGTCGCATATACGTAGGCTACTATATATATTTCTGGCCTAGGCAACACTAAGTGTTGCCAGGTGCGATCTGACATTTCCATTGGAAAGTTTGACATTTTTTAGCATAAACGTACTCAGAACGTTTTGACGTACGACTATCATTTGTGTTGTTTACAGTGACTTGAAAAAATCAATTTGGCAAAAAAATGGAATTAACTCGTGAACATTTTCGTGCGATCATTTTTCACAACTTTCGACGTGGATTATCACGACAAGAGTGCATCGATGAACTTAAATCTTTGTATGGCTATGAAGCACCATCCTATAGCACTGTGAAAAACTGGTACAACGAATTCAATCGTGGCCGACGCTCGCTCAAAGACGAATTCCGTGAAGGTCGTCCAAAAACAGCCGTTGTTCCAGAAAACATCGATGCCGTACGTGAACTGATAATGCAAGACCGTCATGTGACATACCGTGAGATAGAGGCATGCCTAGGCATTTCTCCCACCAGCATACATTCGATATTGCATGAACACCTGGCCGTAAAAAAGGTTTGTTCTCGTTGGATCCCGCACAATTTGACAATCGCTCAAAAAAAGGCTCGTGTGGATTGGTGTAAAGAAATGCTGAAAAAATACGATCGCGGTGCTTCAAAAGACGTTTATAAGATCGTCACAGGTGACGAATCATGGATCTATGCGTATGAGCCCGAAACAAAACAGCAATCGACCGTGTGGGTCTTCCAAGACGAGTCAAATCCAACGAAAGTTGTTCGTGGAAGAAGCACTTCGAAGCAAATGGTCGCTTGTTTCTTTGGCAAAACTGGTCATGTGGCGACTGTTCCGCTTGTGCAACGTAGGACGGTCAATTCTGAGTGGTACACCACCATTTGTTTGTCTGAAGTCTTCGGAGAAATTCGAAAAACGAACAAGAGAAGTCGAATCATTGTGCACCATGACAATGCGAGCTCTCACACATCGGCTCAAACCAGCGCCTTTTTGACCGGACAAAACGTCGAATTGATGGGTCATCCTCCGTACAGCCCTGACTTGGCACCCAATGACTTCTTTTTATTCCCACACATCAAGAAAAAAATGCGTGGTCAACGAAACCATGTTTTGGAGGTGTCTCAATCGGAGTGGAAAAAGTGCTTCGAAAATTGGTTTGAGCGCATGCAAAAGTGTATAAATCTTGATGGAGAATATTTTGAAAAACAATAAAACCTTTTTCGTTGATAAATATTCGCATTTTCATTATTAGGCCAGAAATATATATAGTAGCCCACGTATAATAGATTTGTTGTTATAGTTATTTAGAGATTTTTAGAGTTTATTTTACTGAGCTCTAAAAAATCTTTAAATAACAGAACTGAGCTGACTATAATTTCTCTGTAGGCGTGACCCGTGGCTACGGAAAGATCTAGAATAAAGTTCTTTTAATTTGATCATATTGTCTTATAATTATTATAGTAATAATTGATTTAATTTATAATAAATGGCAATATTTTATTTCAAAAAATATTATAATAAATAATATAAATATTTACAAAATTAGTAAAAATATAGTACTACACTTTCCAAACTATAAAATGGATAATTATTTTTAGGTAAATAGTTTAACGTTCAGAAAAATTAGTTTAGAAAATTCTTTTCATCCTTTTAAAAATTGTTTTAACAATAATCAAAATCCAATAATTTATGATTGCAAATATTTCAATTTCTAGAATTATTTTAATTTCCTTCTTATCGAAATTTTTTAAAATATGTTCTACAATATAATTTGGAATTATTATAAAATAGAGCAGAAAAAGTAGTTGTTTTTATATTACTTTTCAATATATATATTAATATCCACCAGAACTAAATTGTTTTAAAGTACATTTAAAAAAAGCTATACTCGTATTTATATTAGTTGCATCAATAAAAGAAACCAATAACGAAAAAGCTTTTGATATAAAGTAAAATTTAAAAAAAAATCAATTCAACACCTATTTTACTAACTATAAATATTATAAAAAAATAACATGGATACCAATTAAAAATATTGTAAAAAGTTTTTTTTAAAATAATAAATAGAGCGTGATTGAATGAAACAAAATACTTCATTTCCGAGTGGTATTGATTTTCAATTTTCCAGTACGAAATTTCATAATAACGAGAATGGAAAACTTTTAAAGTTTTCCTGCAAATGGCTAATAAATATACAATAAAAAAAGGTACAGCATAAATAAATAATTTTACACAAAAAAAATGGTGTTTAACTCAAAAACCCTTTTTCCTTAAATCTGAAAATATATTTACCTTGTTGCGAGAGAGTAAAAATACTTCTGGAAAAATGTTAACGATTTATATTCTGCTATTAACAATATCAAATGAATAGAATTCAGCCACTAATGAATAGTCAAATTAAAACTTTTCTAATTAAAATAGATTTGATTGCTTCTCAACCATAAAAGAAGTTTTGTATTATATTCTTGGAAATAAAATTAATATTATGCCATAATTTTATTAGTTTTTTTTTATATTCTCTTATGGCTACTTATTCTATTACTTTGTATTCTCCTCATATTAGATTTTTTTTAAATAATATTCGTAGAAGTTAATAAGGCTTTATACTTTTAATAAAAACACTTTTTTTCTAAGATAAATAGTGGCCACATTTTTTTGTAATTTTAGCTATGTTTATAAGAAACAGCAGAAGAAAATTCATTTCTTTAAGAAGTTTTCCATTTTAATAACAATTATTTTTATCTATTGTGCTTTTGCTTAGGATAATTTCAGGTAATACTTTAAAATATAAAAATTTCAACATTTTACAATAATTTATGAAATTTTCGGATTTTCGGTATTCTCATAATTTATTTTTTATATTTGAAAGTGAACCTTTGAAAATGAAATTTAAATTTTTTAATCACTTTTACTTTAGTAAATATTATTATTTTCTTAATGAAAATATTTGTCATCGTACAAAAGTTTAATTCTATTTGGCTTTATCAAAATTATACAATAATTTCCTTAATCATCAGTAGCGTGATAACTGGTAGTCTGGCATAGGCTTACAAAATGACATAACTTTAAATACTTTAGGCTCCTGTCATTGTATTAAAGTTTGACAATTCTTCTATGTCATGCTAATTCCAGTGCTTCATCTAGGACTACGGGTAACAGGACCTTGCATATGATTGATAATTGTGAGAGAAATTGTGACTGAAAAGAGTGACTGAAAATTGTAGCTGCAAATTTTTACAGAAAAATTTTGGCGTTAATTTTTAGGAAAGATTTTTACCGACAATTTTTGACGTTACATGTTTACTGAACATGTTTATTTAAAATTTTTTCTGAAAATTTTTACTGAAAATATTTGCTGAAAATATTTGCTGAAAATTTTTACTGAAAATGTTTACTCAACATTTTTACTGAAAATTTTTACTAAAAATTTTTACTGATAATTTTTACTGAAAATTTTTACTGAAAACATTTTTACTGAAAACATTTTTACTGAAAACATTTTTACTGAAAACATTTTTACTGAAAACATTTTTACTGAAAACATTTTTACTGAAAACATTTTTACTGAAAACATTTTTACTGAAAACATTTTTACTGAAAATTTTTACTGAAAACATTTTTACTGAAAACATTTTTACTAAAAACATTTTTACTGAAAACATTTTTAGTGAAAACATTTTTACTGAAAACATTTTTACTTAAAACATTTTCACTGAAAACATTTTCACTGAAAACATTTTCACTGAAAACATTTTTACTGAAAACATTTTTACTGAAAACATTTTTACTGAAAACATTTTTACTGAAAATATTTTTACTGAAAACATTTTTACTGAAAACATTTTTACTGAAAACATTTTTACTGAAAACATTTTTACTGAAAACATTTTTACTGAAAACATTTTTACTGAAAACATTTTTACTGAAAACATTTTTACTGAAAACATTTTTACTGAAAACATTTTTACTGAAAACATTTTTACTGAAAACATTTTTACTGAAAACATTTTTACTGAAAACATTTTTACTGAAAACATTTTTACTGAAAACATTTTTATTGAAAACATTTTTATTAAAAACATTTTTATTGAAAACATTTTTACTGAAAAAATTTTTACTGAAAACAGTTTTCCTGAAAACATTTTTACTGAAAACATTTTTACTGAAAACATTTTTACTGAAAACATTTTTACTGAAAACAATTTTACTGAAAACATTTTTACTGAAAATTTTTACTGAAAACATTTTTACTGAAAACATTTTTACTGAAAACATTTTTACTGAAAACATTTTTACTGAAAACATTTTTACTGAAAACATTTTTACTGAAAACATTTTTACTGAAAACATTTTTACTGAAAACATTTTTACTGAAAACATTTTTACTGAAAACATTTTTACTGAAAATATTTTTACTGAAAACATTTTTACTGAAAACATTTTTACTGAAAACATTTTTACTGAAAACATTTTTACTGAAAACATTTTTACTGAAAACATTTTTACTGAAAACATTTTTACTGAAAACATTTTTACTGAAAACATTTTTACTGAAAACATTTTTACTGAAAACATTTTTACTGAAAACATTTTTACTGAAAACATTTTTACTGAAAACATTTTTACTGAAAACATTTTTACTGAAAACATTTTTACTGAAAACATTTTTACTGAAAACATTTTTATTGAAAACATTTTTATTAAAAACATTTTTATTGAAAACATTTTTACTGAAAAAATTTTTACTGAAAACAGTTTTCCTGAAACATTTTTACTGAAAACATTTTTACTGAAAACATTTTTACTGAAAACATTTTTACTGAAAACAATTTTACTTAAAACATTTTTACTGAAAATTTTTACTGAAAACATTTTTACTGAAAATTTTTACTGAAAATTTTTACGGAAAATTTTTGGAGTAAATTTTTACCGACAATTTTTTACCAAAAACGTTTACTGAAAATTTTTAACGGAAATTTTTACCGAACGTTTTTACCGAAAATTTTTACTAAAAATTTTTAGCGAAAACTTTTACCGACAATTTTTACCGGCCATTGTTACCAAACATTTTTTTTGAACATATTTACGGAAAGTTTTATTGAAAAGTTTTACTGAAAATTTCTATTGAAAATTTTTACATAAAATTTTTAATGAAAATTTTTACTGAAAACATTTTTACTGAAAACATTTTTACTGAAAACATTTTTATTGAAAACATTTTTACTGAAAACATTTTTACTGAAAACATTTTTACTGAAAACATTGTTACTGAAAACATTTTTACTGAAAATTTTTACTGAAAATTTTTACGGAAAATTTTTACGGAAAATTTTTGGAGTAAATTTTTACCGAAATTTTTTTACCAAAAACGTTTAATGAAAATTTTTAACGGAAATTTTTACCAAACGTTTTTACCGAAAATTTTTACTAAAAATTTTTAGCGAAAACTTTTACCGGCCATTTTTACCAAACATTTTTTTTGAACATATTTACGGAAAGTTTTATTGAAAAGTTTTACTGAAAATTTCTATTGAAAATTTTTACTGAAATCTTTTATTGAAAATTTTTACTGAAAATTTTTACAGGAAATTTTTACTGAAAAGTTTTACAGGAAATTTTTACTGAAAATTTTTATTGAAAATTTTTACTGAAAATTTTTACGGGAAATTTTTACTGAAAATTTTTACGGGAAATTTTTACTGAAAATTTTTCTTGAAAATTCTTACCGAAATTTTTATGGACAATTTTTACCGAACGTTTTTACCGAAATTTATTTTTCAACATTTTTACGGAAAGTTTTTACTGACAATTTCTAGTATAAATTTTTACTAAAACTTTTTACCGAAAATTTTTAATAAAAATTTTATAGAAAATATTTATCGAAAATTTATATTGAAAATTTAAACAGTAAATTTTTACTCAAAATTTTTACTGAAAGTTTGTATCAAAATGTTTTAGAAAAAATTGTTACCGAAAATTTTTACTGAATATTTTTAGCGTAAATTTTTATTGGAAATTTTTACCGCAATTTTTAAACTGAAAATTTAAACTGACCATTTTAATTGAACATTTTTATTGAACATTTGTAATTGGAATTTTTAAAGGAAATTTTTTTAAACTGGGCAGATTTAACAAAAATAGTAAGCGCCAAATACGTACATTCTCCAGCGACCATTATGGGTATTAATTAGTTCCGAAAGTTTTTCAATTACTTTTATTCTTCCTCGTACTTTAGTCATGGTTAGCCCCCTCAATTTTATTAACTTCTCTCGGATGCCGAACACTTTCGCGGTGATGGCCTCAAAGTTGATTAGTTTCCCAAATTATTTTCTTCTAATTCCAGAATACTTTTCCCAAATTAAATAAAAATAAATCAATTCAGCAATAACTCAAATAATATAATTATGCTTAAAGATATAAATCATAAAAAAGATTGATATATTTTTTTATTCTTTTTTTTTATTATTAAAAATTACTTTTATTTACTCTATATCATATGAAGCTGTTTATCAAAATGTATTGTAAATAAAATGAGAACATTTTAACAAAAATAAAAATATCCTCTGATTAATAATCTTCCCTTTAAAGAAAAATCTATTGCATTCCCATTTATATCAATCGAATAACCATCAAATTTTGTAAAGGGTTAAAAAAAGTAATTTTTCTTCTTCAAAAAATTTTGATATACCATTTAACTAAAAATTTGCCCAAGAGCTAACCTCTTTATTTATTTTATTCTATTAAGATATATAATATATTGGAAAGTATTGTAGAAATTACCTTTTCCTAAATAGAAATAATTTTTTATTTTATTTTATTTATCACACTACTTAAAGTAGCAAATAACCATTAATTTATGTCGAAATATTACGAGGGCACAGAAGACGAAAACTAACTTTCCATACAATATTTTAAATCCGAATAAAATAAAATTGTATCCTCTATTTTTCTATTTAAGCATATACTATTATTATTCATCTATCTGTATTATCCTTTTTCCTTCATATTTTCATGTTTATTTATTTATTTACCTTTTTCTTTGAATTTTATATAATTTTGAATAAAACCATAAATCATACACTTGTTTATATTCAAAAGGAAGTAAACGTTTCCTCTGTTTTGGGGCTCTTTATAAATTTATATAAACCATATACAAAGGATCAGATATTTTATACTAGCCAAGTAGATATTCATATTTGAAAGTATGTTAAGCTAAATCATTTTAAAAAAATAAATAAAAAATAAGAGAGAGAAAAAAATAATAAACAAGAAAAAACTTTTATCTGCATTCAACAAAGGTCTGACATCTGAATGAAGTTTATACCAATATACTGTCCCCCTCCCTCGCTACCAGATACAATGTCCACATCCTACGCTTCCAGATACAAGAAAAAAAAATTGTTTAGGGGATACTTTTAATCCGATTTTTTTCCTACATTTAAGGAATTTTTATTAAAGTGAAAGAAACATTAACGAAATACGCAGGATTGGAAAAAGGTTCTTGTTAAAAAGAAAATCAAAGTCGAAACAAATAAAAAAAACTAGCAAAGAAATCCCCCCTAGGTGAGGGGGGTTGGGGTTGTTGTACATGTAAAACTCTGCTTATCTAATCTAGTAACGTTTACATATGTGAATATAGTGTGTTTTGTCTGTTTTTTTTTTAAATATAAGAACTTTTTAAAGAAAAAAAATTAATTCCAAAAAGGAAAATAAGTATTAGATAAATCCTAAAAGAGTATCCTTTTTGTTTCAATCGTCTTTGATTTTTTTTCTTTATTTTCATTTTTGTTTTTGTTTTGATCAAAAAGTTTGAATTTTTTCTTATTATGTGTACACAATATCTGTAGTTTTGTTGCATTCCTTTTAATTTTTGATTCCTGTGGATTCTTATAAGTAGTGAAAAAGATTTTTAAATAAAAATGACCATATAAGTTAAGAATAATAATGATTATAATCTTATATGAGGGATGAGTCCATAAATTGATATGTTACATGAAAAAAATCCTTGAACATATTTAAAATTAATGAAAAGGAAAGAACTTTGGAAAGGATTTTCTTTGTGCAATTATATTACAAAAAAAACAACGAGATCTCAAATAGGTTGGAGGATTTTTTATGTACGAGGTATGGCAAAAGAGTTATTAAACCGGTTTTTTTTATAACTCAATGTTCCTTTGGGCATCTACGAAGGTCATTCAACAAGTACTTAGCCTACAAAAGAAAAACGAAAATTTTGGAAAGGTGGCAATTTATTTTTCCACATAATCTCCTTCAAGCTCGATACACTTGGCCCAGCGATGCTCTAACAATTTTAACCCGTCCAAAAAATACATTTTCTCGAGGGAAGCAAAATAGGCCTCCGTGGCGACGATGACCTCCTCATTCGACCCAAATCTATTCCCGGCGAGTGATATTTTCAGGTTTGGAAACAAAAAGTAGTCACAGGGGGCCAAATCTGGAGAGTACGGTGGATGGGGCAGCAATTCGTAGCGCAATTCGACCAATTTTGCCATGGCGACGGCGGAGGTGTGAGCCGGCGCGTTGTCGTGGTGGAACAGCACTTTTTTCTTCGCAAAGCGGGGCCGCTTTTTCTTCAATTCGACGTCAAATCGGCCCAATAAGTCAGCATAGTAGCGCCCCGTGATTGTTTTACCCTTCTCGAGGTAATCGATGTGGATCACACCTTGTGAATCCCAGAAAACGGTGGTCATCACCTTTCCGGCCGATCGAACAGTCATTGCCTTCTTCGGAGCACGTTCGCCGGGTGAATTCCACTGCTTCGACTGTTCCTTGGTCTCTGGTGTGTACCAGTGAATCCATGTTTCGTCGACGGTCACGAAACGACGCAAGAACTCCGCTGGACTGCGCTGAAACAGCGCCAAAAACGTCGCCGATGTGGTCTAACGGTCTCGCTTGTTTTCCGGTGTGAGCAAACGCGGCACCCATCGCGCCGCGCCGACAGCTTTCTCATGCCCAGGTCTTCGTGTAGAATATGATGCACCGTTCCTACTGCGATGCCCACAGTCTCAGCTATCTCGTGAACCTTCAATCGACGGTCTGCCAACACGAGATCGTAGACTTTTTTAACGTTTTCCTCCGTAGCAGCCGTTTTCGGGGCACCTGGGCGTGGCTCATCAAAAACCGACGTGCGGCCACGAACAAACTCGTTGAACCAATTCTTGACGGTCGCCATCGAAGGAGAAGAGTCACCATCTTCTCCTTCGATGGTTTTGCCTTCCAAAAACAAGAATCTAATCACCGAACGATATTGTTCTTTTTCCATTTTGTGCAACCGACCGACACGTTCGCTTTCAAAGGCTCTCAAAACAAAACTAATGAAGGAAATCGACTGAAACTTTGACAGTAAGCTACTAAAAGAATGTACTGCACGATGGTAAATTTCTTTTGTGACAGCATATTTATTGATGGAGGCGTTGTTTGCACTCGTCGTAGCAGCGCTTGACGGATTCAACTGGAACTCGTCCTCTAATTACACGCTCTTTTATATTGCCAACAGTATCAAAATCATGTCCTTTTTAAGTGTTCTTTGGTCTTTATATGAGCGTAGATCAAGTGAGTATGGCGGTTTTGAAACCACCGTAATCATTTTTCCCGAAAAACCCTCGTTAATGGAGATGACCATATGACTCGAGGCCATGACATGGTAGAGTCTTCAATAGCTGATTCGATACGTAGATCCCTTTTTCTGATCCTTTTAAGGAGTTTCAATATCAATCAAAGGTCTGATCTCACAAGAGCTCTGACTAATTTACAATTTTCATCAATTTACGCACTACAAAAACACATCTTCACTTATCACACTCTAAGAGCGAGTCTGAGAGTGCCTTGGTAGCACTGCGGCCTTTATATTTATTTTCTCGTATATAAGGTCCCTAGAAGAAGATTTTTATTGAAAATTTTTACCGAAAATTGTTACTGCAAACTTTTACCGACAATTTTTACTGAAAATATTTACCGAAAATTGTTACCGTAAACTTGTACCGATAATTTTCACTAAAAATTTGTACCGAAAATTTTTACTGAATTTTACTGTATATTTTTACTGAAAATTTTTGCCGAAAATTGTTACTGCAAGCTTTTACCGATAATTTTTACCAAAAATTTTTACTTAAAATGTTTACCGAAAATTGTTACCGTAAACTTTTACCGATAATTTTCACTAAAAATTTGTACCGAACACTTTTACTGAAGTTTACTGAAAATTTTTACTAAACATTTTTAACGTAAATTTTTAGTAAAAAATTTTACCGAAAATTTTTACTAAACATTTTTAACGTAAATTTTTAGTACAAAATTTTACCCAAATTTTTTACTGAAAATTTTTACTGTAAATTTTTGCTAAAATTTTTTGCTAAAAATTATTATCGAAAATGTATACTGAATTTTTTTCGGAAAACTTTTACTGAAGCTTTTTACCAAAAATTTGTTCTGCAAATTTTTACTGAATTTTTTTACCGTATATTTTTACTGAACATTTTTATTGGAAATTTTTACCGAAAATTTTGAGCAAAAATTTTTACCGAAAAATTTCGCTCAAAATTTTAATTGAAAATTTTTACAAAAAAATTTTACCGTAAATTTTTACCAAAATTTTTACTGAAAAATTTTACCGTAAGTTTTTATTAAACAATTTTACCGATAATTTTTACTGAACGTTCTTACCCAAAGTATTTACAGTATATTTTTACTAAAAATTTTTATTGGAAATTTTTACCAAAAATTTAACAAAATTTTTTACCGAAAACTGTTGCTGAAAATTTTTACCGAAAGTTTTTACCGTATATTTTTAGTAAAAATTTTTACCAAAAATTTTTTATAAAAATTTATACCAAAAATGGTTACTGAAAATGTATAACTTTTTACCGAAAGAATTTATCGTATATTTTTATTGAAAATTTTTAACGGAAATTTTTACTAAAAATTTTAATCGTAAATTTTTACCGTAAATTATATCCGAAAATTTTAGTGACAATTTTTATTAAAAATTTGTATCGGCTATTTTAACCGAAAAAGGTATTTTGAAAAAGATACATTATATAGCGCCATGACCATAAGGCCATTGGTCGCATCGTGTTTTGTTTAGATTGGAAGTTAACAGTTTTTTCCTTTCAAAAACTCCCAAAAAAAAAATAGTGGGTCAAAAACTTTTTATCGAAAATGATGGTGTAAGTAAATTCCTTGCCAGGTTTCGTTAGAAAATTAAGTGCGTCTCAATTTGATGAACATATATGTCATTTAAATATACTAACAACTATTTACAACTAGTAACAAGCAGATTTTTCAAAATGTAAATACAAGGACGTGAAGACATGTAAAGGAAATAACCCATCGATGTTACCTTTAGAACAGGATAATTTTATTTTACACTTTTAATAAATTTATCGGATGGATAATGGAAGGGTGGAATAGAATTTTTTATGCCAGGAGATGCACAGTTCCCGAGCAAATAGAATGTTTAGGTTATGATGGATAACTCCATAAAAGCGAGCATTGATAATTAAAATCTTCTCCTCTATTTCTACTTTTACTACCTAATTAGTAGTGTCATGCTCTTTAAAAACAAAATAATACTATTAAGATGCACTTTTAGATATAAGTAAGCAAAAATTTTTATCCGTTTTCTTTTTGTTAAAAGTCTAGCTTTTCAAACTCAAGAGGATCTTTCATTTTTCTTATACCAAAAAATAAATTTTCTTGAAATTATTATTTTGAAACTTTAAAATTTTTATTATGAAAGTATTGTAGTAGAAACTATGCATTTTTAAAATAGAATCTAAAAGCTTTGTTTTTAATTTTGCTACGTTTGGTAAATTTTTATATTCAATAAAATTTTTATTCTTTTAAAGCCGAATTTTATATTTTCGATAGTGAATTTTTATTGTCTCATAGATAAATACTATATAAATTTATTTTTATAAGAAAACTTATTTCACAAAACAATATTAATAAAAAATTTATATTATTCATTTAATTGATAGCTATCATAATTGACTGAAAATTATCTCCTAAACTTTTGTAAACGATCTTTCTATAAAACGATTTTAGTTGAAAATTTTATTAATCCTTTTATTTATTCAGAAAAACTTATTTAAATAGATTTGTTCGATAATTACTTTAAAAGTTTGAAAACATTTCGGAGACATTTAAATGTAACAAATATCTACTTTAACGGAAAGTTAGGTCAGAAGTTCAGTTTTTGGAGTTTGTTGTCTTAGCTTTAAATAAAGCTCAATTGGATTGTATAAGAATTTTCTCACCTTGGTTGTAATTATTTTGATTCGTCAACACAGGTAGCCGCAATGGTAACCAACTAACCATCCTAGTGTCAACTAATAGTGTTGGTGACATTATGAATTTAGCTTATTTCTGCAGTGAAAACGGTTGGAGTACTATTTCGACTAAGTTGAGCAGTTGTGGATAAGTTTTGGAAATTAAGGACATCATAAAAACTTCAACGACACGTTTGTATCTAAATTAACGATTTATCGTATTCGTTCTTAAAATAAAAAAAAACTACATATTTGTGCAAAGGAGGATGAGCGCAAATACATTGTCATAGATATGAACTTGGCAGGACATTTGAACTTTGGCAAACAACTTTCGTAAATATTATGCAGCTTAATTAAAAAATTAATTATAATTTTTTCTTAATTTGTGTCCAAAAAAAAAATAGTTTTGAAATAATTGATGAGATTAGAAAGAATTTTTTTTTCCACAACATAATTGAATAGCTTGAAGATATTTTTTTATACAATCTATCATAAAAAAAACTTTACTATTTTTTTACTACATCTATACTTGAAGTTATATTTTTCTTTAAAAGAAATTATCCTGGGTAGAAGAAAAGTTTTAGAAAAAATGTAATATGAAAACTTTATGATTTTTTCTTGTTGAAATTTTATATGAAAAGAAAACAAAATTCCAAATTTTAAGAAATATCCTTTTTTTATAATTTTTTTTTTTTTGAGAATTTTTCACAGTTGATAAATTTATAAAAGGACGAAGGTATATATTTTTTTTATTGATGGCTGTCAGAAACCATAAAGGTATTTTTTCTGAAAAAGAAACAAAATATAGAGAGCTTTTTCAAAGTTTTTGTTTTGTTGAAAAGACTAATATTTTTTTTTTATTTTTTAGTTTATATATTTATAGTATTTATTGGAATAAAAAAAAATTCTGAAATTCTTAAAATGCCATTAGGTATTTTGGTTTTTTTTTGTACAAGGTATTAAAAAAAACGGACTTTGCAATTAAGGAAAACTTTATTGAATATCTGGTTTTGTCACTCTCTCTCTTTATAAAAATTTTTTATTGCAGTAAATTGATTTTTTTATTTTTTATAAATGAATTTTTAGCAAAAGTTTCTATAAGTTTTTGTGAAAATTCATATTAAATAATCTAAGATAATGTCGATTTTTACAAATGCGAAAAACTTTAGAAAAAAAATTATCATATTAAATATATATACGAGTGTCATTCAGCAAGTACTTAGCCTACAAAAGAAAAACGAAAATTTTGGAAAGGTGGCAATTTATTTTTCCACATAATCTCTTTTAAACTTGATACACTTGGCCCAACGATGCTCTAACTTTTTTAACCCGTCCAAAAAATACATTTTCTCGAGGGAAGCAAAATAGGCCTCTGTGGCGACGATGACCTCCTCATTCGACCCAAATCTATTCCCGGCGAGTGATTTTTTCATGTTTGGAAACAAAAAGTAGTCACAGGGGGCAAAATCTGGAGAGTACGGTGGATGGGGCAGCAATTCGTAGCGCAATTCGACCAATTTGGCCATGGCGACGGCGGAGGTGTGAGCCGGCGTGTTGTTGTGGTGAAACAGCACATTTTTCTTCACAAAGCGGGGCCGCTTTTTCTTCAATTCGACGTCAAATCGGCCCAATAAGTCGGCATAGTAGCGCCCCGTGATTGTTTTACCCTTCTCGAGGTAATCGATGTGGATCACACCTTGTGAATCCCAGAAAACGGTGGCTATCACCTTTCCGGCCGATCGAACAGTCTTCGCTTTTTTCGGAGCACGTTCGCCGGGTGAAGTCCACTGTTTCGACTGTTCCTTGGTCTCTGGTGTGTACCAGTGAATCCATGTTTCGTCGACGGTCACGAAACGACGCAAGAACTCCGCTGGATTACGCTGAAACAGCGCCAAACACGTCACCGATGTGGTCTCACGGTTGCGCTTGTTTTCCGGTGTGAGCAAACGCGGCAGCTTTCTCATTCCCAGTTCTTCGTGTTTCTACGATGCACCGTTCCTACTGCGATGCCCACAGTCTCAGCTATCTCGTGAACCTTCAACGGTCTGCCAATACGAGATAGTAGACTTTTTTAACGTTTTCCTCCGTAGCAGCCGTTTTCGGGGCACCTGGGCGTGGCTCATCAAAAACCGACGTGCGGCCACGAACAAACTCGTTGAACCAATTCTTGGCGGTCGCCATCGAAGGAGAAGAGTCACCATACACAGCATCTTTGATTTCGCTGCGCGTTTTCCCTTCCAAAAACAAGAATCTAATCACCGAACGATATTGTTCTCTTTCCATTTTTGTGCAACCGACCGACACGCTCGCTTTCAAAGGCTCTCAAAACAAAACTAATAAAGGGAATTGACTGAAACTCTGACAGTAAGCTACTAAAAGAATGTACTGCACGATGGTAAATTTCTTTTGTGACAGCAGTTCCATCGGGCGGTGAGGCTAAGTACTTTTTGAATGACCTTCGTACTTTAGTATATTTAAAATCAAACACTTTTGTTTTGGGTAAAATAATTTAAATTTAAATTAATATAAGATATTATTAATATTAAAATTTATTTAATAGAAAATTTCTCGACTATAAAATTTCATTAAAATTTATCAGATAGAAAATTTCTATTTAAAAAGGATACATTTTGATAATATTTCCTATAATAGAGTATAATTAATATTTATGTATAAATAGATTTATGTAAATTAAAATGAATATTTTCAAATAACAAAAAGTAATCAAATTAAGAGGGTATGAAAAATGAGTTTATAATTGATTTCTTTGATTCTTCATAGTTGAAAATTGTAAAAACTTCTATTCTTATTTGGTTATATAATATTCTAATAATTTTTGGTGAAAAGCAAATTTTTTTTTTATCAACAATGAAAGCTTCATTTAACCGGAAATACTTAGCACCACAATCAACTGAACTGAAAATTCCTGAAAATTCAATGAGCATAGTTTCGTTTATAGAAGACTATTAGCAGAAAACATAAAATAATATTTATACAGTCATGGTTTTTGTTAATATTATTACTACTGTTATTATTATTACAAAAATGATTTTGAATTTCTATATTATTATTATTATTATTATTAGTATATTCTGAATTTTTTCCAGCATTTCCTTTTTTTTCTTGTAACTTACATTTCTTAGCTTTTCCTATTTATCAATATTTGAATATAATTGCCTTTAAATAAATAAATATTAGAAATTTTATATAAATAAAATTTTTGCTAATTAATTATAAATTAATTTGTGTTCTGTGCTACATTATTTATTTTAGTAAAAATAAAAAGATGCATTTGGAAAATATTGTATTTTTTTTGAATGCTATAAAGTTTAAAGACTGTCTGCATAAACATTATTTGTTATATAGTCTCGGCGACAAATCTAACGATCATGGAGACCAACTGACATCAATTAATTTTGAAATTGCGCATCTTGGAAATTTTTCACGCCATTTTGTTAGAACTATCTATAATCTAGATTAAATTCTCTAAGTTCAGATTAAAGAGAGTTGGTTATCATGAGTTCTTAGTGCTCGGAATTGGCAAGAAACATGGTATATCAGACTAAGATGCACAGCCGACAGTTACATTTTGAGAATAAAATAGCTTTTTCATAGTAACTTTTGGATTTTCATAACTGTTCATATGACAGCTTTGTTTTTTTGACATAAAAACAGGTGATAATGAGCCTCCTTGCTGAAAAAAATTTTGTTCGGCAAATTAACATTAAAATACTTTTTTTGGAACGTTTTTACTATTTTGACAAATTGTTTGGTAGTAAAAAAATTGTTTGATTGCTTGTAGTATATACCAATTAAAACAGATCAGGGGTCATTGCTTCATCGCCATAACCTTTAAGTCAATATGATGACACAAGAGCTAGTCAACCGTTTGTATGCCATACTTTGACGGCTTAGTAAAATTTAATTATAGTAAAAAAGCAATGCATAATAAAAAATTGTAACAAACAAATATTATCTCCAATAATATATACAATTTGTTTGACAGCTAAATTTTTTTAATCTTAAAATGGAAAACTTGCTATTTCTGATATACTCTTTTTAAGTATAAGTTTTTCGGTTTTTATTTTAAATTATTTTACAGTTGGTGCCTCGAAGGTGTATCTCAACGTGAATTCAGATAAAACAGTTTTAGTTTCATTCAGTAATAAGAAAAATGTGAACCTTACAAATGTCCAGATGACTGGAACAGAACTAGAGTTTTGTATTGAGGTCAAATATTTAGTGGTAATTTTCGAACAAAAATTTACCTGGAAATCTTGTTTTACTAGAGTACCTGATGGAGTAACTAGAGACATTTGAGCTTGTTATAGGCTCTTCTGTAAGACCTGTGCTTTATAATCAAAAATGATACAGGGGTCATATCGGGAAATAGTTAGACCCATCATCACTTACTCTCGTTTGGTTGCCTAAGCTTAAAGAACGTATTGCGCAGTCAATGACTGGCATGATTTTAGTATTACAGGTTCCGTAAAAATATACCTCACAGCTTTTGAGGCTATTTTAGACGTGATATCTTTGGATTTGCATATGAAAAAGAAAGCGGCTAGAGGGGCTCTCAGGTTAAGAAATTCCTAAACTTTAAAAAAGGCGACCTCGTTGAATATCTTTAGGTCGTATTGAACTTAAAAGAAATCCAGAAAGCCAACTATCTCTTGGACAAAATGCCGAGAAAACCTAATTTATATAAGTCCTTCAAAGTGGTTCTTAAGGAGTTTCTAACATAGAAGAAGAGAAGGCCATCACTCCAAGAAAGAGTCCTTGGCTATTATACAGACAGATCTAAAACAGATGAGAGTATTGAGGCGACTTAAGTACAACCTTATTATCATCTATTTAAGGCCCTTAGTAAGTCTTCACCAATTTTTCAAGCAGACATGTATGTAATAGAGCTTTGTGCTCGAGAAGGTATTAGACGGAACCTACAATATATAACGCAAACATTTTCATTATGTCAGAGAGCCGAGCTTCATTAAAAGCTCTTGCCTCTTCTGATGTTCAATCCAATATTTTCATGGTCCAAAATCTGCTGGCTGTACATAAAAATTTAATGTTGCTCAATTAACGAATTAGCATATAAACTTACCAAAAAGGAGCAAATACTCCATTTATTAGAGCAGAACCATTATATGGCAATCCAGATAGCCATTTGGGGCAATTGAGTCCTGGGAATCCGCGGTTAAACCTCACACTAGAGTAATTCACCGGGCATGAATCCCTCTAAACAATTTTACGTTTTTTTCTAAAAAAGAGCAGTAGAGAGCCGGAAACTCAAAACACCAGATCGCAGGGTTAAAACCTTTCACTGGGGTAGTTCCCCGGGTGTGAATACCTCTTAAAATTTTTACGCCTTTTTAAAGAAGGTTTAAAAGGGTACTCATCGGCTTAACGCAGGGTTAAAACTTCATAATGGAATAACTCCCCGGGCATGAAACCCTCTTAAAAATTTTATGCGTTTTTGAAAGAAGGTCGGTAGAGGTGAGGAAACTTAGAAAACCAGCCCTAAGGCTACTCATAGATCTAACGCGGGGTTAAAACTAAATACTGGGATAACTCTCCGGGCGTGAATCCCTCTAAAAATTGTTAGTCCTTTTCTAAAAAAAGGGTGGTAAAAGTCCGAAAACTCAGAAAATCAAACCTAAGGCTCCTTATCGGCCTAACACGGAGTTGAAACTTCACACTGGGGTAACTCCCCGGGCATGAACCCCTCTAAAAAAAATTGCATATTTTTAAAAGAACGTCGGTAGAGGTCCGAAATCTCAAAAACCCAGATCTAAGGCTACTCATAGGCCTAACGCGGCGTTAAAACTTCATACTGGGATAACTCTCCGGGTGTGAATCCCTCTACAAATTGTTAGTCCTTTTCTAAAAAAAGGGTGGTAAAAGTCCGAAAACTCAGAAAATCAAACCTAAGGCTCCTTATCGGCCTAACACGGAGTTGAAACTTCACATTGGGGTAACTCCCCGGGCATGAACTCCTCTAAAAAAATTTGCATACTTTTAAAAGAACGTCGGTAGAGGTCCGAAATCTCAAAAACCCATATCTAAGGCTACTCATAGGCCTAACGCGGCGTTAAAACTTCATACTGGGATAACTCTCCGGGCGTGAATCCCTCTAAAAATTGTTAGTTCTTTTCTAAAAAAAGGGTTGTAAAAGTCCGAAAACTCAGAAAATCAAACCTAAGGCTCCTTATCGGCCTAACACGGAGTTGAAACTTCACACTGGGGTAACTCCCCGGGCATGAACCCCTCTAAAAAAATTTGCATACTTTTAAAAGAACGTCGGTAGAGGTCCGAAATCTCAAAAACCCAGATCTAAGGCTACTCATAGGACTAACGCGGCGTTAAAACTTCATACTGGGATAACTCTCCGGGTGTGAATCCCTCTAAAAATTGTTAGTCCTTTTCTAAAAAAAGGGTGGTAAAAGTCCGAAAACTCAGAAAATCAAACCTAAGGCTCCTTATCGGCCTAACACGGAGTTGAAACTTCACACTGGGGTAACTCCCCGGGCATGAACCCCTCTAAAAAAATTTGCATACTTTTAAAAAAACGTCGGTAGAGGTCCGAAATCTCAAAAACCCAAATCTAAGGCTACTCATAGGCCTAACGCGGCGTTAAAACTTCATACTGGGATAACTCTCCGGGTGTGAATCCCTCTAAAAATTGTTAGTCCTTTTCTAAAAAAAGGGTGGTAAAAGTCCGAAAACTCAGAAAATCAAACCTAAAGCTCCTTATCGGCCTAACACGGAGTTGAAACTTCACACTGTGGTAACTCCCCGGGCATGAACCCCTCTAAAAAAATTTGCATACTTTTAAAAGAACGTCGGTAGAGGTCCGAAATCTCAAAAACCCAGATCTAAGGCTACTCATAGGCCTAACGCGGCGTTAAAACTTCATACTGGGATAACTCTCCGGGTGTGAATCCCTCTAAAAATTGTTAGTCCTTTTCTAAAAAAAGGGTGGTAAAAGTCCGAAAACTCAGAAAATCAAACCTAAGGCTCCTTATCGGCCTAACACGGAGTTGAAACTTCACACTGGGGTAACTCCCCGGGCATGAACCCCTCTAAAAAAATTTGCATACTTTTAAAAAAACGTCGGTAGAGGTCCGAAATCTCAAAAACCCAAATCTAAGGCTACTCATAGACCTAACGCGGCGTTGAAACTTCATATTGGGATAACTCTCCGGGCGTGAATCCCTCTAAAAATTGTTAGTCCTTTTCTAAAAAAAGGGTGGTAAAAGTCCGAAAACTCAGAAAATCAAACCTAAAGCTCCTTATCGGCCTAACACGGAGTTGAAACTTCACACTGTGGTAACTCCCCGGGCATGAACCCCTCTAAAAAAATTTGCATACTTTTAAAAGAACGTCGGTAGAGGTCCGAAATCTCAAAAACCCAGATCTAAGGCTACTCATAGGCCTAACGCGGCGTTAAAACTTCATACTGGGATAACTCTCCGGGTGTGAATCCCTCTAAAAATTGTTAGTCCTTTTCTAAAAAAAGGGTGGTAAAAGTCCGAAAACTCAGAAAATCAAACCTAAGGCTCCTTATCGGCCTAACACGGAGTTGAAACTTCACACTGGGGTAACTCCCCGGGCATGAACCCCTCTAAAAAAATTTGCATACTTTTAAAAAAACGTCGGTAGAGGTCCGAAATCTCAAAAACCCAAATCTAAGGCTACTCATAGGCCTAACGCGGCGTTGAAACTTCATATTGGGATAACTCTCCGGGCGTGAATCCCTCTAAAAATTGTTAGTCCTTTTCTAAAAAAAGGGTGGTAAAAGTCCGAAAACTCAGAAAATCAAACCTAAGGCTCCTTATCGGCCTAACACGGAGTTGAAACTTCACACTGGGGTAACTCCCCGGGCATGAACCCCTCTAAAAAAATTTGCATACTTTTAAAAGAACGTCGGTAGAGGTCCGAAATCTCAAAAACCCAGATCTAAGGCTACTCATAGATCTAACGCGGGGTTAAAACTTCATACTGGGATAACTCTCCGGGTGTGAATCCCTCTAAAAATTGTTAGTCCTTTTCTAAAAAAAGGGTGGTAAAAGTCCGAAAACTCAGAAAATCAAACCTAAGGCTCCTTATCGGCCTAACACGGAGTTGAAACTTCACACTGGGGAAACTCCCCGGGCATGAACCCCTCTAAAAAAATTTGCATACTTTTAAAAGAACGTCGGTAGAGGTCCGAAATCTCAAAAACCCAAATCTAAGGCTACTCATAGGCCTAACGCGGCGTTGAAACTTCATATTGGGATAACTCTCCGGGCGTGAATCCCTCTAAAAATTGTTAGTCCTTTTCTAAAAAAAGGGTGGTAAAAGTCCGAAAACTCAGAAAATCAAACCTAAGGCTCCTTATCGGCCTAACACGGAGTTGAAACTTCACACTGGGGTAACTCCCCGGGCATGAACCCCTCTAAAAAAATTTGCATACTTTTAAAAGAACGTCGGTAGAGGTCCGAAATCTCAAAAACCCAGATCTAAGGCTACTCATAGATCTAACGCGGGGTTAAAACTTTTAACTGGGATAACTCTCCGGGCGTGAATTCCTCTAAAAATTGTTAGTCCTTTTCTAAAAAAAAGGGTGGTAAAAGTCCGAAAACTCAGAAAATCAAACCTAAGGCTTCTTATCGGCCGAACACGGAGTTGAAACTTCACACTGGGGTAACTTCCCGGGCATGAATCCCTCTAAAAAAATTTGCATACTTTTAAAAGAATGTCGGTAGAGGTCCCGAAACTCAAAAATCCAGATCTAAGGCTACTCATAGTCCTAACGCGGCGTTAAAACTTCAAACTGGGACAATTCGCCGGGCGTGAATCTCTCTTAAAAATTTTACGCTCTTTTAAAAGAAGGTCGGTAAAGGTCCGGAAACTCAGAAAACTGGCCTAACCTTTGTCTAAAACTTCACATTGGGGCAACTCCCCAGGCATCTCCACCCCTTTTAAATTTTTTTTGTCATTTCTAAAAAGGAGCGGTAAAGGTCCGAAAACTCTGAAAACGAAGCCTAAGGCTACTCATAGGCCTAACGTGGCGTTAAAACTTCATACTGGGACAATTCGCCGGGCGTGAATCTCTCTTAAAAATTTTACGCTCTTTTAAAAGAAGGTCGGTAAAGGTCCGGAAACTCAGAAAACTGGCCTAACCCTTGTTTAAAACTTTGCATTGGGGCAACTCCCCAGGCATCCCCATCCCTCTTAAAATTTTTTTGTCATTTCTAAAAAGGGTCGGTAAAGGTCCGGAAACTCTGAAAACCAAGCCTAAGGCTACTCATAGGCCTAACGGGGGATTAAAACTTTATGCTGGGGCAACTCCCCGGGCGTGAATCCTTTTCTCTTAAAAATTTTACGCCTTTTTCAAGGAAGGTCGATAGGGGTCCGAAAACTCAGAAAACTAGCCCTAGGGCTACTCATAGGCCTAACGCGGGCTTTAAACCTTACTTTGGGAAACTCCCTGGGTGTGAATCCCTCTAAAAAATTTTTCGCCTTTTCTCAAATAAGGGCGGTAAATGTTCGGAAATTCCGAAAACCTGACCTAAGACTACCCCTCGCCCTACTCACTAGGCACTGTCTTTAAATCTATCATCTCAATAAAATCTAACATGATTATCTGCCGTTTTCGCTCTGAAGAGGTTGTAGCGTAAGAGCACCTACTCTGCGATTGCAAGGCCATTACCCTCCAAAGACTTTGGCATCTTCGTTACGGATTCACTAATCTCTAGGACATTTACCGGCTACCTGCCAATATGATATTGAGATTCGCTAAAAGCTTTAATATTACTATTATTTAAGTTAGGGTTACTCACCACAAAAAATGTCATTAGTCGAGGTGGTTTTAGACTATTCGCCTCTTGCTACCCTCTAATTAGATTATACTTTCAGACTAGATAAATACGTTTTTAGCTAAGGACTCAAAATACACATTAACATTAAATTAAAAATAACTTTGGATAATATTATCAAAATTAGTAAATTATTATTAGTATTTTATTTATGATTTATAGAAACTTATATTAAATTAGAAAACTTTAGCTTTGAAAATAACAATGTAAACGGTGAGAATCCTTGCAATTATTGTATAATTCATCGTTAAAACACTATATGCATATACCATATATGATGTTGATAAAGGATACTCTCTCGATTGTAGTTTAGTTTGTTTTGCTTACAATAAAAGTAACTAAATTTAAATGCATACGAAATGAACATTACCATCATGATTGAAAGAATGGTAACAGTTTATACAATAGATTTTATACTAGCATGAATATATCGTAAATAACCATACTGCCATTAATAAATATTGTACTATTTCTATATATATATGTGCACACATGTAAGTGTGCGTATGTAGAAACATATCCGGAGTATACATATTCTGATTCCGTTTAATTTAGCACTCAAGCGGTTGTAATTTATTTGCTCACGTTTCCTTTAACAGATGAACAATGATCGGGATAAACATTAAATGGCTCTAGAGAATATGCTGACAGAATACGAAAATGTTTTTAGCTAACATACAAACGAATTTACTCATATATTTATTTACACATATTTACATCCATTTGTCCTTATATAAAGATATACTGAAATTTATGTAGACATTCTAAGCTAGCAATAAACTTGTAATTATACACTTCAAAAATATTAACAAACTCATTTTGTTGAACTTAAGAATTTGTTAATTCTCCATCATATTAATGGGGGAGTCTCTTGTTAAATATTCCTTTAATGATATTGTATTTATATTTAAATTAATGTAATTTTTTTTTCATAAATTTATTATAAAATATTAAAGAAACAATTTTTGGTTTATTTAAATTTATCAAATTACTTTTTATAGATTTGGAAATATCTACTTTTTTCTAATTTTCTATTATTTAAAAATTGTAAAAAAAATTATTTTATAGAAAACTGTTCATCAAAAATGAGTTTAATTAAAAAATAATATTTGAATTCTTGTCAGAAGCCAAACTTGTTATCGGGTTTAAGCCAAATTTCTGACGCGTTTGGTAACCGGGTTTGCTCTGGAAACTCACCTATGTAATAATTTTTATAATCATAAATACACTATAAATCCTATGAACTCTCGAATATCCATCCGATAAATTCCTGAACTATTTCTTACCATATATTAAGATAATACGATATTTTTTGTATTAAGCAATAACCCAGGAAATTCTTTAAAAATTCTGAAAATCCAAATCTGACATACCGAGTGGAGAAGCTATTCACGACTCTCTATCGTAGAATATGATTTCTAATAGATTGCCATAAAAGTACCCATCTAGAAGACGCTAAAGTTTGATACTTAAATAAATTTTTGTTATAGAATTTACATATAGTTCTTTAGAAACAAAATATATCGAAAACTACACCAACTTCTAGATAAATGCTCTAAAATCACATTAAACTGCAAAGTACTTTTATACATTGGTAATCCTTTAATTTAACTTAAAACTACAGGTTGCCTATAACCATAGGCATTGAGATATACCCAATCAACATACAAAACAGATCTGCTCTGTTATTGATTTTACTAGTCCAGCTAACAAGATCCAGATGGTTGTACGGACCTCAATCAATACAATAGCAACCCAGTTAGATACACTCTCTTACAAATCCATCAGGACAATAACTGCCGAGGACATCACAGAAGAGGTAGCAGCGACCTTGGTGGCAGCCAGCGATGCGTCGATGCCAAGGAGTCGCCCAAACAACGGTCGAGCATCAGTCTACTGGTGAAACCCGACCATCGCCCTACACCGGCGAGCATGCCTTAAGGCAAGAAGGCAACACCAGCGGGCTCGTAAGCGAGACAGGGCCTCGACAGAGGAACTCAGACGGACCTACGAAGAGAAAAGGCATCTTCTCAGAAACGGCATCAACTCGAGTAAACGAAAATGTTGGAAGGAACTCTGCGCGGAAGTGGACCGGGACCCGTGGGGCAGACAGTATAAGATGGTCATGCATAGGATTAAAAGCCTACCGCAACAAAACCAACCTGTCCCGACATGCTGCACAGAGGAGTAGAACATCTGTTCCCGGAGAAACCAGAACTCCCCGACTACCACCCGGAGGATGAAGAAGTGGAAATTCCCGGAGTGACCATGGAAGAACTCACAAGGGCCTGCACTTGATTGCAGAATGGCAAGGCACCAGGACCAAGCGGCATACCCAACATTGCACTGAAGAGTGCAATTGCCGCCAGGCCAGGCATGTTCATAAGCATGTACGACGCCTGCCTGCGGCAAGGCGTATTTCCGACTCGATGGAAGCAACAAAGATTGGTTCTTATCCCAAAAGGGAAGAAACCACCGGACGAACTAGCATCCTATCGTCCACTCTGCATGCTGGATTCGGACGGCCTACTCCATCTGGAATTACCCCCGAACACAACACCCGTGGCTTTCGCGGACGACGTAGCGGTTGTCCTTGTAGCCAAACACCTGGAGGAACTAGAAGCCGCATTCTCCACCACCATCCGGAGGATAAGACAGTGGATGACATCGGCAGACATGTCTTTGGCGGAACATAAGACCGAGGCACTCCTTGTGAGTAGCCGGAAGAAAATGGAGACCATCACCATAGGAGTAGGTGACCACGACATCCAGTCACTACCCTACATCCGGTATCTAGGAGTGGTCTTGGATGCCAGACTCAACTACAAGGAGCACATCTCCAGCGTCAGCAAGAAAGGCATCAGCGGTACAGGGCGTGCTCTCAGGGCGGATAATGCCCAATATCGGAGGCCCCAGGTAAATCCGAAGGCGACTACTGGCAACTGTGGTTACCTCCGTCTTGTTATACGGAGCACCAGTGTGGGTGAAATCGCTAGAGCAAAGAACATACCGCAAGATAATGTCATTAGTCCAGCGGCTCAGCGATCAGAGTAGCGTCGGTATACCGAACGGTATCACACGATGCGGTCAACCCATCGACATCCTGGCAAGAGAGCGGGAACGCCAATATTGTGGGAAGAAGGAGGAGCGGCGAAAGGTACCCTGTGAAGAGAAGAGACCCGAGAGTTTTCCCCTCTGGCAAGAGAGGTGGGACAGCTCGATGAAGGGTCGGTGGACTCGTCGGCTGATCCCAGATGTCACCAAATGGATCACTCGCCTGCACGGGAAGTCGGGTATTACATCACACAACTCTTGACTGGGCACGCATGCTTTCGGGCATACTTGCACAGATTCAAGAGAACTAACTCCCCAAACTGTCATCATTGCCGCGATGTAATTGAAGATGCAGAACAATGCCCCTTCTACGAGCGGACACGGGTAGAACTGGAGAAAATCAGTCCAGAAAACATAGTGGAGTGCGCGGAATCTATCATCAAGGTTTTGCAGAGTACGCGGAATCTATCATCAAGGTACTTTGCACCACGTACGAAGAATAGGCCGCGAGGCGTCATAACATCAGGACAGCAGTAACATCAAAAATAACACCCCGGCGAAGTAGTATTTACAAAGAGTGCCGTCGGGGAACCATCGTTCCGGGAGCAAGATTAGAGGTGCAGGTTAGGTTTTAGCGAGTTTAAAATCCCGCATAACTCATCTGAGAGGTAGAAAGTTTTCCAGGCGTGTACTATCCATAAAAAAAAATCATCCTCTTACAGTTAGATCAGGTTTCCTCTCTTACAAATTCACGTATACAAATGGTGAGTGGTCTGAGCCAGCAGATGGCTCCCCTCATTTCTCGACAACATTTGTACAACCACTTAGTCCCGCCACTGAACCAGCTACAGCCATAACAGGTAGGACCATTGCTAACAGTCAGTAAACAGTTACAAATTAAACCTATCAAGGTGTTATAACTGCATACCGGTAGCAACCGGGATCCAGGTATCCCTCACCCTTAGTCGTAAGACTGTACCCGTAATGTAGGTATTGAACCACAGACACCACAGTTCATACAAAAGCTCCTGACCTTGGTATGGTACACCGGACAAACTACCGTGGGGCTCTCAACCCCACATGACACCAGTTCTGTTTCTAGCGTACCCGGACATTACTAGGCCAGCTTAGATGCTGCGTGTTCGGCACGACCCGTAGGCTATTTTTGATAAATAGACGGCCTCAAATCAATTTGGACTTATGGGCTAGAACTCTCTGGCTCAACTAAGCCCTGTAATTGCTGTTAAACTTAATCCCGCTAATCAAAAATACTTGAAAAATTTTTCAACGTCTCTATTAATATGTAAAATGCATTATTTTTCCATCGTGATCTTAAAATTTCTTATGTTCATGACGTAAATGTGGCTCTTAATAAAAAGTTTTATAAGGAAATTACTACTGCTTCTGCATAACACACTTTTAGATATAATGGACAGTACCAAGGTGAAGTCCTTCTGAGTGTTTTATGTTTTTGAGGAACAAAAAATTGGCAGATGGATTCTTCGATGATGGGAAAGAAGGGACTGGTAGTATGACAAAGGACGATTTAACACGAACAACCCTTTTTTTTGAGCCTTGCAAGGACTACTCATCAGTTTCAACGGTAATCAAATGTTTGACCTTTTAAATACCTTTATTTGTTCTACCTTTTCATCAGCCTTCAATGTTATAGGCTTCCCTGAGTGAAATCACCTTCAGTGATACCTGTCTTACTACTCTTTTGCCATATCTCGTAGATTTAATATTAATCTAGATTCTACAAAAATTATTTCTCTGCAAAAAAAATTTTCTTTGTATTTTTTTTTCAGAAAATAAAAAAGAAACTGAAAAAATAAATACACCGTTGCCAAATTATCCACTACCAACAAAATATTTAAAGATTATTTTTTCAAACTATCTAAATTTATGTTATGATATCCAAGCTGAATGTATTATTAAAAAAAAAATCATATTTTCATTTAGAAAAAAAAATTAATTTTTCTAACATTTAATTAAGTTAAATTTTCGGATTTAATAAAGTTAAAAAAATTGTTATTTGGTCGGAAAATCTTTTTGGATATAAGAAAATTGACAAGTGTAAATTGTACAAAAGTAAACTCTATAATTTAAAAGATTCTCCGAAGGTAGATACAAAACTCTGCCTTAGTACATCCTTTGAGGAGGAATATCTTAAAAATGTTAACACGTGCAAATACCCAAAAACAGACACACAAAACTATACCAGAAGTAAACTTTTTTTTGTTTTTTGCTCTAGTCCATCTAAATTTATGTGTTTGTATGTGCATTCGGATAGTAGATACGTACGTGTTTGAAATTTACATAAATTGAACAAAATGTTCATAATCCTACTTTGATACAAACACATTGGAGGAAATTTTCCGAAGGATGTTTGGGGAGGTTCGTCAAAGCGAAGACGTCATGAATACGAATGGATGGGAATTTTTGTATACACTCTAAAGACCACAGTTGTGGAATGGTAAATTTGATGAGAAGAAACTATTATAGAGTTGGGGTAAATATCCTTGTTAAGTCGCACATGCTAGAAAAGCAATGACAGAACTAAGAGTGCTGTCTATAAATTGCTCGGTTCAGAGACCTTTTACGAGCTACTGCATTGCACATCTTCCGGGTAAACACTTATTTCATGTGGAAAAGGAGAAATGTACGTCGAACGTGTGTATGCTCTAATAATTCAGGACACGTCATTTTCCGAGCTGTTAAGGAAAAACTCTAAGGATCAAAGAGGAAATCATACACCTCGATGGCATTTTGTTCGTTTCACATCCGATAAAGTGTGCTCGACTATCAAGTTAATCCAATCCTTAAAACATTTTCCACATGCAATATATTGTATATATAACTTCGATCGCAATTATGACTCTCCTTCGAATGGAGAAACTTTCATATTTCGTAATGCAATTAAAAAATTATAATCATACTACACTGCACAAAAATATTACATGCTATTTAATTATTTCTTTTTTTTTTTTTGTTATATTTTAGTTTAACATTTATACTATATAAAATATTTTTGCAATAATTTAAATGCAGTTTTAATCCATGACTATTGCTGAAAAATTTATTTTCATACTTTTAGAAATATTTTTTGCATAAAAGAAATTCAAAAATATGATATTAACAAATTATATCCTTGACAAGTATATATGAGTGCAGGATATTTGTATATAAAATGAAACGACAAAAAGGAAAAGCTTTCAATCAAAATTTTATTTTCGTATAATTAAAAGGAATAGGACACCTTCAGGCGAGAAATAAAAGGTATATCCTTTTTTTTTTTTTGGATAAAATGCACTCTATAGAATCAAAAAGTTTTAGTCTGAACAAAGGAACAGTGAAGCGTTGACTTTTTAGTTCATTATTTTTCCCAGGACGATCTGGAGCTTTTTAGTTGCTTAAATACTTTCATAACTGCTGACCTAACTATGGGAATTAATTCGAAATGGTTCTTTTATTAATAATTTTATTTTTTCACACAACAGCAATTAAGGATGAATTTCAGTTAAATTTATTCAACAAAAAAAAAGGTTTTTTTTTTATGACTTCCAAATTTATGTACGCTCTCCAATGTAGGATATTCAGCAACTTTTGCTGATTATTTATTATTAGGCGAAAAACTGCAACAATTTTTTTTCCCTTTTTTTTCGAGGGGGGGGGGGGGGGGTGTATGTTTATAAAAACATAGAGTATGAAAGTTTATGGGTTGGGAGTGATGTAGGTTTGGTTAAGAGCTTCATTGAAAATGTTATAGTAGCATTTGTAAGGATAGTTCTTGTGTTATTGTTCTAAATACAAATGATAACGAAGCAAGTGTCTACTCCTAATAAATGCAATTATATTATTTTATAACAACTTTATTTCCCAGTAGGTATACTCGTAGTATTTATTTTCTATTTTAGATGAAAATTTTAAATTTTAATGAATATTATATAATAGAATCGAATAGAATTATATTATTCTTAATTTATTCATTTGAATATATTTAATTATTTTTGAAAGAAAAAACAAAATAACAGACTGATAAAAGTTGTTTACAATTGAAAGTTAAATAAAATTTCGTTTTGTTTCAGGTTAAATTTTTGAATTATGTTGAAAACGTATCTTTTATGGTAGTTTAATAAAAGAATAAGGGTTGGTTTAATTAATTTCGGGTGAATATTTCCTTAAAATAAAAATGATTCCGAATAGATTTAACAAGAAAATAATATTTTTAATAAAATTAAAAGAAGATTAATTTTAACTATTATCAGAAAAAAAGCCCTTAGAATTTAATTTTATTTATAATTATTTTATTAAAAATTTTGAATTTTAATAAATTTAAAAATAAATGCTGAAGAATATATAAAAATCAGTTTTTAATGTGATGTGTTACAAAAAAAAGCTGGCTTCTGAGGTAGTTTCCTGAGTACCTATGCATCGACGGATGTTTTTTAGATGGTTTCCATCGAACTGAATTCGTCTTCAGATCTTTGGTTACACGCGGTGCGTTTTCATGTTCGAATATTCATGTATCTGCAATGTCTTCTTTTATTTTTCTTTCAAGGACTTATTTTTTTAAAAAATTTACCTTTTTATACAATCAAAAAATCATTCAAAGGTTTCACATATTCTTAAGTTTTTGATGTTGAAGGCTTTGCTGCATGAGGTTTGCCTTCCACTACTTCTCGGCCCTCGTAATATGATTTTGGCCACCGAAAAACTTGCGCATTTGATAAGGAATATTACCCATAGGCTTTTGGCAAGTTTTCGTATGTTAAAAAATTATATTGTTTCATTTATTGTTATGCATTAAAAAAGACAACTTTACTTATCAGGCTCGATAGAGGTTCGCATAGTTACCAGAGCAGGTTTAAACTTGTACTGCACGTCTTAAAGAGACTAACTGACAAGGTAAGTGGACGAAAAGTTTTGCTATGTTGGCAGATCGCTATCAGGATTGCTACTTTTCTTATATACGAGGGTCGTCCAATAAGTCCTTAGAAAATCCAAGAAATTGCGCTCGTAGTTTTTTTTTTTTTGTAAGTAGCAGTATCGACAGGAAAGCTGTCAAAATTACAGCTCGATCTATAGCGTAGGTCAATTTCTATCGTCGATTAAAGTTAACGACATTTATTTGTGCATAACAATGGAAAAAAGCGAGTTTAGGGCTGTCATCAAACATCTCCATTTGAAAGGCTTAAGCCCGAAAGAAATCAAAGCCGAGTTGGATGCAGTTCATGGCACATCTGCACCTGTGTTTGCGACGGTTTACAATTGGGTGAATGAATTTAAACGTGGCCGTTCATCAATAAAAGATGAACATCGTTCAGAACGCCCAGTTGAGGTGCCTACTCCTGAAATCATCGACAAAATCCACGATCTGATTTTGAACGTTCGGCGTTTTAAAGTGCGCGAATTAGTTGAGGCCACGGGCATATCACAAGGTACAGTCGCTTCAATTTTGCATGAAAAATTGTCTGTGAAAAAAATTTCGGCAAGATGGGTGTCGCGTTTGCTCTCAGAGGAGAATAAGCGCAATCGTTTAGTGGACTCTGAGGCTATGTTGGCACTCTTTCATCGCAATCCTGCCGAATTCCTTCGTCGATATGTCACTGTGGACGAAACCTGGATACACTACTCCACTCCAGAAAGGAGAGACAGTCATCATTTTCAAGGGTGAACGGGCTCCGAAGAAGGCCACGGTCTTTTGGGATTCGCAGGGCATCATTTTTATCGACTACTTGGCAAAAGGAAAAACAATAACAGGAGCGTATTACGCGTCGTTATTGCAACGGTTGAGAGAGGAAATCAAAGAGAAACGCCCCATCTGAAGAAGAAAAAAATCCTCTTGCATCAGGACAATACGCGTGTGCACGCCTGCGCTGTTTCCATGGCCAAAATTGTGGAATTGAGAATGGGTTTGTTGCAGCATCCCGCTTATTCACCAGATTTGGCCCCGAGTGACTATTTTCTTTTCCCCAATCTGAAGAAATGGCTTGGCGGACGACGGTTCACTTCCAACGAGGACGTCATTGCTCAAACGGATGAGTATTTTGCAGAACTTCCAAAATCCTATTTTTTGGACGGGATAAAAATTTTGGAAAAACGGTTGGAAAAGTGTATAGAGCTAAAAGGAGATTGTACTGAAAAATTAAAAATTTTTTTTTTAAAAAACACTTTTTTTCCATCTTTTTCTGAGGACTTATTGAACGACCTTCGTATAATGATTTTAAGACAGATGCTTGTATGAAAAGTCTCTGAAACCAGGGCCAGATGTACAGGTGATCAGGCCATTTGATATATAGAAGCTAACACATTTCTGCTTAGTCTAAAGATTTTATGGTATTATTGAATAATTTATAGCTGTTTAAATCAGAGTTATTATGGATAATATTTCACCATTTGTTTGTTGGAGGCATGATTCTTTCAGTATAGAAATGGTTTCTGGTTGAAAAACTGAATCAAGGGGTTTTCAGAGACCAGCTTGGTTCCATTGAGAGAGTTCTGCAGGGATCGTAACAAGCGATAGTCTCATGGTGTTATGTTTTGGCTATACGGTGGATGCCTCAAAAGATAAGCTCTATGAAATTTTAGAGAGTTTTGGCTATACGGTGGATACTTCTTAGATAAGCTCTATTAAATTTTAGCGAGTCATCATACCCTTCCGATTGATTAATTCTAGCCATTTTTTCTCTCTATCGCCAGTTGATTATAGTTAATTACCGAGTTAATACTTTAACCGAATGCTAGCAGTTCATAATAATTGATTCTTATTAGCATAACTTTACTGGTTGTTAATTCTCCTTTTAAAATTGTTGTGATCTACTATTTTGCACGATCAATTTCGAACGATTTACTCGTATTTTACTTATTTTTTATTGTCAGAAATAGCTCGATTTCATTGCGCTTTGCCAGTGAATCGTAGATGTCAAGTCAGTCCATCTTGTTTTTCACACTCAGTTCATGTGGCAATCGAACATCGAGTTTCTTTTTGAACCCAGCCCCTTCCGCAAATGTTTTAAAATAGTTTGATGATGAATATTTAATTTATGAGCTTTTTTCTAACCTAATTTTATCGAGAACTTCATCGATTTTTTTGGTAGATGGCCGATAAGAACGGGGCACACCTTTGTCATCGAATCATTTCCATGCTGCTGATCTTGATACAACACGTTTATTATAAACATCACACATTTTTTCATAAGTTTGCAATGCATTTTTAGCCTTATTTTTTTTTATTCTGATATTTTTTTAAACTTGCATAACTTTTGGTATCAATTTCAATAGAATTCTGCTCTACATAAAGCTTTGAGTGTCACGACTAAGTTATTTGCTTTAGAATCCATCATTCAAATTTTCAGTTCGGTAGTACCTAAGTAAATGAATCGAATGGACTGCTGGTATACCGCAAGGAAGTATGCTTGGCTGAATCCTGTACACCATTTATACATCAGTTATTTCTTTTTGTCCTAATCTATTCTTTGCTTATGAGACAATTATCGGTATGATTAGTCGCATTAATTTTCGGCCACAAATCGTGAGTCTACTTTTTAAATATTTTTTAGTATAATGTACAGTATTTAAAATAATAAAAAAAATATTTTATTAAAAAAGCAATACTTATTAATTATTTCTCTTAAATCATAATCACTAAAAACGTAATTTTCTTTCAAAAATAATACATTTTATTAAAAGTAAAGTTATTTAAGCTATGTCCACAAATATATTGAAGTAGTTATAAATGTAATTTAAAACTAGCAAATACGAATACTTTTTTTTTAAATATAAAATAAAACAGAAAATGGAATAATATTCTAACGTTCGAGTAAATTTGTTCCCTTATGAATTAAAGATAGTGCCAGGAGTAGAGTTGCACTTGGATAGTGAAATATTTTTACGTAAGAAGCTTCATTTATAATTCGCCATCAGCGTAGCATAGAAGAAATGCTCGTTGGGATTTCCAAAGAATTTGCTTACTGAACTGTTTGTTGGGTATAACAGGGCAGTAAGCGTAGTTTGTATGCTCGTATCTTGGCACTAAGTCGTAATTCCATTTGAAGCTAAGCAACTCACGATGCTATTTTAATATTCAAAAATATTCTAGGGACTTTATCATGGTACTAGGATTGAACGGATGCAGATTCGGAAAAATCCTAAAACGGGTAAACAGACAATATAATTCACATACTTGCATATATATAAGCACATCCTGAATACATTTTTGGCCTTGGTTATTGCAATTTTCAAAGAAATTTTCATACAAACAAAATAAAAAGACGAAGAAAAACTTAAAGTTTCTGTACTGCTACTAGTCGATACCCGCACAACTGAACTCTGGCAAAATTAGAAATCACAAAATTCACTTGGAAATTCTTATTAAGGTAAATGAAATCAACTGCATTCATAAATTTTACCCCAAATTTGCTTAAACTTAGCATTAAATGGAAATATTTTAGTTCAAATGCAACGAACTTTGTCAATTACCATTTATTTTGTCTGGAAATTGATTTTTTTTATTATTTGCTAAATGAATTGAATGTAGATGCATCC
Source organism: Atherix ibis (assembly GCA_958298945.1). Classification (NCBI taxonomy): domain Eukaryota; kingdom Metazoa; phylum Arthropoda; class Insecta; order Diptera; family Athericidae; genus Atherix; species Atherix ibis. The sequence continues at coordinate 22,230,173 of OY282607.1, forward strand.
CCTTAAAAAGAGAACGAACAATTTCAAATGGAGCCGAATTAATATGTACCACTGAATAGTTAAGTAGATTGAAACTATTAAAAGATGTAAAATAAGTAAGCATCCTTTATTGTATAAACAAAAAGAAGTGTAAATAATCAACAACTAGTATCCTTGAATAGAAAACATTTCATTGATAATACAGAGTTAATTAAATTAATTTACTGCAAAAATTTTTGATTCTTTCGTCCTGCAATGAAACGCAATAGTATTATTGGGATATTATTACCTTTAGTAGCATCTTATATAAATAAACGCTTTTACTAATTGTTATTTATTTTGAATTGTATCTACTTGTTTTGATCTACTTCCTTTTATACTTCGATAAAACTATATAGTTGAATAGTTTTATTCGTTCTCATTGAAAATATCCTTTTTTTTATAACAAATATTTTTTCCGCAAAATCATATTTGCTCATTAGATGGATACTTGTAGATACGCAAAAAAAAAACTTCTGACAAAAATCAATCAAAAATTCAATGCCTGAAATAAATATAAACATAAATTCTTCAATATAGAATTTTAGAATATTTAAAGTACTTTTCAAAATCAGATCTGTTATGATATGAAAATGGCAAATTACTGTAAATTTCTTAGGTGTTGGATGAGAAGAAGAAGGTGTATAAATTTTGAATTTAAAATTTATTTTTATGACTACACTCAGAGAACACCGTACTTTGCTAGGCATGCTTGTAGTTGGCTTTATGCGGAAAAGAAGGGGGTTCAAAGTAGGTATAAAGTGGCGCTCTTACACCTTTTAGGGATAAATGAAGACAACCAAATGTGTTATTTTCTCCATGGAAGGGAAAAAGATAAAGAGTAATGAGACATAAAAAAATTTATTAAAAAACTATGAAAAAAAAATATTATAGCAAAAAAAAAAATATTATAGCAAAAAATTAGGAGGGAACTATGAAAATTAGGAAGGGTACAATTTTTTGAAAATTTTGAAATAATAAAAAAAATTTACCAAACAGCGGATTTAAGTCTAAGGTGTAGAAGCTTAAATCCGCTGTTTGGTCATAGATGGCGTGAGTAAGCGTATTAAGCTACCATGGATACGCCATACTTTTTTTTTATGAGTTTGACATCTGTCAACATTAAACTGTGCACATTGTCAGCAATTTTGTACAACAACATACCATACATTTTTCCTTTGGTAATCTTGTCTAGTTTTGTGCCAGAAAAAGACAGCTCTGCTTTTCTGCTTAAATTTGAAGAAATCGGCTGCCGAATCGCATCGAATGCTTATGGAGGCCTATGGTGACAGTGCTTTATCGGGAACAACGTGCCGAGATTGGTTTCGTCGGTTCAAAGACGGTAATTTTGATTTGTGGGACAAGAAGCGTGAAAATCGACCTAGGACCATCAAATACAAACTTTTTTGGACGAAGACGGTACCCAATCGCAAAAAATGCTCGTGGAGCAATTGGGTGTTACTCAACCAACCATTTACATGCATCTGCTTACCATGGGGAAAATTGAATAGATAGGAAAATGGGTGCCGCATGAATTGAACGATTGGCAGATGGAGCGACGCCAAAACACATGCGAAATCTTGCTCGCCAGACAAAAAAGAAAGTCGTTCCTGCATCGGATTCTGACAGGCAATGAAAAGTGGATATATTTCGAGAATCCTAAATGCAAGAATTCGTGTGTTGATCACGGCCAACCATCAACATCTTCCCCAAGACCAAATCGCTTCGGACGGAAGAAGATGCTGTGCGTTTGGTGGGATCAGCAGGGTATCGTCTGCTATGAGATGTTGAAATCTGGTGAAACAGTCAATGCCCACCGCTACCACCATCAACTCATCAAATTGCACCGTCCTCTGCGTGGTATAAGGACGGATTATCAACAAAGACATGACAACCTTCACGACAACGCACCATCGCACACGTCAAAAATGGTCCTAAACTACTTGGGGACACTCAACTGTGAGGTGCTACCCACTCCACTTATTCACCAGACCTGTCCCCTTCTGACTTCCACCTGTTTTCGTCAATGGGCCACGTGCTCGCTGAGCAGCACTTCGATTATTACAAAGACGTCCGAAAATGGTTTAATGAGTGGTTTGCCTCGAAAGTGAAGGAATTTTTTTAGCATGGTATCCACAAATTGCCCGAGAGATTGGAAAAATGTGTAGCTAGCGAGGGCAAGTACTTTGAATAAATTTGTTTTTAGTTTCTATGAAGAAAACATGTGTTTTTTTGACTAAAAAACATCAGATTTAAGCTTATACACCTGGTATACTAGAAAAAAAAATTTAGATAAATAGGGTAATTTTTTTGCTGTTTGATATTTTATAATTTTATTTTTGACAGATTACATATAACACGTAATATGTGTTAAAAGCGGTCGTACTCAATTAGCATTGCCATTTTATCATAAAAAGATTTATATCCGAACAATGCTTATAAATTGTTGAATTTTATTATCAAAATTTGTGCTCAGTAAAACATGTGTTTCGCGCACTTCGACCTACTAAGCAATCAATTCAAGCCATAGTGAAATTTTTTGCCGCAATTTGACGCTATTTGACATCAAACCATCAACCCGTCTGCGTAGAGTGCATACAGAGGAAAATATTGCTGCTGTAGCGCCCAGTGCTGGTGAGGAGCGGATTTGTCCATCTGTCTTGACAGATGCATCTATCTTCGTTCATAGCAATTGGGATTGTGTTACTCAACTATGTGAACAATTATACGAAAGGTCTCAAAGCATATAAAATACAGCTCGTGCAAGAACTAAAGCCCAACAACCTGCTAAAGCCTCAAATTTTCGATGAGTGGGTATAAGAACAATTTGAGGATTTCGTTCAGCGACAAAGTTCATTTCTGGTAAATGGGTATGTGAGCTGCCATTGCACTCTTAAAAATGAACTGGTTGGTGTGGTTAACGGTCCGTATTTCTTTAAAGATGACGCCGGCCGCAACGTTACTATCAATAGCGCCCGCTATCGCTTTCCCCAAAATGCAAGAACTGCATTTACTCGATATGTGGCTTCAACAAAACGGTGTGACATGCCACACAGCACGTGAAACAATGGACATATTGAAAGATGAGGTTGGTGAGTTGGCTGCCTAGATCATGCTGTTTGACACCTCTAAACTATTTTTTCACATGTCTTTGCCAACAAATTAGCGTCACTTTCAACATTAGAAGATAACAGATACCAGCCCAGATGCTCGAAAAATTGGTTCAAATTTGGACCTCTAGCATGGATCACTTAAAACGTAGTCTTTTTTGCATGCAATAACCTATAAAAAGTAAATGGTAACAAGCATTGAAGTTTTAAACATTTTCCGTTGACGTTCATTGGAGAGACTTTTCCTTTTTCTGTCAATAAATATTGGCCAACTGAATTCGTGTGATTCTGTGTAAACATTTTTATTAATAGAAATTATTTTAGCTATTTTTTTCTCGCTCAGAATATAAATCATGTTCCAGAGGCATCGAAACTTGTTACAGAGGTGCCTCAGAACATACGCCACCTATTGAAATTTTATGTAACGAACAAATCATCAACACTATTGCCAGGGCTACCATAACCGATCTTATCTATGCGGCAGTACCGACGAAAAACCTGTTCGAATAGGCACAACAGCTTCACTATTTAGTCATTGACTTTGAAGCAACCTATAATCGTATAGCAAGGTTTAGGCCTAACACTTCTGTGAGATAGTTCATCAACCCAGAAAAATTAATAAGATTCGACCAGCCTAACCAGGATTAGTGTGTCAGTAAGAGTAACAATAGCCGCGTCGCTTTCGGAGCCATTTGATATACAAAATGGAAGGTTGGAACGAGACGCACTTTCATGCGTTTTAATAAAGCTTGCGGCTAAAAAAGTGATGCATGGCTGTACCTAAAAACTAAAAAAGATCTATATCAATGACCTTCACCAATACTGAGTGTTACTTAAAAAAGATCTGCAGAAGAGACTTTCACCAATATTGATCGTTACTTAGAAAAGACCTGAATAAGAGACCTTCACCAAGATTGAGGGTTGCAGAAAAATCTTGGGACGCAGCGTTAGTGTTGAAGGTGTAACTAACTAGGACAAACCGCATATAGATAGGCGACTAAGGCTTCGAACAACCTGATTTGTTTTTCTGAAAAATTTGGGCCATAAAATTGAAGCTACTAATTCGAGGTCTGTTCAAAAAGTATCGCGAATTTTGCGTTTTCTTCGAAAATTCTTTATTTATTCATGAATATCTATTTTTTCTCCTTCAAAATAATCCCCACCAGATATTATACGCTTGTGCCGACGTTTTTTCCAATCCTCGAAGCACTTCAAAAAATCATGTTTTGTGATCTTGTTCGATGCCGTCTTTACCTCCTCAATCGTAGCGTTACGTCGTCCTTTCATAGGGCTATTCAGTTTCGGGAACAAGAAAAAGTTCTCCAGGAGACCAGATCTGGGGAATACGGTTCTTCCATAAATGGCAAAAGCCAATTTTTGTTCTTCCATAAATCTGGGCGTTCCTGGCGGATTACTTCACGCAACTTGCGCATTACTTGCAGGAAATATTCCTTATTGATCATTCTACCTTGCGGCAAGAACTCATGATGCACCACGCCCCTGCAATCAAAGAAAACTGTAAGCGAAACCTTCATATTCGACCGAACTTGGCCCTTTTTTTTCGATCTTGGCTCATGCGACAGCTTCCATTGGGATGATTGAGCTTTGGTTTCCATGTCATAACTAAAAACCCATAATTTGTAAACAGTTATGACCCTTTGGAGCAAATTTGGGTCATCGCGGACAGAGTCCAACAGCTCCTTAGCAATGTTAATGCGATGCTGTTTTTGGTCGAAAATGGGCAAAAATCGAAGACGAGCCAACAAAACACGTGCAAGCAAAGCAGCTGTCAAAAATTAACTGAACATTCAAAATGGCGGAACTTGTCGGCATAAGTGAGAGACATGAGTACCAAAATAACGCCATAAAAGACGAAAATCGAATATACATAACCCGCGGAAATTCAAAATTCGCGATACTTTTTGAACAGACCTCGAATATGGCAATTTTTTGTATTTTTCAAAATCTCTTAGCAGTCTTTGAAAGGAGGATGGGTTCCATAACCACTCGATTATCGCTAAATTGAAGGTCAAAATGAAGAATATCCTAGCCGAAAAATCTGCAGTAACATGATTTATGGTTCTGAAAGATGAGGTAAGTCCTTTTAGCCGATTAAAATTTACTCTAATTTTTGTTTTTAGTAAAATTGAAAATTTCGTTAATAAATCTTTGCTCGATTAGCTTTTCATTCCATTAAAATCCACTATTGCCAGTAAAATACAATAAATAATATGGCATATGGAAATTTACTTTTCTCCAAGTTGAATACATAATCAGTAGTTTATGTCTTACAATTTTAGTTAGTTTTCTTGAATAGATATTATCATTTTGATGCCTTCATTTGTGATTCTTATATTTTTTTAAATTGAAAATGTGCAAATCGATTACACTTCATTCCAGAATAATCGAAAAATGGCAGTCGGAAAAAGATTTTTACTTGCCGAATGGAGTTAACGAACCGTTGGATAATCAGTTCAATATGCATACGTGTTTAAGATACTGAAATAATACTTGTGAAAATATACAAAACTGAACTAGTTTTTCTTCTATGATCAGAAGTTGTAAAAATCAGTACTTTATCGATTCACAATAAAATTTCTGTACAGCGATATATGAGAAAAATAATATTTTCTTACTTGAAAAGGTACGATCTTTTCTAAAACCATTTCAGATAATAGGTGACAGGTTCTGTTCAATCCTTTTTCTCAAATCATATGATTATGCTGCCAATGGTTAACTATAGCATATCTAAGTCAATAGAATTTGTCTAACAGTAACAATTTTAAATATGGTAGTCGATACAGAACTGAAAAATAAACAGAATATTCTATTGTGATGTGCTATCTTAGAGTATAGCAAAAGTCATACAGATTAGAAGCTGAGTTCTTGTCAGTATTGATCTTATATCAACCGAATGAGATGACACTGGCAAGACAATGGATAAATGTTAGAAAAGACGATGCATCGATACATAAATTGTTCTCACGGGACTTGCCGATAAAAGGCGACTGTTCACTTCAACTATGCCATCATAGAAACACACGTACACGTATATCGTCCTATCAAACTTCTATTGCATATCTGTTCTGAATCCCTAAAAGAATCTACCATCAATTGTTATATCCTTTGCGACTTCTTCTCCTAGCCATCGACCTTAAAAATAGAATTTTCGATTAACCACTTTTCCCATTGCCAGCCCAACTACCACCCACTCATTTGTACGATGCCATTTTAGTGTTATTCAGAAAAAGGAGCAGAGAATAGCCCACCACCGTTATCCGGGGATTAATAAACTTATATGTTGTGTTGCACTTTCTGAATCGTGATTTCATATCTGATTCTAGTAAATTCGTTCAAATAGACCGTTTAACCATAGAATTTTATTACGATCACTATACAAAATACACACTCCCTATTATGGTATCCTTCTTCATCTGTGGTTCTGTGTATCTCTCAATACTTTAATGCTATTATTTTGTTATGCTACTATACTATATGAATCTGTGCTGGTTGCTGCTGTTGTGATGTTCTGCTGTTGTAAAGAGAAATGATTTTCCAAGTGGAATCCTTCTCGTTACTGCAAAAATAATAACAATACAGTTCGTCGGTATTCACTAGAATGAAAGCTTTCATAATGGATGCAATTTATTTTCCAGTTATCCTTGGTGCCATATGAATTGGAATATTTCCTTTTACCAAAAGCTGGTGTTGAATCTCTTTTCAATGTCTTTTAATATTTGTTTTTATATCCTTTTCACATATTTATTATTATTTTTTTTCTTCTTCAAAAAAATCAACAACAAAAAAAATGAAAAATAAAAATAAAAAAAAATTATTAAAAAAATAAGGTAATTGGTGAAAATTTATTGATTTTAATGAAAATTCCTAAAACAGTGTAACGGAAATTGAACCATTTAGAATAAAAATATTACACATCATTTGCTATTTGTAGTGATAAAATTTGATCCTTTTTGATAATAAAACTTTTTGCTTGGAATTTTAAAAAAGCTTTTTTCGGCAGGATTTTTATATCATTACAGTTAATATCGGGTGATTTTTTTTTTGCAATTTGGTTTTTTATAATTTTATTTTGTAATGATTGCGTATGACAAGTAATATATTTTAAAATAAATAGTACTTACACAAGTTACCATTGTCATTTGATCGAAAAAAGGCTTACATCCGAACAATGATTTTAAATTAATGAATTTTATTATCAAAAATAGTGCACTTCGATCATTTTATGGTCGTCATAATCGACCTACTGAGCAAGTAATTCAAGCCATAGTGACAAAATTTCGTAGCAATTTGACGCTATTTGATATCAAACCACTAACACATGTGCATGCAGGGGAAATATTGCTGCCGTACCTTCTAGTGTTATTGAAGACCGCGATTTACCATTCGTCGTTTTTTACAGCAATTGGGTCTTGGTCTGAAAGCATATAAAATACAGCTAAAAAAAGATCTGCAATCGAACGACCTACCAAAACGTCGAATTTTCGATGAGTGCACCTTAGAACAACTTCAGAAAAATCCAGTTTTTTTTACCAAAAAATTGCATTCACCGACGAAGCTCATTTCTGGTTGAATGGGTATGTAAATAACCAATATTGTCACATTTGGTCTAATGAACAATCACATGCCAAACAAGAACTGCCATTGCACTCAGAAAAATGCACTGGTTGGTGCGGTTTATAAAATCATCAGTCCGTAATGGTCTCAACAAAACGGTTGAGACCATAAAAAAATTCTTGCACATGCCAAAAATGTAAGAACCGCATCTGGGTCATGTGTGGTCTCAAAAAGGATGGGGCTATCTGCCACGTGAAACAATGGATATATTGTGAGATGAGTTCGGTGAGTTTGCCAGCAAGATCGTGCAATTTGACACTTCTAGACTAATTTTTATGGGACTACGTGAAGTCTCTCGTTTATGCCGATAGACCAGCATTACTTACAGACTTAGAAGATAACATTACACTTGTTATTGGCAAGATACTAGCAGAAATGCTCGAAAAAGTGGTTCAAAATAGGACCTCTGGCATGAATCACTTAAAACGTAGTTGTGGCTAACATTTACATGAAATAATCTTTAAAAAGTAAATGGTAAGCATTTATTATCGATTCAAATAAAAATTTCATGTAATTTTTAAATTTTTTTATTATTTGGCATGAAATAATCTTTAAAAAGTAAATGGTAAGCATTTATTATCGATTCAAATAAAAATTTCATGTAATTTTTAAATTTTTTTATTATTTGGAAATTTGAAAACCAAACACTTAAAAAATCATCAGTTCCTAGCGATAGCCTATCGAAAATGGGGCACTGAAAACGCATTGTAAGGATAATCAAATATTTCAAATTATATATTTAATTTCAATTATTTCAACTATAATCAATTGTAAGCTCACAATAATGATATAAAAAGTTTTTGACAGTTCAAACCACAAATTACCGTAGATTAATGAATACCTGGATAGGCCCCTACCGTATATGTATACGCATTTTTGTGCCCAAATTATTACAAAGGGATATTTTTGTCAAAATTTTTTTATGTAGACATGATACCCACTGCCATCTAATTGTCGTAATAGAAATTTATTGAATTGCAAAAGAATAATTTATATTCATTTTAATTCACTTATTGGAAACAAAAATGCAATTTAAATACAACGATAGGCAATTTTTTTTTTTGTACAATCTTTTGATACGAAATGGAATTCTATTTTAGGTTTATTATTTATTCCATAAATATGAATCAAATATAAAGCGCCTCAATTTTGTAGACTTTTGGAGAGTTTGAAAACTTTAATTCTCCATGAAAGTGGAAACTTAAGAGCTATTCTTGTCATTTGTGAAGTTTTATTTTGGCACATCGGAAAGTGCAATTAAAAGTTTTACAAGTATTTATGAAAAAGTAAGTATTTTTTTAAATAGTTATAATGTTAATACAACTTAATACGAAGTTTTTATATCAGAAAATTAAGTAATTTATTAGAAATTGCTAGAAATTCGACGAAAAGAGGAAGCCGGGAATTTCTTTCTTTCGGTAAGTTGACATTTTCATTTTTACTACAGAAATTAACAAAAATTTAGTTTATAATGTGTTAAGCTAGTTTTGAATGATTTATTTTATCCAAAAAGTGGTCAAAAAGTGAAAAGTTCGGCATTCAATAAATGTAAACAAATCCGATGTTGACAGTTCAATGTTTACCGGAATATAGTTCAGTGCTGGTGTATATAAAGTGGGTGTAAGAAAGTTTAAGGGACCGAATTTTTCAGTCTATTTTCCATTACTGTTTTCATTGTGTTAAAATAAATAAAGTATATTCTTCGGTAGGCTTATTATTTAAATAAATTCGTTTTGCTTGCTCTATTCGACCATGTTATGCTGCATTTACTACATAATATTGGTTTCTTTTTTTTTAGAATATTAGTTATTAATTTTTTAAGTACATTAAATTTTTCATCTTGCAATTTAGTTTTAAAGCATTTTCTTTAATATTGTATACGATTAAAATCTTATTGTGCACATAATTGTTTTCATATAATCAAATAACTTACAATTTATATTTTTATATGCTCTTCCACTTTATAATTCTGTTTTAATAAATAATATATAGTGAAATATCTAATAAATAAATAATATTTTAACATAGAATACTGCGTTTTATTATAAATTTCCAAAACTTATTCCATCAAATAACAAAATCCGCAATATTAAAAAATCTATTTATTTACGCATAAATGGCATCACATATGAAAATGGTTTTGAACGAACCGCTTCAAACGCATACTGAAGTTTAAAATTAGCTCCCAATGATTTACGCCGTTTCTGTTGTATTGCATTTGTGTACGTTCTACAAATGTGTTGCTAACAAAATTTGGACAGAATTTTTGTATAGAGACCTATCCAGATTATATATAATCTAAGCAAATTACAGTTCAAACCACAGTTTTGTACTAAAGAGTTTACTAAAAGAATGCTAACAGCGACATCTATTATATAATTCTGTAGTTTGCTAATATAAGTTACAAATAAAATATTAGAGATAGACAAAATATATCTTTTGATATTATAACACTATGACTGTAAGAGTTTTAGTAATATCTGATAGATGATTGTCTGCCCTGAATTCAATTTGAAGAAATATATTAAAACAATACATTTGATCAATATGCAAAAAATTTCCATAGATTAAAATTATAAACAGAAACAAAAATTGAATTATATGAACATTAATAATTGTCAGGATTCGGAGAATTATTCCTCAATCGATTCTGAATTCTATAGAAAATATATTAGAAGAGTGTTTAATGGGAGATTGGTTGCCCTTTGTAAAAAATACTGCAACACATTTCAAATTAATAATATCAAATTTGAAATTAAATTGTTCACTGATTTTTACCTAGAAATATATGAAAATATTCCGTAGATATTTTTTTACACTTTATTCTTTTGTTATGCATTTTAAATCTAATATCTAACTTGTATATTATGTTCACTTATAGGTGTTGTTATAAGTTGTATTGTCAATCAAAAATATAAATATTATTTTAAATTATCAAACGTATCGTATATCTCATCGATATTCGCTGGAGTTCTGCAAGGCAGCATACTAGGACCTATTGTTTACAGCCGTTGTGTATCAATTTGGCTGGTACGTAAAACGATCAAGTTCGAGTAGTGGACTTAAATTTGTTTTAACAAATTCTTTATTGTAGGCTCCGATAAACGATCATTACAACCTAAAATATCGAGAAAAAAATTGCATATTCTAACTAGATAAACTACTGTTCTGGGTTAACAAAAACAACTGTTCCTTCGACTCTGGCTTAAAATAACAATTTAAAAGTTATTAACAATATATATATTATTCACAATAATTACAACTGAATGTGTTTTTTTTTCACTTCTGTTCTAAAATATAAAATATAAAATATAAAATATAAAATATAAAATATAAAATATAAAATATAAAATATAAAATATAAAATATAAAATATAAAATATAAAATATAAAATATAAAATATAAAATATAAAATATAAAATATAAAATATAAAATATAAAATATAAAATATAAAATATAAAATATCAAATATAAAATATAAAATATAAAATATAAAATATAAAATATAAAATATAAAATATAAAATATAAAATATAAAATATAAAATATAAAATATAAAATATAAAATATAAAATATAAAATATAAAATATAAAATATAAAATATAAAATATAAAATATAAAATATAAAATATAAAATATCAAATATCAAATATAAAATATAAAATATAAAATATAAAATATAAAATATAAAATATAAAATATAAAATATAAAATATAAAATATAAAATATAAAATATAAAATATAAAATATAAAATATAAAATATAAAATATAAAATATAAAATATAAAATATAAAATATAAAATATAAAATATAAAATATAAAATATAAAATATAAAATATAAAATATAAAATATAAAATATAAAATATAAAATATAAAATATAAAATATAAAATATAAAATATAAAATATAAAATATAAAATATAAAATATAAAATATAAAATATAAAATATAAAATATAAAATATAAAATATAAAATATAAAATATAAAATATAAAATATAAAATATAAAATATAAAATATAAAATATAAAATATAAAATATAAAATATAAAATATAAAATATAAAATATAAAATATAAAATATAAAATATAAAATATAAAATATAAAATATAAAATATAAAATATAAAATATAAAATATAAAATATAAAATATAAAATATAAAATATAAAATATAAAATATAAAATATAAAATATAAAATATAAAATATAAAATATAAAATATAAAATATAAAATATAAAATATAAAATATAAAATATAAAATATAAAATATAAAATATAAAATATAAAATATAAAATATCAAATATAAAATATAAAATATAAAATATAAAATATAAAATATAAAATATAAAATATAAAATATAAAATATAAAATATAAAATATAAAATATAAAATATAAAATATAAAATATAAAATATAAAATATAAAATATAAAATATAAAATATAAAATATAAAATATAAAATATAAAATATAAAATATAAAATATAAAATATAAAATATAAAATATAAAATATAAAATATAAAATATAAAATATAAAATATAAAATATAAAATATAAAATATAAAATATAAAATATAAAATATAAAATATAAAATATAAAATATAAAATATAAAATATAAAATATAAAATATAAAATATAAAATATAAAATATAAAATATAAAATATAAAATATAAAATATAAAATATAAAATATAAAATATAAAATATAAAATATAAAATATAAAATATAAAATATAAAATATAAAATATAAAATATAAAATATAAAATATAAAATATAAAATATAAAATATAAAATATAAAATATAAAATATAAAATATAAAATATAAAATATAAAATATAAAATATAAAATATAAAATATAAAATATAAAATATAAAATATAAAATATAAAATATAAAATATAAAATATAAAATATAAAATATAAAATATAAAATATAAAATATAAAATATAAAATATAAAATATAAAATATAAAATATAAAATATAAAATATAAAATATAAAATATAAAATATAAAATATAAAATATAAAATATAAAATATAAAATATAAAATATAAAATATAAAATATAAAATATAAAATATAAAATATAAAATATAAAATATAAAATATAAAATATAAAATATAAAATATAAAATATAAAATATAAAATATAAAATATAAAATATAAAATATAAAATATAAAATATAAAATATAAAATATAAAATATAAAATATAAAATATAAAATATAAAATATAAAATATAAAATATAAAATATAAAATATAAAATATAAAATATAAAATATAAAATATAAAATATAAAATATAAAATATAAAATATAAAATATAAAATATAAAATATAAAATATAAAATATAAAATATAAAATATAAAATATAAAATATAAAATATAAAATATAAAATATAAAATATAAAATATAAAATATAAAATATAAAATATAAAATATAAAATATAAAATATAAAATATAAAATATAAAATATAAAATATAAAATATAAAATATAAAATATAAAATATAAAATATAAAATATAAAATATAAAATATAAAATATAAAATATAAAATATAAAATATAAAATATAAAATATAAAATATAAAATATAAAATATAAAATATAAAATATAAAATATAAAATATAAAATATAAAATATAAAATATAAAATATAAAATATAAAATATAAAATATAAAATATAAAATATAAAATATAAAATATAAAATATAAAATATAAAATATAAAATATAAAATATAAAATATAAAATATAAAATATAAAATATAAAATATAAAATATAAAATATAAAATATAAAATATAAAATATAAAATATAAAATATAAAATATAAAATATAAAATATAAAATATAAAATATAAAATATAAAATATAAAATATAAAATATAAAATATAAAATATAAAATATAAAATATAAAATATAAAATATAAAATATAAAATATAAAATATAAAATATAAAATATAAAATATAAAATATAAAATATAAAATATAAAATATAAAATATAAAATATAAAATATAAAATATAAAATATAAAATATAAAATATAAAATATAAAATATAAAATATAAAATATAAAATATAAAATATAAAATATAAAATATAAAATATAAAATATAAAATATAAAATATAAAATATAAAATATAAAATATAAAATATAAAATATAAAATATAAAATATAAAATATAAAATATAAAATATAAAATATAAAATATAAAATATAAAATATAAAATATAAAATATAAAATATAAAATATAAAATATAAAATATAAAATATAAAATATAAAATATAAAATATAAAATATAAAATATAAAATATAAAATATAAAATATAAAATATAAAATATAAAATATAAAATATAAAATATAAAATATAAAATATAAAATATAAAACATAAAATATAAAATATAAAATTTATCCATTAATTAAACTATATTTAAGAGGATTTGTTTAATGTATATAATTGAAAGTGTTAATTATTCGCTAACGGATTTTAATAATATCATTTCGCAAATATTTAGTATTTCTTATTGTGTGTATGGTAATTTTATAATATACTTGTCTCTAGTAACATTTATTTATTTACATATTAACATAAATTATACTATACGGATTTGTAAATTTATATTGTAAAAATTGAATATTAATCATTTTGGTATTAGTAAGGATTAAATTTTCATCCTGTAAACATTTCAGATATTTCATTTAAGTAAACAAATATAAAATTATATAAATATTTTCTTTAAGAGTAATTAAATGTAATTAAGATATAGAAAATTATGATTATTGCAAATATTTGGACTAATTTTCATTTACTGCTTCGAAAATATTGTATAAAAAAAATATCATTACGAAAGCGTTGCAAAAAATTCATAATTTGCATCAAAGATTCTTCTATTACTGACAATAATAATATCTTAAAGAATCAACGACGAATTGCTGAAACAGAAGAAAAGTTTTCTCAATATTAACTACAGTAATATGTCATCATATAATAAATGTAGTAAAATCTTACATTTTGCAAAAATTTCCATGCTAGTTTGTATATTTTTTTTTAGTTATTTCTCTAAGATGAAGTTATAAGATTGGAATAATATAGAATAATGAAGAAAGAAAAAAAAACCGTAGAGAGTATAGAGTAAAATTTTCAATACATTGTATAAAGATTGTAAAATAATTCAATTAGATTTTATATTTGACAATAAATTTCCGACCATCTGACGTCATTGGAAAAAATTAAGTTCACTTTATCAAAGAGATGAGATAATGATTCAAATATATCATCTGTTATAGATAATAATGGCAATATGTACATTTTATATGAGATCATCTGATGAGCAGGGAAGATGATACAAAAAAAAAGCTGCCTTTGAAATAGAGTGTACATATTCATGGAATAGCAAATGGCACAGACAATAGATGAATCACATACAAAAGTGGAAATATTATAGAAACTCCTTTGAAACATTTTTCAATGTCATGTCAACGTACCTCAATTTGTCTTCGAGATTCAAGTAACTTTTCTTTATTCATTATTGACGATAGAAACAAGACATGAAGAACAAAAATAGTCCAAGTGAATTGCGAACAGATAGATCTATA
Organism: Atherix ibis; assembly: GCA_958298945.1. Taxonomy (NCBI): domain Eukaryota; kingdom Metazoa; phylum Arthropoda; class Insecta; order Diptera; family Athericidae; genus Atherix; species Atherix ibis. Next base: position 22,245,564 of record OY282607.1, read on the forward strand.
CTATACGAAATGGTCGAAAAATGGATTTTGTTTATCTTATCAGCAGAGACGATTTCATGTCATGGGCTATTTTATTCATCATTTTTGCGAAAACGAATCGAATTGAATAGACCTACTATAAAATAGGATAAAGGATTCACATTCATGATTTATGATTCAAAAAAAGGTGTATATTCTGATAAGTATACATAATACAATATTAATCTGCCACGGTTACCTGCCCAATCTATTCACTAAAGATAAAATTAATCATCCATTCATCAAGGATAAACATGATTTGGAGTCGTATATGAATAATAAGAATTCTTTTATTTTTATTTATTTCAAATAGTCCTTTTCTAAAAGGTTTTTATATAAATAATCGATTGTTATAGCTTTTAGTTATTTCTTTTTTTTGTTGAGAATTCTGTGCAATTATTTAATTAAATAGCGGGGGGGAAGGGGGTGGGGAAGGGACAAATTAAAATATTCTACAAAGAATAGTGAAGAACAAATTTTTAAATTTGAAGTTCGACGATCTTTATTTTATTGCTAAGCAGGCTGCTCTCTTCGAGTTCGACGATCTTTATTTTATTGCTAAGCAGGCTTCATTCTCATATAGGAGTAAATGGTTGTTGGGTCAAATCATCATCAATAGCATTATAACTACAAGTTTGGCTTATTCCTGCTGAGTCAAAGATATCCAGACATTTTAGGCTTAGGCTGTAGTCTTCGACGATCTTTATTTTATTGACGATCTTTATTTTATTGCTAAACAGACTCCATTCTCATATAGGAGTAAATGGTTCTTCGGTGAGATCATTGTCCATGGGAGGTTGGTTTATTTCTGCTGACTCAAAGTAATCTAGACGTTTTGGGCTTGAGCTGTACTTTTCGAGTTCGACGATCTATATTTCATTGGTAAACTGACTCCATTTTTATAGAGAAGTAAAAGATACTTTGTTGAAATCATCATCAATGACAAGACAAATGGGAGTTTGGCTTATTCCTGCTGAGTCAAAGTAATCTAGACGTTTTGGGCTTGAGCTGTACTCTTCGAGTTCTATGATCTATATCTCATTTCTAAGCAGACTCATTCCCATATAGGATTAAATGGTCCTTTGCTGAAATCATCATCAATAATAGGACAACTGTAGTTTGGCTTATTCCTGGTGAGTCAAAGAAATTCAGAAATTCTGAGCTTGGGCTACACTCTTTGACGTCGACGATCTTTATTTCATTGCTAAACAGACTCCATTCTCATATAGGAGTAAATGGTTCTTGGGTGAGATCATTGTCAATGGCATGACAACTGAGAGATTGGCTTATTCCTGCTGAGTTAAAAAAAATCCAGCCGTTTTGGAATTGGACTGCACTCTTCGAGTTCGACGATCTATACTTCATTGATAAACAGATTCTGATATAGGAGTAAAATGTTAGTCGGTAAAATCATTAGCAATGTCATAATAACTGGATTTTGGCTTATTCCGGGTGAGTCAAAAAAATCCAGACGTTTTGGGCTTGAGCTACACTCTTCCAGTTCGATGATCTATATCTCATTTCTAAGCGGACTTATTCTCATATAGGATTAAATGGTCCTTTGGTGAAATCATCATCAATTGTAGGACAACTGTAGTTTGGCTTATTCCTGGTGAGTCAAAGAAATTGAGATATTCTGAGCTTGGGCTATACTCTTTGAGTTTGACGACCTTTATTTCATTGCTAAACAGACTCCATTCTTATATAGGAGTAAAAGGATCTTCGGTAAAATTATTATCAATAGCATGATAACTTGGAGTTTGGCTTGTTCCTTCTGAGTCGGTGTAATTGAGACATTTTAGGCTTGCGCTGCACTTTTCGAGTTCGACGATCTATATCTCATTGCTAAACAGACTTCATTCTCATATAGGAGTAAAAGGTTCTTCAATGAAATCATCATCAGTGGCAAGACAATTGATATTGACATGTTAAACTTGGGCTGCACTATTCGAGTTCGATGATCTCAGCATGCGTTCTTCATCCTGCCCAACCCCATCACTCATTTGTAGGGAGGGCTTATCTTATGTTTTCGGACATCTTATCTTTTTAGGATTGAATAAAAAATCTCCTATCTACAAGCTACTAGTGCCAGATGGTCTTGTCCTCAACGCCGACGCTGCCACCATGAACTTTGTTACGCCATTAATTAAGTGTAGCCCGATGATTTTTACCACTGTCTCAATCATGGTGAAGACCTCTGAGACAATTCTTTGTTATTGACAGATAATGACGATTTCAGCGTCGTATGCTTAAAGTGAGCGTGTCTATTAAGCTGATGTCCGATTCATGATACACTTTAAAGAAAATTGGCTGGGGATCATTAAAGATTTTGGATAGTTCCGAAAGTGATTCGTAGTTAAATCTAATGAATTTCTCTAGGGTGCCAATCTCTACCGTTAGAGAAAAAGGCTTTGTTCTGGCTTTGAAGTCAATGAACGAATATAAGTGATAAAGGCCCGACTTCAAGTCAATGTTGGAGGCATCTGTCAAAAGCTAAGCTGACGTCTGTAGGAGAGTGTGATACTTCTCATACTAATTCTATTGACGAGTCAACATAGAAAAAATGAAAGTGCGTTCCTTTTCTAGAGACCATTATAAATATGAGTATTCCACATTAGTCCTGATCAATAACTTTTATCATTTTTATTAGGAACTATTTCATATAAACCAAAACAGCATTCATAAACGTTATTGAGGATTGGTTGGAAAATACCCTAATGGGTACAGTTTATTTCAAATAGGACGAGCACATATTGCTTTTATAAACTATAATATTTTGTTAAAGCCTTTTAAATTATTTGAAACAATCTTCTTTAATATAGAAGAAGACAAAACTAGTTGAATATGCTGAGTTGACACGTAATCTCGATATGTTTTCGTAAATCAAAAATGTAATACCAAAACTCGTAAATGAATAACAATGTAACAATTGTGATATACCATAGACGATTAACTATTCCATACTCTTCCGTAAAGAAAGATCTACTCTTGTAACTTGAAAAAGGATAGATTACACAATTGTGTTAAACTATCGAAATCGATATGGCATAGTTGTAGTCGTGCCAATGGCTAGCCAGAAACAGAACAAAATTTATCCAATTGTTAAAAGTCCTTGGACGTTGCCTACGATATGGTTTCATTTCAAATTTTCAACTCGAATTTATGTTTTGCATAATTCTTGCCTTTGCAACGTGCTCTATACTATGTCTGAATAGCCACAAAATTTTCCTTCAATGATATTATTCAAAGACCGTATCAGCGTGTATGAGGGGCAGACGCATTCGACCATCTGTTGTGGCCTTTTAAAATATTACAACCTTACGATAACTGTAACCAATAAGCACAAAACGAACAGATACACAAATTTCGATTGCATACGATTTTAAGTCCCATAGGATGTCCTTTCGGCCTGAGTGAGGTGTGTACATACGCCGGGATTTAAAAGTAATTTCGCATAGATTTGATTCAGTCTTTCGATCGAAAATGTCTCCAACAGTCCCCAAATGGTTTTCCAACACTGTGAGCATTCTAAACAATGTTCCTGAAATTCAGATTCATATTCTTAACTCCCTGTACCACAAACAACAAACTTCCAATACTCTCTATTTCAATCGGCTGGCTCTTGGCTATCAGCCATGAGTTTATATTCTACCAACTCACAACTCCTCAATCCTTTCAATTAAATATTGTACTATAAGAGAGTAAATGTGCTAGTAAATGTGGTCATGTTTTTCCGAAAATCCATTTACAAGTATATACATATAAGAGGGAACAATGGAGAAGGGGAAGCATATATCCTTTTAAGTATTCGTCCGTTATTGGTTTAACAATGTTTCGTTCTGTTGTGTTGAAGTATCTATCGCTGAATGCACGTGCACCGAGTAGATAAAACTATTTTATGTAGCCGAATATCAGAATACTAAACAAAATACAACTAATATATTCGGATCAATTATGATTTGTTGATTATACTTTGCCAATAGTACACGATATTTTGGTATTATGAGGAAATTTCATATTTCCACTATGAGAGAACATACAAGAAGCAACATCGTCGTTGGTCGATGAGTCCTTACTTTCAAATAGAATTTAAAATCAATCAAATATATTTTTTTTTTTAAGTATTGTACATATAATCTCTATATAGATGACATTGTATTTTCATAATGTTTAGAAAATGCTAGCAAAAAAGCCAAAGAACAAAAAAAAAATGCCTAGAATTGAAAATGTTTTGGGATGAAACTTAATGTTATGCCTGATGACCGTCCATAATATGAAATGGTTTATTTCGTTTTACAAGAGATTTTACAAGCACAAAAACCTGTCAGGTCATTGTTATTCTCTTCTTGACGATCACTTTCACCCTTGTTTGGAACTAAATATTACAAAAACCATATTTACATTATAAACTGATGGGATGAATACAAATATTGGATATTCAAAGGAAGTGTTTTTTTTTATTGGTGTCCATCGTTTCTAATTATTCCTGGTGATTAAATTTAACCATTAATGTAAAATCAATATCTGGAGGGGTGGGGGGGGAGTTGGTTGGTAAAAAATCTATTTTCAATATTCTAGCATATTTCAGAATATATCGTAAATAGAAATAAATTTGTATGGTATCTAAAGAGATAGAAAAAAAATATATAACCATTCAAATTATTTCGTAATTATTCGTTAAAAAATATATTGTAAAATTTTTGAATTTTCTAAATCTTTTTATAATTTGAATATAAAAAATCAGAAAATTATGTAAAAAAAATTATTTAATCTTTCCCGATGCCTTAATATTTTGCAGTATCAAATATATTCGATATTATCAGATAAAAGTATATTAGTGAATAATAAATAGTGATCGGAATTTATTGAGGAATTTATGTTATTTAAGATATTTATTGATAGAACGATGGCAAGTGAATTATAATTAATAATATCAACCTTAGAATTTTAGGAAAGGAAACCCGATTTCAATTTTTTTTACCTATAATAAGAAAAATTTATTGAATTAATTAAAAGGAAGAAAACATATTTTTTTTTAAATTTATAATAAATTTAATAATTTATTAAATTTTTAGAATAGTTATAAAATTATTATAGATTTTTTTTTTTAAGTTGTATAAGCTTAAATCCGCTGTTTTTTAGTCAAAAAAAACACATGTTTTTTTGCATATTGTAGAAAGTAAAAACTTTGCCATCGCTAGCTACACATTTTTCCAATCTCTTGGGCAATTTGTGGATACCATGCTAAAAAAATTCCTTCTCTTTCGAGCCATTTTCGGACGTCTTCGTAAGAATCGAAGTGCTGCTCAGCACTCGACAAAAACAACGGGTAGTCGGAAGGGGCTAGGTCTGGTGAATAAGCGGAGTGGGGTAGCATCATCCAGTTGAGTGTCTCCAAGTAGTTTTGGACCATTTTTGACGTGTACTATGGTGCGTTGTCGTGAAGGAAAATCAGCTTGTCATGTCTTTGTTGATAATCCGTCCTTTTTTCACGCATAGCATGGTGAAATTTGATCAGTTGTTGGTGGTAGCGGTGGGCATTGACAGTTTCACCAGGTTTCAACATATCATAATAGACGATACCCTACTGATCCCACCAAACGCACAGCATCGTCTTCCGTCCGAAGCGATTTGGTCTTGGGGAAGATGTTAATGGTTGGCCGGAACAACTCACGATTTCGCATGTGTTTTGGCGTCGCTCCATTTGCCTATCTTTCAATTAATGCGGCACCCATTTTACGATCTTTTCAATCTTTCCCATGGTACCCAGACACATGGAAATGGCTGGTTGAGTAACACCAAATTGCTCCGCGAGCATTTTTTGTGATTGGGTATCGTTTTCTTCCAAAAGAGCCTGCAATTGATGGTCCTCAACCTTCCTAGGCCGATTTTCACACTTCTTGTCCCACAAGTCAAAATTGCCATCTTTAAACCGATGAAACCAATCTCGGGACATTGTTTTCGATAAAGCACTGTCACCATAGGGCTCCATAACTATTCGATGCAATTCGTCAGCCGATTTCTTCAAATTGAAGCAGAAAAGCAGAGCTTCCCTCATATGCTCTTTTTCTGATACAAAACTAGACATGATTACCAAAAGAAAAATGTATGTTGTTGTACGAAATTGCTGACAATGTGCACTGATTAATGTTGACAGATGTTAAACTCATGAAAAAAGTGTGGCGTGTCCATGGCTACTTAATACGCTTACTCACACCATCTATGACGAAACAACGGATTTAAGCTTATACACCTGGTATTAGTAATACTAAAATTCAGTATGAATTCAATATTTTCCAAAAATATTCCCTCTCTGGGAACTCAAAAATTTTCTTCCTTCAACATAATAATTTACCTTTTATTTTTTTATATTTTAAATGTTATTTGCACCAACTTATGCTAGTAACAAGCAGTTTTTTGAAGGGAATATACAAGGACATGAAGACATGTGGAGGATAACACCCATCGATGTTACCTCTGGAACACGATAATTTTATTTTATAATTTTATAAACGTCGATGGGTGTATACAGGAAGTGTGGGAGTGAACAGTTCCCTGCCTAAAGGATTAGGGTGGAAGGATAGATGCGAATGGAATTTTTTATATCGGGAGATGCACTGTTCACGAACAAATGGAACATTTAGGTCACGGTGGATAACAGTGTTTCGCACATAAAAGGGAGCATTGACAATTTTACGAAGGATTCGGGATTGTAGGGATTGGATTGGAAGGGAGTTGGAATGCTTAGTCGAACCCCAAAGTTCTAGACCATATGTCCATATTGGTTTCAGAACCGTATTGTATAGTAATAGTTTACTTGTTGTCTAGGAGACGTAATAATTGTTTGTATCGTCCGTTAAGTTCATGTCTTTTAGTTTTCGTATGAAGGTTCCAGATTAACCGTTTGTCGAATAGAAGTCTAAGATAACATACGCTATTTTTTGTGGAATAATACTGCCGTTTAGGGTTATGTCGGGAATTAGTTCTCGGCAGAGTGTGAAAGTTACATGAGCAGATTTTTGCTCATTTACCTTCACTCTCAACCTTTTGAACCAAGTTTCTAAGGAGTGGCTATGGTTCTGTAGGATACTAATGGTTGTGGAAGGATCTTTGTGATATGTCAGCATGTCATGGGTATAAATGTCATAGAGGATAAGAACTAGGATACTTCCTTGAGGGACACCGGCGGAAATTGGATAAATGTCAGAGTACTCAATATTTTCAGCTACCTGAAAATATCGGTCTGAGAGATAGGATTTAAGGATGTGGAAATAACCTGACGGTAGGACTCGCTGCAACTTCCAAGGCATACCAGGGTGCCATACACGGTCGAAAGCATGCGAAATGTCAAGAAACACGCCTGGGCAGTATTCCTTTCGCTGTAGCGAACACGCTATGTAATCGACTACGCGAAGACACTGCTTGATGGTGGAATGCTCAGGTCGAAATCAAACTGATGCTGAGGAATGACACCCTTGGTTTCAAAAATGGGATAAAGGCGTTTTATGGTTAATTTTTCTAGGATTTTTGATAACATGGGAAGGAGGCTTATTGGGTTTTGGGATCATCTGAATTATGGAAAATTTCCACAGGGAAGGAAAAAATGATATGCGGAAGATACTTTTATAAATATAGGTTATCAAACTTACCTTAAACTTATTTTTCTACTGATGTCAAGCAGAAATTGACTCAGAATCGTCAGAAATTTATCGTATTTCAATTGGAGTCCCGAAAGGTCCTATTTTCTATAATATTTATACTCATTGTTAGTCTATTATTACCACTTATGTAGATGATATGGCAATTTTAACTACCTATGGAAAGTTTGCTATAACTTATAATAATTTTTAAAATCACATATTCATAATTACTAAACTTGATTTATAATATAGAGAGTGAAAGAAAATTAATAAAAAAGTGCTCACATTACTTTCATTCTTTGGCAAAAGCCAACTGCCCCTTTATACCTTAATGGCAACATGATTTCAAACTGCACTAAATTGAGTTACTTAGTGCCTCTTATCTAGATAAGAAATTAATCTGGGCATGACTGTTTGAATTTAACAATATATAGTAAACTTAATTATAAAGTCTATTTGGACTTATAAAATTGAATTTTGGGGTCCAACCAAACGTTCCAATTTGGTCCTTGCAATCCTTTGAAGAACTATTGATGTTTATTTTTATGTTTATAATACAATAGAACAATGCTGTCAGTTAAGAGACCATATTTAAGCCATTAAAAGTTCTAACTATTAAAATCAAAGCTGCTAGTATGTATGTTAGGACATTAGTTTGGCAGTCTTCATTTATTCTTCTAAAACTTGGGTTGTCAAGAAAAACCGCCGCGTACAAGAGTTCAAAAAAAAATCGTTAATCCCTTCATTGCCATGCGGTGCCACCTCGACCACGTGGTTGTGGTCGTAAGTGACGGGTGGGGGGAAAGGGGGGCATACGCTTATGGATGAGAATCGGGTGGACGAAGAAAATACTATCCGGAAGATCTACGGTAACGTCATATAAGGTCACAGAAGCTGATACAGCACAGTGTTAGCCAGAAAGCCAAAAAACAACTTAAATATTTGAAGTTTTCAAGAGCAGCAAGCCTATGCCTAGGCCTACCGTTGATGATGATGACGATATAGACTGATTTAATGAGAATTACTTCTTCTTTTTTTTAGTCTCAAAAAAGCAAATATTTCATTTCTGTTCATTCTTTTATCATAAACTCCCTTAAAGTTCATCTCAGACTTAAGACACCTTGAGATTTACGAGAATCTTCTTGCTGTTGTTAGGGGGAGAAACGCTGATTAGTATTTATTTTGATGTATGGTGAAAGTTGTGCATGGTCTTAAGTTATTATGATCATACACAATTCCTTTAGGACATTTCTGGATGATGGATTCATACTTTTGGTTTCTTAGTAGATTTTAACACCTTTAAAGTCCCACCAAACTAAGAGAGCAAAACTTTCCTTTAACGAATGTCCGCATTCGATGTCTTTTGAGGCGGACCATCACACCGGAACGAAGACTAATTTTACGTCAAATTATTGGGAATAATCCACTTCTCATTACCAGCTATCAATCGCTTTAAAAAAACATTATTTTCCTCACATTTAAAGAGCATGTCGCATATGTTTACGAGGTCTGTTCAAAAAGTATCGCGAATTTTGTGTTTTTTAAAAAATTATCTATTTATTCATGAATATCTATTATGTCCCCTTTAAAGTAATCCCCACCAGATATTATACACTTGTGCCAACGTTTTTTCCAATCCTCGAAGCATTTCAAAAAATCATTTTTGGTGATATTGTTCAGCTCCTCCTTCGATGCTGTCTTTATCTCCTCAATCGTAGCGAAACGTCGTCCTTTCATGGGGCTCTTCAGTTTCGGGAACAAAAAAAAGTCATAGGGGGTCAATCTGGGGAATACAGTGGCTGCGGCATTATTAGTGTGTTGTTATTACAATAGTTTAAAAACAAAAATTTGCGCACAAGCAACGATTCGTGAGCAGGGTCGTTATCATGGTGCAAAAGCCAATTTTTCCTATTCCACAAATCCAGGCGTTTCTGGCAGATTGCTTCATACAACTTGCGCATAACTTACAGGTAATATTCCTTAATGACCGTTCTACCCTGTGGCAAGAACTCATGATGCACCATGCCTTTGCAATCGAAGAAAACTGTAAGCAAAACCTTCACATTCGACCGAACTTGGTGGGCTTTTTTGGGTCTTGGCTCGTGCAGAAGCTTCCATTGGGATGATTGAGCTTTGGTTTCTACGTCATAATCATAAGCCTATGATTCGTCACCAGTTATGACCCTCTGGAGCGAATTTGGGTCGTCGCGGACAGAGTCCAACAGCTCCTTTTCAATGTTAATGCGATGCTGTTTTTGGATGAAATTGTGCAATTTTGGTACGAATTTCTCGGCGACCCGTCTCACAACAAATCATTGTTAAAAATCGAATGGCACGATCCAATCGATATGTTTAAGTCCTCAGAAACTTCTCTAACGGAGATTCGATGATTGGCCAGTACTATTTTCTTCACTTCATCAATGTTTTCGTCTGTTGTTGACATGCTCGGGCGTCCGGTACGCTTTTCGTCGTTCACATCTTCTCGGACCTCTGCGAACATTTTGTACCACCGATAAATGTTGCTTCGGCATATGCCACAATCAACATTCGGAATGCATCCGCGCAATTAATTTTGTTTTTCACACAAAATTTGATATAGATTCTTGGATCCATTTTTTGGAATGGGCAAAAATCGAAGACGAGCCAAAATACGTGCAAGCAAAGCAGCTGTCAAAAATTAACTGAACATTCAAAATGATCCGAACTTGTCGGTATAATTGAGAGACATGACTACCAATATAACGCCACAAAACAATCTAAAATCGCAATACTTTTTGAGCAGACCTCGTATGTATGCCATCAAGTGAACTTCTTTGAGTGCGCGAGGAACCCAAACATCGAACCCAAGGTCTTATATATTTCAGCGTCTGTTCAATATTTCTGCATTCTCTAGCATCGTGTAACTCTGGTTCGACACAATTCATGCTTTTATTTTGGCATCATCAAACTTGGTTTTCCTTCCTCACTGAGATCAAAGCTATTGAGGAGCATTATTGAGATCAAATTTACCAGCAGGGTCGCTTCTAGACCATTATCACCGTAAACTTTAAAAAAATAATAAGCTTGAGGGTTCAATAAAGTAACACTGAAAAATAAACTTGAAAAAAAAACTTTCTTTATTTCTTAATACTTTGTATACACGTAATAAATTACATTAAATAAATTTATCTAAATAATTTAACTTCAATTCAAATAGTATCCAGGATAAACAAGACTGTATAAAAGTATCAAATTTACAATATACCATGGGGAAGAAGTGTTATAGACAACATTAGCCCATAGCCTATTATTCATCAATCAAAGATCCTGCATTAGAGAAAGTCTGTATCGCCTGTGTCAACACACAAGGCTATTAAGGATTATTTTTCTTACCATGATTTTGATCCTTGATTAAGGGATAGTAAATTGTAAATCTAATATTTAATATCCTATCAAGTTTTTTTCTTCTATAAAAGTTTAACTTTTTTTTTTTTTTTTTTCTGTAGCTTGTGCGGGTTTGTTTATTTTTATTTTGAAATTTAATTTTTGTCGATTTCTTTCTTTTTCATATTAACTTGTATCTGTTGGGAATTATCTTTATTAAAATATTAAATAAAATTAAATTCTATTTAAATGTTTCACTTAAATTACGAATACTTAATATAATTACACAGTATTTTAAGAATAATATTCCAGAGAATCACTGATGGAATTTATGAAATTAAGGAAGTAGTCGAGGATTAAAGCGGCCCATGAAAAGAATCATTCCGGTTGGATTGTGTCGTACAAAGAACAAGAATGGCTTATCGAATCGCAGTCTTGGAGCATCTGGGATACGTGCTTGTCGTGGACGTAGCGGAAGTGGCAATTCCAAATATTTTGGATCAAGTAAGTCATCATAGAATGCACGACCATTATCATGAATAATAGTAATTTCCTCTTCCTGTCTGCGTTCGATACCCTCGTGAAGTCTTTCTTCCAAAATAGCATTTCGTCTGCGTAACGGTGGTGCGGGATACATTTCGATGTGATGCTGGTCGGAAATTTTCTCTTCTCCACATGTACTGAATGTGTTTATCTGAATCATATCTGACAGATAGACGTCACGATTTGATGATCCTGTTAGTCCACGAAGATCAGCGTGATCGGAGTTGAAGAGCGCCTTTAGTCCCATCCGTTGGAGACCCATTGAAGCATTTATGAAAGAGCGATGTGAAAATCTTGGTAACTGTACTTCAAGGCCAGGTCGGTCCATGAGAGTTGTTAGCATGTGACTCCAAACATTTCGGGTGATCCCGTTAGACATCAAAGTAGCTTCCAAACGTTCCAGACTATCTCCGGGCGCTGCAGTTCCTTGTTGTCCTGGCATTACATAAACCGTGCTAACAGTTTCATAGGCGGCACCAAATGCAACCAGAGTAGCATCCAATTGGGGATCATAGCCGGCAGAAAATCCTGACTTGAATACAATAGCTGGAATTGGAACCAAGCGTCGCTGACGGACGGAAGGATGAACTTGGAAGAACATTTCTCCATCTCGGTCATAAGTAGAACCTCGCGAACAATCAGTCTATAATAATACAACAATTAAAATTATTCACTTTCACAATACGAATCACACAGTATAGCCTAAATACCTGAAATACGTTAGCCGCTACTGTTGCCAAAGGACCATTCACCCATACACTGTTCGTTCTCAGATATTCGCCAATTTTACCCATGGTATGACGTTTAATAAGTAAATTAGTCCGCCGACGTATTATGTCATTAACAACATTAAAGTTTACTTCCTCAACGTGTCCTGAGTACAACTGTTGAGTTTTCTCCTTGAAGAACTGTAGAACTTTTCCATTTGATCGGTCCGTGAAAATTTCTCTTACGAAAGCAGTGGATTCAATGTTGGAATCTTTCGTATGCTCGACTGAGTCGGTAATATTCTTGAACACCAAGTGAGGATTGAAGGTAACCATATCGTCGAGCCGAAGAATTTCATTCATTTCGCCTGATGTACTTCCACGTGCCCCCAAAAATACCATTGACAGCATGGAAGTGATAGCAAATGGCGATATAATCAGACTGCGAGCCGGACTGATTCGTTCTGAAGTGATTGACTTCCAATAATTGAACGCTAATTCATTGCAGAGTCGAGCGAATTCTTGGACATCGTCCTCCAAATTAATAGTGCTCACTTCGAGGCCAAGCGCTTGCTCCGGTGTTGGATCCAGTTTGACGGGCGGTCGAGTGGGCAGATTTTGTGTTACTTTAAGATTACTGAGTGCTGGTGGCCTTACCATTGGTCTTTGGGGATTGAACTGAATATACTTGTGATCATTGATGCTAGGTTGTTTATAGTAATGAACAGGTTTCAAGGTGCTGGCAAGTGGATTTTTCGTTGTTTCTATTTCGGAATTTTTCATTGTCGTTGATGATTCTTCGTTGTCAACCGATTTTATTGTTGTTATCTTAGAGTTATCAGCTTCTGGTTGTGCTGACGACAAGCCCATTTCTCCAAGTTTGACGTAAGCATTTTCTGATTCGGTCGCTTTCTCTAATTCAGAATTTTCTAGCTTTTCCGTATTTATTTCTGTACTGGCAATTGAATCGCTACCCAAGCTGGAAAGGGTGGTTGTCATCAATTCTGAAGCAATTGTTGTTGTTGCCAAATCTCCCCCCTCACTCGACGTGTCAGTTGCAAATGTCGTCATTGGTGTACTAGTTATTTCCATGGCGGAGCTAGTTTTCTGATCATCTTTATGGGTCACGTTCATCAGTGGCTCTTCGGTTTCGATATTCGTCGTGGTTTCTGTGACAACTTCCTTAGTACTGCCCACTTCAGTAACAGAATCTTCGAGCTCTTTCGTCACTGTTGACGTAATCATTTCGAGTGGAACATATTCAACAATATTGGAAGTTGTTATGTTAGTTTTGTCGGTCTCTTTCTCTGTCTCAGACGACATTGTTGTGACTTCTGAGACTTCGGATGGACCATCATCGAAAGTATGACTTTCCTCTTGAATGGTAGAAGGAATAAAAGTTGTTGTGGTGGCATCAGTCGATTGCTCCGTAATAGTTACTGACTCTTTGCTACTGGGAGTATCGTTTTGTTCGCTTTTGTCTAAAATCATTGTCGTAATTATATCGTCAGGGGCGTCAGTGACCTCATTAGAGAATTTGTCATTGCCATTCTCTTTGGGGGGATCATCGGAAACAGATGCATTTAACGTGTTCCCACTTATAAGTGGCTTAGCATCTAACATCGGGTCGTTCTCTTTTGATTGATGTTCCATACCACTGGTATCCTCAGTTTTTAATGCCATTGTTTCAAGTTGATGGAATTCAACAGTCGACTCGTCAATGGGTTTGTTTTGTTCGAATAGGGGTGTTAAAATTTCCTCACTAATTTTGGCTATGTTCGAAAGTCTGTTTGAGGTTTCGTCCTTGTCAGCGATGATTTTAAGTGGGACGTGTGTTGGCGGACTGTCTGTCATCTGATTGATAACGTCAGAGAGCAGAGATTCAATTTCATCCGATGCAACTGAAGCGGATTCTGAATGCTTTTGCTCTGATTTAGTATTTGTATTGTCTTCAATTATCGATGCGACTGTGGCTGCTTGCTCTCGAAAATCAGACATACTCATGTCCCCCCCATTGATGGTTGGCATTGTCGAGATACCTTTGTAATTGATTTCATCACTATTCATCAGCTCTGAATTGCCAAGATTCTCCTCGATGTATTTGTCAATCATTTGGACAATATCAGCTGAAGTATGATTAACCGCTATTGATGCAGTCTGCGGGGATAGAGAGGATTGCACTACTGATGATGGTAATGTAGTTAGGATGGGCGCTTTTGTTGGATGCCGTCGGGTTGTTAGTAAAGGTGGCCTTGTCGACACGGGTAATGGAGATTTAGTGTCAGTCATATCTTTGTGTTTTTCCTGTACAATCGACAGTTTTAACTGACCGCCATCAACTTGTGCTTGTTCACTGTCAATAGCATCAACGTTCAATATAGGAGCGGTTTCCTCTGTTGTAAAAGTGACTTCCGGAATTTCAGTAGTTGGCGTTTCAACTGGAATTTCACTCACAATAGGATCTCTGATTTCGACAAAAACTGGCTCAAATTTGACTGTGTTGGATGGAACACTTGAAGTATTCACATGGATTTCTAATTTTGTTTTTTCTGTTGTCTCTTGTTTTAATTCAGATTCGGCTGGCGTTTCATTTGTGGCATATTCCGTATGGATTTGCGTATATTTCTCAGGCAGATTTGTCATTCGATTGCTGTTCAGAATGCTTGCACCTCCACTGTACATGACCGGTTGGATTGTCGTGAATCGAATACTTTCGGTTTCAGTTGCGACTGTTTCTGTTTGGCTACCTTCCTTTAAGCTTTCTAGAATTTGGTCAAAAGAGAGCTTTGTATTTATATCTTCCTGTTCGGTAGCTAGGGAATTTAGAATTTCTTTGATACTCGAGTCATATTCCGTTGTGTGCATCTCTAATGGATCAAATTCTATCTTCTCTTCGGAATTATTTGATTGAGATTGGTCGGTTGTTGTGAAGCTTGTTGTCTCTGCTAAATCTGTACTCATACTTGTATATTCCGGAAGTAGTGTTGGTATTTGTATAAAATCGGTAGTCGGTTTCTTTGATATTATCCTTGTTGGATAAGAGTTTGTTGTTGAATGGAAAGATGTTATTGGTTTTTGTGTTGATAAGGACTCGTCTGTGTCTAACTCTGTGGTTGGATTAATTGTTGTCGGATTGTTTGTGGTTGTTTTGATCTTAATTTTCTGTGGCAAAGAGCTACTAGATGCCGCCATTGGAATTATAACATATGTAGGCGAATCATTAAAGTTGTTATTAGACGCTGAGTGAACTGAATTTGTCTTAGATGAAGTCGATTCGATTCGATTGAAAATTGGCTTTACGGAAACGTCCTTTTCATTAATGTTCAGTGGTTTCACAATTTCTGCATCGATAGTTGTTGGCTTAGTGGTTGTTGTTCTAACTGGTGTAGTTGTTGCTGGTGTAGTTGATTTAGTAGAATGAGTTGGTTTTGCTGTCGTCGTAGTTGTTGTTATAATTTTCGGTGTGGTTTTCTTCTTCTGCGGTTTAGTTCTTAAAGGAGCAAAAGTTGTTGTTGTTTTGGGCTTAAAAGTTGTTCTGCTAGAAGTAGATTCAACAACTTGTGTAGTTGGCATCATACCAGCTTGCTGGGGTTTAGCTGGGAATATATCTCCACCGGTATTTCCGAAAATTGCTGGTAAAATCATAGACCATGAAGATGACACATCGGGTGTATCTAAAACGTGTTGTTCATTTGTTTTATTCTTTTTCCACTCAACCTCTTTTGTAAGAACATGTTGCACACTGGCCACGATATCATGAACATTTTTTTCAGGATCACGATCATTAATGGGAATGGTATGGACTACGGCACCTCCATCACCATCGCCATTCGCAACAATACTTTGAATTTCCTTGAGCGTCATTAAACGTTTTATCAATTCTCCATTATCATTGAACGTATAGAATTCGTATCGGTCTGGATTAAGTAGATTAATGGGGCTAGCCACTTGAAGCGGAACCATAGGCTTTGGTATTGGTTGGCCAATGGCATCTGTGAATTGGGGCTCATTTCCATTCAAAATGACTGAAACTGATGTAACAACACTGAAATAGAAAATTTAAAAAAAAAATTAATACCAAATAATCATTTTTCTAAATGAAATTATAAAAATGTTATAAGATTACAATATATTTCAAAACTTTGTGCATTTTTGTATGAAGTTATTTTTTCTTGAACAAAAAAAACAAAAAAAAAACAAAACACAGTGCATATTAAAATAGATGCAAACTGTGCTAATAGTTCTGGGAATTTGAATTTTCAGTAATTTTGTTACATTTGACACTAATCTTGACTAGAAAGTTGACTATATTAATTATACTGTATATTTTTGCACTTAAAACTTTTGAACTTTTCACAAGAGTAATGAATATATGTGTAAATGATAAATTTCATTCTATGAATTATTTATAAAACAACCTTCAAAGTTGACTGATTAATAATTTATATACTAATTAGTTGAATTTGAAATTAAGTTACGAATATTTGAAATGTTCACAACTAGAAATACTATCAATACTCGGGGGATCTTTAAATGTGTCGCTTCTACTGTTCTGAGTTTGTTCAACTTTTCGGCTTGAATCCTTTCACAAATAATCTAATTTATAAATTTTAAATTATATACAATACTATTTTTGAAGGAAAATATCTTTTACTTATACCAAAAGTTAATTTAGTTCAAATATTTTTTAAATAATCTGAAGAGAAGTTTTTTTATTTTCCCATTCTTTTAAAAAAAAATTAGGAGCGATAATATCCGGAGAATGTGGGAGACAGTTATAGTTTATTATTTAACGTGATTTAGTTGCCCATGCTTTAGACCACGAGTCACCTGCGACTATAGGAATCGAGATACGCTCAATCAACGCACCGCCATTACTGCCAGTTAACAGATAGAATCAGTTACAAGCTGACTCTCCACCTGCTGGTGGCGAGGACTATCTAAACCTCTACTGTCATAATGCATTGCTACATTTGCCAGTTACCTCCCACCTGCGATCAGAAGACCGTACCCACGATATGGGTATTTACCACAACCACCACGTAGCTACCAAATGGCGCCTCACCTCGATCGGGCACAGTATATTCTACTGTGGGGCTCCCGATCCCCGTGGTACCCATTTCTGTTTTAAGAGTATTTTGGTTTGTACTCCGCTCATAGAGCTACGGTAAGGAATCTTGTAAATTCCTAGGCACCGCTAAGCCAGTTCAGGTACGCGGGTTCGCCAAAACCCGAAGGTACAACCGGAACCGACCTTGGTCTTTCAGCCGATTATAGCCACCCTGCGTGTCATTCACGCACTCATTCATGCACCATTATCATTCGTCTTTTAAACAGTGCCACGGCAAACGCATTCAAGCATTCATATCTCTCTTTCACACTCAACACACCACTCACATCCACACCCTCCTCATTCACCACGATTCCACACGCCTCCAAATCCCGCAAGTCCTCGAACAGGCCACACTCTCCTCCTCCGCCCCACAAGGACATCTAGCCTCCGTAGCCAGACCACGCCTATACAGGAACCCATTCATACTTCCGTGTCCCGTGAGCAAATACCCAAGGAACCGGCCAAATTCAAAACAGTAGATATCTTCAGTTTTTGAAATAATTCTATCAGGATATATGGATCTCCGAATTGTCATTGTAACGCATGCATTGTGTGTCATAGGAATTTTTTAATGGTACGACGTAAGCATCTCGCTATATCGCTCAACAGTAAGCATTCTTAAACAAATAGGAACCACTGACAACTTCGGTTCAAATACTACACCTCAAAGTAAGGATGTAAAGGCCTTTCGTAAAGTGCCTCTGGGTTTTAATATCCCAAGAAGTGGCTATTTTGTGTACTTCGTCACTCATAATTAATTTGCTATAAAAATCGGGGTTTTATCCACGAAGGTCTAAAACGTTTCTGCTCCATTGCTACCTCTGGGTTAAAATTTTTGTATCACCTGAATTTTGATATCTGGGCTAAAGTCTCTGTATCACCTCAGTTTTCACCTCTGGGCTGAAGTTCCTATATTTTCTGAATTTTGATCTCTGGACTGTAGTTTCTGTATCACCTGAATTTTGATCTCTGGGCTAAAGTTCCTGTACTACCTTAGTTTTGATCTCTGGGCTAAAGTTCCTGTACTACCTTAGTTTTGATCTCTGGGCTAAAGTTTCTGCATCACCAGAATTTTGATCTCTGGGCTGAAGTTCTTGTATCACCTGCATTTTGATCTCTAGCCTAAAGTTTCTGTACCATCTCAGTTTTGATCTCTGAACTAAAGTTCCTGTACTACCTTAGTTTTGATCTCTGGGCTAAATTTTTCGTATCACCTGAATTTTTATCTCTGGGCTAATGCTTCTGCACTACCTCAGTTTTGATCTCTAGGCTGAAGTTATTATATTACCTGAATTTTGATCTCTAGGATAAAGTTTCTGTACCATCTCAGTTTTGATCTCTGAACTAAAGTTCTTGTACTACCTTAGTTTTGATCTCTGGGCTAAAGTTATAGTATCACCGCAGTTTTCATTCCTAGGCTAAAGTTTCTGTATCACCGCAGTTTTGATATCTACGCTGATGTTTCTATATCAACATAATTTTTTTCTCTGGACTGTAGAGCCTGTACCACCTCAGTTTTAATTCCTAGGCTGAATTTCCTATATCACCTCAATTTTGATCTCTGAGCTGAAGTTCTTGTATCACCTGCACTTTGATCTCTAGCCTAAAGTTTCTGTACCACCTCAGTTTTGATTCCTGGACTAAAGTTTCTGTACAACCTCAGTTTTGATCCCTGTGCTGCAGTTTCTCTATCATGTGAGCTTCGAATTCTGGGCATACGTTTTGGATCATACGAATTTTGATCCCTGTACTGTAGTTCCTGTATCACCTGAATTTCAATCTCTGGACTGAAGTTCCTGTATCACCTCACCTTTGATCTCTACGCTGAAGTTTCTGTATCACCTGAATTTTTATCTCAAGACTGTAGTTCCTGTATCACCTGAATTCTGATCACTGGGCTGAATTTCCGGTATCATCTCATTTTTATCTCTGGGCTTAGATTTCCATATTATCTGAATTTTGATCTCTGTTATAAAGTTCCTGTATAACGCGAGTTTCGATAATTTACATAAACCTCCTATATTACCTCAGTTTCATCTCTGGGCTTAATTTCTTTTATCACCTCAGTTTGAACACATGCCTAAAGTTTCTGTACCACCTAAATTTTGTATAGCTAAATATATTTGTAGCAGCATTATTCTTGGTTGAGAGTACGATTATAAGATGGTCAGACTGCGATTTATCAAAGACGTCCTCCCAAATTATCTACCATACAATATATTCGTAAACATTCTATTCTAACAATATTAACACAATGTTAAAAATCATAACAACGTATAAAAATTTTGTTTTTTTAACAACGTATAAAAAAATGGACAGTCTAACTAAAATGGCATTAAAGCAACCTTTCGAACAGCTTGTATTAGGGAAAAAATTGTTTTTTTCCAATATACAATATGATTTTTCTCGAACTATTCAATATAAGAATTTCTTTTTTTATTTATTTATGCTGACATAATCAAAAATTGATTTAAATTTTAATTTTTACACCTTATATAATAAAAGATTTATAGGTGAAAATTTTGATAGGAATCCCAAATTATTTGCAAAATACGAGGGTCATTCAACAAGTACCTAGCCTACAAAAGAAAAACGAAAATTTTGGAAAGGTGGCAATTTATTTTTCAACATAATCTCCTTCAAGCTCGATACACTTGGCCCAGCGATGCTCTAACTTTTTTAACCCGTCCAAAAAATACATTTTCTCGAGGGAAGCAAAATAGGCCTCCGTGGCGACGATGACTTCCTCATTCGATCCAAATCTATTCCCGGCGAGTGATTTTTTCAGGTTTGGAAAAAAAAGTAGTCACAGGGGGTCAAATCTGGAGAGTACGGTGGATGGGGCAGCAATTCGTAGCGCAATTCGACTAATTTGGCCATGGCGACGGCGGAGGTGTGAGCCGGCGCGTTGTCGTGGTGAAACAGCACTTTTTTCTTCGCAAAGCGGGCCGCTTTTTCTTCAATTCGACGTCAAATCGGCCCAAAATAAGTCAGCATAGTAGCGCCCCGTGATTGTTTTACTCTTCTCGAGGTAATCGATGTGGATCACACCATGTGAATCCCAGAAAACGGTGGCCATCACGTTTCCGGCCGATCGAACAGTCTGCGCCTTCTTCGGAGCATGTTCGCCGGGTGAAGTCCACTGTTTCGACTGTTCCTTGGTCTCTGGTGTGTACCAGTGAATCCATGTTTCGTCGACGGTCACGAAACGACGCAAGAACTCCGCTGGATTGCGCTGAAACAGCGCCAAACACGTCGCCGATGTGGTCTCACGGTTGCGTTTGTTTTCCGGTGTGAGCAAACGCGGCACCCATCGCGCCGACGGCTTTCTCATGCCCAGTTCTTCGTGTAGAATATGATGCACCGTTCCTACTGCGATGCCCACAGTCTCAGCTATCTCGTGAACCTTCAATCGACGGTCTGCCAACACGAGATCGTGGACTTTTTTAACGTTTTCTTCCGTAGCAGCCGTTTTCGGGGCACCTGGGCGTGGCTCATAAAAACCGACGTGCGGCCACGAACAAACTCGTTGAACCAATTCTTGACGGTCGCCATCGAAGGAGAAGAGTCACCATACACAGCATCCAAGCGATCTTTGCTGCGTGTTTTCCCTTCCAAAAACAAGAATCTAATCACCGAACGATATTGTTCTTTTTACATTTTTGTGCAACCGACCGACACGCTCGCTTTCAAAGGCTCTCAAAATTAAACTAATGAAGGGACTGAAACTTTGACAGTAGGCTACTAAAAGAATGTAATGCACGATGGTAAATTTCTTTTGTGACAGCAGTTCCATCGGGCGGTGAGGCTAAGTACTTGTTGAATGACCCTCGTATGTTACGTAAATTTTTCTTCCAAAGCTTCCTCATGACAGTGATTATTAATTAAAAATTAAAATGATATAAACACACATGTTATTATATAATCCATTACGAAGAGAATATTTTTAAAAAAAACTTACAATAAAATAAAGTTCCAAGATTAAATCAATGGTGGTTATTCCATATCATGAAATTTTTCCAATTAAAATGATTTATATTTGTATGCAGAGAAAAAAGGTGAGGGATTTTATGATGTTATTCTTATACATTAATTACTACTATTAAGGATGAAATCGTGACCTAAAATTTCACACTTTATAATGTATAACATTGTATTATGCTAAAGGAAAAGAAGGATAATGAGAGAGAGAGACAGCGTGAAGAACCATAAAGGGGAGTAGAGAGTATAAGCTGGATAGAGGAAAACTGTAATTGGAAGAGACAAACAGTGCAAAAATATATGCTGCTTAAGATAGTATCGAGATACATATAAGTGTACGAGAGACTATGATACTCAAAAGCATACAATTAATTACGCTTAAGGGTTGATAGCAGAGATTTCAACCCTCCTGTTTTTTCAGATAAATTTTAATTATGTTTAAGATTTTATAATTAAAAATGAATTTTACTTGCTGTCGAGTACAAGCAAAAGGGAACCTATTTTCTATGAATTACGATTTACTTCTTTTTTAGCCTATTTCTCTCCGTCTGCCTTATTCTTTTCCCATTTTGTAAATATTATTAAAAATATATGTGTATAAAATAAGTAGACTTTACTCAAATAATAATAAATATAAATATATACTGTATGGTTGGATTGAGGCCAAAAAATCTAATATATTATTTGGAGAAATATACAAAATAATATAATTTATTCATATGCAAAGATTTGTATGAATTTTCAATTTATGAAATTTGGTTGCCAATAGTAACTGTGCAAAAACAGACAATGAAAAAGAATCTAAAATATTTGCCAGATAATTTTTAAATACATTTTCTTCTCATGACAATATAGAAGAAAAATCATATAATAATAAAAAAAAAGACGATGACGTTATGTTCCCAATCCTTTATGAGTCTTTGTCTCAAAAATTTTAGGACCCCAAAAATTAAATTTACCATCCTATGTCTTTATAATTAAGAAATCATGACTATGATCTTATTCTTAAAGCAAATTTCCAAAAAGTAAATTTAGTTCTCATAACATATATTTCACATGGGATCCACTTTCCCTTACTTTTAAATTTTTACAATAAATTAAGAAAATGATTCCTAAACCATAAATTCTCCATTTTTTTTTATAGAACTTGTAGTCTACTATAAACCATTGGTAATTTTTTTGAAAAACTTTTATATGAATGAGACTATTCTGGATTTGGCTTCCAATTTGAACACCCAAAATTGCGGTTATTTTTCTTACAGAAGAGAAAGCATTGCTCAGGAGTATGTTTAGATAATTTCTATGATTTTAATCGTGTATTCAATCTTGGGCTCCTCTAGTATTTTAAAAGAGCTTCCTTCCCTTTATATAGTGTATTTTTATAAATTCATATCTCTGCTAATATCATTTTTAGGTAGCAGTTAATACAGCATTTTCAAAATATATATATTTTCACTGGAGTCCTACAAGGCACTATTCTTCTGATTTTTAAACTATCATTACTACTTATGCAGATGATACAACCAAACTTACTATTCATAGAAATCGTAAAAAAGGTGCAAATTATTTATTATCCCATATTTACATTAGTCAATTCTAGTTTATGAGATGAGGAGTGATGGTAAATGAACAGAAAAGTACTCATATGACTTTCACAATATATTAAAACATGCTATTTTGGACTTAATCTATTTTTGAAAAGAACAGAATTTATCTACAACTACTTAGACTACTAGAAAATCATTGAAAATGGACTTTTAAAAGTACGAGGATCGTTCAATAAGTCCTTAGAAAATCCAAGAAACTGCGCTCGTAGTCGGTAAAGATACTTTTTTGTAAGTAGCATTTTCGACAGGAAAGCTGTCAAAATTTCAGCTCGATCCATAGCGTAGGTCAATTTCTATTGTCGATTTAAGTTAACGACATTTATTTGTGCATAACAATGGAAAAAAGCGTGTTGAGGGTTGTCATCAAACATCTCCATTTGAAAGGCTTAAGCCCGAAAGAAATCAAAGCCGAGTTGGATGCAGTTCATGGCACATCTGCACCCGTGTTTGCGACGGTTTATAATTGGGTGAATGAATTTAAACGTGGCCGTTCATCCACAAAATATGAACATCGTTCAGAACGCCCAGTTGAGGTGTCTACTCCTGAAATCATCGACAAAATCCACGATCTGATTTTAAACGATCGGCGAATTAAAGTGCGCGAATTAGTTGAGGCCACGGGCATATCACAAGGTACAGTCGCTTTAATTTTGCATGAAAAATTGTCTGTGAAAAAAATTTCGCAAGATGGGTGCCGCGTTTGCTCTTAGAGGAGAATAAGCGCAATCGTGTAGTGGACTCTGAGGCTATGTTGGCACTCTTTTATCGCAATCATACCGAATTCCTTCGTCGATATGTCACTGTGGACGAAACCTGGATACACTACTACACTCCAGAAACGAAGAGACAGTCATCACAGTAGATTTTCAAGGGTGAACGGGCTCCGAAGAAGGCAAAAACTGTGCCATCGGCCGGCAAGGTGATGGCCACGGTCTTTTGGGATTCGCAGGGCATCATTTTTATCGACTACTTGGAAAAATGAAAAACAATAACAGGAGCGTATTACGCGTCGTTATTGCAACGGTTGAGCGAGAAAATCAAAGAGAAACGCCCCCATCTGAAGAAGAAAAAAATCCTCTTGCATCAGGACAATGCGCGTTTGCACACCTGCGCTGTTTCCATGGCCAAAATTGTGGAATTGAGAAAGGAATTGTTTCAGCATCCCGCTTATTCACCAGATTTGGCCCCGAGTGACTATTTTCTTTTCCCCAATCTGAAGAAATGGCTTGGCGGACGACGGTTCACTTCCAACGAGGACGTTATTGCTCAAACGGATGAGTATTTTGCAGAACTTCCGAAATCCTATTTTTTGGACGGGATAAAAATTTTGGAAAAGTATATAAAGCTAAAAGGAGATTATAATGAAAAGAAAAAATTTTTTTTTTTAAAAAAACAGTTTTTTTCCATCTTTTTCTAAGGACTTATTGAACGACCCTCGTACAATTTTTATATAAAAATTAATTATAAAGCCAATTTGGACTTATAAAATGGATTTTTGTAGTTCAACTAAATCTTCTATTTCCTATCCTATCCAGTCTTTACAATCCTAATTTTTCAGCAAAATTTTAGATAAACCCTTTTGAGGAAATTTTTATATTAATATTTTTTCATATAGTTCCTTTTTATGTTTATCATAACTTCTAGAAAGGATATAATCAGCTACTGCTGGAAAGGATATTAATTTTGCCTGTTTTTTATTTTTTTTTTGTAAAATTTTACTACAAACTCTCACCCACGTTCCGGAGGATAATTATCTGAAAAATCGTGGGCCTTTTTATTCCGCAACCAGTTAACCGATGAGATCATGGAGCGATTTTATGACCACCCGGTTGTGACTATAACTGAGATCAATATAGACTCGGCAGAAAGATACTACCTGGAAAGTTTACAGTAAAATTCTTTATAGTCTCTGAAGACAAGGTAACCCCTGCTTTCAGTTAAGTTATGGCATTAGTCAGGATGAAAAAAAATATGACGGGATTGTCGAACTAAAACATTATAGTATGGATCCGGGATGTCTGAAGATCTTTGATTCAGTAGGCCCAGAGAAAATTTGCACCTATCGGACCTTCCGCTTACACAAAGGTGTTCCTTTTTTTATTGATCCTATCTATTTATATTCCTCATTATCCTCTCATCATATTGTACTTATAAGATACTAACGATGCAGTGGTATCGATATTTATTAGAACCTTCTCACTCTTGTAAGCTGCAGAAACGCCGATTAATGCTTACTCACACTGCATTACTTGATGATTTTGTAAGTTATTGGGTTGTTTGGAAAGTAATTTCGTATTTTCTCAACAGAGGACTTAATTGTATTTTTTCACAACCAACTTCACATTTAAGCCGCATAATCATATGTATTTTGACAGCTGACATAGCAAGGCTATTTGATTGATTATGCACAGTAGTTTTTGGTTGATACCCTTTGAAATATGGAAAGTGAAAAACAGAATTTTCAGCATAATTTACTTTCTTACTATAGAAAACATAAAAATGCTGTTCAAAGAAGAAACAAATTATCCGATGTGTATGGAGAAGATGTGTTAAGTGATTTACCAAATTCCGATCCGGCAATTTTGTTCTCGAAGATGCCCCACGTTCTGGAAGGCCAGTTGAAGCTGATGAAGACAGAATAAAGGCATTAATTGATCCAAAACGACGAATAACAACTCATGAGATCGCTGAGAGATTAAATTTATTGAATACGACAGTTCATGATCATTTGAAACGGGTATGTTTAATCTCAAAGCTCAACATATGGGTTCCTCATCTTCTTATGAAAAAAAATGTGTGCCGGCGCATTGGCATTTGTGATTTGTTTCTCAAACGCCAAGAAAATGATCTATTTTTGAATAATATCATCATTGGGGACGAGAAACGGATTGTCTACAACAATATTAAGCGCAAAATATTCTGGAGCAGAAAAGATGAACCGGCTCAATGCACTTCAAAAGCCAATATTCATAAAAAAGGTTATGCTATCTGTTTGGTGGGATTTCAAAGGAATCGTTTATTTTGAGCTTCTTCCGAATAAAACAATGATCAATTCTGAAGTGTACTGTCATCAGTTGGGCAAATTGAATGATTGGCTTAAAGAAAAAAGGATAATGCGAAACCACATACAAGTTTGACCACTCAGCCAAAGCTTTTAGAGCCTGGATGCGATATACGACCACACCCACCATACTCTTCAGACCTATCACCTTCTGATTATCATTTGTTCCGGACTCTGGAAAATTTTTTAGACGGTTTTTTAGATTTTATTCACATGTTGAGGTCAAAAGTCACTTGGATCAGTTTTTTGCAAAGAACAAAAATTTTATGAGCGTGGAATCATGCTACTGCCAGAAAGATGGCAAATGGTATTGAATCAAAATGGATAATATTTAATTAAATAAAATATTAATTCACTATAAGAAAATCGTCTTTAATTTCTATTTAAAAAAAAATTACTTTCCGGACACCCATATATAGGGTTTTCCAAAAAGAGTGATATGATTTCTTTTCAACAAAAAAAAAACACACTGATTGTTAAGGAAATTCAAATGTTTTTTATTATATGTGAAGTACAATTGATACAATTAAGTTCTGAATAAAACGTCATTCAAATGGCCTCTACGACTTCTTTTGCAGGAACGAATTCGATGAACCCAATTTTCGAGCACTTTTTCCACTAAATCAAGTCGCATGTCATGAATAGCACATTCATTATTTACTTCTAAAGCTTGGAGAGAGTCTGGTTTATTGATAAAGACCAATGACTTCCAATAACCCCACAAGAAATAGTCTAATGGTGTAAAATCACAACTTCTTGGAGGCCAATCAATGTCACAATTTCTTGAAATAATCGAATCTCCACACTTTTCTCGCATTAATTCAGTTGTTGCACGTGCTGTGTGGCACGTAGCCCCGTCTTGTTAGAACCAAATGTTGTCAAAATCAACTTCTTCCAATTTCGGCCATAAAAAGTTGGTTATCATCGATCTATACCGCTCTCCATTGACAGTAACGGTGTTACCAGATTCATTTCGAAAGAAGTACGGACCGATGATTCCACCAGACCAAAAACCACACCAAACTGTCAATTTAGGTTAATGTAATGGGTGTTCATGAATAATTTGTAGATTTTCTTCGCACCAGAATCGGACAGTTTTGTTTATTTACCGCACCACTCAGATGAAAGTAAGCCTCATTGGAGAAGATGATTTTCTTTAAAAAATCGTTATCGTTTTCAAGTTGTTCCAAGACAAAATCAGCTTTAGTTCTTGAGTGATAACAATTTTATACGGATGCAAGCCCAAATCCTTTCTCAAAATACGCCAGGTTGTGGTTTGAGACAGTCCCAATTCTTGAGAACGTCTTGGAATCGACAAATTGCAGTCTTGAACAGCAGCAATATTTTCATTACTTCGAGCGGTTCTTTATTTTATTGGCACTTGAAAATTATGTAAAGAAAATGTACGCTTGAAATTTTTAGCAATTCGATGAATAGCGAGCACATTTGGACGATTATTACGACTATAAAATGGCAAAAGCGCACGAAAAGTTGCAATTGGAGAACGATTATTTTGATAATAAAATTGAACAATTTGTAAACGTTGTTCTTTCTTATATTTCTCCATTATAAAATTGTAAACATTATTGAATACAATGGGAGAAAAAATGACAGATTATGCCATATTACAAATGGCCGAAACGTCACTTAGAAATCATATCACTCTCATTGGAAAACCCTATATTTTGTTATGTTAGATAAATATTAAAGAGAAGAAAAAAAAATACAATTTTTATCACATTTTTATAGGCAACTAAAAGTATTTAAGAATTCCTAGTAATATTTGTTTTTTTTTTATTTACTATTAGAATTATTTCCAAATTTAATTGCAATTAATCAAAATGTATCAAAGGAAGGAAAACTATGAAAATAAATCGAAACTAAAACTCACAATTGCATTATCTTTCTGGAGAAACAAAAATCATAAGACGAGATTTTGTCTTTCTTCTTCAACTGCTCATAATGACAATAACCATACATATTTAGGATAATATTTAAGGTCATGTAAAAAGTTTCTGATGAAGAAAAGATAAAAAGATATCCAACAACAACAACA
Source organism: Atherix ibis (assembly GCA_958298945.1). NCBI lineage: Eukaryota > Metazoa > Arthropoda > Insecta > Diptera > Athericidae > Atherix > Atherix ibis. The sequence goes on from OY282607.1 coordinate 22,273,653, forward strand.
ACAGAACAACATACTTATTTGGTGGAATATTTAAAGTTTGTATTCATGAGATATTTTGCTATCAAAATAAATTATTTCGCCAGTTCGTGCTAGCACATATAGAATCCCCTAAAGTGAATTCGTTGGAAAAGTTTTATTGAAGGAAATCTCCTAAGGTACGCTTTTACGTTAAAGCACCTTGATGTGAATTTTGGCATGTGAACAAACACAATAATGTTGATGGAAATTTTTTTTTTTGAAAAACATCAACACGCACCATCATGTACATCATATAATATGGATATTAGGAATTTTTATGACTTCACTGGAAAACTTTCAAAGCTTTCGTATTATCTTTAAGAACCTTTTCGATTAGGACTAAGTTTATACTCGTATTATCTACAAGGATGCTTCTCTACAACTTACCTTAAAAACATATACGAATCTACTTATGCGTATGTATGCACTCATTTACGTGTCCTACACAATGTTTATTTTTGATTTTGTTGATGAGTGTATATGTTTTTTTTTTCTTTTGGATATTTTACGTTTTCTTCCTGATTTTTATATGCATTTTTTTTTTTTTTTAATCTAAGAAAATGCCAAAAAATATAGCTGGAAAGTTTTTTGTTTTTTTTTCTTTCTTCACTTTTCGATGATGTTTTTCAAATATCCTTTTTAAGATAGAATGGTTAATCGAAAATTGGATAATCGAATTTTTCAGAAGAATTGGAAATCTTTTTTTTTTGTTTTTTTTTTTTTTCAAAAAATGTTATTAAGAAAATAAAAAATTTAATTAAAATTTTAAAGCAGATCGAACTGTTTAAATTTGGTACCGTCTGTGCGATGATGGTATCATATGTCATCGTGCATAGGTGATATGATATCGTATGACTAAGAAATTTCGTTTATGAGAAACGGACAGGCCAGTCTCATGAATACCGGGTTGAGAAAGTGGCATGATGACGACATATGCGTTGGTTGTATTCACCTGTACATTATGTATGGGAGACTTGACCTACTTTCGGCCGGTACAGTTTTGGCATTGAAAATAAAACTTGAATGGTTCGATATCGATGACAGTTTGGTGGAAATGACCAAATTCCAAAAACCAGAAATATTGCAACTGTATGGACAGATAAACAGTACGAAGAGATAAATAGTGCCAATGACCCTTTTGTGGAGTTTCTCAGTAAACGTAGAATAAGTGTAGTGACCACGTGACTGGACTTGGTCTTTTTGTTAATTGTGCGTGCATGGGAATTTGGTAATATTCTGGGCCATGAATGCAATAGGTCATTGGAAAAAATTTCTACCATCATCTTATTTGGAAAAGCGAACAGAATAAATATTAAAATGGTGGAGCGTTCATGTATTCCACGTGCAGATCTGAGAGTATTCGCACGAGTATTGATAGGCACATGTTCATATTATACGACGCAGTTTCGATTGACTTTTATCATGTTGAAAATATATCAACAGACACGTACAACACGTATTTGGATACATTTTTTTTTTCTTCACTTCCTTAATTTGAATGAAATCACTTCGATTTTTTAAATCCCCCCCATTTTAATGTTAGATTATTTTTTTAGAGTTAGAAAATTTTCTAGCATTTTTTAATTTAAACAGATTTCTTAAAGGCATTTATTTATTGATCATATTTAATATGGTATGCATTTTGGTTAAAAGTAACTGGATTTTTGATGCCATTTTTAAATAGTTTTACGTATAAATTTTTGCCAAAATAAATTTTAAACTTAGATTTTTATAAAATTTTATATTTTAAATTATTGCTTTAAACTTTTTATTTTTATATTCGGTTAATTTTTTACAAATTTTGGGCTTGAAAGAGATTGATTTTTAAATGCCGTAAAGTTCTAGGATTGTTTTTCTGCAGAAATTAACAAGAAAAAATTCACTCTACGTCAAATTGCATGATCTTGGCGGCCAATTGACATCACCAAATTTTGAAACTGGGCTCTTTTCGTATAATAGACATCGTCTTATTAGAATAATATATAGTTCGGAATAAAATCCTCAACTTATGGTCAAGTAAATGCGGCTATCATACGGCCATAGCGCTCAGAATACTTCCCTTCGCTATTTTTAAAGAAATACGGACCAATGACATCTTTAGATAATAATACGCATTGGGCAGCTGTTTTTTGTAAATACAATGGCTTTTTCATAGTCATTTGCGGGTTTTTAGAGCCTCATATATTAAATTTTGCTTTTTGACGTATCCATAGAGCGAAAAATGAGTTTCATCACTGAACGAAGAATTTGTTCGAAACGTGGTTGTGGGGCAGTAACTCTTTTATAGAAAATTTTGAGAAGTTTTACACGATGATTGGTAATTTTTTACAGAGTGATCGATTTTAAATGTCCTAAGTTCTAGGATTTTTTTTCTGCATAACTTTGAAAAAAAAATATCCTCTACGGCAAATTCCATGGTCTTGGCGGCGAATTGATATCACCAAATTTCGAAACTTGGCTCTTTTCGCATAATAGAATCAATATGTATCGTATTATGTGGCTTGTAGGGTCGTCTTATTAGAATAATATATAGATCGGAATAAAATCCTCAACTTATGGTCAAATAATGGTAGCTATCATACGGGCATAGCGCTCAGAATAGAAAGTAACGTTCTCCCCTTCGCTGTTTTTAAAGAAATACGGATTAATGACATTCTTTGATAAAATTAAACACCAGACAGCTACTTTTTGTAAATACAAAGGCTTTTCCACCATCATTTGGGGGTTTTTAGAGCCACATATATGAAAATATTTGCTTCTTAGCATATTCATAGAGCGAAAAATGAGCTTCATCACTGAAAAAAGAATTTGTTCAAAATGTGGTTGTGGTGGATTAAACATTTTATAGAATTATTGAGAAGTTATACACTTTGGTCCTTGCTTGTGGATTTTCAGAGCCCTATACGAGGTCTGTTCAAAAAGTATTTTGAATTTACGCGGGTTACGTATATTCGATTTTCAATTTTTTGGTGGCGTTATGTTGGTACTCATGTCTCTGACTCATACCGACAAGTTCGGCCATTTTGAATGTTCAGTTAATTTTTGACAGCTGCTTTGCTTGCCCGTGTTTTGGCTCCTCTGCGATTTTTGCTCATTCCAAAAAATAGATCAAAGAATATGTATCAAATTTTGTGTGAAAAAAAAAATTAATTGCGCGGACGCATTTCGAATGTTGACTGTAGCATATGGTCAAGCTAGCTTGGACCGAAACAACGTTTATTGGTGGTACTAAATGTTCTCAGAGGGCCGAGAAGATGTGAACGACGAAAAGCGTGTCGGACGTCGAATGTGAAGGTTTTGCTTATAGTTTTCTTTGATCGCAGGGGCGTGGTGTATCATAAGTTCTTGCCACAGGGTAGAACGGTCAATAAGGAATATTACCTGCAAGTAATGCGCAAGTTGCGCGAAAAAATCCGGCAGAAACGCCCAGATTTGTGGAAGAACAAAAATTGGCTTTTGCACCATGATAACGCCCCTGATCACGCATCGTTGATGTGCGCAAATTTTTGGCCAAAAACAATACACGAATAATGCCGCAGCCACCGTATTCCCCAGATCTGGCCACCTGTAATTTTTTCTTGTTCCCCAAAAAGAAGACCCCAATGAAAGGACGATGCTGCGCTACGATTGAGGAGATTATAACTGGTGGGAGTATACTATGAAGGGGACAAAATAGTTATTCATAAATAAATAAATAATTTTTGAAAAAACACAAAATTCGTGATACTTTTTGAACAGACCTCGTATATGGTAATTTTGCTTTTTGGCGTGTCCATCGAGCAAAAAATTAGCGTAATTGCGGAAGAAAATTTTGTTCGAAATGTGGTTGTGGTGAATTAAACATTTTATTGAAAATTTTGAAAACTTGTACACTTTGATCTTTACTTGTGGGTTTTCAGAGCCTTATATATGTCAATTTTGCATTTTGCCGTGTCCATCGAGCAAAACATGAGCTGAAGAAAAGTTGGTTTGAAAAATCAAAACATTGTTTAGTAGTTAAAAGGATTAACAATATAAAATGGTAAGTTTAAAACTAAATAAATATTTTCTTTAAAAGTATATTTAGTTAACAACTGTCCGATGAAAGGGCAATACTTTCCGAGCAATATTTTCGCAACTGAGCAAAGAAAAATTCACTAAAATTGAAAAATTTTATAACCTTATAGAAAAGTATTTTTAGTGTTTTTTTTAAATATTCCATTGAAACAAATTATAATTTCTTTTATTTATAATTTTTTAGATACTTTTTTTAAAATAACTAAAAATAGATATTTAATTTTGGAAATTCATAATATTTTACAGCAATTTTGGTAGATTTATAAATAATAGGTTGACTTTTAATGAGTTGAATTTGAAATGACTTTTCAGTATGTCAAAGACCAGCAGGCACCGTAAGCTGATACCATCATAATGGATATTTGTGGTAAAGTCTTCCCTAAGTCAACAAACCAAAATGATTTGATCTCGTCCGTCCATAAAACATACCATGAAATTTGGCTGTCAAATTTCAATTAGCAAAATTACAACTCTCTTTGGATATGAAACTGCATCATCTGCGATTATGCTACTTAGTAGAGGTTGCATTTGTTAAAATTTCGCCGTCATGATAGAAAATTTTCTGCTAACAAATTGACGCAAATACCAAATATTGTTTTCATGATGATTTGTATCCGCATTCCATTGAACTAACTACATCCTCAACAGAGATAAATTTGTGTATACCAAAAATTTTGCATTCCATTATTTCCGAGTTTATCTTTAACTAACAACTAGTATTTGAATATATCTGAATCTATTTTCTATATTTGACAAAAGCTAAAAATATTCTGTGCATACCATATTTTCTTTTTAAATTTCCAATTTTTGAAAGTTACTTTTACTTTCAGAAAAAACTTAAAAGCTCAAATAATAAAATTGCTATAATTTTTTTAAAATTATTTTTATGCAAAAACGGTTTAATTTTCATGTGAAAAAAATTTATGACCAAAAACTGTTTTGTTCGATAACAGTTTAACGAAAATGTCAACAGTTTTTATTATTTATTCTGTTATATTTAATTTGATTATAATTTCTTTCTTTGAATGTAATTCTTTATAAAATTCGAAATTTCATAATTCTCATAAAAAATATTCGCAATTTTTCCTTTTTATTAGATATTATTCCGGTTAATAAAAACATTAATAAAAAAAAAATATAAAAAACCAGTAACAATATTAAGTAAAATTTATTTAGTTTTAATTTTTTTTTCTATGTAATTTTTTTGGAACAATTTTGTAACGCCAAGTTAATGAGGCCATCAGGTGATATCATGTTGCGTCTAGCTCGGCATTGTTTGTTTTGCTCATGAAGCTAGTTGAACATAAATTCGACGGAGTAGTTAGGAGTTGTGAAATTTTTGCTGGTTAAATAGTTTAAAAAAAAAATTTAAATGAGGATTTGGGAAAAGAGTTCTTAACTCTAGGAGTTCCACAATGCAAATAGTTCTAATGAAAAAGCAATTCCGGATAAAGCTATGGCATCATGGATGCGGTTTATTATCATCATCAATAGAGCGTCTTGTTTGGAGTTGTTTAATCATAGAACTCAAGATCTCCTAGTTTGACACGCCCAGCATGTTTTTTGCGCACTGGCTTATGCCGTCGCCGCACCAACGGCAGGGCCTTCCTCATCTTCTGGGACCATAACTAAAGCCATTTTTGACTTTTTGAACTGAATTTTTTTTATCATGCAGATTTAGTGATACTCTATTGACCTTAATTTGATTCATAACCGAGCAGTCAACGCTCCAGGAGCTCGTCATTAAATAGGCTCAAAAATTATCCATTCTCATGTAGGGCATCTCTCGAACGCGGACAAGACTTTGCAATGCTTTTTGCTGTGAGCCCAAGTTTCCAAAGAATATATGGGGACTGGTAAGACTTGTGCCTTGTACGGCAGAATTTTTGAAGCGAAGTAATTTAGACTGCTAGTAGCCGTTCTCGCATTTCTTTCTACATGTTATTATCAGCTGCAACCCCTGACCTTAAAAAGGATAATTGGGTCGAGAAAAAAAATCGTGGTTAATTGCGCTGTGCCAAATCCGAATAGGGTTTACTTGCCTAGAATTTTTGAATGATTATTAAACAGGGTGGCCTTCTGATATTTGGCCAACGTTTAAAAAAAACAGAGACCAACTCCCCTCCCCCCCCCCACCCCTCTGCACTTCATCCGGACTTCCATTACTAAGGATCCCATCATTAACTGGTATCCAATGCAACGCAACATTTTGGTTGTTCGGCAACCATTACCGAATGCAATTGAGAAAGCGGTCAAATGAAACGATACGAATGGTGAGGTTAGGAAGTTGAGATGCTTCAGCTCGTTGCTAACATCCTGAATAACTGTAAAGGATGTTACGTAGTTATCGACAGCTGCGATACCCAAACTATCTACCACATCTAGGAGTAGTTTCTAGATGGATCTGTATTTACCTTTTCCCCTCAACTCATTAACCTAGATATTTCCCATTCCTCTCTTAATCAAGGTCTCCAATCTAGGTATGAAAGTAAAATCGCGAAAAAAATTGCAGTTATCTTTTGCTAGGTCAAAGATTAATAGTAGTTTGTTGTCTTTTAGAACAGGTGGTATAAAAGATTTGTTTTAGAATATTGTAAAGGGGATTTTCCAGCAAGTAAAGGTTTCTATAAATGAGGTTAGTTCAGAATGTGTAAAGGCAGTATAAGAACAGTTAATTTTCTTAAAAAAGTTATTTTAAGTAATATTTTGTGGTAACTGAAGGGCCATCAGATTAAGAGTCACTACCTGGATTCGAGATCGCTATGTATTCGACGAAGATATCCCAGTGACACTAGGTCAGAGCACTTAAGCTTTATTTTTTGATTAAATTTATAGAATTGATTTTTTTTTGTCAAGCCAATTTTAACAAAAATAAATTCCCAAGTAAAGAGTAGCATCAAGGATACTCGGGCAATATCAACACTAGACTTAATTAAAACATATTTAATTGTTAAAATTTTTAATTTAATTTTTTTTTTAAATATTTAAATTTAAAATATATAAATTGAACTGATACTTACTTTTTTCCATTAATTCTTTTATTATCCAAAACGTGACGACTATTTTCAGAGTTCTCTTTTGTTGGATGACATATTGCACTATGGTGCAATATTAATGTCAAGAATAAGATAAAATATCTCATCTTGAATAGAATCTATAAACAGAAATTTAAAAAAAAACACAAGATTAAAATTGTTAGAAAAATATTGAAACTTTTATAAATTTTAATATGCTATATTTATTTTTTGATAATTATCACTAAATAAAAGTAACAATATAAATTTATTAAGTCGTAATTTTTAAAAATTTAAACTTATAAAGATAAATACTTTTATATATAAAAGAAAAAAAAACAAATATATGGTTTACAATGTAAAAAAAGTTTGAAAGAAAGAAAATTTATCAAAATATCCTTGAACTTTTATTACGATAATATTTTTACTTTCATTTCGTTCTTTATGTAGAAATAAAGTCCTTGAATTGAGTACGGTAAAATAAGGCCTAATTCGAGGCATATTATCAAATAAAATAAAATAAAATAAAATTAAAAAATAATTAATTACATTAATGTAAACTTGTATATACAATAATACATATTAAAGGATGAAAAGCCTACAGAAATTACCATTAAATATGAAAATCATGGCTACTAGCAACTTGTGTACACAAAACATTCTTTGTTAAAATTTTTGTATAATCATAATCAAAATAAACTTTAATTTTATTATGTTTCTTTTAGATTATTGTTAATAAGTTAATAAGTAACTAAATAAATATTTAAAATACTAAAGGGATAATTTTTATTTACTTTTTAATGGTTGAGGTGAAAAGTTTTCTATAAAATAATATTGACTATTTTTATTAATAAAACAATAAGTAGATTATCAAATTTAAATATAATCTATTTAAATTTTAAATATAAAGGATACTAATATATTATTTAAAGAATATTTTTAAAATTAATTTCCTTATACTGTGAATTATACTTTTTATGATGCAATGTAGAACACAGTTCATATTTTTTTCTTAATTAACTACGATAAATACAAATAGAATTAATTTTTACTAAAAAAAGAAAATATTTATAATAAATTTGCATATCCTTGAAAAATAAGAAAATTACTCGTCTCTAATATACTTTTTGTATATGTTTTTTTTTTTAAATAATTTATATTATATTGGGTGTATAACTTAAAAATGCGGGATTGACAACAGATGGCATAACTTTTACACACGGTTTGTATTAATAATAACTCATATGGCATTTTGGAGGTTAAGCATCTGTCATTCATTCTCGATTAGTCATTGGACGAAATAGTGTAAACAACAAAGTTTTTTTTTGCTTCAAAAATGTCGAATTTCGTGTTGATTTACTTCTTAAATTTGAAAAAAAATGCAGCTGAAGCACATCGATTGCTCACCGAAGCTTATCCTGAATATGTTCCATCGATTTCAACGTGCGAGAGATGGTTTGTGCGGTTCAGAAGTGGTGATTTTGACACGGAAGACAAAGAACGACCAGGTCAGCCAAAAAATTTTGAAGATGAAGACTTGGAGGCATTACTCGACGAAGACTGTTGTCGAACTCAAGAAGAAATTGCAAAATCATTGGGAGTCACTCAAGCAGCCATTTCAAAACGTTTGAAAGCAACAGGATTCATCCAAAAGCAAGAAAATTGGGTCCCATATGAATTGAAGCCGAGAGACGTTGAAAGGCGATTTTGCATATCCGAAATGCTGCTTGAACGGCAGAAAAAGAAGTCGTTTTTGAATCGAATCATTATTGGCGACAAAAAATGGATTCATTACGACAACCCAAAGCGCAAAAAATCGTATGTGAAGCCCGGCCAACCAGCCAAATCAACGCCAAAGCCAAATATCCATGGCGCCAAGGTAATACTCTGTATTTCGTGGGATCAGAAGGGTGTGATCTATTATGTGCTATTTAAATCGGGCCAGACGATCATAGGCGACCTCTTTCAAACGCATTGGCCGAAAAACGCCCGGAATATGCGACCAGACACGAAGCCATCATTTTCCATCATGACAACGCTCGGCCTCATGTTGCAAGACCGGTTAAAAATTATATAGAAAACAGTGGCTGGGAAGTTTTGCCTCACCCGCCTTATAGCTCAGACCTTGTCCCGTCCGACTACCATTTGTTTAGATCCATGCAAAACGCCCTTACCAGAATACGCTTCACTTCAGAACAGAACATCAAATATTGGCTCGATTCATTCTTGGCCTCAAAACCGGAGCAGTTTTTTTGCCAGAAAGATGGGAAAAAGTAGTGGCTTCCGATGGACAATACTTTGAATAAAATATATTGTAACAATTTTTCAAAATAAACACTCAAAGTTTGCCAAAAATCCCGCATTTTTAAGTTATTGAAAGGATACAAACTCGAGTATTTTAAACTAATAAAATACTCGAGTTTGTATCCTTTCAGAAAATAAGAAAAACAAAACGAAAAGGATAATATTTTTTTGAATTTTTTTATGGTTACCAAAAATGTTCCTTGTTAAGAAGAGAATATGTAAAAATTAAGTTTGAAATATCCAAAACGAAAAGGTGTTAAAATTGTTAACAATTTCTGTCAACTATTCCTAATGCAAAATAACAAGGGTTGACAGCAGTAATATTACTACAAAAGAATGTAATTTGCACAGTGGGATAGTCTGTAATATAGAGTTTTTTTTTATAGGAAAAAAAAACAAAATCAAAACCAAATCCAAAAAAGACTTTTGAAAAAAAAAATAACTCTAATAAAAATGGTGAAAAAAGTGGTGAAAAAATGGGAAATTTTTTCTGCTATTATAGGATATTTTCATCAAATTAAGCAAAAGTGCACATCACAAAATTTTTGATTATAAAAACCATTTCCAAAAAAAATAATAAGCTTAACAAAATGAACAAATTGGTTAAATAAATCTTTTATATTCTAAATTCGTTTTTTTTTAAATATAATTCCAAGCCTTGAAAGAATTTACCTAATAAGTTTTTGTAAAAATTAGCTGGATTATGCTGTGTGGCAAAAAAGTTATAAGACTGGTTTTTGTTTGTAACAATTTGCTTTTCTTTTCATAAATTTAATGTTATCGTCTTCAAAAGAGTTCTCTTAAGCAGGTATACATCTTCGTAGCAGTGCCAAAAAAATTCTACTGAAATCGCCCTCACCTCTACGTCTACACTATTAAGTATGCTATCAACAGTACCAAAATAACGTCCTTTCATATTATTTTTCTCTTCAGGAACAAAAAGGTTACACAAGCTTCAATCAGGTAAATAACAAGATGGTTAATATGTTGGCTTTTGATTGAGGGGGAAGGGGGGGAGTGGTATGTTAGGATATAAAGCCACAAGAATTTATTTTCCGATAAAAGCTCGTTGATTGAGATGGCAAAAACTCATTGATAACAGAGGATATTGTCACAACGCTGGAGCATCGAAGTATTTAATCTTATGCAAGGATCCCAAAGGACAAATTTAAATTTACTCGACGAAAACCCTCACTCGATGTTGAAAACCTTTCTGAGTTAAGTTCGTTTTCAACTGCGCCTCCGACCTTCAGAAATAATTTACGAGGGAGGTCTGATAAGTTTCCGGCTCAACACATAGATAGCGCTAGCATATCTAATTTCCTAGTGGAATTCTTAAGCAATATCTTTTACTTATTGATATACAAGATTTCAGATTAATCGCTTTGGTATTATATGTTTGACCGCTTTTAGACCGAGATGCATTTAATAAAAATTGAAAAATTCATAAAACAAAAAATTAAAGTCAACGATATGAGAATTTTCTCCATTATATTCAATGATAAAACCATAGCTTTTTGAATTTATAGGTGGTCAGTAGTACTCTAACGATGAACTACGCTCTGGATGCTCTACTGAGGTAGAAACTACCGAAATAATTGAAAAAAAAATTGTGCTCAAAAACTGAATATTAAAAGTGTTTGAGATAGAAGAGACTATCCAGAACTTTCGTCAGTCGTTGCAATGGCTACATTCAACAAACTAAAGTTTAAATTGCTTACTCATTCACCATATTCACCTGACTTAGCACCTAGCCACTATTACGTACTTCCTAACCTCAAAAAATGGCATGGTGAACAACGATTTCAGAGCAGCAGGGCTCTTAATTGATGCTGTAAATGGGTATTTAAGGCAGCTTCACGAATCACATTATTAAAATGGTAGAGCGCCGGTATGAAAATTTAATAGTCTTTGTGGAGATGATATTAAAAAATAAAACCGCAGAAACTCTCAAAAAAGTTCTGTTCTCTTTATCAGGCCGGAAATTTTTCAGACCACCCTCGTATGTCACAAAAACTTGCGAACTCCCATTGATAGTTCCAAATATTGCGATAACGTCCTATAAAAACACAATTTCACTTATGACACTTTATAGAGTCTCATTGATATTCTGCCATACCTCATATACTAAATCGATTTAAATAGAATTCCTTTTCTAATTTCTATCTTTACAATTGCACAAAATAATTCTAGAAATATTTTTTTTCCCAAAAGTTTTTTAACATAAAAATAATAAAAATTCTTTTTAAAAAAAAGTAATAAAAATAAAGCTTAAATTTTTACAAATAGAAAAACGTCGCTACTGTAAAAAAAAAATTGCTTTAGGCTTTGAAAAAAAAAGAAGGAGAAAAGTTAAAAGTATAGAAAAAGTGACAAGGAATAATAGAATCAAATGCAAAAATTACGACTTCTCTTAGTGCTCCACCGGAAAATGGTGATTAAAAGCCAAGGGGAACAACCACACAATTACAGTTATCTGTTATGTTAGAAGTTAGACATACAGTCTATCTATCCAGTAAGAATTGTATCTTTTCAAGTAATTCGAGACGTTAAAAAAAAAATTTTTTTTCGTTTCCACATTTTGCTATGGTTTTTTCACCGCTCTACCTCTTCGTTGGTTTTTTTTTTGTGGCCATCTTTCTTAGCATTTTTGCACAATTTATTTTTTCTGCGTTGCCATCAGATTTATCGTAAGATTCTAGAAGGATCACTGAAGCATAGAAGTTTGCGGTGATTTATCTTGAATTTCCTTCCAGCAATATCTGATGCGACTAATTAACTATGGAAATTTTTTCCAAGAGAAATAAGTCTAGATACTCGTAATAGACGAGATCTAAAGATATTTAATAGTAGACAAGCGGAGAACATTAGGGTATATGGAAGTGAATAGAAGTATGTAGATAGATCTAAGACAAGGAAATCGTAAAAAAAAAATTTGTAATATTAATTATGGACAGTAAACTTATAATTTGCCTTCGTTTGATGTGCTATTATTATTTATATTTTTACGAATCAAATTGATTCTTTTAATCTTTACCAAATGATTCTGTATGTACTATATGAAAATTTTATACAATTAATTATTTAATTATATTATAGCTAGTTCAATTATAAGAGCATACATTTTAAAATATGCATTTATAAGGAAATTTTCTTAAAGTTTGGTTTTAGTATGAACGAGGGTCATTCAACAAGTACTTAGCCTCACCGCCCGATAAAACAGCTAACACAAAAAAAATTTACCATCGTACAGTACATTTTTTTAGTAGCCTACTGTCAAAGTTTCAGTCGATTTCCTTCATTAGTTTTGTTTTGAGAGCCTTTGAAAGCGAGCGTGTCGGTTGGTTGCACAAAAATGGAAAAAGAACAATATCGTTCGGTGATTAGATTCTTGTTTTTGGAAGGGAAAACGCGCAGCGAAATCAGAGATCGTTTGGATGCTGTGTATGGTGACTCTTCTCCTTCGATGGCGACCGTCAAGAATTGGTTCAACGAGTTTGTTCGTCGCCGCACGTCGGTTTTTGATGAGCCACGCCCAGGTGCCCCGAAAACGGCCGCTACGGAGGAAAACGTTAAAAAAGTCCACGATCTTGTGTTGGTAGACCGTCGATTGATGGTTCACGAGATAGCTGAGACTGTGGGCATCGCAGTAGGAACGGTGCATAATATTCTACACGAAGAACTGGGCATGAGAAAGCAGTCGGCGCAATGGGTGCCGCGTTTGCTCACACCGGAAAACAAGCGCAACCGTGAGACCACATCGGCGACGTGTTTGGCGCTGTTTCAGCGCAATCCAGCGGAGTTCTTGCGTCATTTCGTGACCGTCGGCGAAACATGGATTCACTGGTACACACCAGAGACCAAGGAACAGTCGAAACAGTGGACTTCACCGGGCAAGCGTGCTCCGAAGAAGGCGAAGACTGTTCGATCGGCCGGAAAGGTGATGGCCACCGTTTTCTGGGATTCACAAGGTGTGATCCACATCGATTACCTCGAGAAGGGTAAAACAATCACGGGGCGCTACTATGATAACTTATTGGGCCGATTTGACGTCGAATTGAAAAAAAAGCGGCCCCGCTTTGCGAAGAAAAAAGTGCTGTTCCACCACGACAACGCGCCGGCTCACACCTCCGCCGTCGCGATGGCCTAATTGGTCGAATTGCGCTACGAATTGCTGCCCCATCCACCGAACTCTCCAGATTTGGCCCCCTGTGACTACTTTTTGTTTCCGGGAATAGATTTGGGTCGAATGAGGAGGTCAGCGTCGCCACGGAGGCCTATTTTGCTTCCCTCGAGAAAATGTATTTTTTGGACGGGTTAAAAAAGTTAGAGCATCGCTGGGCCAAATGTATCGAGCTTGAAGGAGATTATGTGGAAAAATAAATTGCCACCTTTCCAAAATTTTCGTTTTTCTTTTGTAGGCTAAGTACTTGTTGAATGACCCTCGTAAGGAGCCAATAATATACTTTCAGGAAATGAAGATCTGGCGTCATTTCCACCATTGAAAAGTGCATCTTTAACTCTTTCTGCTAAAGACTTTTGAATAATTAATTCATAAAGTTCTACGTCTTACAAGAGTTCCCCAACATCTTTGGGATGATTTTGTTGATGGTGCAATTGCAGAATAACTCCTAACGGTTCTGTAATGATGGTACCATTCTAATTTTGCTGTACATTTTATGATTGGTATATTATTATTATGAACAGTTTCTGGATAGTGCTCGTATTTTATTAGATACGGAATTTTATTGATTTATTTATATCTTTTATATGCAAGATGATGTGCATAATTTCTATATATTTTTATTGCCGGAATTTTTTCTGCTTCATTTAATCCATACTATATGTTTGACATTACCCACTAATGAATTTTAATTGACAAGTTTCGGATGACTTTTTGCGTCATACCATCCACGAGCAGTTATGCAATTTGTTATTGAAATATCGATTCCGAATTCCAAACATACTGTCATCTTAATATTGATTGGGTTTTAATACATAGAAAATAAGTAATATGGTATATTTGTGGTCTTCTAATTCGATCAATATAATTTTATATTGATATAAAAATATGGAATTGATATCAATAATTATAATGATATATTATATATCATTAATGGAGTTGAATTACCAAATTATTTTTAAGATATGTTTTTATGTAAATAAAAAACAGTCAAATTATTGCTATTATTTATTTATTTATTTTTTTAATTTTATAATTTATCTATAACTGCAAAAGTATGGTTACAACCTGATTTATATTACTATTAAAAATAAATTCCATAAGCCTAAATTGGTTTTAGAGAGTATTGTTTATTAAAAGTTTCTTTTTTTTATTATTAAATCCAAACGGTTATTTATTCCAGTCCCAGAGTAATCTTTATTTAAATAAAATTCTAAGTAACACACATTTTGCAATAAAGGGAGAGGGGGGATTAGGTGACTTTTGATAAAGAGTAACAGTAATGTGAGCACTTTTTCTGCTCAGTTAACTTCACTTTCCATATCAAAAGATCTGGATTACGATATTTTCGATATGGGATTGTTTGAAAAAAATTCAAAGTTATGTGATTATATGCATTTCATTATAAATATAATAAAAAATAGGACCAAGATTACTGCCTTGTGAGACTTCAGTTGAAATAGGATATATTTTCGAGGATTGTCGGAAAAATTTTGTTTAGAGCAAAATGTAAAATTTTGCGCATTTGTCTGCATAAAATTATTTAGTTATTTCGGTATTTTACTTATTTTATTAAATTTTGAAGAAAAAAAACTTTTTAATTTATATTTAAAAAGTTATAGTATTTAAAGGTATTTAAATACAATTTGTGTCATATAACGTACCAAAATAAATAAGTTAAAATTTGTATTTTACTGTATTTCAAAGTAATTATTCTGTTTTTTTGATGAAACTATTTATTTGAGATAACCTAGAAAAAGAAAGATAAATTTTATATTTTTGAATAGAAAATATTTTTTTTTTTAGTGAAAATATTTGCTTTCCTAAATGCAGTTACGATCTACTTATCTATATTGAAATAAGAAAAATAAATAACTACATGTTTTCGTTTCATTCGGAACTGGACTTAATGTCTTATAGAAATAATTTTTTTTAACCCTAGAAAAGGTAATTATCCTCACTGCAAATCTTATAACACAAACTAAAATTTAAATTTAAAGGTAGAATATTTTTAAATATAACTTTTAATAAACAACAATAATTATAATCGATGATCATGTTAGATACAATTTGGCAATAAAGTTTCTAGCAATTGTGTAAACATCTCAAAAATGTAAAAGTCAACAAATGAAAAGTAATTTCAAAATAAATATTTAAAAACTTTTTATTATAAAAATATTCAGTTTTCTGTAAGGTTAGAACTTAATAAATAAAAAACCAAATACTTGGAAAAAAAAAGAAAATAAAATTCGTGAAAGATTCATTGGCATTAAATATGTTAATCAGCTTCGTGAATTTCTTAATTTTGATTACAATTAAATGCCGTGTATTTGTTAGCAGAAAATTGTCGATAATAAGTAATATTGGTTGTCCACTTATACCTGTAAAAGTAGCGAAATTATTCGGATTTCCGCAACAGGTCATTCTCATCGGAAGTGGGTCATACCAAATGCCAAATTGATGTGTTAACTGGCAAAAGGCCAGACAAACTAACTAACAAAAAAGTCCCACGCTTAATCCACAACATTTCATCTCATCATTTGCAATTTCCATTTGCAATTAAAGCAATTTTCTGGAAAAAATTTGCAACCCAAATTTTTACCATTTATTTAGTTTTATTTCTGTTTACCCTTTTGCCGATGTGTTAGTACCACTTAAAACGCTTAATCATTTATGCAAACAGAAAACTTTATTTGGAATTGGATGAAAACTTCTATTCAGCGAAAGGGAATTAAAAAAATTACTAATTATCAGTTTATCTTTTTTATATTTTCACAATAAGATTTTCGGTTAGAATTTTCAGTAAAAACTTTTTCTAAAAATTTTGTCTAAAGATAAGTTTCGGTAAAAAATTTTTTCATTAAAAATTATTTTCAGTAAAAATTAATTTCAGGTAAATTTTTTTCAGTAAAATAATTTTTTGTAAAAATTTATTCCTGTAAAAATAATTTTCTGAAAAAAAAATTTTCTGCTAAAAAAAATTCTCTCTCAAAATTAGTTTCAGTAAAAATTATTTTCAGTCAAAATAATTTTCACTAAAAGTAATTTTCAGTTAAAATAATTTTCCGTAAAAAGTAAGTTCGATTAAAATAATTTTCGGTTAAAATTGATTTTAGGAAATATTGTTTTCAGTAAAAATAACTTTCAATTTTCAGTAAAAATAACTTTCAGTACAATTAAATTTCAGGAAAAATAAATATCGGTAAAATTAATTTTCGGTAAAACGAATTTCACTAAAAATAACTTTTTGTAAGAATTATATTCAGCGAATAAATTTTCAGTAAAAATTAATTTCAGTAAAAATAATTTTCAGTAAAAATAATTTTCAGTTTTTTAGTAAAATTAAATTTCAGGACAAATAAATATCGGTAAAATTAATTTTCGGTAAAACGAATTTCACTAAAAATAACTTTTTGTAAGAATTATATTAAGTGAATAAATTTTCAGTAAAAATTAATTTCAGTAAAAAAATTTTCAGTAAAAATTATTTTCACTAAAAATAAGTTTCTGAAAAATAAGTTTCTCTAAAAATAATTTTCGGTAAAATAAATTTTAATAAAAATTATTTTCAGTGAAAATTATTTTTAGTAAAAATATATTTCTGTAAAAATATTGTTCTATAAAAAAATTTTCTGAAAAAATTATTTTCTGTTAAAAATACTTTTCTGTAAAAATAATTTTCTGTAAAAATAAATTTCGGTAAAAATTATTTTCAGTAAAAATTATTTCCAATATAAATAAATTTCCTTAAAAATAAATTTTGAAAAAACCATTTTCTGTTAAAAATAATTTTGTGTAAAAATAATTTTCAGTAAAAATAATTTTTCGTATAAACTAATTTCGATAAAAATAATTTTCCGTAAAATTTATTTTAAATAAAACCAATTTTTCGTAAAAAATAATTTCGGGATAAATAATTTTCTGTAAAAATAAATTTCGGTAAACATTAATTTCACTATGAATAATTTTCTGTAAAAATTATTTTCAGTTAAAAAATTTTCAATAAAAATTATTTTCAGTAAACAAATTTTCAGTAAAAATAATTTTCTTTAAAAAAATTTTCTGAAAATATAATTTTTTGTTAAAAATACTTTTGAAAAAAAATTATTTTTAAGAATTAAAAAATAAATTTCAGTAAAAATAAGTTTCTGTAAAAATTATTTTCGGGTAAAAATAAATTTTAATAAAAATAACTTTCTGTAAAAATTACTGTCAGTAAAAATTATTTTCTGTACAAATTATTTTCAGGCAAAATAACTTTCAGTAAAAATTATTTTCAGTAAAAATTAAACAGTATTTTTTGTATTTGTTCTCATATTTTCTTATTCTTAATTTGAAAAATATTTTTTTTTGGGTAAATTTTTATTATTAAATATGAACTTTTGTTCACAGCTAACGAAACGCCGCCGCTTTCCTTTATTAGAAATTTTCCTCACAAAAATATTAATTTAGAAATTATTCCATTCTTCCAAAATTATTGCATTTTGAATTAGCGCTTAAGGCAATATAAATTTCTATCGCGTAATAAGTATTCGCGAAAAGCAGTGTGGCAGAAATTTTCCTCTCTAGAGTCATGCAAGCCTAAAACATTGTAGCATGGAACGTGTTAAAATGGTATTTTTGATCCATAATATATTATAATTCAATTAGAAATATTTATATATAAAAATATAAGGAAAAGTACAGCCTTCTGCCGTGTAGAATAGTCGTAAGCTGTATGACGGCGAACGTGTGCCACCGCCAACGAATTGACTACTTCGTCTCTGCTTGACTTTGGCAAATATTGGACATTGCTCCATTTCTGATGTGCGTTTTTACTTTGCACGCATTTCACATAAAGCGAATAGCATAGAATTAATATTCATACTCTTGACCTTAATGCTGGCATGTGACTTAAATACGAAATCATCGTGGGGATAGGTCCAGACGGAATTTTTTATTTACTTTCCTTTCATTTGATTTTTTTTCGGCGGGCACAGCACGAAAAATTACCTTCAAATATTTTCGACTACCAACTTCTAACTACCGAATAATAGTCGCCAAGTAAAGTTGGCAGCATCGTATGACCTCATGCTTTAATAATTTGCAAAAGTTTACATTTCACTAAACTTAACATTTCATTACATATTAAACATTCCATTACATAGAAAATTTGATTGTAAATCGAAAGTAGAAATATTTCTTTTGGTCTTTATGGCCATCATTACGTGCGAAGGTGGTAGACTTTTGGACAGGCAATCAGTTTATTTGGTTACGTTTATGGGGCCTCATATTTTTATGCAAGAACACATAAAGAAATTGTAAATTCCGAATTGTAGATTTATGATTAAGTGAAAATTTCTCTTTATATTGTTAAAATTTTATTATTCCAAGTAGTTTTATGTTGAATTAATAATACGCAAGAAAAAAAAATACAAATATTCAGATTTAATATAATGATCAGTTCTTCTTTTAAACTCTGTTTTATTATAAAAAAATTTCACTTACTTTATTTTAACAAAAAAAAAGGAAAATATTTTAGGTCAGTTACTCCAGAAAATTGTTAAAAACTTCTTTAGTCCAAAATTATTTTTTTACAGGTAGCTGAAAATATTGAGTATTCTCTTAGTACAGTTGTCCATCAGGGTAGCATTTTAGGTCCAATCTTTTATAACATTTCTAACCATATGGAAACAATACAGTCATTCGTATACAGCATAAAAATCTTTCCATGGCCACTATTATTCTATAAAATCAAATCAATTCCTTAGGGGCCAAGTTTAAAAGACAAACAGTAACAATGAATGAGAAAAAATGTGTTCATGCTACTTTTATACTTTGCCGACTAGAAGCACTTGAAATAAAACGAAGTGAATTTAAGGAACAATTGAAAAGAAGTGTATTTAAGGGACGATACAAATAATGACTACGAACTCCTAGACAGTAGGACAGAACTGATAATGGAGAAGCAAACCGAAACCATTATGGACTTACGGGCCCAAAATTGTATGATCATACTAACCTTTCTAATTTGATCTGAACTTTATAATTTCGAATCCATTGAAAAATTTTCACAACACGACAAATTTACACTTTTTTAAACAAAA
This sequence comes from Atherix ibis, assembly GCA_958298945.1. NCBI lineage: Eukaryota > Metazoa > Arthropoda > Insecta > Diptera > Athericidae > Atherix > Atherix ibis. The sequence goes on from OY282607.1 coordinate 22,293,314, forward strand.
AGTTTCCAGAACGCGTAAATTCGGCATTTGGTCATATTAATTGACCGTCAAGATTGTTCCATTTGACACCACTCGACTTTTTCTTATAGAACTACAATACGTAAAAGAGTAGTTTTATAAGAAAAAGATTATATTTACGCAAATAATCCTCAAACTTAAAAGAGTATTCACAAAACTATTAGCCATTTCGTAATCACCAAATTACAGGCCGAATAAGGGAAAAATTCGTCAACAGTTACAAGTCCTTGCAAAAAGTTTTCTGGCAGTGACCAATAATGCCAAATAACATTTAATATTCAATAAAAATATTGGGTAAAATCTTGCAGTTAAAAATTGTAGTTAGAATTTGCAGTAAAAAATTGTAGTTAGAATTTGCAGTAAAAAATTAACATTTGCAGTAAACAATTGTAGTTAAAAATTGTTGTAAAATGTTTTACTAAAAATTTCCAATAAAAATATTCAGGAAAAAATTGCACTTAAAAATTGAAATTTAAATTTGCGGCAAATATTTTCAGTAAAAATTTGCAGTAAAGATTATCAGTAAAAAATTGTAGTTAGAATGTGCAGTAAAAAATTGTAGTTAAATATTGTTGTAAAATGTTTTACTAAAAATTTCCAATAAAAATATTCAGGAAAAAATTGCACTTAAAAATTGAAATTTAAATTTGCAGCAAAAATTTTCAGTAAAAACTTGTAGTTAGAATTTGCAATAAAAATTTGCATTAAAAAATTGTAGTTAAAAATTGCTGTAAAATGTTTCAGTAAAAATTTCTAGTAAAATATTGCATTTAAAATTTGCAATTAAAATTTGCAGTAAAAATGTTCAGTAAAAATTTGAGTAAAAATTTGCAATAAAAATTTCCAGTAAAAATATTCAGGAAAAAATTGCACTTCAAATTTGTAGTAAAAATTTGCAGGAAAAATTTTCAGTAAAAACTTGTAGTTACAATTTGCAGTAAAAATTTGTAACAAAAATTTGCAGTTAAAATTTGCAATTAAAATTTGCAGTAAAAAATTGTAGTTAAAAATTGCTGTAAAATGTTTCAGTAAAAATTTCTAGTAAAATATTGCATTTAAAATTTGCAATTAAAATTTGCAGTAAAAATGTTCAGTAAAAATTTGAGTAAAAATTTGCAATAAAAATTTCCACTAAAAATATTCAGGAAAAAATTGCACTTCAAATTTGTAGTAAAAATTTGCATGAAAAATTTTCAGTAAAAACCTGAAGTTATAATTTGCAGTAAAAATTTGTAGCAAAAATTTGCAGTTAAAATTCGCAAATAAAATTTGCAGTAAAAAATTTTAGTTAAAATTTGCTGTAAAATGTTTTAGTAAAAATTTTCAGTTAAAAAATTCAGGAAAAAATTTCACTTAAAATTTGCAGGAAAAATTTTCAGTAGAGAATTGTAGTTAGAATTTGCAGTGAAAATTTGTAGCAAAAATTTGCAGTTAAAATTTGCAATTAAAATTTGCAGTAAAAAATTGTAGTTAAAAATTGCTGTAAAATGTTTCAGTAAAAATTTTCAGTTAAATTAACATTTAATTTATGCCAAAGTTTAGACAAAATATTATATTAAAAATTATGTTTAAGTCTAAAACAAAAGTGAATTTTATTTAATTTTACTTTTTGAAGCACAAATTGGACAATCATCAATGCGATTTTACAAAAATCTGCTTCTTATAAATTTTATGAGATTATAGATATTATTTAAGTTGGAAAAAAAATTAATAATTGATACGAAGGTATTTATTCACTTTCGAAATTTTTTTTTAAAAAAACTCTTCTCAACAGGATATGCACGTGTCAGTAATTGTTGACTGTTATTTAGTTGGCATTCTTTTTGCACAACTACTCGATCTGCTTTTGAGTTTCTCTTGAAATTGAGTCTTTCGAATTAAATCCAATAAAAAAATAATCAAAGGAAAATTTTTCAATAAAATAAATTGATTACTAGCAACAAAAAAAACCGAAAAAATATTCTTTAATGCAAACAGGAAACGGAAGTTTGGCCAAACTGACCTAATGTAGGTATGAACTTGAAGATGGCAGTGAATATGTAAAAATGGGACAGTTCGTAGCGTAAAAAATATTGTCAGATACAGTAAAGATTTTCGACATGATCAGTTAGGAAGTGTGCTCATCGCATATGTGCGCGTTAGTATTCATCAATTCACCTGTCTTCATATAAATTTTTCTTTCTTTTTGTGTTATTTTGTTATTTCGAGGTAACTGGTGCAAAGTTTACCGTCGACCTATATTTTGGTAGTAAATAAAAGATATTCAAAGAAGAACTGGCAGAAGAAAAGTTAAGCTTGTTTTGTTTATCGATCGTGATGTAAATTGAGTGCGACGAAAGAAAAAGAACCGGAAAATTTGTATTAAATGCCAAATGTACGCGTACTCGTACGAATACTCGCAATGTTGGGGCCCCAAATAAGGTTTTTTTTTTGTTATGGTTGGGGCCAAAGACATCGATATGGCGTTTTTTCTGTGTGTTTTTTTTTTTAAATATATGAGAGTATCTTGTCATGAAAAGATTTTCTGTTCGATTTCTTTCACTTTGATTTGGATGAATGCGCCGCGCCACCGATCAGTGCAATGCGATTTGAATTGCGAAGTTGAAAAGCTGATTGTGATTTTATGTTATAATTGAGAGGATGATGGGGGATTTTTTTTGAGGCACAAGACACCAAACTACTTTCCATTGTTGTAATAAATTTAGACCAGATACGGTTTTCTATCAATAGACAATGCCGGGAATACTTCATCATGTCACGCTGTCGGTTTAATCAACTGTTCCACGCTGATTGTGGACGATTGGCTTTCGAACAATCTGGCCGAAAGTCCATCATCACTACGCAATATTGATGGGGCCCGTTAGCAAACTGGATCAGACACACAAACTACAATCCTACCAGTATGGCAGGAAAGGATTGTTAATTGTCGGTGTCTGCTTGTTCGATTATTGCGATACTCTCTGCCTGATTGTCGATCATTACAGAATTTCAAATTTATGTAATGAACATTCGAATAGCCCGCTTGAATAGAAGCAATGAGGATTGTCAAATTGGAGCCAATACTAGCTAATAGAAATCCATTTGAACATGTTGTTTTCTTCTTACAGTCGATTTTATAATTTGGGGCTATTTTTTCTGCAAAACATTATTTACAAGTCAATTCAGATCGAGATCATTTTTTATAGTATCTCAATTCAAAATGAAAATGGGCTTGTCTGCCTATGATGGGGTCGATTACCCGTGAAATAAATCAAGTGAGAAATCGCATTTTTGCACGCTTAAGATGGAAAATTAACATTTTAATTGGCAAACATTTTTTTATACTCCTCCTTTTGTTGATGATGAAAAAATAGTATTTAAAATAGTTTAGGGGGGTTCATATATATTAGAAATTATTTAAAATATATTCAACTGAATATATTAGTACAAAAGGTTTCTTATAAATATTTTTAGTAGAAAATGTTCAGAAAAGATCTTCAGGAAAGTTTTCAATAAAAAAATTCAGAAAAGATCTTCAAGAAAGTTTTCAGTAGAAAATGTTCAGTAAAAGATTTCCAGTAGAAAATTTTCAGTAAAAATTGTCTATAAAAATGTGCAGTAAAAATTTTCTATAAAAATTTTTGTTAAAAATGTTCTATAAAAATGTTCGTTAAAAAATTGTTGTTGAAAGTCAGTAAAAATATTGGGTGAAATTTTGTAACTAACATTTACAGTTTAAATTTGCCGTAAAAATTTGCAGTAAAAATATACCGTAAAAATTTGGACTCAAAATTTGCGGGAAAATTTGCAGAAAAAATTCGCAGTAAAAATGTCCAGTAAAAATTTCCAGTAAAAATATTCAGGAAAAATTTGCAGTTAAAATTTGCAAATATAATTTGCAGTAAAAATTTCCAGGAACAATTTTTAGTAGAAATTTGTTGATAGAATTTGCAGTAAAAATTGTTAGCAAAAATTTGCAGTTATAATTTGCGGTAAAAATTTGCAGTCAAAATTTGCAGCGAAAATTTGTAGTTAAAAATGACTGTAACAAATTTCAGTCAAAATGTTCAGTCGAAACTTACAATTAAAATTTGGAGTAAATAACTGCAGTAAAAATTTGTACGGCAAATTTTTAAAACAAATTGTAGGATTTTTAGTAAAATCCTACAATTTGTTTTAAAAATTTGCCGTACAAATTTGCGGTAAAAATTTTACCAGTGAAAAATTCTTGTAGTTAAAATTTTTAGCTGAAAAATTCTAGTAGTTCAAATTTTTAGTAAAAATGTGCAACAAATATTTGCCGTAAAAATTTGCATTAAAAATTTGCCGTTTAAATTTACCGTAAAAATTTGCAGTAAAAATTTGCTGTAAAATTTTTCAATAAAAATTTCCAGTTAAAATATTTAGGAAAAACTTGCAGTTAAAATTTGCAAATATAATTTGCAGGAACAATTTCCAGAAACAATTTTTAGTACAAATTTTTTGACAGAATTTGCAGTAAAAATTGTTATAAAAAATTTGCAGTTATAATTTGCGGTAAAAATTTGCAGTCAACATTTGCAGTGAAAATTTGTAGTTAAAAATAACTGTAAAATATTTCAGTAAAAATGTTCAGTCGAAACGTACAATTCAAATTTGCAGTAAAATTTTTGGGTAAAAATTTTTTGGTCAAAATTTGCAGTAAAATTTCTTAGCAAAATCTTACAAATAACACTTGCAGTTTTTATTTGCCGTAAAAATTTGCAGTAAAATTTTCAGTAAAAACTTGTAGTAAAAATTTGCAGCAAACATTTGTTTTAAAAATTTGCAGTAAAAATTTGTTTTAAAAATTCCCGTAAAAATTTGCGGTGAAAAATTCTTGTAGTTAAAATTTTTAGCTGAAAAATTCTTGTAGTTTAAATTTTTAGTAAAAATATGTAGTAAATATTTGCCGGTAAAATTTGCCGTAAAAATTTGCGGTAAAAATTTGCGGTAAAAATTTGCGGTAAAAATTTTCAGTGAAAAATTTTTGTAGTTAAAATTTTTAGCTGCAAAATTCTTGTGGTTAAAATTTGTAGTAAAAATGTTCAGTAAATATTTGCCGTAAAAATTTGTAGTAAAAATTTATCGTAAAAATGAGCAGTAAATAGTTGCTGTAAAATTTGCAGTAAAAATTTCCTGCAAAAATTTTTAGTAAAAATTTTCAGTAAAAATTTTCAGTAAAAATAGTATTTTTTAGAGCTTAATCTTATTCTTTTGTACTATATTTTCTTATTCTCAACTTTAGAAATGATTAAATAATTATTTGCAGAAATAAATTTTGTACTAAAATAATTTTTGAATAAAATTATTTACAGCAGTTATTGATTGGGTGACCTCTTAGGTTTAGTAGGAAATGCCCTATGAACTTTGTTGTAAGATAAAATTAAAAAAAGGTTCGTGTTTGCCAATTCCAAAATATGAATAGAGTGCATCATTTTTCGATATGAAGGGATGAAAGTAAATACCATATTTTCATCTTGTACAAGTAAATCGTAATTGCACTGTCGAGTTCATGTTGGGAGATTGTTGCATGTACCTTTGGAATGTAAACGTAATTAAACTACATCACACTCTATAATTAAAAAGTTGCAATCGCTTTCGAGAAGTGGCTGAAAATATAGCATGAGACCGTTGTAGGAACGATATTCGTAGGTAGAACGTGGTCAATGGACGGTGAGTCTAGTCACAACAGGTTACTATAGACCATTGAGCTTGAAATGAAAAGAAGATGAAATAACACGAAATGGGAAAGAAATTAATTAAATTGAAAAACGAAGGAAAAAGGCATTAAATAAACATTGAAAGGCATAACAGTCTGAAAATGGCTTTGGATTATGCAGCACCACCACCAAACAAACGTTCGAGTGGAAAGGTGCATCTTCAAAGTTCGTCGAAGAAGAAAGCGTACTGCGATAATGGAAGAATCGACATTTGGAAATTATTACAGCACCGATTAAATACGCTAGCAAGATGTCTCCACTTGGTATCTATTTAGCTATTCAGCTATCCGGAAAAACAGGTGCTCCCTTCAACCTAACAGGCTGGATGCTACCAAATGATCTGCCGGTTACTATGACACCAGCAGTGCCGGTTGTGCTGCTTCTGCATAACTAACTAATTGCGTGTTTTAATGTTACTTAATTTTATGTAATCCCCCCAAGTGGAGTTATGGTCTTCATTATAGTGATTATCGTGAGCACGATCTTCGCTTCTTCAGATCCACAACTATCGTAAGTGGCAGAGCATTGCCATCGTAGACGAACGTAACCAGTTCCAGTGCATCTTGAGAAATTATAAAATGTGACGTGGAAGTTGTAAGTTGTGGCTAATGCTGTCATTCTGATAGGTGATTAAGATCAAGAATTACACTACAAAATTATACTTTTTCCTCGTTGCTTTTTTTCGACAGTCACTTACTTCTTCATTGGTGGTGCTCACCTCTCAGGTATGATCTAGTTACAAGTCCAAGGCAATGTCAGAAACTGAACTTGTTTCCTCATGTGGATTAGACATATACTAGAGCTTAAGTATCTGGTCTGGCAATCGTTGATAAAAATAAAAAATGTAAAAAAAAAAATTTACGAACAAATTAAAGTGGTTCAATGGCCTCAGTTAATGAATGCGTGCACATCTTCAACTTTTAACAAAGTGAGAAAAGCTTCTGAGGTGTTAACCAGAAAAAAACGATATCACGCAAACACGAACAAGAATATTTTGAGAAAAAATTTATAAAATTTTATCAAAAACAATTCAGAAGAAATTTTTGGAAATATTTTCATCATAAAAAGTTCATCGAATAATATAAAATTTATAGGCCTTAAAATTTGCCTTAAGTTTATTAACTAAAAACTTATTAATAAGAATTTTTTTTTCTTCAAAAATATTGGTGAAAAAAAATACTTTTCCAAAATTGTTCTTAATCTTTCACTAACAATAAAATAAGAAAAGCTCAAATTCAAAAAGGAAAATGTTTTTTTTTTCTTTATAGAAATTAACTAAAAATTAAGAATAATGAATTAGAAATAACAAAAAAAAAACAATATGGTAGAAAAAACATTGCAAAAATGCTAAAATAATGGATTAAGAACGTAAGACGAACAATAAGATTAATGAAAATGGAAAAGTCATTAGATTCCAATTAATTTCCCATTCGACTTATTATTTAGCTCTTTGGTAAATTTGCAGAATGAATTTGTTTTTTTATTTTTTACTATTAACTTTTAGCAGGTTTTTTTTCTTTCTTGAAAGTTTTGTTTAAGAAAGAATAAAACCGGATGATTTTGCTATTGGCAATAATAGACGGAAGATGTTTCTACATTTTGCCATTTTAACTGTGATGACTAGTTAACCAAGTGTAAATAGGTCGGGTTTGTAATGTGAAAGTACTTACTTACAATGGTTTAAGAGTAATTTTACCACAAATTGGCTAATATGAAATTGGGTTATTCAACTTTGATGATTGCGGTTGAATGCCTAAGTCTTCCTCATCATCACTATGAGAGCTCATCCATTAGATGAGGTTCTGCACGGTATCTTGTCAAAGGAGAATTTCTTGGAAAACCAAACCAAGAACGGAGATAGATCTCTTAGATAAAATAATAGTAATAATACAAATACTGATAATAATTATAATAATGTCATTGATAATATTGTATGCAATTAGAAGATCTATCTTGAGTCCAATTGCAAGAAATCAAGCGGTTGCAATAAACCGGATTCATAATTGGATTAATAAAATCAAAGTACTCGTATAATATACAAATTCGACCTAAATGCAAAAGTTTTCCTAATAACAAATAGTCTCCTAACATTGAACTTACGTCAGGGAAAAGGAGGTGAATTGGAATTTTTCTAATATTGATAAAGAAACCATAAAAGACTAGAAGAAATGATTTTTTTCTAGCACTTTTTTTGTTAGCTAAAAAGAGCCAAGCATGTAGAAAAATTCAATTTGCACCTCCAAAAGAAATTAAACAAAAAAATTTCTTAAAAATCATAATTTATGAAAAGTTTTTATTCAAAAATATTTGAAAATTTTTGCCATAATAAATAAATGATAAAAACATTTTAAAAAAAAACTGCTATAATAGTTGTTGCATATTTTTTAATGATTTTTTGATATATTTTGGCATTAAATCGCACGATTTTGCGTCCTGGAAAGTTTTTGAATAATAGTGCCAAAATTTATTTAGCTTTTTGAGTTTTTTTTGGAGTTTTTCACGTTTTTGACATTATTTTATTAAAGTTATATTTATTGTAGTCCAAATTAAAATCTTTATGTTAAGTTCAAAAACAGTTCGCTGCTAATTGCCATAGTGGTCAGAATTAATGGTAACCGTTAATTATTTTTAATTTTCAAAGAAATACAAGATAATGATAATCTTTAAAATAAAATTAATATTGTATAGTCACTTTTTACGTATAAAAATAATATAGTTTTTTTATTAAAATATCTACTAAACGAGAAAAGGGCCTTATTGCTGAAGAAAATTTCCATCCAGAGACTGTTAGCACAGAATCTAATCGTCATAAATGACCAGTGCTTAATCTTTTTTTAAATAAATTTTATTCTCTTTCTAAAATACACATTAAAATATTAACAAATAATTTTTTTCAAAATGCAAAATGGATGACGCAGTCTTTATTAATTTAAAAAAATCTTGACAACATTGCTGTTAAAAAAATGACAATGTGACATTTTTTATATTTCAAATAATACTCTTTCTAGTCCGTATGTCAATATTGGTTTTAGAAACGTGTTGTTTAGTATTAATTTACTGTTAATTATTTAGTAATAATTTTTACCAAGTATTAAGCTTTTATAAGTTCTAGATAATGCACACTAATTTTTTTATGGAGTATCACTGTCGTTTGGAGTCATATAAAATTTAAATTGTAAAAGTGATGGGAGTACATTTTTGCCCATTCATTAATTCAATTGATCTAATAAACTAAAAGCGGGTTGTATTATGAGGATATAATACAGAATTCTATTTATGATGGAAACTGTGGGAAATGACAATAAATACGTCTGCACAATATTATAAATACGTCTATACATTTAAGATGCTTTTAACTTCTTTAAAGTCAGTATTACAAAGTACCAGAGTACGTCTGAATGATATTTTTTTAAATAGTATTTTTCTTTGGTAAAATATTATTGATAATATATTTTAATCACAAAAATTACTATTCTAATGCTCAATGAATTTTAAATTAAATTTTTATTATCATACTTTATAGAATAAATTTTCTAAAAATCGTTACAAATAGTTTTTATCTATCAAAAAAAAAAAATCCAAAATTGTTATGATACCTTTTATTATAGTTAAAAATGCTTGTGAATTTTATATTTTTATTACAAAATTTTAACGATACCTAAGCTTATTCGAATACATATAAAAAGTAAACGATGAATATAATTTCAAAATCGATAGAAAAAATGAATGCAATCTAAAAGATGAAAAGCTCTTTGAAAATTTTTACATTTTTATAACCATTTTTTGGAATAAATGAATACTCTCGACTGTTGCAATAGTACATGAAAGTGTACTCATTGGAATTTAATGCATAGAAAAATATATATTATAGAAAGTACAGAAATAGTTCATAATAGTTTTATTTTTGTGGCACTTACAATTACTATCTCAATGTAACTTGTTATTACATAAAGTGATGTTGAAAGAAAATATAAAAAAAAATGGTGTTTGTCCTATGTGGGATCAAGAAAATCAGAAGAGTCCTACGATATTACTTGCCTGACATTTAAAACCAAATCTGTTAGAAATTGTCCGAAAAAAAAATAGTAATTTTAAATTATGATAGACACTATTATAGAGGATGAGTTTTAAAAAAGAAAAAAAATAAAACATTGTCAATTTAATAGAAAAATTTTTAGGACCTCAGTGGTTATTTATACAAAATTATCCATTTTATAATTTTAAAAGTATAGTACTATTATTTAGTAAAATCATCAATATTTTTACTATTTAGAATAACAATAACATAGAAAATTTATTGCCATTTAATACTATTAATATTTTAACTAACAAATTTTTGTAAGAGGTTTTTAAGGCTGATTTTCTGAATAAATTTTCTTCAGCGATGAGGCTAATTTTACAATTGGTGGATACGTCAATAAATTGATCTAAAAATTTAAAATTACCTTTAAAAGGAACTATAGTATTCACAAAAAGTAACTGGATGATGTATTTCTACAAAAATATGGAAGAAGAGACCGTTACTATCAATTCTGACCACTATGGTGGTATGATAAGTAACTGTTTTTGATCTTAACTAGAATATTTTAATTAGAAATTTTTGTAGTTTTAAAAAAACGGTACCCTAATTCATATAATATAAGAAATTTTAGATTTATTATGCGATAAATTCACCGAACGCATAATTTCAATATTTAGTCGTCAAATATTTAGTGAGAAAAGTCGTCAAAAATTATCTCAAATGGAAGGAGTCCTCCAAAAAATCATGTAGCAATTATTTGACTGATTTTATATTTCATGTATAATAACATGATTAAATCAATTTTTCCAACAAAAAAAATTTACCTAAATTTACATTCTAAATATAGATTTTTTTGAAAGCACAAATTGGAGAATCTTTTTCTAAATCCCCAATGATTGGTTGGAGGCTAATTTTTCTTTTGGTGAATACGTCAATAAATTAATCTAAAAATTTAAAATTATCTGTAAAAAAACTATGTTATCCACAAAAAGTGACTACCTGAACTATTTTTTTCGAAAATGTAGACGAAGAGACCGTTACTATCAATTCTGAGCACTATGGTTGTATGATAAGTAATTGATTTTGATCAAACCTAGAATATTTCAGTTAAGAATTTTTGTAGTAATAAAAAAATGGAACCGAAAACTACACAATATAAGAAATTTTAGGTTTATTATGCGATAAATTCACCGAACTCGTAATTTAAAGGTCAGATAACAGATAATAAGAAAACTTACTCAAAAGGAACGAGTCCTCCTCTAAGAACTTACGTGCCAATTATTTGACTGATTTTATATTTCATGTATAAATCAATTAACACCAAAAAAAAATTTTCCAAATTTACATTCTAAATATAGATTTTTTTGAAAGCACAAATTTGACAAACTTTTCTTAACTTCCAAATAATTTATTGAAGATTTTTATATAAAATTAATTATAGATCAAAGTAATCATTATTAATCTAAGTTTTAAAAGGAAATTTTATTTTATACCATAAATAGATTTAAATCGTGACAATTTATAATAATTAGAAAAATCTTTAAGGAAAATTTATCTAAAAGTATGAATATTAGAGTAACTAATGAGGCATTACTCGGAGTTCACTTAACTTGTATCAGATAACATTGTAAAAGCGCTGATTATTCAAACATAAGATCATTACACCTTGACAAAGAATAAATCCTTAAAAGAGAAATTTTCAAAGGATTTTATGCTATCAACCTGTTTGTATGGATTTTGTAATGACTTATATTAGATCAACAATAATATTAGATGAATGATAAACAAAAGTATCATATACCATTGCCTGTTGCTTAAAGATTATCATATAAAATATCTATTTTAATGATGGATAAATAAATATAAGTAGAATAAAATACTGACACTAGACAAAATATTCGAGCTTGTAAATGTTTACACAAATGTTATATGTGAACTTGTAAATAGCAAATGTTACACGAGATGCTGTCGGGCATACTGTATATACAAAAGTATCTATCGTATAAACGTTGTTTTCATTTCTATTCTGTCTGTCAGAAATTAAGTATTGTAATCTCTTGGCAATTGCAAATTAGAGCTTTTGTACATTTCGTTTGTGTTTTTGGTTACGTTAAGAAATTATTTAAACATTCAGACATTCAAATTGGAAATATCTGCTGTGTGTTATTTCTGCAACGAAAACCATAAAGCAGAAAGATACGGAGTCTTAGTAGACGTGCAGACAGAAAGACGGCAGAGCAGGTTATACCATGGCTAGTTGGTTGGTTGCACACAGTTTGGCAGACAACAAGATGGTCTAACATCAAGACTAGATGACAGACAACTAAGGTTAATACATATGCCAATCGTGAAAATCCCTACCATCAGTCAAGTAGCCTTAATATTAAACACTGAATAAATATTAGTAATTGGATAATTTTCTTAAAATTTAAAATGAAAACGAACAATTTTATACAAACTCTCCAAAGGTGGTCTTAATAATAGTTCTAAGCTTTTTCGTCTAATATTGTTTAAAATTACATACTCTTTTATTTCTCCATGTTAAATGAGAGAAGAGGAAATTTCAAAAAAAAAAAAAACAGCAAAAAAAAACTTTTGCAATGCAAATTTGAATTTCATTAAACTAATCCGAGGAGGAGTATGTCTCACAATAATAGACACAGTAACGAAACTATCTAGTGTGACCTAGGAGGTAAGGTTTTATTAGGAAATCTTTGCATTTTACAAGGTTAAAATTTTTCCAAACTGACCAAACATCTAATTACATTATAATATGACTACTTGCATATAATTTTGCTGTTCATAGTGTAATTGAATAACTTCCAATAGCTACGATTAGCCTAATCTCTCTTTTAAAGAAAAACTAATTTATAACTACTGAGGATGTTCCAAAAAATCCCCACAATTTCCCTATGCGCCCTTGTACTATGAATAGAAAATCAACAAAATTAAGTTACACAAATTGATAAATTTTTATTTGTTATATCAACAAAAAAAAAATAATTTTATTTCATGTAATTTGATTTCAGGCATATTCTTAGTAGGGAACGGATATGCTCAACAGTGATTATTTTACAAAATCAGTTGGTGAGCTATAATCAAGAATATATAGTATAGTCGTCGCACTACTATACAAGCATTAGTATCACAGTTGGTATAATATATTTTTACTAATTATACTATGAAAATATTCACTACCGTTCACCCCAAAAAAAATTAGAACTTTAATCATTCGATAGTAGTTAATATAATTATTTTTATGTGAATACAGAATTGTCCATTTTAATGCAGACACTTTGGCAGCACTCATTTATCGAGCAGTTTTATGAAAATATCACATGTTTTTTTTCTGTTTTAGATTAGAAAATGATACTTTTCCTATGTTTTTATGTGAATTTTTTTGGAAAGTTAAACTTTTTTTTAAGGTATAAAAATTGTAAATCAGAAAAAAATGACCCAATAAGACAAACTGATGAACATTTTTTCTTGATCACAAGTTGTTGTTAAAGATTTTATCAGACATTTTTTATAAGGACCCAACAACTGAAACAGACATTTTTCTCCGGAGGAATAAGAAAAAGGATCTTAAACTGAATAATATCATTGAAAAATCGCTCTGAAGCTGCGGCTGATATAGGAAACATTTTTGTAGATGAATGTGAAAGGAAAATAAGAACTCAGTCTTTAAGAAGAAGGCTTCAGAGACATAAATTATCCACTATAAAACTCATATAAATGCAACTGATCATAAAATCCATAAGAACTGGACTATCTGAGTGTGAAAAATTATTAACTTTTCAGATGAGTCTAAATTATATTTATATAGACCTTATGTAAGGCAATATGTTTATAAAAGGTTTCTTTTTAAAAAAATACACAATAATTGTTAAGGAAATTCAAATGTTTTTTATTTAATGTTAAGTACAATCAATACAATTAAGTTCTGAATAAAACATCATTCAAATCGAATCTTCAAAGTTTTCTCACAATAATTCGGTTGTTGCACGTGCTGTGTGGCACGTAGCTCCGTCTTGTTGGAACCAGATGTTATCAAGATCAACTTCTTCCAATTTCGGCCATAAAAAGTTGGTTATCATCGATCTATACCGCTCTCCATTGACAGTAACGGTGCTACCAGCTTCATTTCGAAAGAAGTACGGACCGATGATTCCACCAGACCGAAAACCACATCAAACTGTCAATTTAGATGAATGTAATGGGTGTTCATGAATAATTTGTGCATTTTCTTCACACCAGAATCGACAGTTTTGTTTATTTACCGCACCACTCAGATAAAAGTGAGCGCACGAAAAGTTGCAATTGGAGAACGATTATTTTGATAATAAAATAGAATAATTTGTAAACGTTGTTCTTGCGTATATCTCTTTACGATAAAATTGTGAACATTACTAAATACAAATAAAAAAAATTACAGATGATGACATATTCGAAATGGCCGAAACGTCACTTAGAAATCATATTACTCTTATTGAAAAACCCTGTACAATAGATGTTATACCATCAATGGAAAAACACATGATTCTCCAAGATGACTCTTTGTCATACCATAGTTCTTAGCTGGTCGTTAATAGTACTTAAAGTTATTTAAGTAAAATGAAGAATTACTCCTTTTCTAAGAACATCACTTTATGTATTGAAAAAGTTTTACATGAAGAACTTACACACAAAAATTTGCAAAACTTACTAAAATTTATACCAATGCACATTTATTTTTTGTCTTAAAATATCAACAACAAAGCTATTATTCGGTTTAACACATTTTCCAGTCTTTTTTCTAATTTATTAGAGTTTTTGTTTCTAAATGAAAATTTTTGTAAATTCAAATTTCTATTTTATATAAAAAATATCCAATTAAATATGTAAGAACTTGGAAACACATAAGAAGGAGAAAAAACACACAAAACGAGGATTCTTTTTGCCTGTCCGAACTTTAATTGCCGCGACTGTATTAAGTTATATAAAATAGTAAATACATTTTATTATAAACTCTGTCTACGAGTATTTTTGTTTTTGGTTATTTTGGAATTTTTTAAAATAAATAATTAATTTTTCTGTATAAAACTAATAACTGTCTATCAAAACGAGTGAATATTTTTTCTTTTGGCCAAGATTTGTTTTCTTAAAAAGTCCTTAAGATTTTAATAAAAAAATTTTTTTTAATTAAAAAATTCCCTCTATTTTTTTTATTTTTTTTTATACAAAAATAATAACGATTGTTTTGGCTATTTTTTTAAGAACATTATTTATTTTAAAATGCTTTAAAAATTTAATATTATTAATAAAATTTTTATTTTTTGCATATAAAAAAAATATTTTTTTATATAGGAAAAATGCCAATATTTTTAATTAATTAATCCTGTTGGGTTTTCTTACATATTTTAAGATAGCTAAATAATAATAAAAAGTAGCTAAATAGTACCATTTTTTCATGAAGTTATAATTTGATTATTTTTTTTCACCGAGGGTAATACGATAGATCATTGGCATATGTAAAGATGTAGCTGACATCAGCAAACCAATATTTTCTCTATAACTAGATGTAGACTATATTAAAATAAAAAATGATTATTATGCATAAAAATATTTTATTCTTATCAAGGCCATGTATTAATCATATAGCCCTCGTATAAGTTGCTAAGTAAAACCTGAAAATATTATTTGAGATTTTGTAATATTTTTTTTATGTTCAATTTTTTTTGAGGTGATTTTTAGTAACATTTTTACTAAAAATTAAATTTTTACCAGCATGGAAACTTTGACCATTTAATAACAACTAAACGCTGCCCCTAATTATCTTATATTCACTTTAGCTTTTTAATTTAACTGAGACTATACATGCTAAAAAATGGGAGAATCTTTTGAATATGTTGGTAATACTCTTTATATATTCTTACATATTTTAAAATAGGTAAATAATAAAAACGAGTAGCTAAATGCTACTATTTTTCCATTAAGTAATAATTTGATTGATTTTTTTCTCTAAGGGCAATATGATAAGTCATTGGCATATATAAAGATATAGCTGATATCGGCAAATCAATATTTTTTGGTAACTGGAAATAGAATATGTTAAAAAATAAAATTAATTTTACACATAAAAATGTTTTTTTCTTATCAAGGCCAACTATTAATCATATAGCCCTCGTATAAATTAATAAGCAAGACCTTAAAATATTATTTGAAATTTTGTCATATTTTTTTATATTTATTTTTTTTTTTGAGATCATTTCTAGTAACTCTTTCAGTGAATAGTAAATTATTACCATTTAATGACAACTAAACGCTACTCTAAATTATCTTTTTATATTTACTTTAAGTATTTTTTTTTTTGGGAATATTTGTTTTTTGAAATTTCTTGGTAAAAGTGACGAATGAAATGCAATGAATTTAACTGAAACCAAACGTGTCAGAGAATGGGGGAATCTTTTCATTAGGTAGGCAATATTTGTGGATATTCTTACATATTTTAAGATAGCTTAATAATAAAAAAGTTGCTAAATAATACCCGTTTCCCATTAAGTAATAATTTAATTTTTTTCCTGAGGGCAATATAATAAGTTATTGGCTTATATAAAGATGTAGCTAACATAATATCAGCAAAACAATTTTTTTATAACTAGAAGAAAACTCTATTAAAAAATAAAATAAATTTTACACACAAAAAAGTTCTTTTCTTATCAAGGGCAACTATTAATCATACAGCCCTCGTATAAATTGCTAAGTAAAACCTGAAAATACTATTTTTTTTTCTGTCATCTCTACTAATATTTTCACTAAAAATTAAATTTTTACCAGCACCGAAACACAGACCATTTAATGACAACTAAACGCTACTCTAAATTATCTTTTTATATTTACTTTAGGTATTTTTTTTGGGGGAATTTTTGTTTTTTGAAATTTCTTGGTAAAAGTGACGAATGAAATGAATTGAATTTAACTGAAACCATACGTGTCAGAGAATGGGGGAATCTTTTGAATAGGAAATAATATAAAATTATAAAGTGGAGCTTTAAAAGCAAAAAGAAAATTTTAAAATTGAATAGCATAAAACTCGTCTACTATGTATTTAGGGCAAACGATGGCCATCTAGCATTTATTTAGACGAAAGCCCATCTGAGAAGCTGTCTTCAAGTTGATTGTACAAGTACAGGTGCACATGAGTATTGTGCATAATGGGCGATTTCGTTTTAACCCATTACCTCCCCTTCACCCCCCTCCACCATCCTTCACCAATAAACATTCATAGTATTGTAGTCAAAGTGTCCGTTTCTAGAGTGAAACTTAAAAATTTCTATGTCATCTTATTATGTTAAAGAATTCTTTACTCCCCTTATTGTATTGTATGTATTTTTAAGATTATTTACTTACCAACGGAGTTGAGATTGGTGGGAATTTTGAAGGCGTCTGTGGAGCGGCACCGGCAATGGCAAAACTTTTAGATGCGATAAGATTTCATTGACGTTGACCGTTTTGTGATTTTCTATGAAAGAACGTGTTCGCAAATAAAAGCATCTAAAGTCCTCCTTTTTATGATAGAGGAAGATTAAAGATTAAGTGTCGGCTTATATGGGGTTTGATGGTAAGATTTTCTGACCATAAAGAAATGATACCAATAAAAAGATACTCGTATTCATGGCCGTGCATACGGTAAATAATGTTACAGGCCCAAAAATATACCATACCATATTTTGGGTTATTAGTTCTGGTCATAGACTATAGAAAAGGAAATAAGTCAAAGACCATTTGGTAAATATACATACACGTATATATATTTTTATGTGCATATGTGTATAAAAAAAAATCTTTTGGCATTTTTCCTCAACATGTACTACAGTGTGTCATGTATTAATGTTAGGATCGATTATCGGAGATGATATTTTAAATGTTGTTTGTCTTTTATTACTCAAGTTGATGATAGCATAAAGTGGCGCTATTGAGTAATACTATTGTTTAAAAGGCGCAAATAGCATTCAGAATGATGGCAATTGCCATACTTTTCACGATCAATCATCAAGCAAAAGCGATAATAGAGCAACAATAATGAGACATCAAACCGAAAAGTGGATTTCTGTACAACAAGCACTTTAACCATTCGTTCATTTATCCATCCATGATTTCACTAAAAATGGCTCGTTGCCATCAAAATACGTCATTTATATTAAAATTATTCCAACATTTTCATACCAAATGAATATCCACTTAATTCGAAATTGTTCACTGTAATAATTTCATCGTATTTTCTGTTTTCGCAATATGGAATAGTCGTACTTTCATATTGTAGAACAATAACAATCCACAGTATTGTACTATAGATACTACTATCTACCATATTTATAAATGTTATAAGGTTGTATAATATTTTAAAAGCTCTGCCATTTATTCTGATATTAAAATCAAAAAAAAAAAAAATTAAGTAAGACAAAAAAGAAAAAAAAACAATTTATGACACTCTTAAATTATTATGTGTCAACATGAGAGCTTTTTCTTAATTTTTATTTTATTTTGAATTTTGCCTACTTTAACAGTTTGCAAAGCTTCTAAAATTTAATGACTATTAAAAAAAAAAGTATATTCTTTTTTTGCAAAATTGCAAAATATTTTATTTGTACTATTAATTTTTATGGTAATTATGTTCATAAAGTAGATATCTTCATCGATGATTAAAAGTGTCAGATTGAAATTGAGCGTAAAATTTTCGAAAGTCTTGATAATAATCATAAAAGTTCAACGATCTTTGAATAATAATACAGAAAATATATTTACAGATTTTTATTTAATTACTTATTCTAGAAATATGGCTTTTAAGTATATGGAAAATTTTCATTTATAAAATTCTAACGGAATCAAAAGTCATCTTATTAGCTTTGGTATTTTTTTTTTTAAATTTTGTTTGATATACGAGGTCTGTTCAAAAAGTATTGGGAATTTTGAATTTCCGCGGGTTACGTTTATTCGATTTTCTATAGTTGGAGTCACTGTTTCTATATCAAATTTATTTTTGGGTCATAAGATCACATGCACCAATCATCGAACTTCAAATAAAGTCCAGTTGGGAAACGGAAAGCCCAGACTATAAGGTATGCGCTTAGCTCGTGAGTGAATTAGATCGGGTTTTATCTCGACCAATTAGCGGTTGTATTAAATTACATTGTTGCCAAATTATGTCTCCAATTAATCAATGATTCTTCGAAATAAATGGATGGCTGGAATTCTATATCGCCTGAGTATATGACTACCATGTTTTTGAAGGATAATCTTTGATCATGATTTAGCAAGCCTATTTATTGATTGTGATCAAATTCTGGGCCCATTTCAGAAAAGGGTGATCAAAAATGCCTTCAGCATGCGGATGAAATGGTATCTCTTATACGAGGTCTGCTCAAAAAGTTTTTGAATTTCCACGGGTTATGTATATTCGATTTTCGATTTCTTATGGCGTTATGTTGGTATTCATGTCTCTCAATTATGCCGACAAGTTCGATCATTTTGAATGTTTAGTTAATTTTTGACAGCTGCTTTGCTTGTACGTGTTTTGGATCGTCTTCGATTTTTGCTCAATTTCGACCAAAAACAGGATCGCATTAATATTGCTAAGGAGCTATTGTACTCTGTCTGCGATGACCCAAATTTGCTCCAGGTGGGGATTACTTTGAAGGGGACAAAATAGATATTCATGAATAATAAAAAATAACAATGTATGAATAAGTCACGCATTGGTATTACGGGCATTGAAAAGAAGCACTGAACCTCAAATATCAAGTCCGTAAGACCAAATGGGTTTAGGTACTGTTTTATAAATTATTAAATTTCTATTTGTATTGAAGGATTTTACATCAATCGTTTATTAAATTGTAGTCTTAAGTAGAGGAGTTTAGTTTTGGTTTACGGCGGAGAGTAAAAGTAACATGTACACTTTTTCCTCATTTAACTTTATTCTCCATCTAGTAAGCTAATCTTACATGTGCTATTATGCAGTGATATTAATCAGCTTTTAGAACTACAGTATCATCAATAGGCATACAATTGGTAGTAAGAATATAATAGATAAAAATTGGAATCAAGAGTACTGCCTTGAGTGATGCCAACTTTAATTGAGGTAATATCAAAATACTCTCGACCTTCATAAATTTGGAGGGTACTTCTGGCAAATATAATTTTTTTAAGGAGAGTAAAGGACGCTTCCGAATATTTGTGGTAGCTCAGCGTACCATACTTGATCAAATTCCTTTTTTTTGAAATAACACAACCAGTTTGTACAGCTAAAAGAAGGATCTCTACTGATTGAAGGAAGATGGGTGCATTATCTGATTCCTGATGTAGTCAAGTGGAAAAAAAGATGCTATGGATGTCCCAATTTTCGAAAAGATTTAAGCGTTTCAGGACATATACATACCACTTCAAGATGGAGGTCAATGCGATATGCTCTTTTTCCATTGTCCACGCTTTAGCGTAGAAAAAAGGAACTGGAAAAGATATTTGCCGAACAACTGTCCCAGAAGCCATCCAGCATAATAATGCACTCCGCCAGGAAGAAATTATAAGAAAAGAATAGTTTGTAGCCTAAATAAGGAAAAAAAATTCATCGGGCGTCATGTAAAAAAAATTGATGGGGTCCCATGGGGCGTCATGTTTGAAGAAAAAGGAAGTGCGTTTTTAGAAGAGAGAATATTTTCCCCTAAACACGAATAAAAAAAACTAAAAGACCGTTCTTAAGAAGGATCTTTCTTTGAAATTGAGGAAGAGACTTAAAAAATCTATAGGCTCAGCGTCAGCAAGGAGGTAAAAACGAGATAGATAACCGAGAGTATAATAGGATTAAAGCTAGGATTGAAGCTAGTCTACTTCAGGTGAAGTAATATCTAACGATGATCTCATGAAATGGTATTTTTAAGGAATGGAGAGATGAGTTTTATGAGGGAAAATTTCACATGGAATATTATTGAAAATGTAGATTGTTTAGAGGCTCTTGTGAAGTCTGGAAGCTAATGATCGGTGGGTTAGACGGTGATAGAAGGGGTTCTGTACGTCAATGTTGGATCTCGAAACGAGTTTCTTTTTAGGGAAAAGGATTTCTGTAATTCCTTAGCCTCTCTGTTTACTTTATGTTGATCCTTGTGACTTTTGGTTAATCTCCATAATCACTAACCACTTGAAAGGACGTGATCTTAATATTGTTGATATCCCTCAAAGGAGTGTGACTCTAGTTAAAAACTTCCACCTCTGCTACGAAGATTAGAAATAACATATATGGTATTGTAAAGCTTCCTTGGAGAACTACTTTAAAGGGGATAATCATTATTACATAAAATAAAAAAAAATTGTTGGACCAAAAAAAAATCAATCTTATTACTTTTGTGGAAGATTTTTTTTTCAAAAGCATCGTCAGTAAATCTTAATTCACATCACTTCCTGAGTGTATAATTTTCAAGTGTTTCTTTATTTTTATGAACGATCCCTAAGATATGAGCCAGGATGCACGATACAGCACCATGACCATGCGGTCATTTGCTGATCCTTTAAGTACTTGGGTTAAATGGAATCGATCTTTGGTTTGTTGAATGAACCAGTTTTAGGTGATTAGATTTTATAGAGCAAGTTAATTGGTTTTAGAATATTAAAAATGAAACTTATTAGAAAATAATTGTTACTTAAGGTGACATTTTTACTAGAAGATTTTTCTATAATTTTCAATTTGGGAATTGATGATTTATATAAAAACAATTATTTTTCTTTAAACAAACTCTTAAAAAAGTTTGTTTTTACTATTATACTTTTATGATTGAATTAAGTAAATATATAGTATTTAATATACTCTATTTAAAAAAAAATCCATTTTGTTTATTATGAAAATTTCGAGGACGAATTGTTTTTCATTTTTTCCTTTTAGAATTTATTTTTCTTGCACTTATAAGAATCGAAAATATTTTCTAAGATGAAATTGAACATTTCATCAAATAACAAGTACTCGTAATGCTATGAAAATGTTACTATAAAATGAATTAGTAATTTTTATATATTCTTTATTGCAAATATAAAATGAATAAATATTTATATAGTTCAATTGAATTTATGGGAGGATTTATTCTATTATAAATTAGGTCAAATGGATCTGTTTTGAATACACACATACACAAAAAAGAAAACTGAAATTGCCAAGAAATGGCAAGAGGACAAAATCAATTTAATAATGTCAATAGCTGGTAGTATAAGGACCAATTATATTTGGTGATGGGGAAATTTGTGAATATCAAAAAACGAGCATACAGGATACCAAATTGTTCGTTTACAATAAATTCACTTTTATAGTAATCTCGAGGATATTTAAAGTACTCTGCATTTTATTTAGACCAGAATAGAAAAATTGAAATTGGAATAAGTTATAAGCGTTTAAGGAATAATTTTAAGAGAAACAATTTTTATTGTTGTTGTTGTTGTTGTTTGGTTGGTGCTGGCACAATTGCTGGTTCAATTTATTGCTGGTGGTTGCTTCCGCCTCTGTGGTTCTTTTCCTTTATATTGATCTCAAATAGACCTAATGCCCTTAGAATGAAATAATTCTAATAATAAAAAAAAAAACCAAAAAAAAGCAATCGAAGTTTATATTTTTTCCTCTTGAACTGCAATTCATTACTTATTCAAACAATTTGTTAGGAAAAGATTTTTATGGTAATTTTATCGAAAAACTGAAATAGGACGGATAAGAGTTCTGTTAACTTGTTTCCACCTTCTGCTTGCTCCCCGATATCCGCACAATTCCCAATGGATATCAATATGACTATTAGAAATAGGATTTAGTATCTGAAACTACACATATAAGTACATAGATGTGAATTTGTAAATTGGGGGCAACTGTGAACGAACGGGTATTAAATTTAGATATAGACATGCTGTCTGCGGTGGTCGATACAATGTACAATGTACAAAGTACAATACGAACGTTAAATAATCGATAACCAATTTGTTGATGTTCATGGCTAGGTTCTAGGTTTTCGAGTAATTCGAAAAATAGGTCAGCCGATTTGGAAGAAATCTATTGATACCTTTCGGAACGATATGAACATTTCCAAAAGAACACCATAAACTCCTAAGCTTAACCTTAAACTCATGTTAAATCACAGGCAGAAGCTGTTAACAATCAGAGTATGGTTTGGCACCTGTTCTAGGTTTTGAATGCTGATTAATGTGACTGCACTGTTTTGAGATTTTACTATTCTAACAAGATTATAATAATTATAGAGTATCATTTCAAATTGTATAAACGATTGGAAAGAAAAGCTATTATTCTATTTATATAAAAATTGTTTTCTATTATAAATCCTAATTTTAAATATATAAAAATTATTATTATCAAAATGGTGTAAAATATATATTTTTTTTTTTGGAAAAGACCAAACACTTCGAGTTACAGGAATTTTTTTCTATTTTTCAGAACAGCCGAATAGAATCTTCTTTTGCGTTATTTCTTCTTAAAATCTTAGAAATATGTCTTCTAAATGGTTTTTATTTATCAAAGTAATTATAAAAAAAATACTTTTTTTGGAATTTTTTTTTACAAAAAGGACAAATTGAAATTTATAAAGTTTTTTATTTAAGAAGCGAAATTCTATTAAATCCGAAAGGAAATTGGAAATTGTTCTAAAGAAAAGGTTTCGTTCGTGTTTAATTTCTACATCGAAGATGACACTTGTCTCCATTAGAATTCTGGGATTGAAAATTTTATTATACACGTATTTACAAAATTTTTGCATATTTCTAAAATAAATATTTAACTAAAAATCTTTAAATAGATTTAAATAGTCTTTTCCAAGACGCATTTTCTTTTAGCAATGATAGAACTTTGATTGCTTTATCATTATTTTATGGTGATAACCAATGCTTTCGATAATTGTATGCTCAATTTTAATCTGATACTTACTATTCATAGAAAAAATATCTTCTTTGTGAATTAATTATTTATAATAATTGATTTACAAAAAAAAAATTTCTAATGTTTAAAAAAATTTAGGCTGCACTTTCTTTAGAAAATCCGAGAAATTGCGCTCGTAGTGTCGGTAAAGATTTTTTTTGTAAGTAGCATTATCGACAGGAAAGCTCGATCCATAGCTTAGGTCAATTTCTATCGTCGATTAAAGTTAACGACATTTATTTGTGCATAACAATGGAAAAGAGCGAGTTTAGGGCTGTCATCAAACATCTCCATTTGAAAGGCTTAAGCCCGAAAGAAATCAAAGCCGAGTTGGATGCAGTTCATGGCACATCTGCACCTGTGTTTGCGACGGTTTACAATTGGGTGAATGAATTTAAACGTGGCCGTTCATCCACAAAAGATGAACATCGTTCAGGACGCCCAGTTGAGGTGTCTACTCCTGAAATCATCGACAAAATCCACGATCTGATTTTGAACGATCGGCGAATTAAAGTGCGCGAATTAGTTGAGGCCACGAGCACATCACAAGGTAGAGTCGCTTCAATTTTGCATGAAAAATTGTCTGTGAAAAAAATTCCGGCTAGATGGGTGCCGCGTTTGCTCTCAGAGGAGAATAAGCGCAATCGTGTAGTGGACTCTGAGGCTACGTTGGCACTCTTTCATCGCAATCCTGCCGAATTCCTTCGTCGATATGTCACTGTGGACGAAACCTGGATACACTACTCCACTCCAGAACCGAAGAGACAGTCACCACATTGGATTTTCAAGGGTGAACGGGCTCCGAAGAAGGCAAAAACTATGCCATCGGCCGGCAAGGTGATGGCCACGGTCTTTTGGGATTCGCAGGGCATCATTTTTATCGACTACTTGGAAAAAGGAAAAACAATAACAGGAGCGTATTACGTGTCGTTATTGCAATGGTTGAGCGAGGAAATCAAAGAGAAACGCCCCCATCTGAAGAAGAAAAAATCCTCTTGCATCAGGACAATGCGCGTGTGCACACCTGCGCTGTTTCCATGGCCAAAATTGTGAAATTGAGAATGGAATTGTTGCAGCATCCCGCTTATTCACCAGATTTGGCCTCGAGTGACTATTTTCTTTTCCCCAATCTGAAGAAATGGCTTGGCGGACGACGGTTCACTTCCAACGAGGACGTCATTGCTCAAACGGATGAGTATTTTGCAGAACTTCCGAAATCCTATTTTTTGGACGGGATACAAATTTTGGAAAAACGGTTGGAAAAGTGTATAGAGCTAAAAGGAGATTATGTTAAAAAATAAAAAAAGATTTTTTTAAAACACAGTTTTTTCTATCTTTTTTCTAAGGACTTATCCTTAGTTTTGTTAAAACACAAACTGAATCTTGAAATTTAAGAATAAAATACAACATTATTTAAATGACAGTCACGGCTGGCCTTACAGTACACCATTCGCTCGACCCAATTTTTCAGTACATTTTCGATTGTCTGGGCCTGTATCTCTTCAAAGGCAACTTTGATATCAAAGCCTTAATTGTCTCTGGATGGCTTGCGTAACATTTATTCTTAACGGCTCCCCACAGAAAATAAACCAACGGGCTCAAATCACATCGCCGAGGCGGCCAATTGACATCAGAATTTCGGCTGATTATTCGGTTTTCGAAAGCAGTGCCCAAAAGTTGGATTGTTACAATGGCTGTGAGGCAAGGGGCCCCGTCCTGTTGAAACCAAATGTCGTCCATACTATTCTCTTCAACTTTTCGTAGAACATTCAAAAAATTCGTTGATCATGCCACGATAGCGCTCACCATTGACCGTAAAGGCGGCTCCTTCATCGTTTTCGAAGAAAAACGGGCCAATGATGACTCCAGTCCAAAATTCGCAACAAACCGTGATTTGTTGTGGATGCATCGGCTTTTCCATGGTGACGTATGGATTTTCTGAGCCCCTGATGCGACAATTTTATTTGTTGACATACACACCGAGGTGGAAATGGGCCTCATCCGAAAAGATGATTTTTCGGTAAAAATGCTCATCTTCGGCCAATTAATCTTGAGCCCTGTGGGCAAATCGGAAACGCATCGGATGGTCATGCGGCTTTAGTTGTTGGACTAATTGAACTTTGTAAGCTTTCATACCGAGGTCTTTTTTCATACTGAGGTCTTTGTGCAAAATTCTCAACAGAGAAGTGCGAGAAATGCTCAATTCCTTAGAACGGTGACGAGTTGATGTTGATGGATGATCATGGACATTTTCAGCAACGGCGGCAATATTCTCGGCCGTATGCACTGTATTAGAGTGGGAACGAGTTCCCAGTTTTCTTCAAGCGTATGAATTACTATTTCGTAAAATTCAGACTTTCCACTAACAATCTGTCAATTCGTGATGACATTTAACATTCAAGTACTTCAAATAAATAGTGGTTCAAAATGTAACCGCTAGATGGACCACCCTTTATTTAATCAAGAAGGACCAGCTTATCATGATGGCATTTCAGAGAGTTGCCTTAGAAAATAACGTTTCTTCCTTCATCGATGGTATAAAATTTTATTCCAAGACTTTTTTGGTTAACACATTTATTTATAATGCCATCTATAAGGACTGGTAGACAAATCCCGTGAAAAGAAAAATATCCTCACACCAATCCTATTATCCCATATTTCTCAGTTTTAATAATGCAATTGCCACTTAAATTGGTTTCGAGAGCAAGTGTTATTTTGTGGGTTTTCTCAGATGCCTCATTTTTATAGTTTGCATACTCATTTCCAATTCAAATTCATCTACAAAAACTTTTCTTATTTCAACTGCAGTTTTGACGATATTTTTCAACCCTCTTGGTTCCCTAATCCCATTTTCTGAATTTTGATCGACATTTCTCCCTAAGTTGAGCTACAGTTGATTTGTTATTTTCTACACTTTAAATAAAATTTATCTTCACTCATAAAAGGGATTGATGAACTGTCATTTTCTTATCTAGAATAAAAGGATATGTGATATTTTTATAAGACTTCTCAAAAAATAGTGTTTTGCCAGTTTGGCTACATTTAAATGGGCGCTACTGTACAAACGAAAATACCTGCCTATTAACGCACTCATAATTCCCAATTTAGATATTCTCTATTTGGTTTTTTTTTGCGGAAAAAAATATAATAGTGGGGGTACCAAAATACGGGGGTTGTATGATAAATACCTGGCCTCAGCTAGAGAGGGTATCCTGCTACTGAATTTAGTTTTTTTTTTTTTTGGAAAAAAACTATAGAAAAATCTTCATATCATAGTTTATTCTCAAAATATTCATTACATCTTATTAAATTTATGATAAATGACATAAAAAATATGCAAATATTTTCGTTACATTAAATTTATCGAATCTGTAGTATCTTTGTTAGTAAAATATTATTTATTAGAAAAAGTGACCAAGGCTAATGATTATCCACCAACATAATCCTAACAATAAGGAAAAACAATCTTCAGCATGACGATGGTGGGCACATAAAGAAAGTATGATTATGCAAGAATTTCTACTCTAAGTAAATAAATTTTGTTTCTTCATAGTCTTTCTATCTATACGAGTACATCGACTATAGAAAATATAAAATCTATAACAAGTTTTCACATTGTTTTTGCATATCTTTCACTTATATTATAACTATTCGAAACCAATTTGATTAATATTATTACACGATGTAATAGTAGATATATATCTATCGTGGCATTTAATAATATTATGTTTTAAGGCAAGCTATAATATTTCTTTGAAGATTTTCTTGTAGTTACAATAATTGTTTTTGATATTTTTTTTGTTGGTTTTTGTTTCATTGAATTTGAACAAACGTAAAATACAGGTACTCGCTCATCTATCAGGTATTCTGTTTCAATTGCGTATAACCGTTTGATTAAAGTATTTTCCTGCAGCTATTAATTATGATAACTATTACATAAAATAATTAATTTACATAATATCATTTTAACTAATCATATTTATTATTTTTTGATAAATCCAATTTTTTTTTTCATTATATTTTCAATTAATTTCGTTTTTTTTAATGCTTAGATAAATACTCTAGAAATCTGGAAATCGTATTAATAAATTTACTATTAATTATTTATATTGTATTGTATAAAGAATTACTAATCAACTCTTATTAATACTATTTAAAATTTTATACTATTCAAAAATATTTTAATATAATAGCTCCACAAACCTAGGATGGGGGGGGGGGAGGAAGGGGTAAAGGGGTAATTTCTTCTTTATAAAGCAAGAAGCATAATGAAATTATGCTCATATTTTTAAAGTTTATTAAATAAAAATAAATCATTAAATACACCAAGAACTATAAGTTCTATTTAAAAAAAAAAAACATATTTTAACTCATATTCATTATTGAAATTAATAAATTAGTAAATAATTATTGGTATGCTAAAATGTAATGAGTAAATGGTATTACTGAGAGAAATCTGGCAACAGTGCAGCCTTACCCTTCCGCAAAGCTTGCACATTTTTCCCTTTTAGACGTGCAGTGGAAGTTTCAATCTCGTCCGCTACCAATACAACTCTATATGACGTGATAGATAAAGATGCGTTTATGGAATGCGTTAAAAGAAAATTTGTGTTAAGCTTGGTGAATCCTCAACTTACACGTGTGTTAGGCTTGGTGAATCCTCAAAAAAAAAAAATTACACGTGTAATGTTTTTTTGGAGATTCTAGAAACAGTAAAAGCCAAGCCTTACTCAGAGAGGCCTTCAATATCAAAATCTGATCTAAATGTTGAATGAGAAAGGATTCTTGATAGGTTAGACCATCGATTAATATCGGAGCTAAGGGAATGCTCAGAAAACGGGTTCTTCGGGTCAGATTGGTCTTCGTAGACATTTGGATACAGACGTATGATAACGCAACTATGTCAGAAATGGAGGTCTCTGTGGTCCTCTAGCATCCCTATTAATCTGATTACAGTTCGTATAATTTTTTTGTTAACGAAAAGCAAAAACAATTGATAGGGCGTCATCATGTTACCTTTAAGAAAAAGCGATCTCTGTGGTCTTCTAGCATCTCTTTTAGTCTGATCAAAGTCCGTATATCCTTTTTATTACCGAAAAAGAAAAATAATTGATAGGGCGTCATCATGGTTCTATCGATAATATCTAAAAAAGTGTAACTGAAGAGCTGAAGCCTTTCAGCACTGCTTCAAAGAGTGAAAATTATAACTTCGCTAATGTACGAGGTCTGTTCAAAAAGTATCGCGAATTTTGTGTTTTTAAAAAAATTATTTATTTATTCATGAATAACTAATTTGTCCCCTTCAAAGTAATCCCCACCAGATATTATACACTTGTGCCAACATTTTTTCTGATCCTCGAAGCACTTCAAAAAATTATTTTTTGTGATCTTGTTCAGCTCCTCCTTCGATGCCGTCTTTATCTCCTCAATCGTAGCGTAGCAACGTTCTTTCATGGGGATCTTCAATTTCAGAAACAAGAAAAAGTCACATGGGGGCAGATCTAAAGAATACGGTGGCTGCTGCATTATTAATGTGTTGTTTTTGACCAAAAATGGCAAAAGTCAATTTTTGTTCTTCCACAAATCCGGGCGTTTCTGGTGGATTGCTTCGTGCAGGTAATATTCCTTATATTACGGTCAATAAGGAATATTAACTTGCAGGTAATATTCCTTATTGACCGTTCTACCCTGTGGCAAGAACTTATAATGCACCACGCCCCTGTAATCGAAGAAAACTGTAAGCAAAACCTTCACATTCGACCGAACTTGGCGCACTTTTTTCGGTCTTGGCTCCACTTCATAACCATGAACCCATGATTTATAACTAGTTATGACCCTCTGGAACAAATTTGGGTCATCGCGGACAAAGTCCAACAGCTCCTTAGGAATGTTAATGCGATGCTGTTTTTGGTCGAAATTGAGCAAAAATCGAAGACGAGCCAAAACACTTGCAAGCAAAGCAGCTGTCATAAATTAACTGAACATTCAAAATGGCCGAACTTGTCGGCATAAGTGAGAGATATGCGTACCAACATAGCACCATAAAAAATCAAAAATCGTAACCCGCGGAAATTCAAAATTCCTAAGAAACTAATTTGAAGAATATAAAAATTTATATATAAATATAAAATGAAATGTTTACTCTCATTACTTCCTACTTTAAAAAAAAAACAATTTTTTTTTTAAATCCAAAACTTTAAGTTATAAAAACCAAGTAAAAATTTCAAATTTTATATTTCAAGTTGATTATTTTTTTTGGGGGGGAATTTTAATATGAACAGGAATGGAAAATTTTTAGAAAATAAACAACGAAAAAGTGTAGGAAATTTTTAATAAACACTATTAAATACGGACATGAAATTTTTCGAAAAGCTTCTAAATAAAAATTGAAATTATAATCAAATTATTATTATTATAAATTTTTTAATTTTATGAACAAATTTAAAATTGAAGAGTCTTTTTAGACAATTTTTTCATACATAAAAAAATGTATTAATTTTGTCAAAATCTGATCTTAAATATTTCATTGAAAAATTGCTGTCGAATAATTTTCTGAATATTTAAACAAAATAAATTATTAAAAATAATTTTCATATTTCTAATTAAATAAATATTAATTTTTCTTTTTTGATTATAAATTATTTAGAGGATTATTCTGGCATGTTTCATATTAACATAGTATATTGTCGTAATTATAGAAATATAATATTTTCTTGTGCTTTTCAATTTTTATAAGCGATTTCAATTTAGAAAAAAAATAAAGAACAAGAACAGAAAAAAGAAAATATCGTCCATTTTTTAATACTATTCTAATTAGCAATTTTTTATTAATATTGAAATCTAATTATATAAGATATATTGTTAGAAAATTATAAAGAAAAATTGAAAATTCTCCTTTATTAATGATATGAAATTGAATACTTCTTAAATTATATTTAAAGCTAATTAATTTCAATATTAGCATAAAAGTAAGAGGATATTTACCAACCTGTAGAATACTATCATCTATAAGTATTATCTTTTCAAGAATTTCTAACAATATTGTTCTATTAGTAAAATTGTATGCATAAATATCTACTATTACAAACAAACATCTTTTGTAGAATCAAGAAATTATGATTAGAAAGCCATTATTAATTAGTATGGCTATAAGAATACAATTTTAATATAGTCGATTTGTAATTGTTTGTTCATTTATTCAACTTTTTAAAAAAACAAAAAATATATCATGTACAATATAATATTTATTACCTAGAAAATACTTCATTCTAATTATTAGGCAATATGAAAAGTATTAGGAAAATTAAAATTAACTTTATTTTGTTTTATTAGATATTCTCAATGAATACATATTTAAGATATTTGCTTTGAAATTATAGAAAAAACACTAAATTAAATATATTTTATATAATGAATTTCATTTTCATACTAATTGAATTTTAATAAAAATTCCCTATCACATTTTTAGAAAATTTTAATAATTCCAAAATAAGTACAAAATCATTTGTTATTCGATTTATTTTAATTATAAAATTCTTTGAATTTTAATAAAATTGTAAAATTATTATTTATTTTTTCTTTTTTTGTCTTATAAAACATATTCGATTATAGTTATAGAATTTGAATGAAAAAAGTTTATTGGAAAATTTTTAATTAAATATTATTGGATTGATAGATGATGCACACAATTTACTATAAACTTTTTTCCAACAAAACAAAAAAAAAGACAAAAACTTTAAATCAAAGTTTAATAAACAACTTTCAGAAGTAAAATTTTATAAAAACTTTTTTTCTTATTTGAGCAAAATTATTACTAACTATTTTTTTCTGATTGGTTTTTATTGATTTAAAAATTAATTTAAAGTTTTTTTTTCCTAATAAATGTTATATAAATAATTGGTTCAAAAGTTTTAATTGTATATAACGAATAATAATATAAACTACTATATATTGATCGATTTTATAATGTATTTTTTCATAAAATCTAAAATAAAACGGTTGTATGATAAATACCTGGCCTCGGCTAGAGAGGGTGTCCTGCTACTGTTTAGAAATAGGATTCGACGAAAACGTTATACTATTTGTAGTTTCTTTGAATAATTCTATAAAATTTTTAGGCAGGTGCGTTATTTAATTTCCTATCTAATGGAAAAACAACCGGATATCGTAGGGTGATAAAATATTTCTTTTTGATTAACCAAATGAAATATGAGATAAAATCAAAATTGACAGAAGTTTACGGAGACATAGTGCTTTTGTTATTGACTATAATATATTACATGAAATGTTTGATATAAGAAGGCTATTGGTGAGATGGCGGCCACGTTTGTTAATACATGAACTAAAAAGTATTCATGTAGCATTTTCAATGGAATGTTTGGATATTTTTGAACTTAATCCAATAGAATTTTTGCAATGATTTATAATAATTCATCAAATAAGAATTTACTATTATACACCGAAAACCAAAATTTAAATATTGTAGTTTTAATAGCAAACGTATTCCAAAGAAGGTAAAAACGGTTCTATCGACAGAAAAGTTATAATCTTCATCGACTAACTTGAAAAAGGAAAAACAATAGCAGGAAAGTATTATTTAACCAGTTGAATAATGAAATCTATACAAGAAAACTGGATTTGGCGAAGAGAAAAAATCTCTTGTATCAAGACTATGCATGCGATGACACAGAGCCATGGCAAAATTCCACGAGTGAGGATACGAATTGATGCCGCATCTACCATATTTACCAGATTTATACCCCGAAGATTATTTTTAACTTCCAAATATGTGATAATGGCTCGACGGAGAAAGATTTATTGCTGAAGCAAACACCTATTTTGAAGCGTTAGGGGAGATTGCTCCTTTTAGATAGGTTACAAAAGATAGAAAAAAGTTGAACTAATTATATTTTGCCTAAAGTATCCTTTCTTAGAATAGAAAATGAATTTTATAGGTAAAAATATATTTTCTTCTTGTCAAAGCCAATTATTAATCATACAAACCTCTCATTGTATCGATTTTAAGTTATTGTTTACTTTAAAATATTGATTCTATAATAAGAAAATTTTGAAAAATAATTAAAAAAAAAAATTATAATTTTACAAAAACAATCGAATTGATTATAAAATAATAAAACAAAAATAATTAAATTGAAAAAATAGATATTATTGAATTTTTAAAAAAATATAAGCAATTTTTTTTTTTCAAATTTTAACTTTTAAAAATTTGTAATAATATTTTTGAAAATAATTGAGAAAAATATTTTTATTATATTTTATTTGATAGTAAAATAATTATGGAAATATCGCGTTAAACCAAAAGAGTTCTGTTCTGTAAGTTCATATGGGTTCTGTTACTGTTTTTTTTTATTTGAAAAGGAACTGGAATAGTTAAAAGCTTAATGTAAGTATTCTTATTATTTTTTAAAATAATATTATGGTTAATGTGGATGTAAAGGAGTAATTTTTGGTAAAATATAAATGTAATATGGACAATGTTTTGGCCGTTTAACTTTAGCTTAACTTTCTATACCACTTTTGATTAATATAATATAAGAAACTATCCCTTTTATGCATTTCAAAAGAACAACCAAAATAAATCGTTAAACATTTCTATGAAATTGGTGATGCTACCATAAGATCATGGCGTTTTGAGCGAAAGTTTCTTCACAAATAAGGCTTTTTTAATACTTATTACTAAGTGGATACATCAGTTATCAAAATTGCCAATTATAAGACCTTAAAGATCTATAAATAATTATGGAGAAGCCATTGTATTGTCGAAAAGTGACTATATGATTTTTGTTATGCTCTAAGGGTGTCACTCCCCCATATTTTTTTTTGAAAATAAAGAAGGAATAATAACTGATTTTTTTCAAATCAAACTTAAATATTTTAATCTAGACTATAGTTGATTTTGACAAGATAGCGCCATAAGCTGCAAAGCACAATAAAATTTGGCTTTAATGCATGAAAAAGTTCATAGCACGCGCAGTTTCGAGATTTGGTTATGTCAACTAAAATGTGCTTTTTGGTAAATAATCTTTCTTTTAAAATTATTTTGTGTGCTTTAATTTAATATAGAATTTCATCAAAAAAAATGTTCTGCATTAAAGAACGTGTATTCTGGTAGTCATGTTATAATTGTAAATATATATAAGATGGAAAATAAAAGTGTAAAAAAATATTATCAACAAAAAATTCTATCGATAATGTAATTTAATATACTTTGAGGTAAATATCATACCTGGTAGCCGTATCAGTAAAATAATATTAAATTCTCAATATGATAGTGAAGAAAATGGAATAAAATATTGTTTATTCAAAGCACAAATTATTAATAATTCATGAGTGTAGACATTTTATATTTATACCCATTCGATATAGAACATTTAGTAATAAATGAATAAAATTATATATCTACACTTAAAATAGTATATTTGATTGAATAAATTATATAAAAACTGAGACAAGGAAATACGAGTAGATAATAATACTTGTTTTTTTTCTTCTTTCCATTAATTTTATAATATAGAAATGTGTTCTTTTCTAATAATTCCCTTTAAACATGAGAAAAATATTATACATTTTTCTTACGTACTTGTAAGAATTTATAAGACACAACAATTGTGGGTGTAGTTATTGCTAGTGGTTAAATTTGAACTTTTTAAAATTGCACACATTTCTATGTATTTTTAAATTTGCATTTTTTATGAAGAAACTACAAATTTTTATATAAATTTTTTTTTTTTTCATCAACCAAAAGAGTTTTATGGAAATTATTTGATGCATATTTAAAGATTTTGAATTGAGGTTACAAGAACTGTTCCTGATTTGATTATTATCAAAAAGAAAATATTAATATAATATGAATGATGATGACTTAAAAAAAGCAAAAAGCAACAAAAAAAAAAAATTAAAAAGAAATTATTGATGATTAAAGAAATTTCACGAAGAAAGTCAAAAAGTAGGTTTGTCATAGTGCAATTAAGGTCGACACTTTAGATTCATTCAGTTATTTACCATATCGTATTTTTTTTTATTTCTCTATTCACAATAATAATGAAAAAAAAAATAAAAATTTATTCTAATATTATACTGATTAGTTATTATATAAGATAAAAATTTTATTATAAAATATTAAAACTTATAAAAAATATGCGCTTCAAAAATCGTTTTTGTAGAATATTTTTTTTAAAAAAATTGTTGGTTTATTGAACTCTTGAATTTCCATTAAATTTATATTAACATAATTTAAAATTATGATTAAGATATAAAAATATATTCGACATAATTAAAAGTAGACCAAATTGCTGTTTTTAGATAAATTTCCAATATTTACGTTAGCTTTTCTATTCCCAATTTCGTTTGAATAATTCTTTTTTTGTCAGTATTCCCAAATTTTTTTTGTTGTTTTAATTTGGGTTTGATTTTTTTTTCTTCCAAAAAAAAAAACATATAATATTGCATACAAATTATGCAATATTTTATGTTTTTTTTTTTTTTTTGGATGCAAAAAATTATATTGTGTGCATTATTAATAAATGCAAGGAAAAAATGGCAAATTTCTGTTAATCTATTTGCAAAAATGAATTTTTTTTTTGTGCTTTACCATTTTTTATTATAAATAATTTAAAAATTTAGTAGTTTTTAATTTTTGTAATATTTTATTTAAAAAACAATCTAGAAATTTCTTTTTTTATAGTAATTTTTTTTTTGCAAATAATTTTTAATAAATTTTTTTTAACTTATTTTAAAAAAGTTTATAAGTTTTTTTTGTAAAATTTTTTTTTATAAAATTAACAGTAATAGTTGCAAAATCTATTTTCCGATCAGGTAATATTTTTTAAGGGGTTCGGGGGGGGGGGGGGGGGTGGTTAGGAGGAAGGTTAAGCTTTTGTTAAATTTTAATAACTCTCAGTTGATAAATCTGAAGATTTTGATAAAAATGTACTAAAAAATTTCCAGATAATTCTCCAAATAAATTAGGATAAAACTGAATCAATATTTAAAGGAAATAAATCCCTTTTATTTTGAAGTGATAGATTCTTTTTTTTTAATATATAATGTTAAAAAAAAAGAATCTATCACTTCTTCTTAAAAGTTGAAAGAAAATTTCAATTAAAAGTCAACATTTTAGTTTTGTAATCTTAACATTTCCTAGAAAGGTGAAAAAAAAAATTTGAAAAATAATAGAACTAAAGAAAAACATACAGAAAAAAACTATATTATTCACATTAGATGAATATGAATGTGAACAATCTATTTTATGATTTGTTATTACAATTTGTATCGTAATAAAATTGTGCAATTCCATTTCTTATATGGTATATACAAAAGTGAATAAGTCAAAGTTGTACTATGTCGAATGAGGGATTGAATCAGTGCAGGTTAAAATACCTGTTTATATATGAATATGAAGAAAAATGGTCAAGCACAAGTATGGAAACATGTTATATGTGTTGATATAAGGAACTATGCACTGGATAATGGGAATGAATAACATGAACATGGGGTAAGATGTAATCGCCAATCACTGACAAAGGAAGTTGAGAATAATTTCCAAACGAAACTTTTTAATATATTAGAGTTTTCAGCTTTTTTATGGCATCACAAATTGTACTATATTCTTCTAAATTGTGTAGAATATTTAAGATAATAAAGGTGAATAGGCTTACTTCTAACAGAATGGGGCCCAGGTTGTATAGCATCCACAAAGCAGTGGTTCTATTGTATATGAACTCAGCTACCTTGTATGCATTTTTTGTCTTATCTCTCTAAGAATAGAATCAACTAAAATAGTCTGGCCATAAGATCTTACAGAGATCTCAAAGATACTAAAATGCATTTCTTTAGATTGAATAAAATTATTATCTTAATCGGTACTTACGAATATTTATCTGATGACTTTGATTTTATTTACTTCTTTTCCTCACTTCGTCCTTTTTTTTTTTTTACAAAATATTATAAATTCACAATTAAGAAATGCCTCACTTCTATTTGTAAAAGGTAAACTTCAATGGTGTCTTCAAACTAGTTACAAAAGATTCTCATTAATTCGAGATTATATATTTTTTCACCTGTAATCCATCTACAATATTATCTTTGTGCACATAAAATATTCAATATTGAACCCGGCATTCAAATTAATAAATAGTATTTATACAAAAAAAAAAAAAAGGTGATATTACAAAACACCTACTATCTCCCGTAAGACACATAAAAAAAAAAAGTCAATAATTCGAATCAAACTTTGGCACTTTTTTTTCTTAGAGAAATGCAATTTTTGTAAAAAAAAAAAAAATTTTTTTTTAAAAAATATTTCGAATATTTAAGTAACACTAAAATGTCTTTTTTTTTTGTTACTTTTGTAATTTTAACAATAAGCTTTAGATGCTCGCAATAGTAACCGATGTAATCTATTTCTTATTTGAGATATTATAACAAAAAAAAAATGTTGAGGAAAAAAAATTGTACTTAAAGAATGATCTCGGATTTGAATTGATACTAAACCATTTGAGTGGTAGTCTTAGACTGATTCGCGATCACAACAAGTTAATAGCACTCGACGAGGAATACTGTTAAAGACAACTGGCTTTAATGAAAATTACAGCTATATCAGCCGCATTTCCCCACTCTTCTGTGGTTTCTGTTGTTTTCTTTTCACCTACCTCTGGGGCCAGGTGCTATGCTGTAGCCACTACCGTATACGATTGTGGCTAACGACTGCAGCCATAACCGCGGAGCTGCAAAAGAAGCTGATGATGCTCTTATCCAAAGTCTTTGGATGGTAACATTAGTTGGCTTGAGCTATTTATTTCCATCGACAAATTCTCTATGGGGGATTCGATATTGTGAAGCATTCTTGTATGTCTTGGCTGCGCATTTCCTCTTCTTTTTCACACTTTGACGACTTAAGATCATCAACAGTAAGTCCACGCTGCTGTGGTCGTCATAAACTATGGACTTTTTTCTCCCAGCGTCCCCCCCCCCTTTTTTTTCTTTTAACCTGGTACATTTTCATTACACGATTTCTAAAGTTATACCACAATTTATGCAGGTAAAAATCTAAGTCGTGCGCATCGATGATAGACAGGTTCTATCTTTTAGTCATTCTACAAATATTCATCTTTCGTATATGGCTAGTTCGGAAGGTTTCAAATTCATCTTATCCAACTAGTACTGATCGAATTACAAAAAAAAAAAAAACAAAATAAAAAAAATAGAAAAATAATTGTTACATAGTCGCAAAGGTATTAAAACTTGACATTGATTTGCGAACATTCTAATTGGTTAAAATTTTCTTCATTATTTGCCCAGTAAAACTTCCGTGAAAAGTTTCGACTTTCAAAGAATGCCCAACAGATCCATAGTGTTAATGAGATATTTTCATTTAAATTAATATTCATATTTAAAAACTCTCATTGCTATACTAAAATATTTTTTGCATAAAATTTTCTTTTACAGATTCTTAGATGATGAAGTAAATTTGCAATTTTGCTAAACTATTTATGGTTAATACAGAAGGGAATTTTTTTTTTTTGTAAAAAAAAATTCTTTTCGATTGCATAAAAACTCTTTGTAGAAGTTAATGAAATTATTCATATTCACAGGTTTTGATTTCACGGTGAGTTAAGTTTTAGTTTTTTTCCCTTCTTTTCTTTAGAAAAGCCCAATCCAAAAGGGGTCAATATACCAGAAATTTCTTATTTTTAAAATTACAAAAAAATTTTTCAACCATAATCGAAGTGGATTTAAAAAAGAAATCCAAGTTATCCATGTTAAGCCTTTAGAATGGAGATTAGTATTGTCGTTTTGTTTTCACGATGAATTAGTTCTTGGATCCCCAAAATTTCTGTTTGTTCTCTGATTAATTCGAATGGGCCCTGCCCCATAAACCACTATTCTTTACACTTCAGTTGGCACCTTTTTACATGACTAGTTCGCCAAATCGATCAACCGTAAATTGCCATCAAGGAAGAATAGTGGTAGTGTGCTCATGAGAAATTAAATATCGAATTTTTGTGTAATCTATCAGTATCGATATCCAGGTTTAAAAAAATATATTTTTTTAATAATTTATTCTTGTTCTATAATTTTATAATTTTAATAAAAAAGAGAGATTATTTGTTAAAGTTAAAGGGGTATAAGCTTAAATTCTAGATGTCTTGAGTGAGCGTATTAAGCTACCATGGGCACGCCATACTTTTTTTATGAGTTTGACATCTGTCAACATTAAGTAGTGCACATTGTCAGCAATTTCGTACAACAACATACATTTTTCCTTTGGTAATCATATCTAGTTTTGTGCCAGAAAAAGAGCATATGCGGGAAGCTCTACTTTTCTACTTCAATTTGAAGAAATCGGCTGACGAATCGCATCGAATACTTATGGAGGCCTATGATGACAGTGCTTTATCGGAAACATTGTGCCGAGATTGGTTCCGTCGGTTTAAAGACGGCAATTTTGACTTTTGCGTGAAAATCGGCCTAGAAAGGTTGTTGACCATCAATTGCAGGTTCTTTTGGACGAAGACGATACCCAATCGTAAAAAATACTCGCGAAGTAATTGGGTGTTACTCAACTAGCTATTTTCATGCATCTGCGTGCCATGGGGAAGATTGAAAAGATCGGAAAATGGGTGCCGCATGAATTGAACGATAGGCAGATGGAGCGACGCCAAAACACATGCGAAATTTTGCTCGCCAGACAAAAAAGAAAGTCGTTCCTGCATGGGATTGTGACAGGCGATGAAAAGTGGATATATTTCGAGAATCCTAAACGCAAAAAATCATCGTGAGTTGATCCCGGCTAACCATTAACATCTTACCCAAGACCAAATCGCTTCGGACGGAAGACGATGCTGTGCGTTTGGTGGGATCAGGAGGGTATCGTCTACTATGAGATATTGAAGCCTGGTAAAACTGTTAATGCCCACAGCTACCACCAACAACTGAACAAATTGCACCGTGCTCTGCGTGAAAAAAGGACGGATTATCAACAAAGACATGACAAGCTGATTTTCCTCCACGACAACGCACCATCGCGTTGTGGTTTTACCAGGCTTCAATAACGTTAAAAATGGTCCAAAAATACTTAGATTCAGTTAACTGGGAAGTGCTACTCCACCCCGCTTATTCACCAGACCTGACCTCTCCCGACTACCACCTGTTTTCGTCGATGGGCCACGCGCTCGCTGAGCAGCACTTCGATTCTTACGAAGACGTCCGAAAATGACTTGATGAGTGGTTAGCCTCGAAAGAGAAGGAATTTTTTTGGCGTGCTATCAACAAATTCCCCGAGAGATGGGAAAAATATGTAGCTAGTGAGGGTAAGTACTTTGAATTAATTGGATTTTGCTTTCTATGAAAAAAACATGTCCTTTTTTGACAAAAAAACAGCGGATTTAAGCTTATACACCTGGTAAATTTATTTAAAATTTACAACCATAAAAAAAATGGAAAGTAAATTTGATATATTTAATTAATAAGAAAGTGATGGTGCCAACATGTCAAAAATGGTCCGAAATTACTTGGAGACACTCGACTAGGAGATGCTACCCTACCCCGCTTATTTACCAGACCTGGCCCCTTCCGACTACCACCTATTTTCGTCGATGGGCCACGCGCTTGCTGAGCAGCAATTCGATTCTTACGAAGACGTCTGAAAATGGCTTGATGAGTGGTTTGCCTCGAAAGATAAGGAATTTTTTTTGGCGAAAAATGTGTAGCTAGCGAGGGCAAGTACTTTGAATAAATTTATGTTTGCTTTCTATGAAAAAAAAACATGTGTTTTTTTTAATAAAAAAACAGCGGATTTAAGCTTATACACCTAGTAACTTTTATTTATTTTATTTATTCTAAAAACATTGCAAAATGCAGATTTTATAGCAAATACGCTGTAATGACACGATGTGCAGTTTAACCAGTCGTTTATACGACCAGAAGTCTACTAATGGAGCGGAGTTTTTTCACAAGAGAAAAAACTTTTTATAACGAGCAAAAAACAAATTATGTACAAATAACCGATAACTTTGTCATGGACAAAGAATTGAGTATCAATGATTGTGCGAAGGATTTTGGATTGAAGGTAGTGGTTTCGAGGGGCAGAAAGAAACCCAAACTTATTTACTGTAAGTCCAGATTGGTTTCAAAATTATGTTGTAGTTTAAAAGTTTACCCTCATTTAGTGTAAGTTCTTATTGATTGAACAGAAGCCTAATTTTTCGTCGTTAACGCCTGTTACCTAGAAGATTTTTTTTATCCCTTGTGAGGGTTATTATAAACCGTTTGTCTAGATTTAGTTTCAGGTAGTGAACTGGAGGGTTGCAAGTTAGCCTTTTATACAAGTTTAGTCTCACATTATTTTTGCAGAGAAAACTTCAGGTAACTTGAAAACTTTTCTGTTCATTTACTTTCACTGTCCAGTCTTGAAGATTTTTAATTTGGGATTGTAAATTACTAAAAGCTATTTGGAAATATAAATGGGAATTCTAGTTATTACAATCTCTTCTAGTTTTGGGATAAGTTTCAATATTAAAGGTTGTATATGAGTGGACCAAAAATACTACCTTGAGGAACACTACTTATCTTAATAGGGAATATTTTACAATTGTCAGTATTAACTGCTACTTGGAAATAATGATTGTTAAAAATACGATCTACCAATATGAAAATATGTCGAAGAAAAGAACCTTTTAAATTTTCATTGCAGTTATTAAAATATTCATATTCGTAGAGGGACCCACCTAATTTCAGTACTCTTTGTAATAGAAAAGTCGAAAGGCTATTTTGTAAAAGCTTTTTTCGCCTTTTTAAAGCATAAAAAAAATTTTATTTTATTTGTTTCTTCAAGAGGACATTTTTTTAAAAAAAAGATTTGTTTCTGAAAACTAGAATTTTTATTGAAAGATTTTTGAAATATTAGAGAAAAATTCAAAAAAAAAGTACAATACTTTTAAGGGGGCACTCCTATACTCACTGTAGGGGGCAAAATACGTTTTTTTTTACCTGTGTGTCAAATACTACATATAATATTTATACAAGAAGTGCAAGAGGACTAGCTAAACGACTCAGAAGACATGGTAGTTGCAAGCTTTTTTAAATACCTCCATTCACTGTAGATGTTGTGGTTGGGGGGGGGAGGTTATATAGTCACTATTGTCTTCGCACCGTAACATAACTTATCATGCCTGTTATGAGAATTTTATTTTAATTGAAAAACATCAGAAAATTAAATATTTCCCAAATGGTAAAAGGGTGTGGAAATGCAAACAGGTATAAAAATGTAAAAGTGAAAAAATGAAAAAAAATTTTAATTGCGATATTTTGGGGAAAAAAATAAAAATTTGAAAAAAAACCAACGACAAAACGAATATTTTTTGGAGAACGCTATGTGGTGTTATATGCCATAATGATTGTTCACGATTAAAATACCCTTGTGGATTTTTCTCGTACTACTTGTCATTTTCCAGATCCGTTCTGGCTTCATCGACCAGTGAAAGGTTATTATTTAACGTGATTTTGTTGCCAATGCTTTAGACCACGAGTCGCCTACGACTATAGGGATCGAGATACGCTCAATCAACGCACCACCATTACTGGCAGTTAACAGATAGAATCAGTTACAAGCTGACTCTCCACCTGCTGGTGGCGAGGACTATCTAAACCTCTACTGTCATAAGCAGTGACAGTGCCCGAGATAAGTGCAATGCATTGCTACATTTGCCAGTTACCTCACACCTGCGATCAGAAGACCGTACCCGCGATATGGGTATTAACCACAACCACCACGTTGCTGCCAAATGGCGCCTCACCTCGATCGGGCACAGTATATTCTACTGTGGGGCTCCCGATCCCCGTGGTACCCATTTTTGTTTTAAGAGTACTTTGGTTTGTACCAAAGCTAGACCAGCTCAGGTACGCGGGTTCGCCAAAACCCGAAGGTACAACCGGAATCGACCTTGGTCTTTCACCCGGTTGTAGCCACCCTGCGTGTCATTCACGCACTCATTCACGCACCATTCTCATTCTTCTCTCAAAAAGTGCCACGGCAAATCTGTTCAGACATTCATACCTTACTCTCACGCTCAATACACCACTCACATCCACACCTTCACCATTCACTACGATCCCACAAGCACCTAAGTCACGCAAATCCCCATACAGGCTACACTCCACGAGAAGGTGCTTAGCACTCTCCTCCGCCGCCCCGCAAGGGCATCTAGCCTCCGTGGCCAGTCCACGCCTGTATAGGAACCCATTCATACTGCCGTGCCCCGTGAGCAAATACCCAAGGGACAGACCAAACTCAAAACCATACGCAGATGCAAAGCACACATCCGAAATGAACATGTGCGTCCATCTGCCATTCACACTCTCATCCCATCGTTGCTGCCACATTTCATACATTTTGTTCAGGACCAGTACACGCTGATGGCGCGAACCAAGATCCTGAACATCATCATTCACAACCGCACAACCTTCAAGCGGGATGCCCCGCCGTAGACGGTAGTGGATGCTTCCACGAAGCACCTCCAGGTCCCATGGAATTTCTCCCATGAGAACCTGCATCGCCTCAGTTGAAACGGTTCTACACACATTTAAACACGCTTTCAGAACCAAACGCTGGACCGAATTGTTGCCCACCCTCGCGTACTGGTGGCGCATAGTATCAGCCCACACACACGATGCATACATAGCACACGGAACAAACACACTCTTATACAGGACCCTCACCGCTCTGGCTTGAAGCCCCCATTCCTTGCGGAGCATCCGCACCAGCATACCAACCAAACCGGCTACGCGCCCCCTTAGACGTTGCAAGTGAGGCCGAAAGCTCAGCCTCTCTCCAACCTTCAGTCCAAGGTACTTCACTTCCCACGCTTATCGGACCCCAACCGTCTCCAACCGAATATTGGGCGGCCTACTGGCCGCCAAGAATCCCTTCAGGAGCATACATTCTGTTTTCCTTTCGGGAACTTTCACACCTGGCTTCATCGACCAATAAGATCATGTCAACAAGACCCTAAATATTGATCACAGCCTGAATTATGTTGAAATTGACTTACTCTATCACCCGATTAGGGCTGCCATAACAG
This sequence comes from Atherix ibis, assembly GCA_958298945.1. Lineage (NCBI taxonomy): Eukaryota > Metazoa > Arthropoda > Insecta > Diptera > Athericidae > Atherix > Atherix ibis. The sequence goes on from OY282607.1 coordinate 22,337,099, forward strand.
TTAATAATAAAATATTTGAAACAAATTAAAATCATATCAAAAAAAATATTTTAATAAAATTACTATTATTTCCTAAGATTTTTTGCTTAAAAAAAATAAATGTTTTTTTTTAAAAAAAAGCCATTTAAAAAAATAGTATTTTTTTTATCTTTTGCGAAAAGGAAAAATTTTCCAAAGAGAAAGGAAATTTTAAATAATAGCTTTTAAAAATATTTACTCAGAATTTCTCCAGATTTTCTTTCATAAAAGATTTTTCATTTGATTTTTTTTTTATTTCGATAATGTTCAGTCATTTTAATTATGGTCCTTGAAATATTTCTGTTTAATTAAAAAAAAAAAATTACTTTGCATTCTCAACTAAATACCCTTTTTCTTTTCTTATGTGTTAACATATGAAAATGCATCTAGAAAAACTAATATTTCTTAAAAGCAAAATTAAATAACAATTACCAACGGAAGTATACTCGTACAAAGTAAAAAGCTACTAATTTCTTAAAATTTACAAATTATTTTAGTAAGTAAAAAAAAATATGATTTTTGTCCATTTTTCATTTGAAAATTATTTTCCACTCTCTTCTTTTGGAAATAAATAAGAAGCAATTTTTATCAATGACTTTACATCAAGATCATCATCATCTTTCATCAGTTGTTATGCTTTACCAAAAATGTAAAGCCTCGAAAATAAAAAAAAAACTAATTTTTAATTACAAATTTTGTTAGATAAATGAAATACCAAAAAGAAAAAAGGCCAAGGTCCATCATACTAAGTAAAACTCATCCATACTCTCTAGTATAAGTTATAATTAATCATTAGAAAAACATGTGCTGAAATTGGAAAATTCAAACTGAGTATATCCATTAGAAATTTTTATAGCCAAATATATAAAAAAAAATTTTCGTTTTTAAAGAATTCCAAACTGAAATCATCTTAATTATTTGCGTAATTTACTACTGGAATAATTTAATTTTTTCCTCTAAACTAACAAATTTGAAAAAAAAAATTATAAATTCCAAATAAATTTTTGTATAATTAATTCTTTCTGTTGCACATCTTTTTAAATTTACAACAAATAACAACAATAATATTATGGTAAGTGATAATGATTTATTCTGAAGTGATACTATTTAATTATAAAAAAAAAATTCGTAATTTACTTTTCTAAATATTAAATTGTATTTAAAAATAATTTCCTTCTAATACTAACATAATATTAATGCCAGCGGAAGAAGAGTGTTTATACAATATTTTTGTACTAGTATTAATTTTTTTTTCCTAAGATTAATGTACTGAAAATTATGAATGACTGTATATGGTTTTTTATGTTTGTCGTTAAAAGAAGAGGAAAAAAAATTATTTCTTAGCAGCATTTCTTCATGTACAAGAAAATATAAGGTTACCTTCAAAATATTGTTTTTCAAGAAGGCCAAAGGGTATGCAATTTCCTTCTCAGTTTTTTGTTTTGTTTTTTTTTCTTGTTTTATAGCGATAGTACTTGCATTAGAAATAGTTTATGTTGATGAATTTGGATTTTTAATGGAAATTGCATTATGATTGAACTTTTTTAAATGAATTGGAAATTTTTCTACAAGGTGTGCCAGAAAAGTAATGCGATTGATTTGTTTTGCAACAAAATTTATTTTGGGTGGCAATTTATCGGCGGAGGCATTGTTTCACTAATCATAGCTTCAATTATAATTGCCTTCAGCTCTTTAGATATACTCCTTTAGAGGTTGTCCTTTCAAGTGTTTTCTTGATCGGAGTGCTGAAAAATTATAGAAACTCATTTTTATCACAAAAATTCCTTGTAGAAGATAATCCTACGACAATTTGCGTTTTTATGGTAAAATAACAAATATGGTAGTCGGCAATATACGGTTTAATGCGAAGAATCTTTTTTGCTGAGCCTTTCAACTGCAAGGGTCGGTCTGATCCCATTAAAGCCCTTCATCGTTCCATATTTATACTTTTTTTTATGTTTAAGACCTCCATTAATGTGGTTCTTCTGACTGTTTTTTTCCTTGCAAAACTTGAAGTCCTCATGGTGGAGTATCCAAGCATATGCATTTTTCTGAGCTTTTTAATTCACTTCCCATCAGTTTTAATTTTAACTGTTGATCTGACCCTAATTACAGCCTTCACTCTATAAATCACTACTTTTCTAGCAGCTATACGATACCAGAAGATGTTGCAACTAGTGCTGCAGCACTAGAAAGGACTAACGTACAAGCTTTCTAAAGGCAAAAAAATGCAGTGTTGCCAATTTGATGAGAGCCTCTTTTATCATATCTCTATCAATGATGTTACAGCTTATAATATTAATAATAAAAAAAAATTATTATAAAGAAATTAATTTGTTGAGGGGTTTAGTTAAAAATTAATCTAAGTAAAAGAAAAACTTAAAAAAAATGAATTTCCATTTTTACTGTTTAGCAAAAAAATTAAATTTAAAAAAAAATCGGGTCCATAATCTTTTTTTCATGACTGTAGTTGATAGTAGCATATTCCCAAATCTAAAAAATGATTTATTTTACCATATAAGGAAATAGTAGAATTTATTATCAGAGTCTACACTGTTGCCAGATCACGTGTATATTCAGTTACTTTTGATTTTTAAGCTTTGATATTTAAAAAGAATTCTTCATAAAAGTGGATATATTTTATTGAGGAAATTTTTGATTATATTAAAAATATTATTTACAAATATTTTTCTGATAAAATTTAAAAAAAAAAACAAATATCAAATTAAATATTATAAAACAAAAATAAATTAAAATTTCGAATATTTCTCTTAGGTAAAAACTATAATTTTTTTATAAAAAAAAAATCAGGATAATTACTAAATTATTTGTGTAAGTTTTTATTATTAAATATGCCATTGTCAATTTTTCTTAAATTATTTTCGAATTGTAATTTTTATATTGTTGATTGTTTTTAGAGAAAAAATTGTATTCAAAAATATTTTACTATAACTATATGATAAAAAAAACATCTACGTTATATTTAAAAAAATTTCCTGTTTAAATTTACAAAATGCAGAAAAAGAAAAATCTGTGGAATTAAAACAATATAACGGGGGATTTTTTAAGTTTTTGAAATTAACTTTTTATTTCAGTTAATAAACCAATTTTTGACACTTACATTTTAAAGATGATTTTATATAAATTATCGCCACGACTACATTTTTAATGCTCCATGCCAGAAGTCCAATTTTAAACCACTTTAATCGCTAATAACACGTGTAATATTGTCTTCTAAGGCTGATTTATCAGCATAGATGAGTGACTTAACGTAGCTTTTAAAAAATTAGACCAGAGGCGTCAAATCGCACGATCTTACCGGCAAACTTACCGGTGCGAAACGTCAGATAAATTGCTCAACGAACTCGCCTCTCAATATGTTCACTGTTTCACATGCTATGTGGCATGTAGAGCCGTTTTGTTGAAACCACATGTCGAGTAAGTTTGAAATCATTGAGTCATAGCGGGCACCATTGACGGTAGCGTTGCGGCCAGCATCATCTTTAAACGAATACGGACCGATGATTCCATTGGCCCATCAACTGAACCAAACAGTGCATTTTTCTAGGTGCATTGACAGTTCTTGTTTACCTGTGGTTGATCATCAGACCAAATCCGACAATTTTGCTTATTCACAAACCCAATCAACCAGAAATGAGCTTCATCGCTGAACGCAATTTTTTTTTTCGACGCTTTGGCAGGTTGTTCGGCCAAAAAAAATTCGACCAAAAATTCGACGCTTTGACAGGTTGTTCGGCTTTAGTCCGTGCACAAGCTGTATTTTAATATAATCCCAATTGATGTGATCAGCGACGGATAGACAAATCGCAGTCTTCATCAATACTGCATGCGATGGCAGCAATATTTTCCTCTGTAGGCACTTTAAGCACACGGGTTTTGGTTTGATGTCCAATAGCGTCAAATTGCTGAGGAATTTTCTCCCTATGGCTTGAATTGATCGCTTAGTAGATCGATTATGACGAGCATAAAGTAGTCAACATAAAATTGAATAACTTGTAAGCGCTATTCTAGTATAGAGTTTTCCAATAAGAATGATATAATTTCTAAGTGACGTTTCGGCCATTTGTAATATGTCATGATCTGTCTTTTTTTTTTATTATATTAAATAATGTTTACAATTTTATCGTGGAAAGATATACGCAAGAATAACATTTACAAAATATTCAATTTGCTGATTATGTCTTGGAACAACTTGAAAACGATAACGATTTTTTTAAGAAAATCATTTTCTCCGATGAGGCTCACTTTCATCTCAGTGGTGAGGTAAATAAACAAAACTGTCGATTCTGGTGCGAAGAAAATCTACAAATTATTCATGAACACCCATTACATTCACCTAAATTGACAGTTTGGTGTGGTTTTTGGTCTGGTGGAATCATCGGTCCGTACTTCTTTCGAAATGAAGCTGGTAACACCGTTACTGTCAATGGACAGCGGTATAGATCGATGATAACCAACTTTTTATGGCGATGATAACCAACTTTTTTATGAAATTTACCATCGTGCGTACATTCTTTTAGTAGCCTACTGTCAAAGTTTCAGTCGATTCCCTTCATTTGTTTTATTTTGAGAGCCTTTAAAAGCGAGCGTGTCGGTCGGTTGCACAAAAATGGAAAAAGAACAATATCGTTCGGTGATTAGATTCTTGTTTTTGGAAGGGAAAACGCGCAGCGAAATCAAAGATCGCTTGGATGCTGTGTATGGTGACTCTTCTCCTTCGATGGCGACCGTCAAGAATTGGTTCAACGAGTTTGTTCGTGGCCGCACGTCGGTTTTTGATGAGCTTCGCCCAGGTGCCCCGAAAACGGCTGCTACGGAGGAAAACGTTAAAAAAGTCCACGATCTCGTGTTGGCAGACCGTCGATTGAAGGTTTACGAGATAGCTGAGACTGTGGGCATCGCAATAGGAACGGTGCATCATATTCTACACGAAGAACTGGGCATGAGAAAGCTGTCGGCACGGCGCGATGGGTGCCGCGTTTGCTCACACCGGAAAACAAGCGCAACCGTGAGACCACATCGGCGACGTGTTTGGCGCTGTTTCAGCGCAATCCAGCAGAGTTCTTGCGTCGTTTCGTGACCGTCGACGAAACATGGATTCACTGGTACACACCAGAGACCAAGGAACAGTCGAAACAGTGGACTTCACCCGGCGAACGTGCTCCGAAGAAGGCGAAGACTGTTCGATCGGCCGGAAAGGTGATGGCCACCATTTTCTGGGATTTACAAAGTGTGATCCACATCGATTACCTCGAGAAGGGTAAAACAATCACGGGGCGCTCCTATGCTGACTTATTGGGCCGATTTGACGTCGAATTGAAGAAAAAGCGGCCCCGCTTTGCGAAGAAAAAAGTGCTGCTCCACCACGACAACGCGCCGGCTCACACCTCCGCCGTCGCCATGGCCAAATTGGTTGAATTGCGCTACGAATTGCTGCCCCATCCACCGTACTCTCCAGATTTGGCCCCCTGTGGCTACTTTTTGTTTCCAAACCTGAAAAAATCGCTCGCCGGGAATAGATTTGGGTCGAATGAAGAGGTCGTCGTCGCCACGGAGGCCTATTTTGCTTCCCTCGAGAAAATGTATTTTTTGGACGGGTTTTAAAAGTTAGAGCATTGCTGCGCCAAGTGTATCGAGGTTGAAGGAGATTATGTGGAAAAATAAATTGCCACCTTTCCAAAATTTTCGGTTTTCTTTTGTAGGCTAAGTACTTGTTGAATGACCCTCGTATAGGCGAAAGTATTTTACCATAAATACAATTACAAACAAAAATCTTAAGAATTATTTAACTTTTATAATATTAAAAATAGTTTTTTTTTGCATATTAATAAAACATTTGAAAAAATCTGAAATACTTTAGTGTCTTTGTTATTTAAATTACAAATTGTCAATTAAATAAAATTATTCATGAACGTAAACATCCCAACCTTGATAAATGTCATGTGTGAGCATTGATAAAAATTCCAATCAAGTTCAAATCAAATCATTGCTCCAAATTTATTTTCTTTCTAATATAAATAATTTAAAAAAAAAAAAACTGTTAAAGATTTTTGAAGTTTTCCTTGAATATAATTTAATTTAAATTATCAACTAAGAATAAGAGCTAATAGGAATATTTCTTTATTGTTAATAATTATTATTTATAATTACAAGTAATATTATACTATGATAATGTGATGGAATTATTCAAAATTACACCATTATTGTTGGTGGTGGGATGGACTATTAATTTTCATATTTCAAGATCTGTTCATGCAACTCGAAAAAATGTTACTTAAATTATGGCAGTAAATTAACAAATACCATAATTTATTCGTACAATAATTAATAAAGTTTTCGAAAATTCCAGATCATATAATATATGAGCATATTTAAGAAATGAATTAATTTTCTTTGCTGTTTCCACTAAGAAATATCACAATCTTGCTGTAAAGGAATTCAATGCATTTGCGGAATTAAAAGTAATTGAATTTCGTTAGATAAAAGGTGAATTTTTTTTAAGTCTCTTTTAACGATGATATTAAAAATATTGGATAATTCTTTTTTTTTTTTAAATAAGAGCTATATTATTGGTTTGTTAATGAACTTGAATTAAAGGTAAAAATACAAACATTTTCTTTTCGAGAGTAGCCATTAAGAACAGTGAAATGTTCATTTTCGAAAATATTCGTTGTTATTTTGACAATAAGTACCTATACTTACTTGTTGGCTTTTTATTCACATTTCAAAGATGAAAGAAAAATTTTGATGTGCTTTTTCCCTCCATTATTATAAAATGATCACATCTGAACATGATTTTACTGTAGAAAGTGTGCTTGAGAATGGAAACTTTTTTCCAAAAATATTGTAGATTTTTGCGTAGGCTACAAGGTAGTTATCTGGGACATTGCAATTTGGTGATAGTGGTTTTTTTTTGCATTCAAGTTTTTATTTCATATATAAAAGTTTACTTTAAAATTAATCGGAAGTACTAGAAAATAATCGGTTTTCTATATGGAAGATATTTTGGTATACAAAAACAATTTGTTGAATTTCTTTTTAATTTTTTTTTTTTACTGTACATCCCGTCAATTTCAGTTGGAATTTAATTTTTTATAATCATATTATCATTATTATTATTATTATGATTTTTTTTCTTTTCAAAAGGTATTAAAACTTTGAAAATAATAGTAATACTCGTAATTATTATTATTTGTGAGTTTTGTGAAAGTTTTTATAAAAATTATTTATTATAAGTTAATTGGCCAAAAAATATGACAGAATATTTTGAGAATATAATTTTTATCTTTATGCAAATATTTTTAAAATTGCTTAAAATTTATTTGATAACTTAAAAATTCTTCATGAGGACTTAAAGATAGATTATTTGGAGTACTTGGCTAGCATTCACTCACCTTTACTCTTCTTTAGTAACACAGAAAATTCTTTCCGTCTTTATTAAAAAAAAAAACACAGAATAGATCTGATTTTTCAGTAAACAATTTTGTTAATAATAAAAAAATAATTCGTTTCAAATGTGCATGTAAATTCTTGGTATTTGCCGACAGATTTAACAAAATTTTTTCTTTTATATTTACCATTTTTTCTTTCCAAAAATTTTAAGATACATTTAAATATCTGAAAATAAAAGATATGATATTTATTTAAAAAAAAAAAAAAATTTCACTTTAGTGTAGTACACTTTATGAATATAAATTATTTAAGAAGTTTTGGGTTTGTTTTTTTTGAAGAAAAAAGAGATTTTTCTTCCAGTTTAACTATTGTATCTAATCTTGTTTAAATAACAGACATGCCCGTAAGTTTTAGTATTTTAATAATATAATAAAACTATAAGTAACTTGTCTAAACTTTCATTTTTTTAGAGAAAACATATAAAATTCGTTTCAGAAAATTATAAGTACTAGTAAAAATTATAAAAATATGAAATACTTTAATTTAAAAGAATTATTATGGAAAAATTTGAAACAAATTTTGGGTTTTTTTTTTCAAGATACACTTTTAGCATAGAAAAAGGTTTAAAAATTAATTAATTCTATTTTTGTGACATCTTAATTTTTAATCTAAAAAAGGAAATTTGAGTAAGGATAAAAATTTTTTTCGATTTCATAATAAATTTTTCGCAGAGTGTACATGACACATGATGGCAAATTGGCGAAATATTTTTTTTTTTAGTATTTATAAATGTGAACAAATCGATTTAAACACTATTTCTAACTAGTATTTAAAAAAAACAAATATTATTTATTAAGTTTAGAAAAGATTAAATATTCTATATATTTAATATAGAATTTAAATATTAAGTTTAGAAAATTTTTTGTCCTTTCAAAAAAGAAAATTTCGACCAAAAGTTTTAAATTTATTTTATGTGATTTTTCTCTTATATGAAATATAGAAAATATTTTCCATATTTGATGAAAGGTATTTGCCAACTTGACCTCCCCCTCCTCCCTTCTTTTTTTATTAAAATTATAACTTATTCAATTTTCTATTTAAATAATCAAAATTGTGAATAGAAATTCATCTCAGATATTCATAAAAATTTACTTAGTTTATAAATATTTTCACTTTTGTTCTTGGAAAAATTTCCCTTAATAGAATATTATTTTACAGATATTTAAACCTTATAGAAAAGTTTGCCATTTATTTGCATAATATTGACTTTGATCTTATTTAAATGAACTTTGAAAAGTTGCCAATTTTTTCTATAAAAAAAAATTAACAATTTTTCTACTCAAAAAATGGAAAAGCATTTTAAAGTGTATACGTTTACTTTAAAAATTGTAAATTTTGCTCAAATCAATTATGTTTTTATTAACAAATCGGAATTAAAAAAAAAAAAAAATTATTATGATGGTGATGGGTGTTTTTATTTAATTTTTATAATTGAAACTTTTTTAAATTAGATTTTCTGACATAAAATAAAATAAAAAGTTGAAAAAAATTTGGCAAAAAATGTTATGTTTTGAGACGGATTAATTAAGGATTATGGCTAAAAGTTTATGCTTTCTTAGCAAAAACTTTGTTAGTAGTCTTTGCGGTGTACACATAATTTTATGCTTAATAAATATAATTTTTCAAAGGCATATTTATACAAATGCAAGAAGTTTTTTAAGCCCAAAAATTAAAAAACTTCCCAAAATTGATAAATTTTCAGAAAGTGTAAAAAAATTTTAACAGTTCACGATTGCAGTGATCATATAAGGTCAAACCTATCTGTAAGAAAACGTCTCAGCTTTTATTAGAAAATTTAAAAAAAAAATAATCATCGACTTGTGAAAATGTTCAGGATGAGTTTATAAAGCATGTGGTGCAAATTTGGTGAAATCAATACACCCGACTTTCCAGAGTGTATTACTACGAGGATGCATGCAAATCTACAAAAATATGGACATTATGCGAGTATGTTTAAACCACAAAAAGGATGATAAGTTAGAATGCTCCAGCTAATAGTAGAGCCAATTTAATGAGCCTAGTTATAGTAGATCCCCAAAACCAAATTAGTGTGGAACTTAAATGAAGAGTGCTAAAACTAGCATACTTGATAGGAGAAAATATATTTTGGTAGTCATTAATTCAACAGGTGCTTAGAGTTCAAATTTATAAGACCTCAATACTGTGGACTGTTCAAATGAATAAAAAAGGCGCCCGTGACAGAATCCCCTTTGGTAACATATTATGTAAATGTACAAAACTATAGACACCCATTGCAACAAGTAGGACATCAATAAACTCGTCCTTAAAAATTCATTAGTAGGGAAATTTTGCAATCCCCTTTCTAATAGGACCAAAGCACATAAAGGCATACGAGGTCTGTTTAAAAAGTATCGCGAATTTTTAATTTCCGCAGGTTACGTATATTCGATTTTTGATTTTTTGTGGCATTATGTTGGCACTCATATCTCTCACTTATGCCAACAAGTTCGGCCATTTTGAATGTTCAGTTAATTTTTGACAGCTGCTTTGCTTGCACGTGTTTTGGTTCGTGTTCGATTTTTGTCCATTCCAAAAAATGGATCAAAGAATCTGTATCAAATTTTGTGTGAAAAACAAAATTTATTGCGCGGACGCATTCCGAATGTTGACTGTGTCATATGGTGAAGCTACCTTGGACCGAAGCAACGTTTATCGGTGGTAAAAAATGTTCTTAGAGGGCCAGAACAAAGCGCGCTAAGTTCGTTTAAATGTGAAGGTTTTACTTACAGTTTTCTTCGATTGCAGGGCGTGGTGCATCATGTGTTCTTGCCACGGGGTAGAACGGTCAATAAGGAATATTACCTGCAAGTTATGCGCAAGTTGCGCTTAGCAATCCGCCAGAAACGTCCGAATTTGTGAAAGAAAAAAAATTGGCTTTTGTCATTTTTGGCCAAAAAATACACTAATAATGCCGCAGCCACCGTATTCCCCAGATCTGGCCCCTTGTGACTTTTTCTTATTCCAGAAATTGAAGACCCCCATAAAAGAACGACGCTATGCTACGATTGAGGAGATAAAGACGGCATCGAAGGAGGAGCTGAACAAGATCAGAAAAAATGATTTTTTGAAGTGCTTCGAGGATTGGAAAAAACGTTGGCACAAGTGTATAATATCTGGTGGGGATTACAAATATCTGGTGGGGATTACTTTGAAGAGGCCAAAATATTGTAGATATTCATGAAAAAATAAATAATTTTTGAAAAAACACAAAATTCGCGATACTTTTTGAACAGACCTCGTATATTAAGTATTAAAGATACTTTTTGGAGCGGCTCATATTGAAGCTACCCAAAAGATGGCAATCAGTTGTGGAACAGAAAAACCGAAAGATTATGGAGCAAGTGAAAATGTAAATATATATTGATAAAAATCCAATGTGTGTTTACAAGGACGAAAGTAAAGAATTGCTTTCAAACAAGAGGATTATTATAATTACAAATAACGAGAGTAAAACTTTTTATAACGAGACATAGTCACATAACAAACATGGCAGTTTTGTACGAAACTTCAAAAGAAGTGTAGGTAATTTTACGTAATATTTCTAATTGAAAAATTGGATTTAACAAGAATTGATAGAATTTGTAAAGTTTAAAAATTTTTCAGTTCGTAAGTCCAAAGCGGTTACAATAATGCGTTGTATAAAAACAAGTCGAAGCAGTTGGTGGTGTCATCTATTCAGTTCTAGTCTTTTAAGTCTTTTATGTAATTTTTATGTCAAGCATTTATTTAAGTATAGTTCTAGGAAATGAACTTAATGGCACAATCATAAGCCATTAAAATATGCATATGAAAAAACAATGATTCACGACAAAGACCAAACGTTAATTTACTATTATTTCCTATTTGGCTAAGCAGTTCTGGAGGGTTCGGATTTGGCTTTGAAGAGTTTTGAAAGCCTGCTGGAGGAATATTCTAGATAGAAATCCAATGGTATCATCTGCCTATGTAGCGAATACAATGTCAAGACCGACAGATATAGTCAAAAAATTGGCTGATTTTTTTCCTGCTTGTTATTAAACTAATATTGCCATTTTATTACAAAAAGACTTTAACTCGAACAATGTCTATAAATTATTCAATTTTATTATCAAAATTTGTGCTCTGTGAAAAAATGTGTTTCGGGCACTTTGAGCATTTTATGTTCGTTGTAATTGACCTACTGAGCAAGCAATTCAAGCCATATGGAGAAAATTTTATAGGTTGGGGGTTTGAGCCATCAAACCCCCAACCCGTGTGCATAGAGTGCGTATAAAGGAAAATATTACCGCCATTGCGTCCGGCTGCTCACAGCAATTGCGATTGTGTTACTCGATTATGTGGAAGATTTTATCCAAGGATCTTGTTCCGAAAGCATATAAAAATGCAGCTTGTGCAAGAAGTGACATCTGCTCGACATGTGGTCTCAACAAGATGGCACTACATGCAACATAGCACGTGTAATAATGGACATATTGAGAAATGAATTCGTTGAGAAATTTATCAACACATTAGCCCAGATCGTGCGATTTGACGCCATTTTTACGGGGATATGTAAAGTTGCTCATATATACCGATTAATTAGCATCAGTTGCAGTCTTGAAAGAAAATATTACACGTGTTATTAGCATGATAGTAGCCGAGATGTTCAAAAAAGTGGTTCAAAATTAGAACTCTGGCATGTATTACTTAAAACGTAGTCGTGACCAACCATCAATGGCGCCCGCTTTCGCTCGATGATTTTGAACTGTTTTTGCTCAAACTGCTAGAACAACATCTAGTCAATATATGGTTTCAAAAAAATGGCGCTACATGCCACATAGCACGAGAAGCAATGGACATATTAAGAGATGGGTTCGTTGAGCAATTTATTTCATATTCCGGACCGGTGAATGTGCCGCTTAGATCATGCGATTTCACGCCTCCAGACTGATTTTTATGAGGCTATATAAAGTCGATCTTCTATGCTAATAAGCTAGCATCGCTTGCAGCCTTGAAAGATAATATTATATGTGTTATTAACGGGATACATACCGATATGCTCGAACAAGTGGGTTCAAAATTAGACCTCTGGCATGGATCACTTTTAACGTAATCTTGCGTAAAATTTACAAGTCATAATCATAAAAGAGTAAATAGCAAGCTTTGATTTATTCAGTAAAATAAAAAATTTATACACTTTGCAATTATTCTATATTTCTTGGAAATTTAAAAACAAAAGCACTTAAAAAATCACCCATTATAATCAATGCAATCATGTTCTAAAAATAACATCCTTCATATGGCCGACTCTGCTCGGTTTACAAAACCAAATACAATGGCTCTCAATTTTGACCATCTTATGCAATAAATCCTGCTTTATTTTACGTTTTTGGTATTTAATATTCAATTTTAATACATAAATGATTGCTGGTTTATTGACAAAAGCCAATGACTTCAAATAACCCCACCGGAAGAAGTCACATGTGTTAAAACATAACTTTTTGGAGGCTATTGTAATCGATAAAGGTTTTTGGCAATAAATCGATAGTGGCATGGGCTATGTGGCATGTATCACCGTTTTGTTGAAACCATACCACACGTTCGTTAAATCAATATACTTCAATTTAGGTACAATTGACAGTTATAGCAACTGCTTCCTCATTTTGAAAAAAAAATAACAAGGACTCTTGATACCACCATGCCATAAACCACACCAAACGGTCTCTTTTTTGAAATTTAATATTTTCTTGTGAATAATTTATGGATTGGCTTCGACCCAGTAACGACAATTTCGATAATTCACCGATCCAGAGAGATGAAAATGCGCCTCATCTGAGAAGATGATTCTCTTGGAAACATTTTCCTTTTTTTAAAAAAATAATAACGATTATATTAATAAAAAAAAAAATAGGTAATTTTCCCTTTATTATAGAGAATGGGATCAAGTATACTTCCTTGAGAGATACCAGCAAATATCGGATTAATATTTGAAATAAATTTTTAACCAATAATTTCAAGCGGATCCTCCTTCAAGCCGGGTCAGAAGATTAAATCGATGAGAGTGCTGGTTATTTCTGATGAGAGCATATTTTTTATGGAAGAAAATTTATTGTCCAGTTGTGCTTAGAGTTAATTTTAATTATTTCTAGACGATTGGAATATATTTTATGTAAAGGATTCAGTTTTATAATATAACAATAAACACCATCGCACTTTTTGGGTGATTTTTTGACTGTGCTTTAAAGATTTTAAAGTTAAGATAAAAGAAACGAAACTTTACTTTTTCTATCAATCCAATCGTTACTCTATAACCTTTATCATTTTTATAGAGGAAAATATAACTAAAAAAACAATTTATTTTAAAGTTGAATAATTTTAGTGAAGAAAAAAAAAATAATGGTAATAATCAAAATTGCATATAAATTTTTTTTTATGCTGTTTTAAAGAGTACCGAATACCTTGGAGCTATTGTTCAAACCGCTTGGGTAATGTTATCTGAAAGTGCACCGACAGTATACCGAGTACGGATTTGGACAACTTAATTCTCAAATCATGGATGACTTAAACTCAAATCACAGCTTAATCGATTGATGGACAACCATTACCGTTTAATGATAGAAATACCACTGCAATTTAACAGAATTGAATAATAGCCGCCTTTCCATTTCGCTAGCCGATTGGACTGGATTTTGGTTTTAGATATTGTTGGAGAGGAATTTAAGGAGAGGAATCGGACGCAGATTCTATTCGTGATGATAGTGTATAATTTGGATTATTTACCCAATATCTTATGCTACTTATCGATAGTATTTAATAGAGAAGATTATATTGGTCGATATTAATGCCTCGATACTGAAGTGCATGGAACTGATCTGAAAATGTGTACAACGTACAAACATGAACTACTGGTCAATAAATGGACAGTTTGATGAATAGCTGTAGGCTTTTGGTTGGCTAATGACTACATCGATTGAACTCATTTTTGAGCAATTGATGATGGTATAAAACTTTGAATCTAAAATACGAAAAAAAACAACAACTAAAAGAGAGAATAAATAAACATAAAAAATGAATTTTCATGTTTATTTGTTTACGGTTAGGAAATATTATAGAAAAAAATATAGCGCCATACAGAAATACCGCATAACATTGCACAGAGATGATAATGGACAAATGTACGATTATTAACAATATATATTTTTTTTCTTTCTTAACAACTTATATATGTAGCTCAAGAGCTTTGGTGGTTTTTTTTTCTTCTTCTTATTTTGTGAGAGATGAATTCATAAAATCAACGGAGCATTTTCGAACATTCTAAAGCGACTTAGATGGTAATCATGGTGAAATGTTCGAGAGAAAAAATACGAATTATGAACATAATATTTCCGGAAATCTTCATCTTTATTCCAGTTCAGTTTGAATCTGTATCGGTATTAAAATTTGGATGACTTCAATTGCAATCTTGTTGCTTACTTGAAAATATGTACATTTTCGGTTTCGACCAAATCAAACTCTATACACGGAATCGATTGATGTTCAGATCAAAAGTGTTAATTAGAGGAGCTAACAATCTAAGGAGGTCAACAAAAATGTTACCGTTTTATTCTGAACAACAATACAAGGCGATAATAAGATTTCTTACGGCCGAACAGCTAGTAGTCAATTAAGCTTCAAACATTTACGACTATAAGTATTCGACGACTACCAATAGGATTAAGCCAATCAATATGAATTCGGGTAGAAGACCTCGGCAGGCATTCACAAAAACGATACTCTTCTATCTTATATACTACTTGTACTATTAGAATTGGTATTTTTTTTTTTTTTTTTTTGGTTGTTGCTCTTCTTATTATTGTCAGCAATGTTGTCTATTTTTGCGATACTTATCCGTTGATAAATCAATCGTCCATTAAATTAGGTCAAAAATTTCATTCTTGACTGAGCGTAGAACAGAAGAAGAGATCTTTCAAACAATTTTTATCTACAATATATAGTATTTTTCATCAGATCGATTCATTTTTCTATAAGGAATTGAAGAAAGTATATACACATATATTCATGTCGGTTGGATTTCATTCGTCATCGTTGATCTATTTCTCATGTTTATACTCTCATCTATAAATAATAACAATTCGCCATCGTTTCAAACAACCCCCTCTTCCCACCCACCCCACTATCCTATCACATAAAAAAAATTATAGAGAGAAATAGAAGAAAAAAATGAAAATATTCTGAATAAAATAGAATGAAGAAAAATTTAATCTATAAATTTCAGTATAAAAATCTTTATTCTTTTCATAAGAAATCTCCATAAAAATGTATAGTATTGAAGAGCTGATATCGAATAGTTGATGATGCGTATCTAAACTGGTAAATTGGAATAAGATAAAAGCCTTACTGGGGATTAGTTTTGTGGGAATAAACAATTTAGTTCTCACCTCATAATCCAAAAGATATCAAAAATATACTTTAAGGCAGTGATCGTTTTTAGCTACTGCTACCCCCCAAAAATACTAGTTTTCTCATCGAAATTGTTTGTATTACAATTTATTTAACTGTGTCATAAAATAACTATTTTTCTTATATTTTTTTTTTTCGTCGAGGTAAATTTTGTGATATTTCTTTTAAAGGATAATTGAAATTATTCATATTTTTTCAAATCTATTTAATAATAAATAGTATGGGTTTTATAAGATAAATGCTTTTTTTTAAAAAAAGTTTTTTTTTTTATATTTATAGTAAAAATTTGTTTTAGTATTTTTCTTGCGGAAAGTTTTATATAGTAACTGAACCATTTTCTTAAAAAATAATAGAAAATTCTAAGAAGCATTCAGAAAATTAAATTGTTCAGTCATCAGCAATTGCTCATATTTGAGAAAATTTTTGTGTAAAATCTCAGAAATATTTTTCAACTATTTTGTAAAAAATAATAGAAAATTATTGAAAATTCTAAGAAGCAGTCAGAAAATTAAATTGTTCAGTCATCAGCAACTGCTTATATTCAAGCAAATTTTTGTGTAAATTCCCAGAAAAATTTTCTACCATTTTGTAAAAAATAATAAAAAATTCTAAGAAGCAGTCAGAAAAGTAAATTGTTCAGTCATCAGCAACTGCTTATATTCAAGCAAATTTTTGTGTAAATTCCCAGAAAAATTTTCTACCATTTTGTAAAAAATAATAAAAAATTCTAAGAAGCAGTCAGCAAATTAAATTGTTCAGTCATCAGCAACTGCTAATATTGGAGCAAATTTTTATTTAAAATTTCAGTAAAAATTTTCTACCATTTTGTAAAAAATAATAGAAATTTATTGAAAATTCTAAGAACCAATCAGCAAATTAAATTGTTGAGTTATCAGCAACTGCTTATAGTCGCGCAAATTTTTGTGTAAATTCCCAGGAATTTTTTTTTAATATTTTATGATCATTTTGACTTAAAATTTTACAAAATATTCGGCTAGAGAGCAAAATAAATTTATCATTTATTAAAAATATTCATCGATTGAGTATTTACCATGCTAAGATAAGTAAGGGACTTTTCAACAGGTACACTTGAGCTTTAGAAGCTTATTTGGTTTTAACGTTTCTAAATAAATAGCGCTGCTATTTTTATGCGTTTCTATTTTACTGTAAGCATCATTTTATCAGGGAAAATAACATAATTTAACAATGCATCGAAATAGTGAAAATTTATTATATATAATAATTTATGCACTATTATCCGTGGGCTGCGTGGAATTTATGGTCAAAAAAGATGTCCTGCCGAGAGTAAATCCAATATCTAATCTGGAATTTGGAAGTTAAACCGGTTTTGTTTCTAATCAACCAATACATATACGGCAGCGAAATGCTCGGCCAAATGAAAATATTGCGGCTGTGGCTCAAAGGGTCTTCAAAGACTAAAACCTCTCAAATCCGCGTTGTTCATAAGAATTTGACTTTTCGATCACTTTAATTTGAGAAATATTGTAAAAAACAAGGGTCTACATCAATACAAGATTTAATTGGCCCCAGAACTATAGCTACAAGACCATATACAGAATTAGTTGTTTGCTAACTGGATCGTTGAGCAATTGGAAGCGGATCTAAAAATATTTTCAGCTGAAAGTAAAACTGTCGAATCTTGGTTCAAAACTAACCACAACAGTTCCAGGAGATTCATTTCCATCCAAAAAAAACACTGTCTGGATTTTTTTGGGCGGCATTATTTGGAACAAGGGACTTATTACAGATAAAGTTTCGAGACATGCTAATGTCAAGTGGTCTGTAAGATCGAAGGATTTAATGCCTTTGGACGTTTTTGTAACAAGCTTAATTAAATGAATAATTTACGAGCTGAAGAACATCAATTTGTATATAAGATTCGGCCTGATTTAGGCGGAAGAATCTTTCAAAATTGGACCTCGCTGATAACTCACTGCATACAAAATCAGGAAGACCATTTAAACGATGTTAATTAAAATAAACATTTTGTCGATTATATCTTAATTTGCAAAAAAGATACCTGCTATAGCTAACATATAACTCTTTTAATTTAATTTTGAATATTAAGCGCCTTTAATGGCATAAGTAAAGACCTTACTTAATTCTTCAACTCAAGAGCTTCCTTACTTCTAAAAACTTCTTATTATAAGATTTTATACCTATAATATTTAAAGTATCAGTTAGTTTAGAACTGGAGTCCTACAAGGAAGTCTTCTAGCACCCAATTTAATTTATTGGCGTGTGGTCCCCTATCATTCTGAAACTATTATTGTTACTTATGTAATAAAAGGCACTTAACCCCCCTGTACACCTTAATGGCAGCACAACCCTATACGGCATTTAAGTGCATTTTTTAAGACCTTATCTAGACAAAAAATTAATCTGAAATGTGCAATTGTTCAAAATTTATAAGAAATAGTAAACTTTTAAAGCAAAATACAATTATAAAAACCATTTGGACTTACGGAATTGAACTTTTGCTTTCAATAAACCGTTTCAATTTCTATTATCGTATCTTGAGTTTATCTGGAAAAGCGTTGATGCCCTATTTTTATGATTGTGCAATTTTTAAGCAGGTAGTACCAGGTGTATAAGCTTTAATCCGCTGGGTTTAAGTCAAAAAACACATGTTTTTTTATAGAAAGCAAAAACAAATTTATTCAAAGTACTTGCCATCGCTAGCTACACATTTTTCCCAAGTATTTGCCCTCGCTAGGTACACCACGCGAGCGCGTGGCCCATCGACGAAAACAGGTGGTAGACAGAAGGGGCCAGGTTTGGTGAATAACCCGGGTGAGGTAGCACCTCCCAGTTGAGTGTCTCCAAGTACTTCCGGACCATTTTTGACGTGTGCGATGGTGCGTTGTCGTGGAGGAAAATAAGCTTGTCATGGCTTTGTTGATAATCCGTCCTTTTTTCACGCAGAGCACGGTGCAATTTGATCAGTTGTTGGTGGTAACCTTGGACATTGACAGTTTCACCAGGTATCAACATCTCATAGTAGACGATACCCACGATTTCTTGCATTTAGGATTCTCTAAATATGTCCACTTTTTATCGCCTATCATAATCCGATGCAGGAACCACTTTCATTTTTGTCTGGCGAGCAAGATTTCGCATGTGATTTGGCATTGCTCCATCTGCCTACCATATCGTTTAATTCATGCGGCACCCATTTTTCGATCTTTTCAATCTTCCTCATGGCACGGAGACGCATGGAAATGGCTGGTTGAGTAATACCCAATTGCTCCACGAGCATTTTTTTCGATTGGGTATCGTCTTCATCCAATAGAGCCTACAATTGATGGTCCTCAACCTTCCTAGACCGATTTTCACGCTTCATGTCCCACAAGTCAAAATTACCGTCTTTGCACCGACCAAACCAATCGCGGCACGTTGTTTCCAATAAAGCACTGTTACCATAGACCTCCATTAGCATTCGATGCTATTCCGCAGCCGATTTCTTCACATTGAAGCAGAAAGCAGATGCTATTTTTCTGGCAGAAAACTAGACATGATTACCGAAGCAAAAATGTATATTGTTGTACGAAATTGCTGACAATGTGCACTGATTAATGTTGACAGATGTCAAACTCATAAAAAAAGCATGGCGTGCCTATGGTAGCTTAATACGCTCACTCACGCCACCTATGACCAAACAGTGGATTTAACCTTATACCCCTGGTAAATATAAAATATTTTGCGCAAAAATTCTGACCAATAAAATTGAAAATCCTGCTGTACATAAAATTAGCCTTGCCACTCCTTAGTGATAATTCGGACCCTTGGGTCCTCAGCGAAAATCATTGCAAACTCAGTCGCGTTTGAGTGAAGGCTCATGTTTAACGATGAGATCATGGAGTCCTTGTATTGTAGGTTAAAGTCTACAGTGGCATTCTTTATGCAGGCCCTGGTATTATTTCTGCGATGAACTGAATAATCGCGGATGGCTGAAGTTCGTTAATTCAGCAAGTCTAGACCGGACTTATGGCTGGCCCACCTTAAATGATGGTAATGATGATGATTATTCTAATACTTTGGGATGTAAGTGATCTCTTTTTTCAGTATCTGCAAATTTTCCGTTCACAAAATGAGAACTTTCTGCTTAAAAATGCTCATCAGAGTCCTAAACTAACATGAAAGTCAACCACTCAAAAAATGAAAAAACGACAATGGGCGTATATTCTCAGTTCATTGTTTTATAATATACTAGCTACCGTTGCCCGGCGTTGCTCGGCTTTATTCAATTAAAATTAAAACATGTTTTTTTTTGGTTTATGCCATTAGTAGATATAAAATAATTGAACAATTTTACCTCTCTTGAGTTTTTTTGCTAACCGATTGTTTACACCAAAGTAATTTTGAGGTTAGTTATACCTTGAAATGATAACTAACCTCAAAATTACTTTGGTGTTCCTAAACAGTGTGCACTAAAAATCTAAATGCAAAATATGATGCATTATTGTTGAAAAATTAGAATACAAACAGTTCTACTAATACTTACAATTCTGTTTTTAGCTGTATTAGATTGGACGAATTTTCTCAATAAAATGGACAATTTACTGACAGCAGTAAAATATAACCTCAAAATAGTCAACAACAATACTGAGTTTATTCACATATAAACAATAAAAACTGATTTTACGCAAACATAAACAATAAAAACAAAAATTTGACGCTTCAACATAACCAACGAACCCGCTCAGCCATCTATTTCCAGTTCGGGAACTAAAATTTCCCCACCCTAAATAGTATGCGACAACTACTGCGACAATCTACTCCTTTGTTCGAGGTACAGTTGATGATGACATCTACAACTACTGCACAGTAGGAAACTTTCCCTGATCGAATACAGCTAATGTGTTTGAAAATTGGCATATACAGCTACCACCACCTACCATAGGGGTGCGTTGTCGTGGAAGAAAATTAGCTTGTCATGGCTTTGTTGATAATC
The DNA here is from genome assembly GCA_958298945.1 of Atherix ibis. NCBI lineage: Eukaryota > Metazoa > Arthropoda > Insecta > Diptera > Athericidae > Atherix > Atherix ibis. Next base: position 22,358,004 of record OY282607.1, read on the forward strand.
CGTCCTTTTTTCGTGCTCTGCATGAAAAAAGGACGGATTATCAACAAAGCCATGACAAGCTAATTTTCTTCCACGACAACGCACCATCGCATACGTCAAAAAAGGTCCGAAACTACTTGGAGATACTCAACTGGGAGGTGCTACCCCACCCGGCTTATTCACCAAACCTGGCCCCTTCTGACTACCACCTGTTTTCGTCGATGGGCCACGCGCTCGCTGAGCAGCACTTCGATTCTTACGAAGACGTCCGAAAATGGCTTGATGAGTACCTTGTGAATAATTTTATTTTTAAGAAGGATAATAGAGGACAGTTAGTCCCAGAAGGGGATAATTTAATTTACGAATTACAATTTTAGAAAGAATTTCTAAATTTATGGTTTTGAATTTGACAAGAGTTGGAAGACTTGGTGTAAACGTAAAGTTCGAGGTCGTAAGTCCATACGGGCTTAAATAAATATTTTTTCCTTTTTTATAAAGTTTTTGGGACAAGAGTTAGAAGCTATTGTATAGTGCCATGACCATGAGGCCATTTGGCGAATAATTTTCGGTTTCTTTCCAGGGAATTGGCTAGTTGTATTCCGCTCCTACCAAAATACCCTTTTCGCAAGGATTTCACATAAGTTTACCTTAAATCCCCTTTTTGGTCATACTAAAAGATATACATATATTTTTTTCAACTGTTCTATCCGAATGTGGAATGCTCTGCATCACTCGGTTTTCTCAAATTTAAGAACAAAGTACACCGACATCTCTTTCTTTATCCCTCCTAATACTTTCCACAGAATTCATAATTCCTTTAGTACAAGTGATTTATAAAAAAAAAATTAAGATCGCCCATCTAATAATGCCAGTATATTTCTGTATCTTTAAATTTTTCGGTATTATGCTACCTTTACGGAGCAGTGAGATAGATGGTTTGTGGCAAAGAGTAAAAGTAACATATACACTTTTTTCCTTATCAAACTTTATTATTCATTTTGTAAACCAATTTCGGAACTTAAAAATTTATTCTTATAGAATTGTGGATGTAAGTTTAGTGTCTTTTCCAGTTGTCCGACCATAAGTATATTACTAATATAAGAGACATCGGAAGCATAAATATAATAGAGTATTGGACCAATAATACTACCTTGAGGAATGTCAAATGTGTAAGGGGTAATATAGAAATATTCTCGGCCTTAATAATTTTAGAAGGAACGGTTTGAGAGGAAGAATTTAATTATAATATTATAGGTCAGTATAAGAGTTCTACTGAATTTTCATAGTTATACAAAATGGAACTATATAGAAACCATTCTCAAGACTCAATGAACAAATTGGTATAATGGTTCAGTATGATTTTATGCATAGTTTTCGAGCCTCACACAAAAACGGACATTCATTTTTATATATATAAATTTTTAGTTTTAGATAGAGAATAAAGTAAATAAAATCTATTTTAATCTTTTTTTTATTTTTTTTTTTTTTTTTTTTTATTTTAAATGATATCTACAACTACTTATGCTAGTAACAAGCAGATTTTTTACGGGAATATACAAGGACATGAAGACATGTGGAGGAAAACACCCATCGATGTTACCTCAGAACAGGGTAATTTTATTTTATAATTTTAAATAATCTCTCGGCCATCGCCGTTTTAAACGTCGATGGGTGTATACTGGAAGGGTGGGAGTGAAAAGTTCCCTTCCTAAAGGATTAGGGTGGAAGGATAGTTGCGAATGCAATTTTTTATATCGGGAGATGCATAGTTCACGAACAAATGGAACATTTAGGTCACGGTGGATAACAGTGTTTCGCACATAAAAGGGGGCATTGACAATTTTACGAAGGATTCGGGATTGTAGGGATTGGATTGGAAGGGAGTTGGAATGCTTAGTCGAACCCCAAAGTTCTAGACCATATGTCCATATTGGTTTCAGGACCGTATTGTACAGTAATAGTTTACTTGTTGTTGTAAGTTTCGATTTGCTGTCTAGGAGACGTAAGAATTGTTTGTATCGTCCTATTTTATTCTGAACTATTTATTTTTAATAATAAAAATCATATTTTTCGAAAGATAGAAATTTTTCTATTACCTTCCGAAATTGTAATAAAATAAAAGTATTTTTCAACTTTATTCACTGATTCCTAAAGGAAAATTCTAAACTACTAATAGACTATTTCTTAAATTCAGATAATATCATATATAATCATAAAATTATAGTTTAATTAACAGAATTTCGATTTCTGTTTAGGATCTGATATTTGTTCATCGACTAATTTTATGAAGTAATTTTTTTAAAACAAATTTTTTTTTTTTTTTTATAAAATAAAATTATTCTATGATCATAGTACGAGTAGTACTCATACACATTTGTAGATATGATAACTGATAAAACATATAATAAATACTAGCACCTTAACGATTTGATAATAAATTATAGAAAATTATTGGGTACTTAGGTCATTTTATACAGCATAAAGCATTTCGTCTATAATATAAATCATTAAATAATTGGGGGGGAAAAAAACTCTATCTAATAATGGTTTCTATGCACAGCTATAGTGTAGATTTTTATATATTTTCTATGATTACTTTTAGTAAACGATTAAGTATAAATCAATGAAAATAAAAATGATGGAAGTAAAAAGGCAAATTGTTGTTGAAGAAATATTGATGTTGAAATAAATTTGATTTTGTGAACGAGGCCGGCCAGTCCTATTCGAAGGGTGTTAACGCCTAATCGATTTTCATTTCGGGAAATATGTATTTTATCATTCGATTTATTATATCATAAATGTATCGGTAATTACGATTATATGGCCCTCTTAAAAAAAAAGAAAAAAGAATGAGATCAGGTATCACGTCAAAGGCCATACAATAATTCAGATATACAATTCAGGCGTGATGTTGGCCTTTGTCATCGGATAATATCGTAAATATTTTAGAACATAAGAACTCTTAATCTTGACTTTTTATATTACATTTGCTGCCAAAAAGAGTACAATACTACGAGTATTAGCCACTAAAAACATATCGAAAAATATATACCCAATATCGGTAAATAAAAGCAATTTTAGATCGACGTGTTCACGTAAAAGTGGAACTTGTTATTTTAAGGATAATTTGATTTTTTTTTTCTACTAAGAAAATTTCTTCTTTTTTAAAGAAAGAAATTTTTTTTTTATTATTAAAAATATTCTGAGAATATATTGTAATTTGGTTTGTCCTTGAGCTTAGTATATACATTCGTAAATGTAAGGTAGAGTCGTATGGTAGTAACTTTGAAAGGATAATATGGAATTCATGTTTTGCTGTTAGTGAACTTTTTACTTTTTCGCGAAGTACGTGTGTAAACTTATATGCTGTATAAATAAATTGAAATGTTTCTTTGTATACACGTATATGGCAAAAGTAAATCGATCGATTCAAAGGTAAATTGTTATAAAAATCTTAAATCTCAGATGAGATATTTCAGTTTGTACTATTCATGCTCTGGTCTTTAAGAGAGATTTTTTTTTTTTGGGATATGACAATGATTGACGATTTTAATGCGTTCAAGATAATAACGTACAATCAATAACGGAAGCAAAAATCCGACAAGTGTGAAAAGAGACAGGATTCGGAATGGTAATGTTTGAGGTAGTGACGATGGCTACAGGAATGATGGGGGAATACTATATATCAGATTGTTGATGTTAAGCGGTTAGAAAAAAAGACATTTATCCAAATGGATTAAAAAATATAAGCACTAAAATTTACCATCGGTGAATGCAAATCGATTCTGAATTAAAATCAGGATAAACATCTAAAGCGGAAAGCAACCACACAACTTAGCCCAACAACGTCTTATGTTACTTTCGTCAAGTGCTTACAAAAATGAAAGGTGATAACGATATCGGAAGTGTTCAGCTGAAGGCGTTATATCGTCTCACCGAACTGATTCAAATGACTCGACGAACGATTGGAGTAAAATGAAATTATGGTCTTGCTCCTCCACTATCAGCCACATTCCATATATCCTTGTACATCTTGTACATTGTAACCAGCCACTACAATAATTTGCCATCAGTGGTTATTAGTATTCCCTATGCGATATTTTTTCATTCGAATTTTTCGAAATCTTCTATTTGAATATTCAGTTTTGGGGAGTGAACAATCCCAACTGAATATTGAAGGATTTTCACCCTAACACTTATCAAAAATAATTTACCTTTTTACCTAAAAGTTGTTGTTCTTTTTTTTTTTAAAGATTCTTCACAAATAACTTTAAAAAATATTTTTTTTTCCTTCAAGTTTTTAATTTTAAAAATTTATGTAAATAAAATTTGAAAAATTGAAATTGATTTATTTTGTGTTTTTTTTTCTTTTTATAAATACTTTCAGTGAATTTCAATTTCTTTAAATTGGAACTCAGGCAATAAAAAAATAGTAATTGTTATCAAAAAAGGATATCATATTTTCATAGCTAAAAAATACTTCTTATTATCCCTTTTAGTATTTTTAAGAATAATTTAATTAAATAATAAAATTACCTATATTTTTTTTATAGTACTAAAAATTTATCTTTGATTAAATTTAAGAAAATTATAAAAATTACAATAATTTTTTTTAATAAGATAAATATAAAATTATAGTTTTTACCAGGGGTATAAGCTTAAATACGCTGTTTGGTCATAGATTGCGTGAGTGAGCGTATTAAGCTGCAATGGGCACGCCATACTTTTTTTTTATGAGTTTGACATCTGTCAACATTAATCAGTGTACATTGTCAGCAATTTCGTACAACAACATACATTTTTCCTTTGGTAATCATGTTTAGTTTTGTGCCAGAAAAAGAGCATATGCGGGAAGCTCTGCTTTTCTGCTTCAATTTGAAGATAGCAATTTTGACTTGTGGGACAAGAAGCGTGATAATCGGCCTAAGAAGGTTAAGGACCATCAATTACAGGCTCTTTTGGACGAAGACGATACTCAATCGGAAAAAATGCTCGCGGAGCAATTGGGTGTTACTTAACCAGCCATTTCCATGCGTCTCCGTGCCATGGTGAAGATTGAAAAGATCGGAAAAAGAGTGCCGCATGAATTGAACGATAGACAGATGGAGCGACGCCAAAACACATGCGAAATCTTGTTTGCCAGACAAAAAAGAAAATGGTTCCTGCATCGGATTGTGACATATATTTCGAGAACCGTAAATGCAAGAAATCGTGGGTTGATTTGGGCCAAACATCAACATCTTCCCCAAGACCAAATCGCTTAGTACGGAAGACAATTCTGTGCGTTTGGTGGGATCAGCAGGGTATCGTCTACAATGAGATGTTGAAAGCTATTGAAACTGTCAATTTCCACCGCTAACACCAACAACTGATCAAATTGCACCGTGCTCTGCATGAAAAAAAGGACGGATTATCAAGAAAGCCATGACAAGCTAATTTTTCTCCACGACAACGCAACATCGCACACGTCAAAAATGATCCGAAAATACTTGGAGACACTCAACTGGGAGGTGCTACCCCACCCTGCTTATTAACCAGACCTGACCTCTCCCGACTACCACCTGTTTTCGTCGATGGGCCACGCGCTCGCTGAGCAGCACTTCGATTCTTACGAAGACGTCCGAAAATGACTTGATGAGTACCTTGTGAATAATTTTTTTTTAAGAAAAATAATAGAGGATAGTTAGTCCCAGAAAGGGATAATTTAATTTACAATTTACAATTTTAGAAAGAATTTTTAAATTTTTGATTTTTTATTTGACAAGAGTTGGAAGACTTGGTGTAAACGTAAAGTTGGAGGTGGTAAGTCCATACGGGCTTAAATAAATATTTTTTCCTTTTTTATAATGTTTTTGGGACAAGAGATAGAGGCTTTTATATAGTGCCATGACCATGAGAGCATTTAACGAATAATTTTCGGTTTATTTCTAGGGAATTGGCTAGTTGCATTCCGCTCCTACCAAAATACCCTTTTCGCAAGGATTTCACATAAGTTTACCTCAAATCCCCTTTTTGGTCATACTGAAAGATATACATATATTTTTTTTAACCGTTCTATCCGAATGTGGAATGCTCTGCATCACTCGGTTTTCTCAAATTTAAGAGCAAAGTACACCGACATCTCTTTCTTTATCCCTCCTAATACTTTCCACAGAATTCATAATTCCTTTAGTACAAGTGATTTATAAAAAAAGAATTAAGATCGCCCATCTAATAATGCCAATATATTTCTGTATCTTTAAATTTTTCGGTATTATGCTATCTTTACGGAGCAGTGAGATAGATGGTTTGTGGCAAAGAGTAAAAGTAACATATACACTTTTTTCCTTATCAAACTTTATTATTCATTTTGTAAACCAATTTCGGAACTTAAAAATTTATTCTTATAGAATTTTGGATGTAAGTTTAGTGTCTTTACCAGTTGTCCGACCATAAGTATATTACTGATATAAGAGATATCGGAAGCATAAATATAATAGAGTATTGGACCAATAATACCACCTTGAGGAATATCAGATGTGTAAGGGGTAATATAGGAATAATCTCGGCCTTAATAATTTTGGAAATAACGGTTTGAGAGAAAGAATTTAATTATAATATTATAGGTCAGTATAAGAATTCTACTGAATTTTCATAGTTATACAAAATGCCAAATACAGTCAAGGGTCTGAGATATTGGGTGTATAACTTAAAAATGCGGGATTGACAACAGATGGCATAACTTTTACACATGGTTTGTGTTAATAAAAACTCATATGGCATTTTGGAGGTTAAGCATCTGTCATTCATTCTCGATTAGTCATTGAACGAAATAGTGAAAACAACAAAGTTTTTTTTTGCTTCAAAAATGTCGAATTTCGTACCAAAAAAGTCACATTTGCGGGAAGTGTTGGGTTACTTCTTCAATTTGAAAAAAAATGCAGCTGAAGCACATCGATTGCTCACCGAAGCTTATCCTGAATATGTTCCATCGATTTCAACGTGCAAGAGATGGTTTGTGCGGTTCAGAAGTGGTGATTTTGACACGGAAGACAAAGAACGACCAGGTCAGCCAAAAAAGTTTGAAGATGAAGATTTGGAGGCATTACTCGACGAAGACTGTTGTCGAACTCAAGAAGAAATTGCAAAATCATTGGGAGTCACTTAAGCAGCCATTTCAAAACGTTTGAAAGCAGCAGGATTCATCCAAAAGTAAGGAAATTGGGTCCCATATGAATTGCAGCCGAGAGACGTTGAAAGGCGATTTTGCATGTCCGAAATGCTGCTTGAACGGCAGAAAAAGAAGTCGTTTTTGTATCGAATCATTACTGGCGACGAAAAATGGATTCATTACGACAACCCAAAGCGCAAGAAATCATATGTGAAGCCCGGCCAACCAGCCAAATCAACGCCAAAGCCAAATATCCATGGCGCCAAGGTAATGCTCTGTATTTGGTGGAATCAGAAGGGTGTGATCTATTATAAGCTATTGAAATCGGGCCAGACGATCACAGGCGACCTCTACCAAACACAATTAATCCGTTTGAAGCGAGCATTGGCCGAAAAACGCTCGGAATATGCGACCAGACACGAAGCCATAATTTTCCATCATGACAACGCTCGGCCTCATGTTGCAAGACCGGTTAAAAATTATTTAGAAAACAGTGGCTGGGAAGTTTTGTCTAACCCACCTTATAGCCCAGACCTTGCCCCGTCCGACTACCATTTGTTTAGATCCATGCAAAACGCCCTTACCGGAATACGCTTCACTTCAGAACAGGGCATCAAAAATTGCCTCGATTCATCCTTGTCCTCAAAACCGGAACGGTTTTTTTTTGGCGAGGAATCGATATGTTGCCAGTAAGATGGGAAAAAGTAGTGGCTTCCGATGGACAAAATACTTTGAATAAAATATATTGTAACAATTTTAGTCCTAAATATAGTCCTAAGATAAGAAGCTATGTGGTCATAAAGTAAATGACATTATTTTATAGTAGAATGTTGAGTGCGGAAGCCGATCTGACTTTCAAAGAATTGATATTAAAAGAATCAAAAATATTATTTTTTAAAGTAGAATTCCAATTATAGGTTTCTCAGAAAAGTCATGATGCTGTTTTTCTAAGAAGTATATTTATATTTTGTTGATTAACCTTTTACTATCTTTCAGCCAGCTTTATAATTTCGCATTCATAGAGAGACCTGTATTTATTAGCAAAAAACGGAACGAGGTGATGATTTACAGACTAATCTAAATGCGAAATATTTGGAAGTCTAATGGCGCAAGGTCAGGCGAGTATGGTGGGTTTGGAAAAACATTCCATCCAAGCTCTAATATTTTTTTTATAGATAATGTAACGTGTGTATAGTCTTCCGTTGTCCTGATAGAACACAACTACTTTACGATAAATGAGGTACGACCGTTTCTAGACGATGGATTGGTATCATTCAAACTTGTTCAATTACCAATAGTACACTTCTGAATTGAGTGTTTGATTCCTAGACGATGGATTCATTCAAAAGCTCAAAAAATACAACACCTTTAAAATCCCGCTATAATTAGAGCTTAATCTTCTTCTGAATAATATCCCCTTTCATTGCCGTTTGAGGCGGACCATCGCGCCGGGATCAAACCCGTTTTTATACCAAATTGTTGTGCACAATTCACTTTTTATCACCGTTTATCAATTGAATAATTATTGTCCTCACGTTTAATGAGCATGTTGGTGATGTTTATGGATGCCATCAAATGAACATCTTTCATTGCATGAAGGACTCAAATATCGAGCTTGCCTATGTATCCCAGCTTTTTCAAGAAATTTCATAAACCATCATTCGGTACTGATATTAACTTTGGGCTATTTTTCACAAGCTTAAAAATAATAAAATATGGTAAAAATGTAAAGTTTGGTCTTCTCTTCCTCGATCAAATATGACTTCTCCGAATAGCTTACCAAATAAATAAGATAGACAAATGGGTCCATATAATTAGGGTAATTACATGGATATTTTGGTCTTTAGGATGATTTTTATCAAATAAAACTTTTATAGAGAAATAAATTAGGATATTCTAAGGATATTTTTTAAATAAAACCTGCAACAAATACTAAAGATTTATTGGATATTTTTTAAATTATGGTTCTTATTAAATCATATGTAAAGATTTTTTTTTTTAGATTAGAAAAGTAGAGACATTTGCAGTGGAGAATTTATTATCCTTGATATTATTATATAGGGTTAATGTAGTAGATTTGTCAGCTTTTATCCAGCTTGCATTCTGTTTTCGTAATAGATACTTTGGTATTTTATGTGCAACTCCTTTTTTTATGCCTTCCCAAAGTAATATGTTATTTATTTTACAAGAGACATGTATAAAATTAAGCAGCTCTTTTCCTATAAAGAGTCCACAAATTATAATACTATTGGGTTGATGCAAAAGTTATGACCGTTTTTTATGATCCTATATAAAAAAGTTTTTTCTTCACAAATGAAGAATAGTATCTTCTTTTAAATGATTCCATTGTATAAAGGATGCTTTTCCTCTACTTCCTATTCAGTTTTGGCCTGGCCAGAGTACAGTGAAGAGCCCTTGTATTTTTTCAAAATGTCGGTCGATAAAGTGCATTTACGTCATTGTTTACTTAATGAATTCCGTAAAGACAATACCGCGAGTGTGGCAACCAAAAACATTTTTGCGAAGTGTATGGAGCAGATGTCATCAAAGTTCAATAGGTACGAAGATGGTTTACAAAATTCCGATCTGGGGATTTTTCACTAATTGATAAACCACGTACCGGGCGGCCATTGAAGTCTGATGACGACAAGTTAAAAGTCATAATTGACACCTTAGATTAAAGAATACCTGGATAGGCCCTTACCGTATATGTATACGCAATTTTGTGTACAAATATTTAGTAGGGGGATACGACTGTCAAAATTTTTTTATGTAGACATGACACCCACTGCCATCTATGAGTCGTAATGGGAATTTATTTAATTGCAAAAGCATAATTTATATTTATTTAATTCACCTACTGGAAACAAAAATACAATTTATTTACAACGATAGGTCATTTTTATTTTTTGTACAATCTTTTGATACGAAATGGAATTCTATTTTAGGTTTATTATACATTTCGTAAATATCAATCAAATATAAACCGCCTCAATTTTGTAGACTTTCGGAGAGTTTGAAAACTTTAATTCTCCATGAAAGTGGAGACTTGGGGGTTAGCTTTGTCATTTGTGAATCCGATGTTGAGAATTCAATGTTTACCATAAAATAGTACAGTGCCGGTGTATATAAAGTGTGTGTAAGAAAGTTTAAGGGAGCGAATTTTTCTGTCTATTTTCCATTGCTATTTTCATTGTGTTATAATAAATAAAGTTTATTCTTCGGTAAGCTTATTATTAAAATAAATTTGTTTTGATTGCTCTATTAGACCATATTATAATGCATTTACTAAATAATATTGTTTTCATTTTTTTTTTAGAATATAAGTTATTAATTATTTAAGTACATTAAATTTTTCATTTTCTATTTTTGTTTTAAAGCATTTCTTTTAATGTATACGATTAACTTATATATTATCATGTATTGTAATGTTCTATGTAATTAATGCTTTATTTTTTAATTTAATTTAAATGCACAATGCCTATGTAAATTACCATTTCCATTCATAAACACACATTTATATTATAATTAAGGTTTTTCCATCTATGGTACTTATGCTTGTTTAAGATTAAAATTTATATTTAATAAGTTGCGGTGTGGTTTGATTTCAACATAAATAAAATATCACATTTTCTCATTTAATTCATTTTGCATTTTTGAAATTAATTTAAATTTGTACACATAATTGTTTTCATATAATCAAATAATTTGCAATTTTTATTTTTATATACTCTTCCACACTTTATAATTCTGTTTTAATAAATAATATACAGTGAAATTAATAAAATGAAAATACATAATAAATAAATAAATATTTTTTAAAAAAATACTGTGTTTTATTGCATATTTACAAAACTATTTCCATCAAACAACAAGACCCGCAATATAAAAAAATCTGCTTCTTTACGTATAAATGATATCACATATGAAAAATGGTTTTAAACGAACCGCTTCAATCGCATACTGAACTTTTAAATTTGCCCCCAATGATTTACGCCGTTTCTGTTGTATTGCATGTGTGTGCGTTCTATGAATGTATTGCCAACAAAATTTGGACAGAATTTTTGTGTAGAGGCCTATCCAGTATTTCTTAATCTAAGATTGACACCAATCCACGTCTAACCACCAGGGAGATCGCGTCGATGATGGGAGTCAACCATACAACCGTATTAAGACATTTGAAGCGTATGGGGATGGTTTCGCGGTACGACGTTTGGATACCTCATCAATTGTTGGCTGCCAATTTATTGGATCGTGTTTCAACGTGCGTTGCTTTGAGTGCGAGACAAAAAACATGAACCTATTTTGCATCGTTTGGTAACGGGAGATGAGAAATGGGTCGTGTACAACAATGTGACAAGAAAAAGACATTGGGCTATACCTGGACAAGCCCCATTAACAATTTCGAAAGCCAAAATCCATCAAAAAAAAGTTATGCTTTGTGTTTGGTGGGATTGTAAGGGTATTGTGTATTTTGAACTCTTGGAACGTAATCAGACAATTACAGCAGAACGATATTGTCAGCAATAATCCAAATTGAACATCGTCCTTCAAAAGGATAGACCAGAATTGGTAAACAGAAAAAGGGGTAGTGTTTCAGCGCGACCACATGTGGCTATGATGACCCAACACAAGCTGAATGAGTTGAACTGGGATGTTATCAATCATCCACCGTATTCTCCAAATCTTGCTCTTTCTGATTTTCATTTATTCCGATCAAATTTGATAAAATAGAGCAGGTAAAAACATCCCTTACTACATTTTTCGCATCAAAATCCACAGAATTTTACACTAATGATATTAATAAGTTGATAGAAAGATGGGAAAATGTTATAAGAACGGATGAAAATTATATAATTGATAAAATAAATAATACAAATCTAAAAAAAAATGTTTAATTGTATATGTAAAAAACGGTCATAACTTTTGGATCAACCCAATATCTTCAATTTTAAGGTCCCAATTAGGATAAAATGTCATCAACGTTAATGTTCAAATTGAAATTATTTGATTTGAGCTGTACAGAAATTAGAAAAAAGAATATGTAGGGGTGGGGGGCAAAGGGGGTATTAAATTTCCTTTATTATTTTGTTATTGAACAATTTGAATAAATTTTTAAATTTCTTTAATCGTTTTTTTTTTAAATTTTCAATTAAGATCAGAGTTCCATTGATAATTATAAGAATGTTATCTATAAATATAGAGTAGAATTTAACGTTAAAAAATTAATTGATTTAAATTATTAAAAAAAATTTTTACTTAAGCATATAATAGACTTTATTTATTATGATGAATGTCTTTTTATCCGAAAGATGTAAATTTTCTCTTATTTCTTCTCAAATATTAAAAAAAAAGAACAAAAAGAAATTTCAACTCAAATAAATAATTATTAAAATAATATTTTATATAGTCCATCATTGAAAAATGAATAAAAAACCCAAATAAATAAAAATATAAAGAAGAAATGATTTATTTCAAAAGTGTATGAACTAATGTAAACTAGTTCCAGTTTTGGTTATGCTCAAGAATATTGAAGATGGACTAAAAAATTTTCTCAACATGAAAACATAAGATTTCCGTGATAATTTTTTCAATAAAAATTCGAGTTAGTTTAAAATAAAAACAATGCAAAATGGCAAGTTCGTCTCATTTATTTATTTATTTTGGCCAGTGTTTTTTGATAGTGTATCCATTCACATTACGAAATTACTTAGTATTTTATAAAATTAATTCATGTGAACTCATGCAGTTTAATTGCAGTGACCCATTTCCATGTCATATAATGATTCAGTCGTATTCGTATTCGTGGTCGTATTTGAATTTGAGTATAAAAATGAAACTAGACATTCTGAGTAGGAAATTTCATAGTAAAGAACCTAACGAGTTTTGTTCACATTTCACAGTTCACATTTTGCATTTTGTATTTTCGTATTTCACATTAATTACATGCAGATACATCGCAGTTGACGTGCTGGATTGCAGATGAAATCCAATATAAACGGAATGTGATGCTTACTGGGGCTGTACCATCCCAAACTCACCCTTAAAGCAGAGTTCTTAGGCAAAAGCTCGAAAGGTTCTTACATGCTGACTCGACTCATAAATGTAGGCTGATCGGTTAGGTTAGAGTGTCATCTATTCGCTTATTTATTGCGTTCAATAACCCGATATGGATGACAATTGTTCCGGATCATAGACCTGTGGTAGGTACAAGTGGGCTACATATATCATCTCACAATACAGGAGTAGTTAGTGGATTAGAAGAAGATTGCACCAGGTTCTGGTTCAGGGGACGTACGAATATCACCTTTCGGACATGTAGACAGTCAATGATTTGATATCATATACCTGTTATTCTATTAAACTAACGCTGGAAGTAAATTTCATTTTCATACACAGAAGAGTATCCGTAATATTAAATATTTTTTCCGACTATCTTTCATGCTTTCATCCTTTTCGAATTCTAAAGCACTTTTGTATTTTCAGTTGGCATATGCTGTTTGAAAAAGGATGTTACTTCTGGTGGTATGTTCTTGTCAATTTTAGCATACGTTTAGCAATTTTCCATACATGTACAAATGGAATATAAGATATTCTATAAGAGACGAGTACAATCATTAAACAAAAAAAAAAGGAAAATATCCAATTTTAGTCATGTCATTATAATATGTTTTATGTTGTCTTGATTTAATGACGTACTTGTTCCTATATAAGTAAGTGCAGATAAGCTTTATACATTAGAAGGCACGATTTCAATAATAAATTATTGTATTTTTTTTTCATAATTTAATGTTGATTTTATTTTTCTTCGAAATTTCTTTCAATTTTTTTTTTTTTTGTATTTAAATAAGTTTTTTTTTTCATTTCCGGTTACTAATAGACCTCATAGAACGTTGATAAGTGAATTGTTAGTTTTCTAGTGGGTCACGAAAAATAGAACAGTTAAATTTGAAGTCAAGATAGCAGAATATTTTTTTTAGGGGCTTAAAGGATTTTTGATGGGCGGAGAAGCAGTGGTAGTTATACTATATTATTTAACGTGACTTATGAGGGTCATTCAACAAGTACTTAGCCTACAAAAGAAAAACGAAAATTTTGGAAAGGTGGCAATTTATTTTTCCACATAATCTCCTTCAAGCTCGATACATTCGGCCAAGCGATGCTCTAACTTTTTTAACCCGTCCAAAAAATACATTTTCTCGAGGGAAGCAAAATAGGCCTCCGTGGCGACGATGACCTCCTCATTCGACCCAAATCTGTTCCCGGCGAGTGATTTTTTCAGATTTGGAAACAAAAAGTAGTTAAAGGGGGCCAAATCTGGAGAGTACGGTGGATGGGGCAGCAATTGGTAGCGCAATTCGACCAATTTGGCCATGGCGACGGCGGAGGTGTGAGCCGGCGCGTTGTCGTGGTGGAACAGCACTTTTTTCTTCGCAAAGCGGGGCCGCTTTTTCTTTAATTCGACGTCAAATCGGCCCAATAAGTCAGCATAGTAGCGCCCCTTGGTTGTTTTACCCTTCTCGAGGTAATCGATGTGGATCACACCTTGTGAATCCCAGAAAACGGTGGCCATCACCTTTCCGGCCGATCGTACAGTCTTCGCCTTCTTCGGAACACGTTCGCCGGGTGAAGTCCACTGTTTCGACTGTTCCTTGGTCTCTGGTGTGTACCAGTGAATCCATGTTTCGTCGACGGTCACGAAACGACGCAAGAACTCCACTGGATTGCGCTGAAACAGCGCCAAACACGTCGCCAATGTGGTCTCACGGTTGCGCTTGTGTTCCGGTGTGAGCAAACGCGGCACCCATCGCGCCGACAGCTTTCTCATGCCCAGTTCTTCGTGTAGAATATGATACACCGTTCCTACTGCGATGCCCACAGTCTCAGCTATCTCGTGAACCTTCAACGGTCTGCCAACACGAGATAGTAGACTTTTTTAAAGTTTTCCTCCGTAGCAGCCGTTTTCGGGGCACCTGGGCGTGGCTCATCAAAAACCAACGTGCGGCCACGAACAAACTCGTTGAACCAATTCTTGACGGTCGCCATCGAAGGAAAAGAGTCACCATACACAGCATCCAAGCGATCTTTAATCACCGAACGATATTGTTCTTTTTCCATTTTTGTGCAACCGACCGACACGCTCGCTTTCAAAGGCTCTCAAAACAAAACTAATGAAAGATCTACTGAAACTTTGGCAGTAGGCTACTAAAAGAATGTACTGTACTATGGTAAATTTCTTTTGTGACCGCAGTTCTATCGGGCGGTGAGGCTAAGTACTTGTTGAATGAGTTGTCTTTAAACGTAAAACCACGTGTCGCCTACTGGCAGTTAACAGTTAGTAATCGGTTACAAGCTGATTACTCCATCTGTTGGTGGCAGGGACTATCTAAGCCTCTACTGTCATTAGCAGTGACAGTGCCGAGATAATTGCAAGTTATTGCCGGTTATCTCCCACCCGCGATGTTGCCTAAGCGCCTTACCAATGTCCGGCACAGGGTGTTCCAATACCATGGGGCACCCCGACTCCCGTAGTTCCAATTTTTGTTTTAAGAGTATTTCGGTTTGTATTCTGCTCATTGAGCTACTGTCAGGCATCTTGTAAATCCCTAGCCACCACTCAAATAGCTAAGGTATGCGGGTTCGCCAAGACCCGAAAGTATAACCGAAATCGGCCTTGGTCTTTCACTCGGGTGTAGCCAACCTGCATGATATTTACACACTCATTCGCGCACCATTCTAGCTCTCCTCTCAAAAAGAGCCACGGCAAATCTATTAAGGCATTCATATCTCTCTAGTCTCCGCAGCTAGACCACGCCTGTACAGGAGGTACACATTCATACTGTCATGTTCCGTGAGTAAATACCCAAGTTACACACCAAACTCAAATTCATACACAGATGCAAAGCACACATCCAAAATGAACATGTGCGTCCATCTGCCATTCACACTTTTATCCCATCGGCGTTGCCAAATTTCAAACATTCTCTTCAGGCCGCTGGCATGGACTAAGATCCTGAACCTCTTCATTCATATCCGAACAACCCGCAAGC
Source organism: Atherix ibis (assembly GCA_958298945.1). NCBI lineage: Eukaryota > Metazoa > Arthropoda > Insecta > Diptera > Athericidae > Atherix > Atherix ibis. The sequence goes on from OY282607.1 coordinate 22,374,183, forward strand.
GGGACGTTCCGCCGTAGACAGTAGTAGATACTTCTACGCAGCACCTCCAAGTCCCATGGAATTTCTCCCATGAAAACCTGCATCGCCTCGGTTGACACGGTTCTACATACATTCAAACATGTATACAAAGTCAGACGCTGAACTGAATTTATGCCCACTATTGCATAATGTCAGCCCATACACACAACGCATACTTTGCACACGGAACAAACACACTCTAATACAGGACTTTCACCGCTCTGGATCGAAGTCCCCATACTTCCACTAGCATGCCAACCAAACTGGCTACGCGCCCTCTTACATGTTCCAAATGCGGCCGGAAGTTCAGCCTCTCTCCAACCTTTACTCCAAAGTACTTCTTGAGCCTATCGGACCCCAGTCGCCTCTAAGCGAATATTGGGCGGCCTACTGGCCACCAAAAAACCCTTCAGCAACATACACACAGTTTTACTTTCTGAAACATTCACTTCCATTCTATTCACCCATTCAGACACCATTTGTGTGTATGTTGCTGAAGAGTTTTTTGGCGGTCAGTAGACTTCCCGCTATCCCTACTGCGTACCTACTCCCCCTCTCAATCAAAAAGCGATCACACCGCAACCGGTCTCCTCCAACTGCACCAAGAGACCGTTCATCATCATATTCCAGATGACGGGGCCGGCCACCGATCCCTGTGAGCAGCCACGCTTCATCTGGCGAATAACCCTCCCATTGTTCCCGCACACTACCGCATACCTTTCATGGAAGTTACTTCGCCATAGAGAAGTTTCTTCTCATGAAACCTCCTCAATAATGCTATCCCAAGTTGAAGGCACTTCAGACCGCATACGTACTTACTCCCACATTCAGCAACATACCATCTTACACACATCCAAGCGTCCTCAGTCGATTTACCTTTCGTAAAAGCAGTGTTAGAGAAGAACCTTGCTCAAAGAGGCCTTCAACAACGAAAACACAGAACGAAGTTGATGGCTTTTATGAGGTCAGATTGAAAGGGCTGAGAAAAATGGGGTCCCTCGCATCAAATCGAACATTGCAGACACTTGAGCACCTAACCATGAAAAAAAGGAATCCCTTTAGTTCAACATCTCTTAACCTTCCCCCTCTCCTCCTCCCAACTCCTCCAAAAATTACCTGGTCAAAATCCATGCTACATAACTTTAATTGTAAGGAAATTTTCTTGATACTATCGATAGCATATAAACAAGTCTAACTGAAGAGCTAAAGTCAATTCTCATTGAATCCTTTCAGGACGGTTATAAAGAGTATAAATAACACCACCATTAACGTATAACTATCCTAGAAAACTATTTTGAAAAAAAGAAAATTATTATATGAAAAGAAAAAAAAATTTCACCAAAAGAAAATCAGTTTCTTTATTTTTTGGCAACAACGCATACTGATAACTTGATGGAATTTAAATTATTACCTAGTATTCATACCAAAAAAAAAAAAAAAACAAAACAAAACTAAATCAGTTAACTAACCATAAAATTTTTAATAAGAAAAATAAGTTCCAGGTAAGCTCTTTTTGCTGTACTCTCGTAAAATTTATTTTCTTCTTATCTTTTTATAGAATTAACTAAATTGGATTTTGTTGATGAAGGTCATACCCGAATAGTACTGGATAATTTTTTTCATTCTTGTTGAAATTGTGAAAATGATTTTATAATTTTTTTTCTATTTTCAGTGCAAATAAACAAAAAAACATTAACCTTAAATAAAATAATTTCTTTCACAATTTATGGGCCCGTGAAATTGTGTTTATCTCATTAGTCTACTCACTAGTGTATTCTTTAATATTTTTACTAAACTGTGGGAAAAAGTTTTGGAAATTTTAGAAAATTGAAAAGAAATGAGCCAAAAATTTGCATTCAATGACTGCAGATTGTGTTGAAAATTATGTTTAATATTCAATGTTTTCTTCTTTTTTTTGTATGTTTTTTTTTTCTTTAATTTTGACCTCTAAAACAAAAGAAAGTTTATGTGTTTTTTTTTTTGTTAGTAGTAAATAATTGGAAAATAAGGAAAATGTCTCATCAAACCATCAATAATAAGATGCTCGTTAACGAAATTGAATGTTGCATATTCAATTTTTAATGTGTTGTCTTCTCTTTTTCAGATACATGCATTTCTTCTTTTATAATCCAAAAAAAAAACCAAAAAGAATATACAGAAAAGACTTCTGTTTTTTTTTGTTCTAATCATGTATCATTTTTACATTTCTTAGAAAGAAAGTAATTTTCGTTTTTTTTTTTTTAAATTTTTTATTCATTAAATAAAAACAACCATAATAATACCATAAAAATCTGTAGAATTAATGTTAAAATATTTTTACGGTTAATATTCTCTTTTTACATTTTAACTCTTAATCCGCATTTCAGTATAAAGAAAATTCCATTTTTAATAGCACTTATTTCCGACTTTCCATAATGTCTTCATACTTTTCAGAGGCAATGCACACCCATGCTCCAGTGCTATGGGGATAAGTGTAAATTTGCCGAGACAAGTACGCTTAATGGCGTCAACATCAAGTGGAAGAAAATATGTCATGAGTTGGAAAATGTTTTCATATCTACTTCTGTTTTTTTTTCTTCTTGTTCTTTAGTTTTCTTGAATTTTCTTTAATTTTTTTTTTTAATAATAAATTGTTCTAAATAAAGAAAATTTTTATTTAAAATTTAAGTTAAGAAATTTGTTTAATTGAAATTTTTTTTAATCTAAAAGAAAATAGTATATACGAATATATGGCGGATTGCAAAGTGATAGAAAAAAAATTATATATAGAATATTTAACTTATTAAAAGCGGATTTAATTGAAAATAAATTAAATCATAGTTAATATTTAATTGCAAAATTATTAAAACTATTTTTAAATGGAAACTATTTATGTTTTTCATAACAAAGTGTTATAAAAACTTTATTAAATGATAAGTTTTTCATAGCTTATTACCTAATCAGGTTTAAGAAAATATGCTACTTTCAACTGTAGTCATAAAAAATAATTGCTTATGACTTAATTTGAATTTTCTTATCGAACACTGAAAATACAACTTTTTAATTTATTTAATTTTTTTTTTTTATTTAGTTTGATAAGTTAAAATTTTTTATAATAATTTGGCAACTCTGCCAGAATCTTTGTTTGGTACTTAATAGTAATTAGAGAGATCTGGCAACGTTGCAAAATTTTTTTTTGTGTCAAAAAAATAAAAAGACCGATTTAGCAAAACTGCCGACTTTTCTTGTATCAGAAAAAAGTAAGAGAAATTTGGCAATACTGCATAATTTTTTATTTAATTTTTATAATATGAGGTGTGGCGGAAAAGTAAATATAGCGATCTTGCCAGAAACATAATTAGAGCATTCTGGCAATACTGCGATATTTTCTTGTATCAGAAAAGTAATAAGAGCGATCTTGCAACGCTGCAGAATTTTCTTGTGTCAAAAATGTACTAAGAGAAATTTTGCAATATTGCAAAATTTTCTATTTAATTTTAATAGTAAGAGGTATGGCAAAAAAAACAAATAAAACGATCTGGCGGTGCTGCAAAATTTTCTTATGGCAGAAACATAATTAGAGCATTCTGGCAACACTGCAGAATTTTCTTGTATCAGAAAATTTTAAAAGCAATCTGGCAACATTGCGGAATTTTCTTGTGGCAGAAAACTAATAATAACTATCTGGCAACACTGCTTAATTTTATTATATCAGAAAACTAAGAAGAACGATCTGGTAGCAATGCGGAATTTTCTTGTATCAGAAAATTACTAAGAAAAATTTGACAACACTGTGGAATTTTTTGCTTAGTTTTATTAGTACGATATGTGGCAGAAAAGTAAAAAATAGGTTAATATGCTTGTGCCAGAAAAGTAATAAGAGCGATTTGTCATAATTAGAGTAATATGGCAACAGTGAGGAATTTTCTATTAAGTATTAGTAGTACCAGGTGTGGCCGAAAAGTATTTAGTGCGATCTAGCATTACTGCAGAATTTTCAGCAGTATGAGATCTGGCAAAAAATTGATTATTACGTTCTGTCAGCACTCCATACTTTCCCTCCTCAAGGCTTGTACATGGTTCCATCGTAGTCGTATAGTACAAGTTTCAAACTCCTGTGTACAAGTCTCAAACTCCTATACAGAAGGATAAGTCAAGTTGTATCCTTGTAGTGCATTACAAAAAATTAAACAATGAAATTTGGGGTAAAAATGTCCCATCAAATTGTGTGTTAAGTGATTTTGACTTACAAAAACGAAAAGGGACCAATCATTTTCAAGAGGAAACGTTTTCCGGCACCAAAAATAATTTTTTGAGGGCCGAGAAGTAATTTTTCTCAAGGAGGCGTTCAAATTGAAAACTGATAAAATGTGGGACTAGTGAGCACTCTTGTAAGGTCAGACTGACGATTAACATTGAAGCTGCTTGAAAAGCTGAGAAAAGAGATTTTTTTTTTTAATAATTCATTAATGGAGATGGCCGTCTGATAATGCCTCCTGTCATACAGCTATCTCCATCAATAAATTTTTCTCTGAAAAAAGGATTCCTGGGACTTTCAAGCTCCCCTAATAATATGATCGCATATTTATAAAGGAACTATTTTTTGACGTACGTAAAAAATTATCCTCAATAACCCTACACTCATGGTACACTATTAATTAAAAGTAAATATTTAATAAGAATAGCATTAAAACAAAAAAATAAATCGATTTTTACAAAGACGAGCAAAAATTTATTTTAATTTTTTTTTGAAGAAAATAAGGGAGAATCAGGACTCAGAGTCTAAAGCTTTACAGGCAAGAATGTCATACTAAACATTACAGAAAACTATTATATTTATGTAAAAAAGTTTATTATTTTTAGAAATATATTGTATAATAATTATTTCTTTTTCAAAATTGTAAAAAAATTAATTTAAAGGACTAATTATAATAAAGGATAGCTTTTAAAATTACGATGCTTGATTATAATATTATTAAATATATTATAGGAAGTATTTTTTAATTAGGATACAAAATTTTTAAATACAAAATTTTGCAAATTCTCATCTGATATTTTACAAAGTCAATATTCTGTTTTAATAATTTTAAAAGCTTCTGGACTTGAGTTCTTTTCAATTTGCTATAATATTTTCATAATATTGTAAGTAGCAAAAAATCCACCCTCCCTGAAAAAGACATTTCCAAATTGATTTTATATTTAATTTGAATTAAATAATATTAAATATAAAAAAATTATTTACAAAAAAACTTCTAGTATAGCATAAAGATACTATAAATTTGTCTTTTAATGAATGGAAAAATCTTAAAAAAAAAAAAAAAAAATAATATTAAGGGAAAATTTTTTTCAAAAAAAAAAAAAAAAATACAACAGAAAATAACCAGAAACGAACGTTATTGGTTTGCATAATAAATAATTACAAATTAGTACTAGGTTTGGCAGATGGTAAAATTACAAGTAAAAATTAAACTTTTGATGGTAGTCTACGAGTATCTATAAGACATGGTCTATCTGGAGATAATAGATGTCTAAGTAATCGTTGTCTATCGCACGAACGCTCTAATTCGAATTACAGATAAACGCAGAGTAAATGATTGTTCATGCTTGAAGCAGCTTTTCTTATGTAACAATCTACATTGGAATCTGAAATGAAATGAAATTTAAATTTTAATCCCCCATATACGAATTTGATGAAGTAAGAGTTCAGTTGTCAATAGATTTGTGCTGGTGAACAAACATTTTTTTTTATCTTTTAAGTATAACCTTGGCTAAAAATTTGCTAAAATCAAATTTTCTCTCAAATATAAAATTAAATATTTTCTTCTATCTGAAAATTTTAAATAATTTTACAATCGATTTTATTTAACATAACAAACAAAACAGAATATCTTTCAGCCATAGATCCGTATGTGCATGTATATTTGGGGCATTAAAAATTTTACTTCATGTATTATTAAAGATAATATTATTTTTGAGATTCTTTCCAAGACACAGAATCATCCACTTCGTTAAGTTTTATAAAAAAAAATTCCCTCCATAAATTATTCATAACTCATCTTATACCCGTACTATCTGGCAAGATAGATACTTAAAATCTTCATGGTCTTCATTATTAATTATAATCTCTGATTTTAAATCATGGTTGGCTATTTTATTTTATATTTTTGTTTTTTGACTATTTTAAATAACAGAAAATACTTAATTCTCTTGGTTTGCATTTAGAATTTTTCATTTCCATTTACAATTTGAATTACAATTTTTTAAGTAGATTCATTTAGATGCATTTTTATTTTGCGCATTTCGTTATTCTTAATTGTTTATAATTTTAAACACTTGAAAAAGTTTGCTTTTTCTAATCAAATTAATTTGCGTCATTAAATTTAATTGCTGTACTCTTATATGAGTAATGTAAAAGATTTGGTCTTGGATGTTCATTTAAAAATATTCACATAATATCTTTTGCGCGGTGGTTCCGCTATGTGTGTGTGGTATTAAGGACTATGGAAGAAAAAAAATTATTTCATTTGGAAATTAATTATATTTGAAAATATTTTCGCACAAATAAAATTTGATTAAAAGAGTATCCTTTATATTAATATATTAAATTTAATTGGTAATAATAATATTGGTATAAGAAAATTTTCCATTAAAACATTTTAAATACATTCGGCTTGTTTGGAAATTTTTCTTTTCTTTTTGAATTGGAATTATTTAATTAATTTTCTTTTTTAATTCTTATTAAAGTAATTTATTAAAATGATCTAAAAGTAATTTATTTTCTATTTGAAATATTCTTTTTTTCATTATCATTTTTATTGCAAGAAAATAAACTTTTATGAAAGTAATTGTAATGATTCTTATGGGACAAAGTTAATTTAGAATATCGTTAATCAATTAAGTCGGATTATGCAGCTTAGGTCTTCGATCAGCATATTTGATGGAGGGTAATTGAAGAAGGTTCTCTTACGACTAAATAATAATTAAAGAATGGATGGAAATTAAATATTTGATAATACAAAATCTTCATCCTGAAATATTAGGACTACATTATAATGACTTTCCAAATGCAAATATTTTTATTGAATCCTTCCACAAATAAGAAGATACTAAATTTCGAAAAGCGCAGCACTTGTGACCCAAACTTTTTCGCGATCAAAAATTAAATTTCGTGTATCATTGACTAAGATTACGTTACTGTTTATGAACCCAACAAAATTGGGAATTTCTTTCCTTTTCAAATTATTACAGTTTTTTTTTATTGGATTATTGGATGAGTGACCCAGTGACCGAAAAAAAACTCTCCTAACCACTATGACGTCGATTAAAAAAAAAATTGTGTTCAAAAATTTGTCGGGGTTTGCCAAGTGAATTTGTTAAATTTTGTACATTTTAACTCACTATTTTTTTACTGGATGAGTGACCCAGTGACCGAAAGAAATACTCTTGTCACCACTTTGACCTAGTTTAAAAAATAAGATGATGACCCTTCTTAGGATTGCCAAGGTATTTTGTTTAATTTTGAAAATTTTAAGTGTCGGTTTTCTAATTGCATGAGTGACCCACTGACTGAAAAAAACTCTTCTCACCACTTTGACCTATTTTAAAAAAAAAAAATTATGTTCAAAAAATTTGTCGGGGTTTGCCAAGTGGATTTGTTAAATTTTGTATATTTTAACTGACAGTTTTTTTATTGGATAAAAAGTGAAAATTACTCTTTTTACCACTTTGACCTAGTTTTAAAAAAAAGATGAAGACCCTTCTTAGGATTTCCAAGGGTTTTTGTTTACTTTTGAAAATTTCAAGTGTCGGTTTTCTAATTGCATGAGTGACCCACTGACTGAAAAAAACTCTTCTAACCTCATTTACCTGGTTTGAAAAAACATATGTTGTTCTAAAGATTTGTCGGGGTTAGCTAAGTGGATATGTTCAATTTTTTATATATGAACATACTATTTTTTTATTGGATGAGTGATCCAGGGATCGAAAAATCTTTTCTCACCATTTTGACCTAGTTTCAAAAAAAAATTATATTCTAAAAATTTGTCGGGGTTTGCCAAGTGGATTTGTTAAATTTTGTATATTTTAACTGACAGTTTTTTTATTGGATAACAAGTAAAAATTACTATTCTCACCACTTTGACCTAGTTTCAGAAAATAGATGAAGACCCTTTTTAGGATTGCCAAGGGTTTTTTTTTACTTTTGAAAATTTTAAGTGTCAGTTTTATAATTGCATGAGTGACCCACTGACTGAAAAAAACTCTTCTAACCTCATTTACCTGGTTTGAAAAAACATATGTTGTTCTAAAGATTTGTCGGGGTTAGCTAAGTGGATATATTCAATTTTTTATATATGAACATACCATTTTTTTATTGGATGAGTGATCCAGGGATCGAAAAAACTTTTCTCACCATTTTGACCTAGTTTCAAAAAAAAATTATATTCAAAAAATTTGTCGGGGTTTGCCAAGTGGATTTGTTAAATTTTGTATAATATATTTTAACTGACAGTTTTTTTATTGGATAAAAAGTAAAAATTACTCTTCTCACCACTTTGACCTAGTTTCAGAAAAAAGATGAAAGCCCTTTTTAGGATTGCCAAGGGTTTTTTTTTTTACTTTTGAAAATTTTAAGTGTCAGTTTTCTAATTGCATGAGTTACCCACTGACTAAAAAAACTCTCTAACCACATTTACCTGGTTTGAAAAAACAAATGTTCTTCAAAAAATTTGTCGGGGTTTGCCAAGTGGATTTATTAAATTTTTTATATATGAACACACTATTTTTTTATTTGATGAGTGACCCAGTGACCGGAAAAAAATGCTTCTCACCACTTTGACCTATTTTCAAAAAAAAAAAATAATGTTCAAAAAATTTGTCGGGGTTTGCCAAGTGGATTTGTTACATTTTAACTCACTGTTGGGGTCTAAATAAAAACATTTGTAGTGGTCGCCAAGTTGGTTTCATCAATTTAAAATTTTGTACGAGTATGTTGTCTTATTAGATCAGTGAGCCGTGACCGAAAAAAATTTTTCTTACCGCTTTGACCTACTTTCAAATAAAAGACGAAGACTTATCCGGGGCCTGTTTTGTATTTGAAAAAAATTTCGTGGCTGTAAAGTGGATTTGTTTGCTTTTCAAATTTTGAACTGACAGTTATCTTATTGGATTATTAGTTGAGTGACCCAGTGACCGAAAAAAAACTCTTCTCGTTACTTTTAACTAGTTTGAAAAAAAAAATTGTATTAGAAAAATTTATCGGGGTTTGCCAAGTGGATTTGTTAAATTATTTATATTTTAACTAACAGTTTTTTTATTGGGTTAGTGACCCAGTGACTGGAGAAATACGCTTCTTCCCACTTTGAACTAGTTTAAAATAAAAAAAAATTAGGTTTAAAAAATTTGTCGGGGTTTGCCAAGTGGATTTGTTAAATTTTGTACATTTTAAGTCACTATTTTTTTATTGGATAAGTGACCCAGTGACCCAAAAAAAATCTTCTTGTCACTTTGACTAGTTTGAAATAAAAGTTGGTAACTCAAACAATTCGTCTTTTGTGTTAAAAAAATTTGAAGGGTTCGCCAAACATATTCTTATAAAATTTAAAAAATTTTAATAGTACGTTTTCTTATCAGATTAGTGAGCCGGTGACCGAAAAAATATTTTCTTATCGCTTTGACCTAGTTTTAAATAAAAGATGAAGTCTTATCCGGAGCCTGTTTTGTATTTGAACAAAAATTTGGGATTGTAAAGTGGATTTAATAAATTATTGGATGAGTGACCCAGTAACCGAAAAAAGTTCTCCTCACTACTTTGACCTGGTTCGAAATAAAAGGTAGCAACTCATACAATGCGTATTTTGTGTTATATGGGTCGCCAAGTTATTTTTTTACTGTCAAAGTTTTAAACTAACTGTTTTCTAATTAGATCAGTGAAGGAGTAACCGACAAAATTTCATCCCACCAGTTTGTCCTAGTTTCCAAACTAGTTTAAAGACTCTCCTTATTTTTAAAAAAAAAATGTCCAGGTCGCCAGCCAGGTTTGTTTACTTTTAAAGTTTTTAAGTATCCAGTTTCTTATTGGAAAAGTGACCCAGTAATCGAAAAAAAACTCATCTCGCCATTTTGACCTAGTTTCAAATAAAAAAAAATTGTGTTAAAATTAAAGATGAAGACTTATCCGGGACCTGTTTTGTATTTGAAAAAAAATTTTGGGGTTGTAAAGTGGATTTGTTTGTACTGAACTGACCAAATGTTTGGGGTCCTAAAGTTTTGAACTGACGGTTTTCTTATTGGATTATTGGATGAGTGACCCAATGACCAAAAAAAAAATTCTTTTTATCACTTTGATCTAGTTTTAATAAAAACGATGCGTCTTTTGTGTTAAACAAATTTGTAGGGGTCGCCAAGTTAGCTTGTTTAATGTCAAAATTTTAAACTGTAATATTTTCTAATTAGATGAGTGACCCAATAACCGAAAAAATTTCGTCTCACCGGTTTGACCTATTTCCGAACCAAAAATAAAGACTCGTCCGTAGCCTGTTTTCCTAATAAAAAGTTATTTTTCTAGTCGGAATTGAGTTTTATTGTTTTTTTCTTTAAAATAAGTATTAATTTTTCTTGCCGAATTTTATATTAATTTATGTTAAAATAATATTTTTCATAATGAAAAGAAGTAGCCAATTTGGTGTTTTACTTTCAGAATAAATATTGTGCTTTCAACTGTAAGTTCATCGATTCCAAAATCTTTGCTGTATATTAAAATGGAAATTTTCCTACTTTTTTGCTGCATTGTATTTTTGTTTTTGCAATTTAAAATTCAAGAATACAAAACTGATTGGAGTCTGATTGGTGGTAAGTATTTCTTCGTCTTAATTTCCAAAATTTTGTTTTTTTTCTACAATCGGTCGGATATTTTCTGTACTCAGATTATAATATTTCGGAATGTAAATTTTTCTAAAATTATCTGAAAAAGTATTTTTATTCTAAAAATTTTATTTTTCTTCTATTTATACAATAGAATACACACAATTATAAAGTTATTCTTTGACGAAACATCAACATTTCGATTAAACCAAAGAATAGAAATTTTTGATTCTCGAAAAGCTAACCAAAAAGGAACAATTTAAATACTGAAGAGTATTCGTAGCGGAAAAGTATAGTTTCCTGGAATGAAAAGCTAATATCGAGTAGGATTTTTCTATCAATACAACCATTTCAGATAAGAATGATAAACATTTCCAATGTAATGAGAAATTCAAAAGCTAGGAAGCTGAACTGTTAGTGTTTGTTTTTATTTATCTACAGTACATTTAAATAAGTAAACATTTACAAAGATGGTATAATTTGGAATCTTCTGCGAGAGAGTTCAATAGTCTAGGCGAAGGCTATTGTCATCTGTTTATGTGACTACTTAGAAAATTATGGTCTCATGAAGACATTCACCCATAATCGTCCAATGGAATTGACTAAAACTGAATGGTACTGGACTATTTCTTAAAAGGATATATATTGACATGACTCAAGTTGTGAACGGGTAATTCCTTGGGTAACATCTGATTTTCTTATCTAATGGAATGGAAGTTTGTCAAATTTGAATTTTTATTTATATGTAAACAAAGGATATGAACGATAGAATAGAAGAAAAAACATAAAAAATCAGCGATTGTTTGAACAAAAATCAAGAATCTTTTCGAAAAATGGCAAAGTGGTAATTTTAGGGATTACAATGTTGTCATTACATGAAAGTCACCACTTTATTTGGTGCCGTCATATTCAAACTCGAAAATCGAATAAGATCGTATGTCATACAATTTCAAGAGAATCTATTTATATTTATTTATAAGTACTCAATATAAAAGCTAACAATTTATTGAAATGAATCAATAAATAGCCTTGTCCTATTTGCAAAAATATTTTCTTTTATCTAAACATGTTCTTGTACTCGTACATAAAAATTTATTTTATATAATGTAGAATTCCTTTAATATCAATTGTCATTTTCAAGCCTCAGAAGTTTTGATTGTTAACAATTTTGCTTCAACATTTTACAACATTTGCACTCACATCCTTTTCGTAAGCAGAAACGAAGATGGCAGCCATCCAATATCTTCGGTTATGGAGGAAAATTTGTTAAAAACTCTTCGTTTCCTTTGAACTGAAAAGGAATTCTCTCAATGATTTCTATTTTCAGTTTTCCTTCTGATATTTTTTAAAAAAAAAAAAAATTTAACTGTTAAAAATGAGAAGACTGTGATGGGGTTTTGTTTTCCAAATAGCCAATTTATCGAGCAAAAGCAAAATATTTACAATTTTTGTTATATTCAGCTTTTCAGAGACTTTGTTTTCATTTCCATTTTACTTTTTAAATCGACCATATTTAATTCTGGACGTTTTTTTTTGTTCTATTTCAAAATTTCAATTCTGTTTGTTTTTCTACAAGTTTTCTATAAGTAAAACTTTAAGTGAATTTTCTTTTGAATAAAAAGATAGGGAAAATATTCTCAAAACAAAAATGTTGAGAAAACTTAAATTTTATAAAATTATATTTAGTTTAATTTGGAAAAGTTTTCAATATAAAACTACATAATTGAAAGTTGCTGCTAAGAGTATTAGAGTCATAGTTTGACTGGCTTTTAAAGTTGTGCTATTTTTTTTTTTTTTTGAAAATTTTATTTTAACTTTTTTCTTAAATTAAATTTATGTGAAAGACTTTTTTTTTAAATTAATAAAATTTGTTTAAAGGAAAATTTTACAGAAAAAACTATAAAATTCTGTTCAAACTTTTAAATTTATAATTAATGAATTTGAAAATTTTTAAGGTTTTTTCATTAAATATAAGATATATAAGAAAAAAATATGAATTAACATTTTAAAAAGTGTCAAAATGATTTTTTTATTAATCTTTTGTAAAATAAATAAACTTTTATACAGTATGTTAAGCAGGTAAATTAACAAATAAAATTCAACTCTTAAAAAAGTCACAAATGAGAAATCGTCGTTTTTCAATAGATGGCGTCAGTAGTACAACGTACATAAATCGATTGGATCAGAAACGTCAAATTGTAAGTTTAGGCAGCTGTCAAATACTACTCATCATTACTTTTTGACTTTCTATGTCAAAATTTCAACAAAAAGTTTTGATTTTTGCCTTCAATTCGAAAAAATTTGCTGTTGAGGTGAGTCGAATGATTATGGAAACTTATGGCGAGGCTTGCATAGTGAGAGAACGTATTGAAAATGATTTCAACGCTACAAAAGTGGTGATTTTGACGTGGAAGACGTCGCGGACGTTTGAAGGCGCGGATTTAGAGACATTACTGGATGAAGATCCATGTCAAACGGAACAAGAATTTGTATATTCATTGGACGTGACTCATTAGGCCATTTTATATTGTTTGAAAGCCTTGAGAATGCTTTAAAAGGTGACATACCAGTTGAAGCCGAGAGACATCGAACGGAGTTTTTTCTTATGCGAACAGCTGCTCAAGCGGCAAAAAAGATAGGGTTTTCTGCATCGTATTTTGACACGCAATAATGGCCATGGCCATGTATCAAAATCGACGGTCAAGCCAAACATACTGTTGGAACCTGGTGAAATCATTGGAGAAGCTCGGTACCGAACAAAACTCATGCGTTTGAGTCGATCATTAAAGGAAAAGCTGCCACAATACGACAAAGATGCGACGAATGGATTTTAAAGTATGACAACGCTCGGCCACATGTTGCTAAGGCGGTTGAAACCTACCTGAAAGCACTGAAATGGGATATTCTGCCCCATGCGTCGTCTTTTCGAGACTTTAACCCTTCCAAATACTACCTCTTCCAATCGATAACACCGTGGCCTGGTTGAGGAGCATCGACCCAAATTTTGGTCTCTTAGTAAGATCGCCTCAAAAGACGAGCAGTTCTTTCGACATGGAATCCGTATGCTGATAGAAAGATGGGGATAATTTGTGGCTATCAATGGGCAATACTTTGTAGCATGAATAAAAGGTTCAAAATATTGTCCACAATAAAGCCTCAAATTTTGAAAAAAAATGGCGGTTTTCCATTGTACTCACAAATACTTTTATAATATTTTGTCGATTTGTGACAGTCGATTTTTGACAGTTATAGAGCCAAGATGCGAAATAATTATTATAGAAAGTGTTATTATTATAAAAAAAAATTTAATAAAACTTATTTATTAATTGCTGTAGCGCTCAGAAAATTGTGTGACAAAATATGTTGTTTGTTTATCGTTTAGAAAATAATTTTGAAAGTCATAGTACACTGTTTGATAAATTAAAGTCCGTGTCCGTCTTTTGAAGGGAAACCTTCCTAAGACATTGTGCAGAAGAATTGAAATTTTGTCAAATGCAGGTGATACAGGAACCTTAGCTCAGAGGTCATATTCAATGCCGATAAGGACCTCATTTTTACAGAAAAAATTATAATAAGTCAGGAAGTATATTTTAATTCAAGAGATGTTGCTAATAATTAAAAGACCGTTTCTTGAAATGTAAAAATCAAAGGCAGTTCATGAGTGAATTGTCCACCCTTTTTTTTATGATGTACAGGGGGAAACTTTCGAAAGGTACTCGCCTGGAAGACCTTCTACCTGCCAGGCGAGTTATGCGGGATTTTTACCTCGCTAAAACCTACCTGTACCTAGACCCTTGCTCCCGGAACGATGGTTCCCCGGTGGCACTCTTTGTAAATACTACTTCGCCGGGGCGTTCTTATTTGATATTACTACTGTCCCGATATTATGACGCCTCGCGGCCTTTTCTTTGTACGTGGTCCGAAGATCCTTGATTAAAGGTCCAAAGATCCTTGACTCCACTATGTTTTCTGGACTGATGGAACGGTCCATTTTTTCTCCAGATCTGCCCGTGTCCCCTCGTAGAAGGGCATTGGAAGAATACGTGTTCTGCATCTTCGATCACATCGCGGCAGAGATGACAGTTTGGGTAGTCAGTTCTCTTGAATCTGTGCAAGTATGCCCGAAAGCATCAATGCCCAGTCAAGAGTTGGGTGATGTAATACCCGACCTCCCCGTGCCCGCGAGTGACCCATTTGGGGATATCTGGGATCAGCCGATGAGTCCACCGACCCTTCGTCGAGCTGTCCCATCTCTCTTGCCAGAGATATCTGGGATCAGCCGATGAGTCCACCGACCCTTCGTCGAGCTGTCCCAACTCTCTTGCCAGAGGCGAAGACTCTCGGGTCTCTTCTCTTCACAGAGGACCTTTCGCCGCTTTTCCTTCTTCCTACGGTGTTGGCGATCACGATCTCCTGCCAGGATATCGATGGGTGGGCATGATGCCACGACGTTGACCGCATCGTGTGATACTGTTCGGTATGCTAACACTACTCTGATCGCTGAGAGCCGCTGGACTGATGTCATTGTCTTGCGGTATGTTGTTAGCTCTAGCGATTTCGCCCACACTGGTGCTCCGTATAGCAGGACGGAGGTAACTACAGTTGCCAGTAGTCGCCTTCGGATTTGCCTGGGGCCTCCGATATTGGGCATTATCCGCGAAAGCGCGCCCTGTACTGCTGATGCCTTTCTGCTGACGCTGGAGATGTGCTCCTTGTAGTTGAGTCTGGCATCCAAGACCACTCCTAAATACCGCATGTAGGGTAGTGACTGGATGTCGTGGTCGCCTACTCTTATGGTGATGGTCTCCATTTTCTTCCGGCTACTCATAAGGAGTGCCTCGGTCTTATTTTCCGCCAAAAACAGGTCTGCCGATGTTATCCACTGTCTTATACTCCGGATGGTGGTGGAGAATGAGGCTTCCAGTTCCTCCAGATGTTTGGCTACAAGGACAACCGCTACGTCGTCCGCGAAAGCCACGAGTGTTGTGTTCGGCGGTAATTTCAGATGGAGTAGGCCGTCGTACATGACGTTCCACAAGAGTGGCCTTAGGACAGAGCCTGAGGTACCCCTCCCGTGACCCCATACTCCGCTGGTACATCCGCCGTCTCGAAGTATAGTGGTCGAGCACTGAAGTATGATCTGACCATCCTCCGTTGGTAGTAGGGCACCCCCATGTTCTCAAGAGCCTTCAAGAGTCGGTCCCAGCGGGCCGAGTTAAACGTATTCTTGATGTATGAATGTATGTTGTGTCTGTAGACCTCATTGTGTCTGTATGGTGTGGTGTTCAGGCTGAAGGTGTCCTTGACCCGTATTTCTTTGAGAACGCCACTGGTAATGCTGTGGTGATGATCATAATTAGGCCAATTTATGTTATCTAAGAGCAAGACGGTTGAAAAGTGCTTTTGAGGATTATTTTCCGCGTTCTTAAATGTAATTGCGTCTGATTTATTTCTTCATGTGCTGTTACTTAAAATTAAAGGTTTTTTGCTAACTGACAGAATCAAAAAAAGCAAAAGCATATTGAAAAAATTGTCATCAAAAAAGCTTATTGTAAAATATCATCAAAAGATAATTTCAAAGTTTATGTATAAGAAGCTATTTTTTGTCGACCAAATCATATGTTTTTAAGTTCAATGTAAAATTATTTGACAAATAAGTTGAAAATTTACCTTTAACGAAATCTTGTATAAATTTTATTCTATCAACAAAATTATAATAATAATTTTTTAAAGTATGTGTAAGTCCCTAAGACCGAATGGTTTCGTATTTTATAAAGAAAGCTCAGTAATAGAGTAGAAGAATTAAATACGGGGGTCGTTCAATAAGTCCTTAGAAAAGGATGGAAAAAAGCTGTTTTTAAAAAAAAAAAAAATTATTTTTCAATATAATCGTTTTTTAGCTCTATACACTTTTCCAACCGTTTTTCAAAAATTTTTATCCCGTCAAAAAAATAGGATTTCGGAAGTTCTGCAAAATACTCATCCGTTTGAGCAATGACGTCCTCGTTGGAAGTGAACCGTCGTCCGCCAAGCCATTTCTTCAGATTGGGGAAAAGAAAATAGTCACTCGGGGCCAAAT
This sequence comes from Atherix ibis, assembly GCA_958298945.1. Classification (NCBI taxonomy): domain Eukaryota; kingdom Metazoa; phylum Arthropoda; class Insecta; order Diptera; family Athericidae; genus Atherix; species Atherix ibis. The sequence continues at coordinate 22,391,119 of OY282607.1, forward strand.
CTGGTGAATAAGCGGGATGCTGCAACAATTCCATTCTCAATTCTACAACTTTGGCCATGTAATACGCTCCTGTTATTGTTTTTCCTTTTTCCAAGTAGTCGATAAAAATGATGCCCTGCGAATCCCAAAAGACCGTGACCATCACCTTGCCGGCCGATGGCACAGTTTTTGCCTTCTTCGGAGTCCGTTCACCCTTGAAAATCCACTGTGATGACTGTCTCTGTAGTAGTGTATCCAGGTTTCGTCCACAGTGATATATCGACGAAGAAATTCGGCAGGATTGCGATGAAAGAGTGCCAACATAGCCTCAGAGTCCACTACGCGATTGCGCTTATTCTCCTCTGAGAGCAAACGCGGCACCCATCTTGCCGAAATTTTTTTCACAGACAATTTTTCATGCAAAATTGAAGCGACTGTACCTTGTGATATGCCCGTGGCCTCAACTAATTCGCGCACTTTAATTCGCCGATCGTTCAAAATCAGATCGTGGATTTTGTCGATGATTTCAGGAGTAGACACCTCAACTGGGCGTCCTGAACGATGTTCATCTTTTGTGGATGAACGGCCACGTTTAAATTCATTCACCCAATTGTAAACTGTCGCAAACACAGGTGCAGATGTGCCATGAACTACATCCAACTCGGCTTTGATTTCTTTCGGGCTGAAGGCTTTCAAATGGAGATGGTTGATGACAGCCCTAAACTCGCTTTTTTTCATTGTTATGCACAAATAAATGTCGTTTACTTTAATCGACGATAGAAATTGACCTACGCTATGGGTCGAGCTGAAATTTTGACAGCTTTCCTGTTGATAATGCTACTTACAAAAAAAAATCTTTACCGACACTACGAGCGCAATTTCTTGGATTTGCTAAGGACTTATTGAACGACCCTCGTATTAATGACATAAATGGAATTCTGTCATTGAAAAAATCAAAGGTAATGCCTTGAGAATATGCAAAATTATAAAAGAAACTGCATAAAAATGTTTATAAACAGAAAGTCATGGATAAGTGACAGTATGACAAATTCTTATCCTGAGAAGTTTACTATCACAAAACTTTGAATTGGCTTCTGAATATACAGCCTGAAAAGTTGTAATCCTAATGTGTTGAAAGAAAAATGTTACTCGAAAGCCAATCCAGCTTTGAACTGACTTTATGAGTTTGCCACTTTGCGGAGAAGTTTAGGCACATCTGTTAATCATTCGAGTGCCAATTTTACCAGAAAATCTGCCCGCCGATTTCCTAAAACACCATTAATAAACGATGTGTCCCAAAATTATAAAACATGCAGTGCCATCTATAAAAATTAATATATATCGGATGACAGATGTGAAAGTTTCAGCCATTTCAAAAAAAGAAAAAATGTGCTAATGTTACAAAACAAAAATGGCTAGGATATCATCATAAAATGCTCCTTTAATCTTGGTTTTCAATTTTGGAAATAGAAAATAGTCACATGGTGATTAGATCAGGCGAATACGAAGGGTAGTTAATGAGAAAAATCCATTTCTTCATCAAAAATTCGTTCACTTTTTTGGTCTTCATTTAATTCATGTGGAACAAAACCCACACAGACCTTTCTTTTACCCAAATCTTCAGTTAAAATTCTCCAAATGGTGTTTTTACTCGTATTTAATTCCTTAGCCAACATTCTCGTAGTAAAATTCAGCACGATTATTAGCTTCTGGACGACCTGGCCTTAGGTCATCCTTTAAATCCTCACGACCATTTTTAAATCGTGTGTATCACGTATAAAGTTGAGTACGACTCTACAATCCATCACCATAAACTTTTTCCATCAATTCGTATGTCTCAGCGAACTTTTTTTCAAGTTTAAAACAAAATTTTATGTTTGCTCAATAGATGGCGCTGCATGTTGTATGATTTTAAAAATATGTTCGGTTATTTTTTGGGCACACTGTGTAACCTACAGCCCATCGAAGTCGAATATGTTAATTTTTAATCAAAAGGTATTTGAAATTTAGAATTACTTTTAACATACAATAATTTCGAATTAAATTTCTTCCCCATTTGTAATAGTACAAAAAATAAAAATATTTCTAAAACTGTGTTTTTTTTTTTGAAGTTTAAAAAATTTATATTAATTAAAGTCAAGCATGATTTTAGGCGAACTTGATCAAAATAAAACTTAAAATGAATGAAAATAATAATAGTCTTGCTTATTGCCCTTACGAGTTGAAAATTAATTTCAGTTGCACAGTAAACAGTATTTCCACCTACACAATATTGTTGACTAAATTAAGCCCTAGTGTCCATGAAAATTTATGTTGAATTATAAGAGCTGCAAATTTGCCTGTAAACATAATTAAAAGTACTCTCCATCAGGTGAATGGACAATTTTCATAAACGCACCAGAGTACAGTACAGTACGTTACAGTTAATTTGGTATATTTTTCACGTGTTGCAAAACTGGCAAATTATTATTGTGAATATTTATTTTTTTTTTTGTCATTTTAATATTTTTTTTATGAAGTAGGTTTAAGGGACTTTTGAATTTTAATAAATACTCAATTTAATTATGAGAGAAACGTTTTTTTTTTTGTATATTTTAATAAATTTCGTTTACGATTAATTTGGAGGGGTTTTTTTTTAAATATATAAAATACGAGAGCATCCATAGAGAATTTTAAGTAGTTTTATTAACTGAATTTTTTTTTAAAAGAGGATTTTTTCTCTTTTAATTTTTTATAAATACTATTTGTGGTATTTCTTTATAAGAGAATGGTCAAAAGTTATAGTATGTATAAAAGGTATCTTCAAAGTATTGAGTTCTATAATTAACTGTGTTGGAGAGAACTTCTTCTTCTAGAGTTAGTCCCTCTTAAATGTGCTTATAGGTTTAACACTCATACGGTAACTACTCGGCCCCGTAGCATATGATAAGTGAACAACAAAATTTGGAGCAATAAGTAAAAAAATTGCAATGAGTCTAAAAGGAAAATTTCAACATTTTTGGAGAGCTGAGAAGCAGTTAAAGAGGTAGCTTACTTAGGAAGGGCTTCAACTTCGAAAACTGATGCAATTATCTAACGATAAGGGGTAATTGTGAGATCAGACCATTCATTAACATTGGTGAATAGTCCGTGAAAAGCCTCAGAATGGATGTAAAAAAAACCTTTTTTGAGGCTTTTTATGCCGCCCACCCACGATCATCTCCATCTATAAGTTTTGGCGCAAAAATGAGTTTTCTGTGGTTCCCTTTTTTACTTCCCAATATCATCCTCAGGGGGGTACTTGTTGATGAAAGATCAAATTATGATTAATACCAGAAGTGCCTTTGGGTCTAGCGAACTCACCGATCTCAGCTGACTTGGTAGTGAGTAGCAATTTATGAGGCTCCTTACTGGGGTTCTATGAGCGGGATAACCTAATAAAGTATTCTTAAAATAAAGTGGTCTACATAACGGGTACAGTCTTCAGACTTATGATGCGTGATAACAGTAATTTTGGGTACTATCAATAAAGATGACAGTAGAGGCTTAAGTAGGCCTTGCTACCAACAGTAACTGACTGTTGCCACATGATCTACTGGTGATGGGTGTAATCAGATGCAGGCACGATATATGGAGAATAGTTTAAGCGAGGAGAATGGTTTACTTGGTAGAATTGCTGGATGGACTGTTCAGAGGTGTCAGAAGTAATGGTAGAGTTGACTATAGGCAACATACCATTAAAAGGGACCCAACTTAAGATTAAACAGTTGAAAAAAGATTAATAGTAGAGTTCGCTGGAAGCAAATTAATATGATATAGTTGGAACTGACTCGATAGATGTTTGGTGGCATGAAGTGATTAAAACAATTATCTAAGAAGAGTGATGGGCGTAAGTCAAACTTGGATTTTTTTTTTTTCGTTATAGTAAGATGCAAATTGTCGAAAAACAAAATGTGGGACTTTAACCCACTAAACACCACCTTAATTGGTCACATATTCATATCACCCCACGAAACCGCCATCAGGGATTACTTCATGGAGCAGGGATTGTACGAAATCACTACTCTGGTAAATTATCACTATCGCTTTTTTTCACGCTCATCCAGACTCAGTTTTTTTAGGATGGTTATTATAAGGACTTTGAAAGTTACACGGGCTGTCCCCGAGTTCAACAACAGCGCTAATATATTCTCCGGTATCATGGGTCCGCCAGCGTTCTTCTAAGCCTCTTCCCCTTTCGCATTGAATTGGGCGCAGTAAAAGAACACATGCTGTGTGCTCTCCACCATCTCGTCACAAGTAGGGCACATTGGGCTAGAATCCATTTTAAAGCAGAATGGATAAGCCGGAAAACACATGTGTCCCGTCAAAAATTGGGATAAATAGTAACCAACATCACCATGCAGTATGGTAGGTCTGCCCACGGATCCACCGTTGAGAAAAGACGGTGAGTCCATCCGCCATTGTGGCATCATCCTAACAATTTCCCCATAACCTCTTGGACTCATTTCTTTCCTCCATATAAGCCTTGGATGAAGTCACAACGTCACATTGACCTCTCCGCCGGAATAGCCTCTGCCGTTCATCTGCCACTACTTCAATCGGTATCATTCCGGTCATAATATAAATGGCCTCGTTATTATCTCCACTGTTTGGAATACGTAGGCTATCCTTAGTACGCTCCTATGTTAGACTGAGATAACTCCACGTATGTAGGTTGCTCTAATAAGCCTATCAGCCTATATACTCGTAATCTGGATCCACCAAGGTTTGTCATTGAGCGCACTAACACCATCGTTGTCGTAGCAGCATTCCCCCAACATATAGAAGTGCTCCTGAAACTGCAGCCTCGCGTCAATCATCACCTCTAGGTACTTTAGAGATAGTTCCGATATCACCTTATGTTCGCTAATCCACAGCTCATCCTGTACAAAAAAATTCTACTACTTATGTAGTCTCATATATCGAGATGCGATTGTATTCTTGACGCCTTTGCCTCTTGACGTCTTGGGCTCAATGGGTGGTACAGAGTAGTATCATTGAGCCCAAGGCGTCAAGAATACAATCGCATCTCGCCGTGTTGAAGGCATTCTTTACATCAAGAGTTATAATGGAGCCCCTTTTTCAGACTTTGCCCTCCATAGCTCTACGCGCTATGCCAACAATCAAATCAATAGCATCCAAGATAGAGCATACCCTCTTGAAGCCAAATTGAACTGCAGATAAGCCCCTCTGCCCCTCGGTGAATTCTTCCAATCGATTGTCCAGAAAACAAATTGGCATGCATGACGAATGATCTCCACGTGGCTTCCTCTAAAGTTGTGAAAAAATTCCCTCACTAAGCCATGTATTAAACACTCCCAAAAATAAATTCCAGACACATTTTTATCACCGATTTTTCTATATGTCCAAGGGGGTTCGTCATGGGACCTGAACGCTCATGGGTAATTCATGGGACCTGAACACTGCTAGGCTTCGAACTGTCATTCCATATAGTTACTGGTTGCTGAGGGAACAATTGGGTGATTATTCTGTGCAGTAGCCCAGGGCAGGTCGGAGCTGCCAAGGAAGAACCCCTCAGTCTCATCATAACTACCTCATATAACCTACGATATGGGTTATTGACAACTTCGGCGCATAGTTATCTCTAGCATCGGCTCTTGCTCTCCTTGATGGTGTATCAAAACTCTCTTCTTGCTGTTTTATGCTGCGCAAATAGGGGTAAGCCTCAGATATTGAGGCTCACCCCTTGAACGTTGGTACAGTCTTATCGCCTGTTTACACCTTTTCCTAAGATCAGCCACCTCGTTATTCCACCAATAAACAAGTGTACGTCCACCCGTAGTGCCTTTTGGAATCGCTGCATCATAGGTAATGTAAGATATAAGCTGTTTAGGCTTGCACTCACCAGAAACGGTTTTATCTCTTCCATTCGGGGACGTAAGAAAAATCTCCTTATCGAATGCCTTTAACTTCCAGCTGGGTGTGTATGCTCCCGTTGGCCGACTGACCAATAAGATTGTACATAGAATAGCCCGATGGACACTATAAGTTTAATATCCGCAAATCCACCACGAGGTACCTGGTCTCACCAGGGACACTCTCGTAAACGTTAGGTCTAAACGTTAGGAGAAGGTAGCTTCCCGTCCCAAATTAAGCAGTATGAGACTCAGCAAGCAGAAGGCCTCAAGCATTATCTCTCCTTTCCGATTGGATCTAGTTAATCGTAGTTATCCCAAGCCCTATGAGAGTAGGTGGCTTGAGGTATTTACCAGGTGTATAAGCTTAAATCCGTTTGATCATAGATGGCGTGAGTGAGCGTATTAACCTACCATGGGCACGCCATACTTTTTTTTATGAGTTTGACATCTGTCAACATTAATTAGTGTACATTGTCAGCAATTTCGTACAACAACATACATTTTTCCTTTGGTAATCATGCCTAGTTTTGTGCCAGAAAAAGAACATATGCGGGAAACTCTGTTTTTCTACTTCAATTTGAAGAACTCGGCTATCGAATAGCGTCAAATGCTTATGGAGACCTATGGTGACAGTGCTTTATCGGAAACAACATGCCGAGATTGGTTTTGTCGGTTCAAAGACAGCAATTTTGACTTGTAGGACAAGAAGCGTGAAAATCGGCCTAGAAAGGTTGAGGACCATCAATTGAAGGCTCTTTTGGACGAAGACGATACCCAATCGCAAAAAATGCTCACGCAGCAATTGTGTGTTACTCAACCAGCCATTTTCATGCGTCTGCGTACCATGGGGAGATTGTAAAGATCGGAAAATGGGTGCCGCATGAATTGAACGATAGGCAGATGGAGTGACCCCAAAACACATGTGAAATCTTGCTCGCCAGACAAAAAAGAAACCCGTTCCTGCATCGGTTTATGACAGGCGATGAAAAGTGGATATATTTCGAGAATCCTAAACGCAGAAATCGTGGGTTGATTCTGGCCAACCATCAACATCTTTCCCAAGACCAAATCGCTTCCGACGGAAGACGATGCTGTGCGTTTGATGGGATCAGCAGACCTGGTGAAACTGTCAATGCTCACCGCTACCACCAACAACTGATCAAATTGCACCATGCTCTGCGTGAAAAAAGGACGGTTTATCAAAAAAAAACATGACAAGCTGATTTTCTGCCACGACATTGCACCATCGCACACGTCAAAAATGGTCCGAAACTACTTGGAAACACTCAACTGGGAGGTGCTACCCCACCCCGCTTATTCACCAGACGTGGCCCCTTCCGACTATAACCGGTTTTCGTCGATGGGCCACGCGCTCGCTGAGCAGCGCTTCGATTCTTACGAAGAAGTCCGAAAATGGCTTCATGAGTGGTTTGCCTCGAAAGAGAAGGAATTTGTTTGGCATCCACAAATTGCCCGAGAGATGAGAAAAATGTTTAGTTAGCAAGGGCAAGTACTTTCAATAAATTTGTTTTTACTTATTATGAAAAAAAAAATATGTTTTTTGACTAGAAAACAGTGGATTTAAGCTTAGCAATAGGTATACACACCTAGACTATAAAAAGATAAACAAAATACTTGAAGGAACGTCATTTCGGTACTGTTGGTAACATCAAGACGAGTATAACTGAGGATCTGTAATATTTTTTTATTTATTATTGGATATTCATTTTTGGTTAATATATTAGGTAAAAATTTGTTGAGGAGGTAGCATATAAACTTTTTTAAACTTACCATATTCGTATAGAATTTCTCAAGTTTACACACTCATTTTAAATGGTTTGCTGATAAATTTATCTCAGAGTAATAATAATACTATAAATTGCACTCGTAAGGACACAAATTGTGCATAAGATAAGATGTTCTTTTATTACCGATTACTGCGGTAAATTTTATCTTCTCGGCAAGGATATATTGGATTTATGAGCAAGAATACATTCAGTTAATATTCGCAGCAAGTTCTATTCTTGAATTGAATGGCATAATAAAAATTCCAATGACAACAGCTTTGACCACAAAAATATGTTGACCGTAGATACTACCAATAAGAATGGCATCGATTTCAACATAAAATACATATAAATAAATTCAACAAAAAAAAAACCCTTTTTCGTCCCTGAATATAAATGTTACGAATATATTCGATAAAAAATGACAAAGGAGTCCACGAAGGAAAAACATTTTTATCCATAAATGAACTGATAGATAGGATAATACTATCCCAAAAGAACTTTGGTTTTTCTGTTCTTTTTTTGTTGATTTTCTGCAATTTTAGAGTTAAATTTGTGGTCAACAGCCCATTGTTCTGGATCATCAGATCGCAAATTTTATTTGTTCTGTCCACTGTCGGACGAGGTCAGATAAATTTGTTGCCATATGATTTATGAACTTTAACATTTTCCACACGGATTCTCTATAACTCCGTGTACGGTTAAAAGGATTTGTTGCTATTTACAATACTACGACTACAACTGATGGTGTCAAAATACAAAAATAATATTCAGTGCTCCTTGCCACTGATTATTCCAGCTGCTGTTACCTCTCTCATGATCGTCCCGTACATTTTTGGTGGTAGACAATTAATTATTCAACAAACTCGTAAATGCCAGATGTACAATTTTCCGACAATTTTGTTAAAAATTCATTCATTTTTTTCTTCTATTTTACTACGTTTTCCATTTTTCCAATATTTATTATATATTTATTATTAAAATTTTTATCTTAAGATAAATGTTAACAAATATATTAAAAATTACTTATTATTTTTGTTTTTGTTTTTTTAGGAAGTTTCCTTTTAAAAAATTATCACTTTCAACAAAAACAAAAAAGAAAGGCTGACACATTTTATATAAGAAATAATATTGTAGCGATGTTTTTTACGATTTATATTTATAAATATTACACGAAGGAATTGTCCATTTTGACAATGAAGCATTTTTTCAACAAAAAAAAATTAACAAAAAAATTATGATAACATTAAAGGTTGTACAAAAAAAGGTTTTTGTTTAAAAAAAAAGAAGTGAATTTATATGAAAATAAATTAAAGAAAGTTCTTGGTCTGGATTTGTGAAATAAAAGCTATTGAATACCTTTAAATGTTCTCCGAAAAAACATATACGAGGGTCGTTCAATAAGTCCTTAGAAAAAGATGGAAAAAAAATGTTTTTTAAAAAAATTTTTTTTTCAACATATTCTCCTTTTAGTTCTATTTACTTTCCCAACCGTTTTTCCAACATTTTTATCCCGTCCATAAAATAGAATTTCGGAAGTTCTGCAAAATACTCATCCGTTTGAGCAATGACGTCCTCGTTGGAAGTGAACCGTCGTCCGCCAAGCCATTTCTTCAGATTGGGGAAAAGAAAATAGTCACTCGGGGCCAAATCTGGTGAATAAGCGGGATGCTGCAACAATTCCACAATTTTGGTCATGGAAACAGCGCAGGTGTGCACACGCGCATTGTCCTGATGCAAGAGGATTTTTTTCTTCTTCAGATGGGGGCGTTTCTCTTTGATTTCCTCGCTCAACCGTTGCAATAACGACGCGTAATACGCTCCTGTTATTGTTTTTCCTTTTTCCAAGTAGTCGATAAAAATGATGCCCTGCGAATCCCAAAAAACCGTGACCATCACCTTGCCGGCCGATGAACCCTTGAAAATCCACTGTGATCACTGTCTCTTCGTTTCTGGAGTGTACTAGTGTATCCAGGTTTCGTCCACAGTGACATATCAACGAAGGAATTCGGCAGGATTGCGATGAAAGAGTGCCAACATAGCCTCAGAGTCCACTACACGATTGCGCTTATTCTCCTCTGAGAGTAAACGCGGCACCCATCTTGCCGAAATTTTTTTCACAGACAATTTTTCATGCAAAATTGAAGCGACTGTACCTTGTGATATGCCCGTGGCCTTAACTAATTCGCGCACTTTAATTCGCCGATCGTTCAAAATCAGATCGTAGATTTTGTGGATGATTTCAGGAGTAGACACCTCAACTGGGCATCCTGAACGATGTTCATCTTTTGTGGATGAATGGCCACGTTTAAATTCATTCACCCAATTGTAAACCGTCGCAAACACAGGTGCAGATGTGCCATGAACTGCATCCAACTCGGCTTTGATTTCTTTCGGGCTTAAGCCTTTCAAATGGAGATGTTTGATGACAGCCATAAACTCGCTTTTTTCCATTGTTATGCACAAATAAATGTCGTTAACTTTAATTGACGATAGAAATTGACCTACGCTATGGATCGAGCTGAAATTTTGACAGCTTTCCTGTCGATAATGCTACTTACAAAAAAAATCTTTACCGACACTACGAGCGCAATTTTTTGGATTTTCTAAGGACTTATTGAACGGCCCTCGTACTTTTTATTTTTTATTTTTTTTTATTTTAAATGTTATCTAAACCTATTTATGCTAGTAACAAGCAGATTTTTTACGGGAATATCCAGTGTTAAACACCCATCGATGTTTCCTCTAGAACAGGGTAATTTTATTTTATAATTTTAGAGAATCTCTCGGCCATCGCCGTTTTAAACGTCGATGGGTGAATACAGGAAGTGTGGGAGTGAAAAGTTCCCTTCCTAAAGGATTAGGGTGGAAGGATAGATGCGAATGGAATTTTTTATATCGGGAGATGCATAGTTCACGAACAAATGGAACATTTAGGTCACGGTGGATAACAGTGTTTCGCATATAAAAGGGGGCATTGACAATTTAACGAAGGATTCGGGATTGTAAGGATTGGATTGGAAGGGAGTTGGAATGCTTAGTCGAACCCCAAAGTTCTAGATCATATGTCCATATTGGTTTCAGAACCGTATTGTATAGTAATTGTTTACTTGTTGTTGTAAGTTTTAATTTACTGTCTAGGAGACGTAATAATTGTTTGTATCGTCCGTTAAGGTCACGTCTTTTAGTTTTCGTATGAAGGTTCCAGGTTAACCGTTTGTCGAATATAAGTCCAAGGTAACGTAAGCTATTTTTTTGTGGAATAATACTGCCGTTTAGGGTTATGTCGGGAATTTGTTCTCGGCAGAGTGTGAAAGTTACATGAGCAGATTTTTGCTCATTTACCTTCACTCTCCACCAAGTTTCTAAGGAGTGGATATGGTTCTGTAGGATACTAATGGCTGTGGAAGGATCTTTGTGATGTATCAGTATATGTTGCGGTTAGGATGTTGTTGTAGAAAGGAATGTCATGGGTATAAAAGTTATAAAGGATAGGACCTAGGATACTTCCTTGAGGGACACCGGCGGAAATTGGATAAATGTCAGAATACTCAATATTTTCAGCTACCTGAAAATATCAGTCTGAGAGATAAGATTTAAAGATGTAGAAATAACCCGAGGGTAGGACTCGCTGCAACTTCCAAAGCAATCCAGGGTCGAAAGCATGCGAAATGTCAAGAAACACGCCTGGGCAGTATTCCTTTCGCTCTAGCGAACACGCTATGTAGTCGACTACGCGATGACACTGCTGGATAGTGGAATGCTCAGGTCGAAATCCAAACTGATGCTGAGGAATGACACCCTCGGATTCAAAAATGGGATGAAGGCATTTTAGGATTAATTTTTCTAGGATTTTTGATAACATGGGAAGGACGCTTATAGGTCTTTATGAGGTAGGAAGGTTTTTGGGCTTATTGGGTTTTGGGATCATTTTAATTATGGAAAACTTCCACAGGGAAGGAAAAAATGATGTGCGGAGGATACTATTATAAATATAGGTTATAAGGACGAGGGTTTTTTTTTGGAAATTTGCTTCAGGATTTCTGAAGTTATTAGGTCATATCCTCGGGCTTTTTTATTGGAAAGGTGTTCTATTGTGAATTTAACTTCGGAAGGAGTGAAAAACTTAGGAGGTGGACTTATGGGCAACTGAGTTGATATTTGTCGGAATATTTGTTCGTCATGCAGAATGTCTTGGACATCTTCGTGAGGTTTAAAGATGTTTTCTAAGTGTTTGCCGAAGATTTCGGCTTTCTGTTTATCCGTTTTTGCCCAGGTTCCGTCGGTATTCCGGAGCGGGTGTGTAGCTGTTTTGTATTTGAGAATTCGTCTGGTAGCTGTCCAAAGTGACTTATTAGTTGTCAGTGATTCTATGTATTCAGTAAATCGTTCGTTATTATAATTAATTATTTCTTGTTTCAGTTCTCGTTGTAGTTGGTTCAGTTTTTTCTTCTCATTTGGCATTCTTGAACGTTGCCACTGGGCCCTGGCTCGACGTTTCTCGGTTATCAAGCTGCGAATTTTTTGCGGAAGATTATAGTCATGTTCTCGTTTGGTTGGTTTGTTATGAGTTATGTGGGCGTTAGTGATTGAGTTCTGTAACATATACTAATACAACATAAATTTAATTTTTATTACTCTTATAAATGTAATAAAATCAATCACTCCTCATTTACAGTTAACACTTCTTAAAAAATGTTAAAATTAAAAATACTAAATATTAAAAAAATGTCCATACATCAAAAGTCTTTTCCCTATTTTCTATTGATAATTATAAACCATTCAATTGTGCACTTTTAAATAAATCGTTTTTGATTTTATTTTCCTTAATCAATCCCCTCACCCTCTAAAATCACACTTAACTTATATAATCCGTATTTGATCGATAGAATACTTTAAAAATAATATAACAATATCCATTTTTGAATGATGGTTCAAAAAGTATTTATGCAATTTTCTGTGGTTATGTGAATTTTGCAACTTTCCAATATCGAATTTTGTTATATGATAATTCAAAATGAACGAGAAAAATTTTCATCAAATTCAGAATTGCAATTGTTTTAAGCGCAAAAAATTTCCATAAACAGTCACGACAAGCACAGATAAATTGAAATTGATAGCGTCCCAGGACATCAAGCCGATTCTCGCCGTCGATGCATTATTTTACCCTCTTCCACTTGAGGTCGTCAAATACTCCCAGTTCACATAGTTTTTGGCTTTCTAGCTCCCTGATTAAGCTCATATGTCTAAATGTTGGTTTGTGCCAGCCCACTTTCAGCCATGCCATCCCCATAGATATTGTTGCATAGACTTTGCTATTCTACAATATTTCCTCACCGAACCATCCTTTTCTAAAGTCAAGCCTGCGAATAACTGAAATTCACTGAAATTCTATGTTTTGCATTCGACGTGGTCCCGGTATGCCTTCACAACGTTCCGACATGTTTTCAATTCCGGCCAATTCGAATTTTTTTCCTGTTATCATTTAGACAATTGCAGCAAAAAAGGTATACTAGAAACTGATAAAAGCATAAATACACTCTGCCAGCTGGATTACCTTTCAGGTGATAATAGATAACGTTCGCAGTAGAATTGAATTTATCATTTTTATCTCTTTATATGCATAAATAATTTTTTTTTATCCTTATCTATATTTATTCATGTTAAATATGCTTTTGAAAATAATACAAAATAATATAACAGTTGACTATGCATGGAAAAATGTATTATAAAAATATAATAAAAAATCACTGAACAAGTGCTTTAAGTGGATAAGTGAAAGCTTTAAAAGTGTTCATATTTTATTGTTAAAATCGTGTAAGGTTGTGGAGAGGTTTTTTTATGATATTTTTGTATTTCAATTATAGTTTATGATTCGGTAAATACCGTTCTACTTTTTATGGTAATTTATTTACTTAAAAATGCAGATTTAGCAAGTACGACAGTTATTAAAAAAAATAAGTTAACGCAACATTACTTTTTAAAAACTATTGAAAATTTTGAAAAATGAGTAATCATTGAAAAAAAAAACATTTTTAAATTACTAACTGAAATTGTTGATTAAAACTTTTTACAGAAAATTTTTACGGAAAATTTCTACGGAATATTTTTACGGAAAATTTTTACTAAAAATTTTGACTGAAAATTTTTTTGATGAAATTTATTTTTGCCGAAAATTATTTTGCTGAAAATTATTTTTATTGGAAATTATTTTTTCTGAAAATTATTTTTACTGAGAATTTTTTTTTAGAAATTTTTTTTTGCTGAAAATTATTTTGACTAAAAAATTTTTCTTTTGGAAATTATTTTTACTGAGAATTTATTTTTTTTGGAAATTTTTTTTTTACAGAAAATTATTTTTACTGAAGATTATTTCTGCTAGAAATTATTTTTGCTGAAAATTATTTTTACTGATAATTTTTCTTAGGAAATTATTTTAACTGAAAATTATTTTTACTGAACATTAATTTGACTGCAAATTGTCTTTTCTGAAAATTGTGTTCTGAAAATTATTTTTACTGAATATTGTCTTTTCTGAAAGTTGTCTTCGCTGAAAATTGTTTTGCTGAAAATTATTGTTGCTGAAAATTATTTTGACTGAAAATTATTTTTGCTGAAAATTATTTTTAACTGAAAACTTTTTCTCTGGAAATTATTTTTACCAAAAATTATTGTTACTGAAATTTGTCTTTCCTGGAAATTATTTTTACTGAAATTTATTTTTACTGGAAATTATTTTTACTGAAAATTATTTTTACTGGAAATTGTGTTTACTGAAAATGGTCTTTTCTGAAAATTATTTTTGCTGAAAATTATTTTTATTGGAAATTACTTTTTCTGAAAAATTATTTTTACTGAGAATTTTTTTTTGGAAATTTTTTTAACTGAAAATTTTATTTTACTGAAACATTTTTTTGCTGGAATTTATTTTTGCTGAAAATTATTTTTACTGAAAATTTTTTTTTTGGAAATTTTTTTTTTACTGAAAAATTATTTTTGCTGGAAGTAATTTTTAATGAAAATTATTTTTATTGAAAATTACTTTTTTTGAAAATTGTTTTTTTTGGAAATTATTTTTGCTGAAAAATTATTTTTACTGATAATTTTTCTTAGGAAATTATTTTTACTGAGAATTTTTTTTTTTGGAAATTATTTTTATTGAAACTTATTTTTTTTGAAAATTGTTTTTGCTGGAAATTATTTTTGCTAAAAATTATTTTTACTGAAAATTCTCTTTTCTGAAAATTATTTTTACTGAAAATTATTTGTTCTGAAAATTATTTTTTACTGAATTGTCTTTCCTGGAAATTATTTTTTCTGAAATTTTTTTTTACTGAAAATTATTTTTACTGAAAGTTGGGTTTACTGAAAAGGTTGTTTCTGAAAATGATTTTTGCTGAAAATTATTTTTATTGGAAATTATTTTTTATGAAAAATTGTTTTTACTGAGAATTTTTTTTTTGGAAATTTTGTTTTTACTGAAAAATTATTTTTGCTGGAAGTAATTTTTAATGAAAATTATTTTTATTGAAAATTACTTTTTTTGAAAATTGTTTTTTTTGGAAATTATTTTTGCTGAAAAATTATTTTTACTGACAATTTTTCTTAGGAAATTATTTTTACTGAGAATTTTTTTTTTTGGAAATTATTTTTATTGAAACTTATTTTTTTTGAAAATTGTTTTTGCAGGAAATTATTTTTGCTAAAAATTATTTTTACTGAAAATTCTCTTTTCTGAAAATTATTTTTACTGAAAATTATTTTTTCTGAAAATTATTTTTTACTGAATTGTCTTTCCTGGAAAATATTTTTTCTGAAATTTTTTTTTACTGAAAATTATTTTTACTGAAAGTTGGGTTTACTGAAAAGGTCGTTTCTGAAAATCATTTTTGCTGAAAATTATTTTTATTGAAAATTATTTTTTATGAAAAATTGTTTTTACTGAGAATTTTTTTTTGGAAATTTTTTTTTACTGAAAATTATTTGTACGGAAAAATTTTTTTTCTGAAATTTTTTTTTACTGAAAATTATTTTTACTGAAAGTTGGGTTTACTGAAAAGGTCGTTTCTGAAAATTATTTTTGCTGAAAATTATGAAAAATTGTTTTTACTGAGAATTTTTTTTTGGAAATTTTTTTTTACTGAAAATTATTTGTACGGAAAAATTTTTTTGCTGGAAATTATTTTTGCTGAAAATAATTTTTAACTGAAAACTTTTTCTTTGCAAATTATTTTTACTTAAATTTGTCATTCCTTGAAATTTTGTTTTACTGAAAAATTTTTCTTTTGGAAATTATTTTTACTGAGAATTAATTTTTTTTGGAAATTTTATTTTTTAACTGAAAAATTATTTTTGGTGGAAATAATTTTTAATGAAAATTATTTTTATTGAAAATTATTTTTTCTGAAAATTTTTTTTTACTGAAATTTATCTTTCCTGGAAATTATTTTTTCTGAAATTTTTTTTTACTGAAAATTATTTTTACTGAAAGTTGGGTTTACTGAAAAGGTCGTTTCTGAAAATTATTTTTGCTGAAAATTGTGAAAAATTGTTTTTACTGAGAATTTTTTTTTGGAAATTTTTTTTTACTGAAAATTATTTGTACGGAAAAATTTTTTTGCTGGAAATTATTTTTGCTGAAAATAATTTTTAACTGAAAACTTTTTCTTTGCAAATTATTTTTACTTAAATTTGTCATTCCTTGAAATTTTGTTTTACTGAAAAATTTTTCTTTTGGAAATTATTTTTACTGAGAATTAATTTTTTTTGGTAATTTTTTTTTACTGAAAATTATATTTACTGATAATTGTTTTTTTTTTGGAAATTATTTTTACAGAAAATTATTTTTACTGAAAATTATTTTTGCTAGAAATTATTTTTGCTGAAAATTATTTTTACTGATAATTTTTCTTAGAAAATTATTTTTACTGAAAATTGTTTTATTTAAAATTGTCTTTTCAGAAAAATATTTTTACTGAAAATTATTTATGCTGGAAATTATTTTTGTTAGAAATTATTTTTGCCGAAAATTATTTTTAACTGAAAACCTTTTTTTTGTAAATTTTTTTTTACTGAAAATAATTTTTACTGAAAATTTTTTCTTTTGGAAATTATTTTTACTGAGAATTAATTTTTTTTTTTTATTGAAAAATTATTTTTGTTGGAAATAATTTTAAATGAAAATTATTTTTATTGAAAATTATTTTTTCTGAAAATTATTTTTTTACTGAAATTTGTCTTTCCTGAAAATTATTTTTACTGAAATTTTTTTTTACTGAAAATTATTTTGACTGAAAATTATTTTTACTGAAAATTGTATTTTCTGAAAATTATTCTTGCTGAAAATTATTTTCAGTAAAAATTATTTTTGCTGGAAATTGTTTTTGCTAAAAATTATTTTTACTGAAAATTGTGTTTACTGAAAATGGTCTTTTCTGAAAATTATTTTTTCTGAAAATTATTTTTGTTGCAAATTTTTTTTCTGAAAATTATTTTTACTGACAATTATCTTTTCTGAAAATTGTCTTTTCTGAAAATTGTCTTTCTGAAAATTGTCTTTTCCAAAAATTGTCTTTTCTGAAAATTGTCTTTTCTGAAAATTGTTTTAACTGAAAATTATTTTTATTGAAAATTCTCTTTTCTGAGAATGATTTTGGCTGAAAATTATTTCTAACTAAAAATTTGTTCTCTGCAAAATATTTTTAACTTAAAACTTTTTTACTAAAAATAATTTACTAACAGTTTTATTAAATATTTTTCTTAAAAGTAAAATTCCTTTTTAAATTATTTTAAAACTACCATATTCACACTCTAGTTAAGTACGATAAATGAAAATATGTATTGAAAATTTTGTGAATTGTCATGTCTTTGAGTAGCTACTGAGTAAATTGTTTGAATAAAATTATCGTGAATGCATGTAAAACCACTCATGGAATCATGATGTTTCTCACATTATACGTGACCCATATCTGAAGCCACAAAACCCCGACAGAACCAGGGATAAATAAAATAAGATGTGCATACGGCTAGTTCGTTGGACTAGTGTGAGTGGTTGTTGTTCTGTGTAGTCAGTCCCCTTCTATAACTAATCCGACTTTAGCATTTGTATATATAATATATATACTATTGCCCTTTTAAATCCTTGCGATATCGATAAAGATATGCTGGACGGACTCTATATCTAAAATCTCCAATTTCGTAAACGTTGACAATTGTATACAATTTTCCCCCGGTTGATAGTGACGGAAGATTTGAGGTTTGGCTGGAAGATGCTGACTAGGATACTTTGTGTTGTGCCGTGTGTAAATGTGAAATTATCTCGGAACAGCTGTGCAATCCTTGTACATGGAATGGTATATATTGTAGCCTTAGAAATACACCCACAGGACATTCATCTGGCCCATTCCAACTAGCCAGTTTACTGTAATATTGCATCATTCAATCTTATTTGCGGTCAAAAGATGCCAACCGTAAACTTCATTAAAGTGTGCATGAATGTTCTGGGTTCGACCTCAAATGTCGGGGCATATGGTCCCGCATAAAAGGCAAATAAAAGTTTCAGAAATATTTCGGAATTTCAATAATATACTTGAAAGCCATTTTCTACACCAGAATATGCAAAAGGATGTTTCCTTCCGCTTGTAGACACTAATAAAACCGTCGAAATTTTCATTTTTACACCATAATTTCTAGATTATTTTTAGTCAATTCAGTCTCAATATATACTGTTTATAGCATTCATATTTAAAATATTTCTAGATATGTAAAGAATTTTTTTTTTTTAGAAAAAAAAATAAGGGAAAGAATTTATATTCCTCTTGCTATCCTAATAGTCCGTCTGTTCTTATGCGTGCAAGTTTAAATAAAATTTGCATTTTTTTAAAAGAGTTTTGTACATAATATTATATAATGTAACGTTTGGATTTTGTATATTATAACTTAGTAATTATTCTTGATATATTATTTAAAGTATTTACATTGTTTTCTCTACATTAGCAAAGTAAAGAGCGCAAGGTTCTTTTTATATTCATAATTAATGATTTGAATAAATCTCCTAATATGACTTTTACGATTTGGTTGTTATTTGAAATAATTTATTTAATGGAAATTACTTTTATTTTTTATTAAAATGTCATCAAATTCACTTTTATTACAATTTTATACTGTGCAAATGATAGTAATTCTTTCGGCAATTGTTATATACGATCATTAGTATTCCCATTTCGTTTCGAAAGTTCTTCAATCACCTCTGAGGAGTGTGAGGTACTCTATGCACTAATTCGAAAACATGGGAAAGTTGTTCTGAAATCGGTAACAGAATGCATATTAATATGACGACCGCAATTTCGGTCAATACCATCAATAAATGCATTGTTAAGAATAAGAGAATTTACTTAAAGAAAAATGACAAAAAATATTCGAAATGAAACTGCTTGTAAATTGTGACCAATACAAACTGTATAACAAAAATTATTTTTATTCAATGTGTTCTCCGGTAGTACTCGTAGTTGTCCAAGTCTTGGAAATTATAAATTTTTTCATTGAAAAGAATTTCACTTGATAAATAGTCAAACATCGTTGAAAGTTGAATTGATATTCAGTGATCAACTTTGTTAAGACCTCTTTGCATACTTGTAAGTACATTAACTGAGGTCACTATGATGAGTGTTTTATTTTCCATAAAATAAAAAAACTAACTTGAATAGTATCTGTGAGCATGTGTCGAATGCTCTTTACTCTGAACTAAATAGTTTATCGAATTTTTACGAAATTTCTTTTCGTACAATAGTTTTTTTTTTAATTATTTTGGGTTAATTTCAATTTCTATAAATTTAAAAAAATTTATGAAAAATACAAAATTAATTGTTAATTTTTAAAAGGTAGAATTTTTAGGTAAAAATTTTTTGTGGTATTGTTAAACGCACATGAATAAATAATGAACAACTTATTATAAATGCAAAGGACGAGTATGTCCTTGCAATTTTCGAATTACTATGATTTTGAGAATCAACGAGTTTTTTTATTTTATTTTTATATACGAGGGTCGTTCAATAAGTACTTGGAAAATCCAAGAAATTGCGCTCGTAGTGTCGGTAAAGATTTTTTTTTAAGTAGCATTATTGACAAGAAAGCTGTCAAAATTACAGCTCGGTCCATAACGTAGGTCAATTTCTATCGTCGATTAAAGTTAACGACATTTATTTGTGCATAACAATGGAAAAAAGCGTGTTGAGGGCTGTCATCAAACATCTCCATTTGAAAGGCTTAAGCCCGAAAGAAATCAAAGCCGAGTTGGATGCAGTTCATGGCACATCTGCGCCTGTGTTTGCGACGGCTTACAATTGGGTGAATGAATTTAAACGTGGCCGTTCATTCACAAAAGATGAACATCGTTCAGGACGCCCAGTTGAGGTGTCTAGTCCTGAAATCATCGACAAAATCCACGATCTGATTTTGAACGTTCGGCGAATTAAAGTGTTCGAATTAGTTGAGGCTATGGGCATATCACAAGGTACAGTCACTTCAATTTTGCATGAAAAATTGTCTGTGAAAAAAATTTCGGCAAGATAGGTGTCGCGTTTGCTCTCAGAGGAGAATAAGCGCAATCGTGTAGTGGACTCTGAGGCTATGTTGGCACTCTTTCATCGCAATCCTGCCGAATTCCTTCGTCGATATGTCACTGTGGACAAAACCTGGATACACTACTACACTCCAGAAACGAAGAGACAGTCATCACAGTGGATTTTCATGGGTGAAGGCAAAAACTGTGCCATCGGCCGGCAAGGTGATGGCCACGGTCTTTTGGGATTCGCAGGGCATCATTTTTATCGACTACTTGGAAAAAGGAAAAACAGTAACAGGAACGTATTACGCGTCGTTATTGCAACGGTTGAGCAAGGAAATCAAAGAGAAACGCCCCCATCTGAAGAAGAAAAAAATCCTCTTGCATCAGGACAATGCGCGTGTGCATACCTGCGCTGTTTCCATGGCCAAAATTGTGGAATTGAGAATGGAATTGTTGCAGCATCCCGCTTGTTCACCAGATTTGGCCCCGAGTGACTATTTTCTTTTCCCCAATCTGAAGAAATGGCTTGACGGACGACGGTTCACTTCCAACGAGGACGTCATTGCTTAAACGGATGAGTATTTTGCAGAACTTCCGAAATCCTATTTTTTGGACGGGATAAAAATTTTGGAAAAACGGTTATAAAAGTGTTTTATGTTGAAAAATAAAATTTAAAAAAAAAAAAAACAGTTTTTTTCCATCTTTTTCTAAGGACTTATTGAACGACTCTTGTACTACCTTGTAGTACATAAATATAAAATTTTTATATACTACAATGATTGTGGCGCTCCCATCGTTCCGATTTAAGTTTTTTTTTTTTGTTAAGTTGGTACATCTGTTGTTGTAATTCCCTCTAAATCTTAGCATCATAGCTTGACATTTCCAAAAGTTACGTAGCCAAGAGTACATCTATCTCTGTGTGGGTTTGGAGATTTTTTGCAA
This sequence comes from Atherix ibis, assembly GCA_958298945.1. Classification (NCBI taxonomy): domain Eukaryota; kingdom Metazoa; phylum Arthropoda; class Insecta; order Diptera; family Athericidae; genus Atherix; species Atherix ibis. The sequence continues at coordinate 22,412,292 of OY282607.1, forward strand.
TTTTAGAAATGGATTTAAATTTGCAAAAACGAACTTGTATTAAATTTTGTGTAAAAAACGGATTTAATGATGTGCAAACGTTGGAAATGTTGGAAAAGTGTTTAGGCAACGATTCTCTAAAGGAAACGGTCGTTTAGCAGTGGAACGAGCGGCTCAAAAGTGGTTGTGAGTCAATCGAAGATGATGAACACCGTAGCAGACCATCGACATTGAAAATCGACAAAAACATTGATAAAGTAAAAGAAATGTTGGTCAATAACCGCAAATTAACCATCAGAGAGATAGCGGAGGACTTGAACATTGCCTATGGATCCGTCCAAGACATTTTGGTTAATGATTTGGGTTTCCGTTGTGTAACAGCAAAGTTGGTGTCAAAAGACCTCAATTTCATGCAAAAAAGATACCATGTTGCCGTCGGAAAAGACATGATTTGCGAGGCTAAATCCGATCCCACATTCATCAAAAGGATCATTACTGGAGACGAGACGTAGGTTTATGAGTACAACACGCAATCCAGACATCAGGCAAGTGAATGGCGTTCACCAAATGAGCTGAGAGCAAAAAAACCACGTCGTTTTCAGTCAAAAAAGAAGGCAATGCTCACGGTTTTCATGGATTGCAACGGTGTAGTGCATCATGGACAGTAAACGAAGAGTATTATTTGGGCGTATAAATACAACAAATACCATCCACCACCGAATTCATCTGATTTGGCTCCCTGTGACTTCGTTCTGTTCAATCGAGTTAAAAAACTATTACGGGGAACGCGTTTCAACAGCCGAGAGGAAGTAATGGAAAAATCGCAGGAAGCACTGATGGACATACTGAAAACAGAATATAAAAAATGTTTCCAGGATTGGATGAAGCGCTTGCATAAGTGTGTTAAAGTCGATGGGGATTACTTTGAAGGGGACAATATAGATTTAGATGAAATTCCGGTAACTTTTTGATCAAGGTGGTAGACTGTCTTATAAGATAGCATTATTTCGAGCATACAAGTAGATCCTACATTATAAAAATATGACATAGTCTGGTATCATAAAAATTTAATTATTAAAGATAATTGAAAGGACCTACTAACCTCCCACTGGAGATAAGTTATAATTAAGACATTAAAGAAATTTTTGTGAAAAAAAGTTTTTTTTTTAGATGATTAAATTTCAAAAAATTAAATTTTTCTTTAATAATTTCAAAACAAAATCCGAAATTTGTTTGTGAAAAATGGTCCTAATGACAAGTGCCAGTGCCATATCTAAGAACCGCGACCGTAATGTCACTTGGCGTTTCATGTATGACTGTTTAAATGGTCAAATTTAAATGCAGTTGAGGCAAGTTATTTTACTAGGGTTATTCAACAAGTACTTAGCCTCACCGCCCGATGGAACTGCTGTCACAAAAGAAATTTACCATCGTGCAGTACATTCTTTTAGTAGCCTACTGTCAAGTTTCAGTCGATTCCCTTTATTAGTTTTGTTTTGAGAGCCTTTGAAAGCGAGCGTGTCGGTCAGTTGCACAAAAATGGAAAAATAACAATATCGTTCGGTGATTAGATTTTTGTTTTCGGAAGGGAAAACGCGCAGCGAAATCAAAATCGCTTGGATGCTGTGTATGGTGACTCTTCTCCTTCGATGGCGACCATCAAGAATTGGTTCAACGAGTTTGTTCGTGGCCGCACGTCGGTTTTTGATGAACCACGCCCAGGTGCCCCGAAAACGGCTGCTACGGAGGAAAACGATAAAAAAGTCCACGATCTCGTGTTGGCAGACCGTCGATTGAAGGTTCACGAGATAGCTGAGACTGTGGGCATCGCAGTAGGAATGGTGCATCATATTCTACACGAAGAACTGGGCATGAGAAAGCTGTTGGCGCGATGGGTGCAGCGTTTGCTCACACCGGAAAACAAGCGCAACCGTGAGACCACATCGGCGACGTGTTTGGCGCTGTTTCAGCGCCATCCAGCAGAGTTCTTGCGTCGTTTCGTGACCGTTGACGAAACATGGATTCACTGGTGCACACCAGAGACCAATGAACAGTCGAAACAGTGGACTTCACCCAGCGAACGTGCTCCGAAGAAGGCGAAGACTGTGCGATCGGCCGGAAAGGTGATGGCCACCGTTTTCTGGGATTCACAAGGTGTGATCCACATCGATTACCTCGAGAAGGGTAAAACAATCACGGGGCGCCAATATGCTGACTTATTGGGCCGATTTGACGTCGAATTGAAGAAAAGCGGCCCCGCTTTGCGAAGAAAAAAGTGCTGTTCCACCACGACAACGCGCCGGCTCATACCTCCGCCGTCGCCATGGCCAAAATGGTCGAATTGCGCTACGAATTGCTGCCCCATCCACCGTACTCTCCAGATTTGGCCCCCTGTTCCAAATCTGGAGAGTACGGTTTCAAATCTGGTACCCTCCAGATTCTCAAAACCTGAAAAAATCACTCGCCGGGAATAGATTTGGATCGAATGAGGAGGTCATCGTCGCCACGGAGGCCTATTTTGCTTCCCTCGAGAAAATGTATTTTTTGGACGGGTTAAAGGAGAAGGAGATTATGTGGAAAAATAAATTGCCACCTTTCCAAAATTTTCATTTTTCTTTTGTAGGCTAAGTACTTGTTGAATGACCCTCGTATTGATTTGGATAAAGGAAGAGTATGAACTGTATTTTGTGTACACCACTGTAGACAAAATACAGTTTTGAGGAGGATATTAAAGATGGAATGGGGTATTTGGGGGAAGGCAATGGAAATGCTATATAAGGGCTTGTTTGTTGCGTGTATGGCGTATAGAGCTTGCGTTTGGGGGGATGTGATGCCATTTAAGTATGCTAGAGACTTAGTCAACAGTATTCAGCGGTTGCTTCCGTATACATGTCTGAATGTTTGTAGGACAGTCTCTACGATGCAATGCAGGTCTTATTGGGATAAATCCCATAGGATCTAAAGGTGATCCGTAGAGGTATTGGCGGATGGCTGTCCTGTTCTGAATGAGGAAATTCTAGTCCTGAAAAAAATATATGAGATTTGGCAGCAGCGTTGGGATGAGAATGAGAATGGAAGATGGACCCAGAGGATCATCTCATATGTCAGGTTTGCTTCGGCAAACAAATTTGAATGTGGCCTGTTCCTAGGTTATTTGATAACCGGACATGGCAGTGTGAATAAGTTCCTCTATAAAGCAAGGCGGCTACAAACAAAGACCAAGGTCGATTCCGGTTGTACTTTCGGGGGTTGGCAAATCCGCATACCTCAGCTGACTTAGCGGTGCCTAGGAATTTACAATATTCCTTACAGTACCTCAACTAGTGGAGTACAAACTGAAGTACTCTTAAAATCAAAATTGGTACCACGGGAATCGGGGTGTCCTATGGTGTTAAAACACACAATGCCCGACAATGGTGAGGCACCTTCGTAAGAGATACTGGTAATTATCTCGAGCGCTGTCACTGTTTATGACAGGAGAGGTTTAGATAGGCCTGCGACTCGTGTTATCATGTCTAATAATCGGTATAGCACGTTAAATAAACAGAATATTCTGTATTTTGTGTAGTAGGTTATTATGTGAAGAGAGACGTAGAGAATGATTAAGTTGGATATATAGAATGCTACAGAATTTGCAGAAAAGGATCTTCATAATAGTTGTCGCCAAAATAATCTGAGACCAAAATAAATGTTGATACAAATGATACTAGCGATAAAATTTAAAAAAAAATTACGTTATCAATTACAATTTTATTAAATATACGAGGTCTCTTCAAAAAGTATAGCGAATTTTGAATTTCCGCGGGTTAGGCATATTCCATTTTCGATTTTTTTGTGGCGTTATGTTGGTACTCATTTTTCTCACTTATGCCGACAAGTTTGGCCATTTTGAATGTTCAGTTAATTTTTGACAGCTGCTTTGCTCGTCTTCCGTTTTTACCCATTTTCGACCAAAAACAGCATTGCATTAACATTGCTAAGGAGCTGCTAGACTTTGCTCGCGACGACCCAAAGGTCAATAAGGAATATTACCTGTAAGTTGCGCGAAGCAATCCGTCAGAAACGCCCGGATTTGTTGCTTTTGAATCATGATAACGCCCCTGCTCACGCAACGTTGCTTGTGCGAGAACAAAAATTGGCTTTTAAATCATGATAACGCCCCTGCTCACGCAACGTTGCTTGTGCGAGAATTTTTGGGCAAAAATAACACACTAATAATGCCGCAGCCACCGTATTCCCCAGATCTGGCCCCTTGTGACTTTTTCTTGTTCCCGAAACAGATTCTTTGATCTATTTTTTGGAAAGGGCAAAAATCGAAGACGAGCCAAAACACGTAAAAGCAAAGCAGCTGTCAAAAATTAACTGAACATTCAAAATGGCTGAACTTGTCGGCATAAGTGAGAGATATGAGTACCAACATAACTCTACAAAAAAAATCGAAAATCGAATTTACGTAACCCGCTGAAATTCAAAATTCGTGATACTTTTTGAACAGACCTCGTTTTTATTAAATTGAATTAAGAAATTTACTATTACAACTGTAATAGGGTATAAATGAGAAAGCGTTATTTTTGAATGATTTTATTTTAAAAAAATCGATTTACTTTAAAAATTTGAAGAAGTCCGAAATGTTTTTTGTTTGTTTTTGAAATTATTTCTGGCAACATTTGTACGGACATGTAAATGCTTAGCGTCACGAATATTCCAACTATTTTGGCGGGATTTAAATCCCTAGCTGGATATGAACTCAGTATTACCACGTAATCTTTTATGGCTAAATAAGAACAGAAATCGAAAATTTTATAAACCGATTTAATTAAATGTAATTTCGAAATTAAACATTACAAATGCAATCGGGTACTTGTATAAATAAACGCAACGCCTAGATTTATGCAATTATTACTGTTGAAGATTTATTTTAAGAAAAAAATCGTCTCTAAAAATTAATTATTTTTCTCCAAATAATTTTTTTTTTAATTTTTACATATATCTACAAATACACTATAATATTTAGCAGTTTTGAATAATATTTTTAATTAAAGTGAAATGTTCTGGGGAGTAAAAATCCATCGAAGTAATTTAATAAACCATGGGACCAGTAACGCTTATGTCTTTGATGGGTGTTTTTTAGAAAGGAAGTGGTGGAGGATAGTTCTTGAACAAGAGGATTAGTATGATTGGAGACACGAGAATAGAACTTTTTATAAAGAGATCGATTCACATTAAGAACAAATGGGACTTCAAGATCACGTTGAATAACACTATTACGAACATAAAAGGGAGCATCAACTATTGTGCGGAGTATTTCTGATTTAAACGATTGGATTCGAGAGTAATTAGAAGGCTTAGTAGAGCCCAAGAGTTCTAGTCCGTAAGTCTAGATGGGTTTCAGTATAGTATTCAGTCTTAGATACCGCACTTCGGTGTGTTGTGGTATTTCAACACCATTAAGGTATATGGAAGGACTTACGTTCATTAATTTTTACTCTCCACGTTTACGAACGTAAATCTAACCTTAATTTCAGCACCATTAAGGTTAGATTTACGTTGATTAATTTTTACTCTCCACGTAGTAAACTAGCTCTGAAGGGTTTGGATTTGGGTTTGAAGAATTTCGGAAGCATGTTGGGGATTTTGGCTTGATGCAAGGTAGGCTGTATCGTCGGCGCCATATAGCATAGTTGGTACTGGGACAGATTGTTTGTCAGATGTTCAAATGCTGTAGAGAATGGGCCCAAGTATACTCACCTGTGGCACACCAGCCAATTTCGGAGAAATATTGGAGATTTCGTAGAATTCGTTTACTTGGAAGTGTCGGTTGGAAAGGACTAGGAAATAGGTCGAAGGAAGGATACTCTTCAGTTTCCACAGTAAGACCGGATGCCAAACTCTATGGAAAGCTTGACTTACCAGGCCTATAAGCTTAAATCCGCAATTTTTTAGTCAAAAAAAAACACATGGTTTTTCATAGAAAGCAAAAACAAATTTATTCAAAGTACTTACCCTCGGTAGCTACACATTTTCCCTATCTCTCGGGCAATTTCCTTCTTTTTCGAGGCAAGCCATTTTCGGACGTCTTCGTAAGAATCGAAGTGCTGCTCAGCGAGCGCGTGGCCCATCGACGAAAATAGGTGGTAGTCGGAATTGGCCAGGTCTGGTGAATAAGCGGGGTGGAGTAACACCTCCCAGTTGAGTGTCTCCAAGTAGTTTCGGACTATTTCTGACGTATACGATGGTGCTTGTCATGTCTTTGTTGATAATCCATCCTTTTTAAATGCAGAGCACGGTGCAATTTGATCAGTTGGTGGTAGCGGTGGACATTGACAGTTTCAGCAGGTTTCAATATCTCATAGTAAACGATACCCCACTGATCCCAACAAACGCACAGCATCGTCTTTCGGCCGAAGCGATCTGGTCTTGGGGAAGATGTTGATGGTTGGCCGAGATCAACCCACGATTTCTTGCATTTAGGATTGTCAAAATATATCCACTTTTCATCGCCTGTTACAATCCGATGGAGGAACGACTTTCTTTTTTGTCTGGCTAGCAATATTTCGCATGTGCTTTGGCGTCGCTCCATCTGCCTATCGTTCAATTCATACGGCACCCATTTTCCGATCTTTTCAATCTTCTCCATGGCACGCAGATGCATGGAAATGGCTGGTTGAGTAACACCTAATTGCTTCGCGACCATTTTTTGCGATTGGGTATCGCCTTCGTCAAAAAAAAAGCCTGTAATTGATGGTCTTCAACCTTCTTAGGCCGATTTTCACGCTTCTTGTCCCACAAGTCAAAATTGCTATCTTCAAATTGAAGTAAAAAAGTAGAGCTTCCCGCATATGCTCTTTTTCTGGCACAAAACTAGACATGATTACCAAAAGAAAAATGTTGTTGCTGTACAAAATTGCTGACAATGTACACTGATTAATGTTGACAGATGTCAAACTCATAAAAAACAAGTATGGCGTGCTCATGGTAGCTTAATATGCTCACTCACGCCATCTATGACCAAACAGCGAATTTAAGCGTATACCCCTGGTATATCATGAAACACACTGGGACAAAACTCTTCTCTTTCCTAAATAATATTGTAGAAAAATATATTTTATTCTATTTTCAACATTTAATTTATTAAAATTTGAAAAAAAAAACGAAAATTAATAAAAAAAATATTTTACATCTTGTTAAATTATGAAAGGAAAGAAAATTATTACCAGACAATAAAATTTTTACTTTAAAAGAATTTTTATTTCGTGAATTAATGACGATTAGTTATATTCTTGTTCTCTGATAAATTTACAAAACCGTTACATTCAGTAAAAGGGGATGAAAATATTACTTGGCAAAATGAATTCTCCTGCATCTGCCATCAAGTATCCTTAACGAGAGCTATAACTGGCAAAATCCTTTTATTATGCGCCACTTTTTGCCCGATTATTTTTGAACAATAATTTTTCTTTCTATCAAGCTATCAACTGCAAGTGATGTGTCTACGCTGCCATACTTTTAACCTCTTCCCACTTGTGCATCATCCACACAGATTATAATGGCGGAAGAAGGATTCGAGTATAAATCTTCCTTCAGCTCTATTGCTCGGTTGGTTGGATGATTTCAAATCTATTTTGTTTATTTATAATATTATTATTATTATTATTTATATTATGTTTTTTACTCCTGTGTTTGGTTTGCATAATTTTTCTTTTCATTCCTGAAATGGATATTACGAGAAGTAATTCTTTACATTTTCTGAGTAGGTCAACTCACCGAAGCCATGATATATGTTATATTCCATATATTTTAATAGAAACCGATTCGAAAGAATCGTTGATGCCAAGATTATCGTTTTTGGCTAAAAGTACTCCTACTAATTTATAAATGTATGCATTCCCATAATTTAGATATGTCATTTGCAAGAAAGGATATTTTTCATTTGGTTTTTATTACGAATCCCATCCTTTTTTCGATTTTGTTCAAATGTTATATATTATACATATTTAGTATTATTTTAATTTATTGTTTAACTTTTATATGGTTTTCATTTGCATAGATTAGATATTATTTTATGTTTTTTAAAAAAAATTTCAAATATTACATACTATATAGAATTATCCAATTTGCACTTTGGAAAGAAAGGTTTAAAAAAATACATTTAAAAAAAAATTTTTGATAATTTTTCTTTTATTTTAATATTTGATAAATATTGCCATTATATATTACGAGGGTCATTCAATAAGTACTTAGTCTACAAAAGAAGAACCAAAATTTTGGAAAGGGGGCAATTTATTTTTCCACATAATCTCCTTCAAGCTCAATACACTTGGCCCAGCGATGCTGTAACTTTTTTAACCCGTCCAAAAAATACATTTTCTCGAGGGAAGCAAAATAGGCCTCCGTGGCGACGATGACCTCCTCATTCGACCCAAATCTATTCCCAGCGAGTGATTTTTTCAGGTTTGGAAACAAAAAGTTGTCACAGGGGGCCAAATCTGGAGAGTATGGTGGATGGGGCACCAATTCGTAGCGCAATTCGACCAATTTGGCCATGGCGACGGCGGAGGTATGGGCCGGCGCGTTGTCGTGGTGGAACAGCACTTTTTTCTTCGCAAAGCGGGGCCACTTTTTCTTCAATTCGACGTCAAATCGGCCTAATAATTCAGCATAGTAGCGCCCCGTGATTGTTTTACCCTTCTCGAGGTAATCGATGTGGATCACACCTTGTGAATCCCAGAAAACGGTAGCCATCACCTTTCCGGCCGATCGAACAGTCTTCGCCTTCTTCGGAGCACGTTCGCCGGGTGAAATCCACTGTTTCGACTGTTCCTTGGTCTCTGGTGTGTACCAGTGAATCCATGTTTCGTCGACGGTCACGAAACGACGCAAGAACTCCGCTGGATTGCGCTGAAACAGCGCCAAACACGTCGCCGATGTGGTCTCACGGTTGCGTTTGTTTTCCGGTGTGACCAAACGCGGCACCCATCGCGCCGACAGCTTTCTCATACCCAGTTCTTCGTGTAGAATATGATGCACTGTTCCTACTGCGATGCCCACAGTCTCAGCTATCTCGTGAACCTTTAATCGACGGTGTGCCAACACGAGATCGTGGACTTTTTTAACGTTTTCCTCCGTAGCAGCCGTTTTCGAGGCACCTGCGCGTGGCTCATCAAAAACCGACGTGCGGCCACGAACAAACTCGTTGAACCAATTCTTGATGGTCGCCATCGAAGGAGAATAGTCACCATACACAGCATCGAACCGATCTTTGATTTCGCTGCGCGTTTTCCCTTCCAAAAACAAGAATCTAATCACCGAACGATATTGTTCTTTTTCCATTTTTGTGCAACCGACCGACACGCTCGCTTTCAAAGGCTCTCAAAAGAAAACTAATAAAGGGAATCGACTGAAACTTTGGCAGTAGGCTACTAAAAGAATGTACTGCACGTTTTTTTGTGACAGCAGTTCCATAGGGCGGTGAGGCTAAGTACTTGTTGAATGACCTTCGTATATATAAAATACTTTTAAAATATGCCACAAAACTTTTCGCAGAACTCGATCTTTTCGAGGTAGTTTCTCATGGCATTTTCGCATATTTCGAGTTGTTTTATTGGCATTACTTGACAAATGATATTTTTTAAATCATCAAATTTAAAAATTACAAATTCTAGGAGTATAATAAAGTTAAAATTAATAATATTCTGTGACTGATCGTGTCAATCACATACGATCTAGACTTAAGTCGTTAAGTTAATGCTAAATAATAGTATGTCTGTTAACGGTTCCCTTCCTCTCTTTTAAAAGCCAACGATACCTGAACAGAATAATTCATACTAAAAAGTAAATTTTTAAAAATACAATGGCTTCTTTATAGTCAGTTGCGTGTTTTCTGAAGAAAAATTACAAAAAAAATTAAAAATCAACATTGAAAGTGTGTCGGTTCAGCACCCAATCGGCGTATCCTTTGAGCAATATTAGCGCGTTCTTGGATAATTAAACAAAATTTAAAGAAAAATTGGCTAACAATATTTTATATAAAAATTAGCTTTTGTAATTTATTATTAAAATAATAATTTAATAAGAGCGTATTTTTTTCCAAACTATAAAATTGATAGCATTTTAGCACCCGACAAGTTTATGTCTTATTGGTTTTTTTTTTGAGAAAAATAATTCTTTGGTGCTATTTATATAATACCGTTACTCTAAAGAATAATTAGAATATTATATAAACCATTTTTTCAAGTATACCAGAGGTATAAGCTTAAATCCGCTGTTTGGTCATAGATGGCGTGAGTGAGCGTATTAAGCTACCATGTGCACGCCATACTTTTTTTTATGAGTTTGACATCTGTCAACATTAATCAGTGCACATTGTCAGCAATTTCGTACAACAACATACATTTTTCCTTTGGTAATCATGTCTAGTTTTGTGGCTGAAAAAGAGCATATGCGGGAAGCTCTGCTTTTCTGCTTCAGTTTGAAGAAATCGGCTGTCGAATAGCATCAAATGCTTATGGAGACCTATGGTGATAGTGCTTTATCGGAAACAACGTGCCGAGATTGGTTTCGTCGGTTCAAAGGCAGCAGTTTTGACGTGTGAGATAAGAAGCGTGAGAATCGACCTAGGAAGGTTGAGGACCATCAATTGCATGCTTTTTCGGACGAAGACGATACCCAATCGCAAAAAATGCTCACGGAGCAATTGGGTAATACTCAACCAGCCATTTCCATGCATCTGCGTCCCATGGGGAAGATTGAAAAGATCGGAAAATAGGTGCCGTGTGAATTGAACGATAGGCAGATGGAGCGACGCCAAAACACATGCGAAATCTTGCTAGCCAGACAACAAAAGAAATTCGTTCCTGAATCGGATTGTGACAGGCGATGAAAAGTGGATATATTTCGAGAATCCTAAGCGCAAGAAATCGTGGGTTTATTCCGGCCAACCATCAACATCTCCCCAAGACAAGATCGCTTCGGCTGAAAGACATTGCTGTGCGTTGGGTGGGATCAGCGGGGTATCGTCTACTATGAGATGTTGAAACTTTGTGAAACTGTCAGTGCCCACCGCTACCACCAACAACTGATCAAATTGCACCGTGCTCTGCGTGAAAAAGGACGGATTATCAACAAAGACATGACAACCTGACGAAAATGCACCATCGCACTCAACTGGGAGGTGCTACCCTACCCCGCTTATTCACCAGACCTGGCCTCTTCCGACTACCACCTGTTTTTGTCGATGGGCCACGCGCTCGCTGAGCAGCACTTCGATGCTTACGAAGACGTCTGAAAATGGCTTGATGAGTGATTTGCCTCGAAAGAAAAGGAATTTTTTGGGCGTGATATTCACAAATTGCCCGAGAGATGGGAAAACTGTGTAGTAGCTAGCGTGGGCAATTACTTTGAATAAATTTGTTTTTGCTATCTATTCAATTAATATAACTTTTATTTTAAATATTGTAAGCAAATTTTTTAATTAAAAATTGGCAGACTATATTTAAAATAAAATTCTTATTAATTGAATAATAATTTTAATAATGATTTAAAAATAGCATATTTATTTCCAAATTATAAAATGGATAGTACTTTAGCACCAGACTGGGTTAATGCCGTACGTCCAAATTGGTTTTTTTTTTTTAGAAAGCTTATTCTTTTGTGCTACTTATATAGTACCGTTACTTTAAAAAATAATTCGAGTGCTACATGAGCCATTTTTGTCAGGTATAATTCCAAGTAATGTATTTTATTACTTGGTGAATGATTTTTCACAAATGGTAAAGGTAATATGAACACTTTTTTTTACTTATTTATCTTAAGTTCCAATCTAGTTAGTCAGTCTTAATAATTTTACTTAAATATAATAATAAATATCTACTATATAAAATAGCTAATTATAAAGTAAATAAATTTAATACTAAATACTACAATATTTTTGATAAATATTTTTCAAAACACAAAATTGGAAAGCTCTTTAGTATGTTCGTTTATCGTATATATTAACGAGCTTTAGTTTCAGTAAGTTTTTCTTCAATATTGAAATATTAAATTTTATTCAATATTTCTTTGGAATTTATTCGGTGTTTTCTATTTATTAATATTGAAATTTAAGAAAATCGCTATCCATTTAGTTATAACCCTCCGTTTACGAGTACATGCACACATAAAATGTTACTCCTTAAGGACTTGCAAACTGTTTCATTTATATTAGAGAAATTCGTGGGCGGTAAGGAATGGCTCAGCGATATTATCTGATATCATTGAATTAATTGATTACTATTATGGCTTGTACACTCTTCAGGGACTCGCTCATGACAAAAATTTGTTTAGTCTTATCTATCTTTGTTGTCATTTTCAACTCACTTGGGAATAATTTTCATAGACTATTTATTTACCCAATACTAAATAAAATTGGTTTTTTTTTCTTCTAATCTTACCATTGCTAGTTGAATAAAAAGTGTTTTTTTTTCTCTTTATTTTTCTACCTAGAAAAAATGAGTTCATTAATTTTATTTTATCGTCACTTTTTACAATAATAATAAAAATACCAACAGGTATTCTGTATATATTTTTTAGTCCTTTTCATTTTGTATTTCTATCAGTTCATTTTTCTTGTCCTTAAATTATATATTCTTCTATTGTAGTATCATTGGAACTGAGAAAATAAATTTAAAAAAAAAAAATAATAAAGGAATGATAATAATTTAGCATATTTTATTATTAAATGTCTTCATTTTTCAAATGAGAATGGACAACTTTTATTCATGATGGCACACTATGGGAGGTAAATAAGTGCATTTAAATTAGTTAAAAATTTATTGGAATTTAATATGAACAATTTCTATTTTTTAATGACAATTAATCATGGTATATTCTTTAATTTGTATAGTTTAGTGGAATTTTTTGAATAATCCTTCAATAATGGTGTTTTTGATTACTTTGAAAAGTGGATGCTCAACGTGTCTAGACAAATTCACTCACATTTCACTTTCTGTTTTAATAACTTTTACTACTTATCTTTGAATAACTTTTGAAAGAGGATCTTTTTTTTATGCTTTTCTAATTAGTAAATAATATTATCTATTTGTGATTAAAAATGTCAGAAGTTAGATATTAAATTAAATTTGAAATTTTACAGATACAGAAAATTTCTGAAAAGTTTTTGATAAAACTCTCGTCTATTGGAATTCAATCTAAATTAAGTATTTTTTTTTTTTAAAGAATTTAAGCAAATTTTATATGAACATTTATTTACAATAATTTTATATAGAAAAAATTATTCTTTTTCACAGAAAAAGGCAAAGTTTTTTTTTATAATTTCAATTTAAAAAATTCTTTTAATATTTTTTAACTGAAAAATTCTTCTAATCGATTAAAGTTGAAATAAATAAGTTTTTTTAAGTCTATATGAACAATTAAGGAAACATGAATGCGCTTGAGCCCACTATGGAGCTTCGAGGGCACTCCATCTCATCCGTAGTATTTTTGGGAGTGGTTCAATAAATATTTCCGAATCTTTTGGTCCTCTCGAAAGACTAATTTAACTATTTTAAGTTTTTTATTTTTTTTTGTGTGTGGCATATAGTTTTATTTTGAGTTAAATTAATTGACAAATTAAATGTGGGTTGGTTGCTGCCTTAGATTAAGGAATCAATTAGTTTTAATGGTTCAATACGAGGGCAATATGATAAGTCATTGGCAAATGCAAATATACAGTTGATATAAATAAGGCAATATTATTCTTATGATCTAAGATTTTAAATAAAATGTTATATTATATTTTATTAACATCTGTTCATTAGATTAGTTTTGACAGCCATTGAAAAGTGACAAAGTTTATGTTTTTTTTCCTAAAAAAGTAAACTTTGTCAGTTAATTAATTTTGAAAATTCTAATGAAAACTTCTCACCATCGTATGGAATGATGCAGATGTGGATTACGGAATTTCTATTGATTACCATAGCAAAAATCCATGAGTATCTCTAGGATACAAGCTACTTCAGCATCTACAATGAAAAAATAGCTCACCGGAAATAAATTTGGCATAAAAGTTGAGTTTAATGCTGAAGCAAACACCTATTTTGAAATTAGGAGAGATCATTGTTTTAGATGGAACATAACAGATAAAAGACGTTAGATAAAGAAGAGTATAGAAAGAAATTTAAGGTGTAGTAAAAAGTAATCCATTATTTTGCTAATAGATGGCTTTAGGAGTCTGTATCTGTAAAAGTGCGATCGGGTTGCATTAGATGGCGTTAGAAAGATAAGATTTCGTACTAAAAAGTTTCTCTTACAGTTTGTGATTACTTGACTCAGTATTTTTTTAGCACGCATCAAAGATGGACACCAACAAACAGAAAATACGGCATATTTTACAGTTTTTCTTCGATAAAGGCGAAAACGCAAGCCAGGCAGCTGAAAATGTGAATAGTGTTTATGGTCCTGATACTGTAACAGTCAATCACGCGCAATTTTAGTTTCGTCGATTTCGTTCCGGTAATTTTGATGTCAAAGATGCACCACGCTCTGGAAGGCCAATTGTCGAAAATGTCGATAAAATAATGGAAATCGTCGAGTCCAACCGTCACGTTAGCACTGTTTCGATTGCCCAGGAGCTAAACCTTGCACAAAAAACCGTTTGGAACCACTTAAATAAGGCTGGATACAAAAAGAAGATCAATGTATGGGTGCCACACGAGTTATCGCTGTGTGTTTGGTGGGACTGGCAGGGAATCATCTACTATGAGCTGCTCCCCTACGGTCGAACTCTTAATTCGGATCTATACTGTCAACAATTGGACCGTCTGAAAGAAGCAATCGCCCAGAAGCGGCCAGCAATCGCCCAGAGAGGAATTGTGTTCAATCAGGACAACGCCAGGCCGCATACATCGATAGTGACTCGACAGAAGTTCCGGGACCTTGGTTGGGATGTTCTTATGCATCCACCTTAAAGTTCGGACCTGGCACCAAGTGATTACCACCTCTTCCTGTCTATGACGAATGATTTTGCAGGTAAAAAATTCGCTTCAGGAGAAGATTGTGAAAATCGACTGTCCTAGTTTTTTGCCAATAGGGACGAGAGTTTCTATGAGAGTGGCATTATGAAATTACCTCCAAAATGGCAACAAGTTATCAAACAAAACGATGCATATTTGACCTTAATCGTATCATTCTATCTATTCTAAATAAAAACTTCAATTTAATGCAAAAAAAAAATTCTTTTTACTACACATTATATAATATATTTTATAAAAAATATTTTGTTTTCTTGTCAAGGCCGGGTATTAATCATATAACCTTCGTATAAGCGGGCATGCCAGGTATTCATTCGAAAAGAACAATGCCTATATTATTCACATCAAAGTTTAGAATTTTTAAAATCGCTATTTGACGATGGTGTTGTTGGTGTATTTTAAGTTATGAGCTTATAGAGAGAGTCCTTTGATATCTGTGGTAGCTGAAAATATCGATTCCATACAGGAAATGATTGAAAATAACATAATTATGAAATTCATATGAAACAAAATTAATAAGATATTATACAATTATTGGGAAGTAAAAAAATTATATACTCAATCGAGTCCATATAATTAAATTTGAGCTCAAAAGGAAATTTTTAAAAGATTTCAAGTCATATGAACGAGAGTGTTTACGAATATTTGTATTGTTTTTAGTTGCATTAGTATGCAAATATTTTTTTGTATAGAGGATCATTTAAATTATTTTTTATTTTTTATTGATTTGTTTAAAAAAAACTGCTAGCAGTGCAATAACATTTTGGATTCTTTAGCAAAAATATGAATATTTTTTCTATCCATAAGCAAAAATATGAATAATTAACCATTAAAAAAATTTAAAAATAAATAGATTTTTAAATGTTTTTATAGTTTAAATTTTTTAAATATTATTGAAATAAACTTTAATGGCATGTATCTCTAAAAAGATAGATTGAAAAATATTTTGTTGGATTTAAAAGCCCAACAATACAGAGAATCTCATTAGAACAGAAATGTTGCGTTGGTAGATGAGACATACTGAGTTAAACAATACAGGGAGAACAGAAGGGAATATAAAAATAATATGTTCTATACGGTTTTTAAGTAGATTTTGTGCCCAAAATTTTGATAAGATTATCAAGTAAATTGATTGGGAAATGGTTGGCGAATGATTGGAAAAAATCCTTTTACAACTTATCTAGTCCGTGTTTCTATGAATGGACTATAAGACGGTATACGACATGGTATTATCATTGATAGCCGCATCCGTATAAATTAATAATATTCTTTACTATTTAGGATTTTTTATAAAAAAATTGTTCAGACTTAAAATATTAAAAATTTTCGTATAAAATAACACTTAAAAAGTTTTTTTTTCTCCTTATTTCCTAGCAAAAAAAAACCTTCAATTATTAAATTGACTTTTTGCCAAAAAGTTTAATTTTATATTATTTTATTATCAGAAGTTGATTCTTTATTGAATATTAGAAATTATGTTAGAACTTTTGTGAAATTTGCATAATAAATTTGAAACAAAAAATTTATAGTTTTGTTAATGTTTGGGTATTGTTCGCTAGTAATTTACTATACGAGGGTTATTCAACAAGTACTTAGCATACAAAAGAAAAACGAAAATTTTGGAAAGGTGGCAATTTATTTTTCCACATAATCTCCTTCAACCTCGATACACTTGGCCCAGCGATGCTCTAACTTTTTTAACCCGTCCAAAAAATACATTTTCTCGAGGGAAGCAAAATAAACCTCCGTGGCGACGATGACCTCCTCATTCGACCCAAATCTATTCCCGGCGAGTGATTTTTTAAGGTTTGGAAACAAAAAGTAGTCACAGGGGGCCAAATCTGGAGAGTACGGTGGATGGGGCAGCAATTCGTTGGGCAATTCGACCAATTTGGCCATGGCGACGGCGGAGGTGTGAGCCGGCGCGTTGTCGTGGTGGAACAGCACTTTTTTCTTCGCAAAGCGGGGCCGCTTTTTCTTCAATTCGACGTCAAATCGGCCCAATAAGTCAGCATAGTAGCGCCCCGTGATTGTTTTACCGTTCTCTAGGTAATCGATGTGGATCACACCTTGTGAATCCCAGAAACGGTCTTCGCCTTCTTCGGAGCACGTTTGCCGGGTGAAGTCCACTGTTTCGACTGTTCCTTGGTCTCTGGTGTGTTCTAGTGAATCCATTTTTCGTCGACGGTCACGAAACGACGCAAGAACTCCGCTGGATTTCGCTGAAACAGCGCCAAACACGTCGCCGATGTGGTCTCACGGTTGCGCTTGTTTTCCGGTATGAGCAAACGCGGCACCCATCGCGCCGACAGCTTTCTTATGCCCAGTTCTTCGTGAAGAATATGATGCACCGTTCCTACTGCGATGCCCACAGTCTCAGCTATCTCGTGAACCTTCAATCGACGGTGTGCCAACACGAGATCGTGGGCTTTCTTAACGTTTTCCTCCGTAGCAGCCGTTTTCGGGGCACCTGAGCGTGGCTCATCAAAAACCGACGTGCGGCCACGAACAAACTCGTTGAACCAATTCTTGACGGTCGCCATCGAAGGAGAAGAGTCACCATACACAGCATCGAAGTGATCTTTGATTTCTCTGCGCGTTTTCTCTTCTAAAAATAAGAATCTAATCACCGAACAATATTGTTCTTTTTCCATTTTTGTGCAACCAACCGACACGCTCGCTTTCAATGGCTCTCAAAACAAAACTAATGAAGGGAATCGACTGAAACTTGACAGTAGGCTACTAAAAGAATGTACTGCACGATGGTAAATTTTTTTTGTGACAGCAGTTACATCGGGTGGTGAGGCTAAGTACTTGTTGAATGACCCTCGTAGCAGACAAGTCAAAAAGTAATAATGAATAATATTTTGTCAATTATTATTAAGAATATAAAATTTGATAGAAAATTGCCAACATTACGTATCATAATGAAATTTGAAAATCAATTTAAATTTTCTAAATTACATAAAAGAAAAAAAAACCTTTAAACATTGCACTTAAAACAATCAAACATAGTTGCATACAAACATACACACACACATACACAACCGCATATAAAACTTCATAACAAATGCAAATAAATGAATAGAAAACACTCATTTTGTTATGATGTAAAGGAAATGTTTTAAAAGAATTTGCAAGTATTTGGAAAAGTTTCTCTACGAAATCGTTAGCTCATCATTGTTGACAATAAGGATACTCGTACATAGTACAATCGAAAGAACGAAGGAAAATGAAAAGATTTTTTTCCATTTTTCTTCGTTTCAAGAGGAAACATTTCAAAGGACATTTCAATACGTTTGCTTTAGTAAAATGAAAACCTAATAGAACAGATTAGGACCCGTACTTTTGCGATTGTTCAAAAGCAAACACTTCCTTTAAATGTGATGAGATACAGTCGATAAAGATGGTATTTTTTTTTTTTGCTCCTTTATTATTATTAATTTTTTTTTTGTATATATTTTTTTAGGACTAAAAATGTAGAATTGTTCATTTCTTATAATAAAAGGCAAAAGAGTAGGAAACGTAAGAGTAGGAAAAACTGTAGTAGATTTAATATTCTAGACATATTCGCATATAAAAGTTTATTTAAATTTATTATTCATGAATGCTGCTGCTGCTACAATAAGAATGTTAGCAGGAAATGAGTATAGCAACTAAATAAGGGTTTACGAGTTAGTATCAGTGGTAGTTTTGTCATTGACAACAAAGCTTAGTTGACTATCAGTTTGGTTGGTGGTCCTATAGACTGACTATTTGTAAAAGGACATGCTTGGTCGAAATAACATTTTATCAGTTAAGTGAAGAGGACTCACGAAATTTTACTATGTATTTTCATTTTTACATGATGGAAATGGACGGCAAACAAAGTATTAACTCAGCGGGAAAATCGACCATGGATAGTGGCTTTATAAGTAGTGGTAGAAGAAGAAGGAAAACCTAATAAGAAAGAGGGGATGAAGAGTCTATTTAGTTAATAAGACTATGGATGAGATTTCTCTAGCAGTATTAGAAACTATAATGTTGAAGGGTTACTTCTTTCAATGATTACTAAAAGATAGTAAGAAAAAGGACGACCTGCCGAGATGGCAGCAGAGGTAATTAGTTTTTTGTAGAGCTTTTTGAATCACTTCATCATCATATAACCTTCATTTTCAAGCTTTTTACACTTCATGTTTTCGTAAACATTTTGTTCCATTTCGTCATACTTGTACATTTAAAATAAATTGAACTACGAAATTCAACATCAAATTAGTCATAATCTTATGAGACGCCTCGTCCTATATCCTATATATTTTTGTGTATACCTATTTAGTAAGCTTAAATATATTTGAGGTCCATAAATTGCTCTTCATTTTGATATTATAATAAAAATAGCCTTAAATTTTTTCTTGATAGAATTATTCAATTTAAGATTTGGAAAACAAAGTTAAATTAAATATTTTTTTGATTATTATTTTAATTAAATTTTTAATTAATAACATTAAATAAATATTGCCATTTTATATAAAATATAATTTTTTTTTAAATATTGCGTATAAAAGTGGACTTTTTTTTAATATGATATTTTAAAGGGGGAAAATGCTCACATATTCATGCTTCAAAGTATTGTCCATTGCTAGCCACAACTTTTCCCCATCTTTCTGGCAGGATACAGATTTCATGTCGAAAAAACTGTTTATTTTTTGAGGAGATCCACGAATCAGAACAATTTTTAGTCCATTCGTAAGAACGGAAGTGCTGCTCAGCCAGGCCAGGCGTCATCAATCGGAAGAGAAAGTAGTCGGAAGGGGCGATATCTGGATAATGCGTTGGGTGGGGGAGGGAGGGGGGATGTTCAGTCATGACGTTCCATTTCAGTATATTCAGATAGGTTTTAACCATCTTAGCAACATGTGGCCGAGCGTTGTCGTATCTTTGCTCGTATTGTAATTATTTTTCCTTCAATGCTCGGCTCAAACACATCAGTTTTGTTTTTGGTAGCGAGCAGTTGCGATCGTTTTACCCGGTTGCAACAGCTCATGTGCTTTGATCAATGGATGTTAGGCTTCGCTGTCCATCTTGATGCATGGTCGCAGGGCCCCGACGATTTTCATCGGTTTGGATAATCGTAGTGGATCCACTTTTCATTGCCAGTCATGATACGAGGGTCGTTCAATAAGTCCTTATAAATCCGAGAAATTGCCCTCGTAGTGTCGGTAAAGATTTTTTGTAAGTAGCATTATCGACAGGAAAGCTCGATCCGTAGCGTAGGTCAATTTCTATCGTCGATTTAAGTTAACGACATTTATTTGTGCATAACAATGGAAAAAAGCGAGTTTAGGGCTGTCATCAAACATCTCCATTTGAAAGGCTTAAGCCCGAAAGAAATCAAAACCGAGTTGGATGCAGTTCATGGCACATCTGCACCTGTGTTTGCGACGGTTTACAATTGGGTGAATTAATTTAAACGTGGCCGTTCATCCACAAAAGATGAACATCGTTCAGGACGCCCAGTTGAGGTGTCTACTCCTGAAATCATCGACAAAATCCACGATCTGATTTTGAACGATCGGCGAATTAAAGTGCGCGAATTAGTTGAGGCCACGAGCACATCACAAGGTAGAGTCGCTTCAATTTTGCATGAAAAATTGTCTGTGAAAAAAATTTCGGCAAGATGGGTGCCGCGTTTGCTCTCAGAGGATAATAAGCGCAATCGTGTAGTGGACGCTGAGGCTATGTTGGTACTCTTTCATCGGAATCCTGCCGAATTCCTTCGTCGATATGTCACTGTGGAGGAAACCTGGATACACTACTACACTCCAGAAATGAAGAGACAGTCATCACAGTGGATTTTCAAGGGTGAACGGGCTCCGAAGAAGGCAAAAACTATGCCATCGGCCAGCAAGGTGATGGCCACGGTCTTTTGGGATTCGCAGGGCATCATTTTTATCGACTACTTGGAAAAAGAAAAAATAATAACAGGAGCGTATTACGCGTCGTTATTGCAATGGTTGAGCGAGGAAATCAAAGAGAAATGCCCCCATCTGAAGAAGAAAAAAATCCTCTTGCATCAGGACAATGCGCGTGTGCACACCTGCGCTGTTTCCATGGCCAAAATTGTGGAATTGAGAATGGAATTGTTGCAGCATCCCGCTTATTCACCAGATTTGGCACCGAGTGACTATTTTCTTTTCCTCAATCTGAAGAAATGGCTTGGCGGACGACGGTTCACTTTCAACGAGGACGTCATTGCTTAAACGGATGAGTATTTTGCAGAACTTCCGAAATCCTATTTTTTGGACGGGATAAAAATTTTGGAAAAACGGTTGGAAAAGTGTATATAGCTAAAAGGAGATTTAGCCTTAAACAGTTTTTTTCTATCTTTATCTAAGGACTTATTGAACGACCCCCGTAGATGCAGATAATCCTTCCTTCGACGTCTCTCTGCTTCAACTCGTATGGCACCCAATTTCTTTAATTTGGATCAGTCACAAAACTTTCAAATAATGAAAAATGGCTTGTTGAGTCATGTCCAATAAATCTGCAAAGTTCTTAATGCGTTTGATATAGATCTTCATCCCGTAATGCCTCCAATTCTGTGTCTTCATACTTTTTCACCGGTCCGGGACACCCTTGACTTTCACGTTTAAATTATAATTTTTGTAGCATTGCGATACATTTTATAACTAAAAAAAGCCTAATCATAAATTTGTACAATCATTCGACGCACCTCTGACGCAGATTTTTTCGAATTGAAGGCAGAAAGCAAAACATCCCGCAAATGACACACAAAAATAATATATTGTATAACGCCGATAAAAAGTCATAAATGTAATGATGAGGAGTATTTAACAGATGCCTAAGCTTATGATTTGACATTTCTGATCCGATATTTTGTACCACCATTTACTGCTGGCGCCATCTATTGGAAAACGGCGGTTTCCCATTTGTATTCCGATAATGCTTTTGAGAAAATATTTCATACTTTTTTCGCACCATTCCGGCTGTTATTGGGTCAATACCTGAAAATTTCTGGTTTTATAATATTTAAATTATCAAAATTATCTGCGCAAATATTAGTTTTTACGTCCAATGACGTCAAATTGCACGATCTTGGAGGCAAATTGACATTGCCAAATTTCGAAATTATGCGATCTACCATCCTTTTGTACAATAAAGTTAAAACTAGTTGGGTTGTATAGCTTGAAATGCTATAATATTTTGTTAAATAAAAATAAACGTTCATTTAAAATTCTTTAAGTTTGATAAATAAAAAGTCGGTTATTTTGTGGTCATATTTTTTTCCAAAGAAATTTCAGCAGATAATACATACAAGAAGGTAATTTTTGAAGAATATTATGACTTTTTGTAGTTATTTTTGGATTGGCGTATCCATTAAACCAGAAATGAGCCTAATTGCTAAAGAGAATTTTCTTTCCACAATTGACATATCCTTTGCGCAATATAATATTTTTTACTTTTATATCAAATGATAATAATTTATCTAAATAAAAATTACTCTACTTTTTACATATATGAAAAAGATATTAAATGCCACAACTTTTCATTTTGAACTGCACATATGTGTATCGTACGTCCAGATTGGTTTTATAAATAAAATAAAGCTTTTCTACGACAAAATAAGTCTTTAGTGCTACTTATAGACTTTACTTTTATGATAAATAATAGTTATTTTTTAGGTATAATTCCAAATAATGTATTTTGTTACTTGGTGGAATGTAGCTGTCATACTGGTATACTGAATGGATAGGTAACATGAACACTTTTTTTACCACTTCCGTTCACTTTTGATTTCATCAACCAGTTTTGGGAACTGTAAATTAATCGTTATATTACTCTAGGCAAATTAATACAGATATTACTACTCTTCCTTGTTCAATCAAATATTAAACAAAAAAGTAGATCAAGGATATTATATAATATACAGAAAAATCGGAAAATTAAAATTATATCCATAATTTTTGCTTAGCATAAATAGGGTTTTCCAATAAGAGTAATATGATTTCTAAGTGACGTTTCGGCCATTTTTAATATGTCATGATATGTTTTTTTTTTTTATTGTGTTCAATAATATTTATAATTTTATCATAGAGAGATATACGCAAGAACAATGTTTAAAAATTATTCAATTTCTATTATCAAAATAATCGTTCTCGAATTGCAACTTTTCGTTGCGCTTTTGTCATTTAATGGTCGTAATAATCGTCCAACTATCCTCGCTATTCGTCGAATTGTTAAAAATTTTGAGCGTACATTTTCTTTACATAATGTTCAAGTGCCAATAAGACAAAAAAAAATATTGCTGCCATTCAGGAAAGTGTTGCTGAAGACCGCAATTTGTCTCAAGAATTGGGAAGACGTTCTCAAGAATTGGGACTTTTTCAAACCACAACCTGGTGAATTTTGAGAAAAGATTTGGGCTGGCATCCATATAAAATTGTTATTACTGAAGAACTGTAGCCATTGGATCACCGTAAACGGCGTGAATTTGCTGATTTTGTCTTGGAACAATTTGAAAACGATAACAAAAGTTTTTAAGAAAATCATCTTCTCCGATGAGGCTAACTTTCATCTGAGTGGTGCGGTAAAGAAACAAAACTGTCGATTCTGGTGCGAAGAAAATCTACAAATTATTCATGAACACCCATTATATTCACCTATATTGACAGTTTGGTGAGGTTTTTGGTCTGGTGGAATCATCGGTCCGTACTTCTTTCGAAATGAAGCTGGTAACACCATTACAGTTAATGGAGAGCGGTATAGATCGATGATAACTATTTTTTTATGGCCGAAATTGGAAGAAGTTGATCTTGACAACATCTGGTTCCAACAAGACGGGGCTACGTGCCACACAGCACGTGCAGCAACCTAATTATTACGAAAAAAGTTTGGAGATTCGAATATTTCAAGAAATGGTGACATTGAATGGCCTCCAAGAAGTTGTAGTTTAACAACTTCATATAAATGAAGTCATTGGTCTTTAGCAATAAACCAGACTCTCTTCAAGCTTTAGAAGTCAATATTGAACGTGCTATTCATGACATGCGACTTGATTTAGTGGAAATGTGCTCGAAAATTGGGTTCATCGAATTCGTTCCTTCAAAAGAAGTCGTGGGAGCCATTTAAATGTCATTTTATTTAGAACTTAATTGTATCGATTATACTTCACATTAAATAAAAACTATTTGAATTTCCTTAACAATTAGTGTGTTTTTAAAAAAAAAGAATTCATATCACTCTTATTCGAAAACCCTTTATTAACGTTTAACTTTAAATATTTACCTTTTTCGTTGTTAGAAGAAAAAAATGTTTAAGGATTTTATGTTAATTTTTCTATAATTCTAAGCAACACAATAGGTAAATAAATAATAAAATTATTAAGAAAATTTTTCTATTTATTAAATGAACATAAAATCAAACAGCATCAAAATTTGTAAAATTTCCATATTAAAATAAACAAATTATTTATATTTTTTTTTTAAATATTTGCTTGACTAATAAAATTATAAAAAAAAACTTGATCAAATTGGATAAAACTTGATTAAATCATCAATTAAATTGGAGAATATGAAAGTTTGAGTAATTTTGCATTAAAATGCAAGGTTTTTATTAGGAATTCTTTTGAAACAAAAAAACACAAACTCGCAATTTGCTAAAATAACAAATCGAATGGAAGGTATAAATTTTGAAAATTTTAATAATTTCAAAAAGAAAAAAATACCTTTTATATTTTATAATTTAAAAAAAAAAAAAAAATTATTGATTAAATGTAATTTTTCGGTATCGTTTCATTATGGAAAATATGCAAAACCACAAGTTATGGCAATTAAGAATAAATTATTATTTTGAAGGTTTCAATATTGAAAATAAATTTGTTTGAATAACTTAATAATAAAGTTAAAAGGGACAATTTCGAATGGTCTTAATAATTTATTGAAAATATGCTGTTACGAAAGTAATCTTCTAGAAAATAATTAACAGGATAACGCTCATATTAAGAGTACGACGAATAGGAAATAGTATAAAATATATAAATTTGTATATAAAAATTTTTTTTTTTTTTGGGTGTATTGTGATAAACATCGTTCATCCTGTTCAAGAGCATAAAATATGGAATAGATTGGTGTACATAGCAATAAAGGCAAAAGATTCAGCCGGAAGTTTGAAAAGCTGGGTCAGACTGTAAAATGTAAATATTTATTGGATCCCTTGAGGTTGAATGGGAATACGACGCGCATGAAGGCTTCGTTGCTCGAATTGATGGAGCTTGCAAAATTCTACCTATACCAGTAACCAGTATCACCATCAAGAAGGATATTTGCTAACAATTTCATATTCGTATGCCCAAAATATACAAACATTTAAATAAATGTCGGTACCTATACAAAAAGTCTTACTGTCTATATCCTTGAATATACTCGTATTCGTCATTGTTTAGAATAGAGTTTTAGATATTAAACATGAGTAATATTCGAAACTCTAATAGGATGGACTGTTTGTGTATTGGTGCATTGGTAACTGCTCCAATCCGTACCGTACAATGCTAATGCGAATCTGGTGGTGTAAATATTGTGCGCCGTGTACTCTGCCGCTTATCTTTTCCAGATGATAACGATGTACTGAAATGATTTAATTAAATTGTTCTATGCGGGTCTCCTTAACGAAGGCTATCATGGCCACAGTAAAGTTGTGCCATCGGTCTAGAGCAACCGCCGTCATAGCTTTTAATGTAACCTCTGAAGCTCACACAATACAATGAACTGAATTTGGGGTTTTATGTGATTCTAAATATAATCAAATATGGTAAGGGATGGTGACCCATAGTCCCTTATTTAAATATGATTCGACTCTGATGGCAATATTAAAGAAGCCAATGGCAATGCCGATGAAATCGATGCCGATGCTACAGAGATGATGTCGATACTAATATTAAAACCACGGTACGCGTTCGTTTACAAGCCAGCCGAACATAACATAGAATAAACAAAAACAAGTAGAGGAGCAAATATTTTATTCGATGTCGTGGGGTATTCAAAGTCATTAAAATGAAATTATTATGGCATAGTCATTGGTGATGTGCTTTTTTGCATCGATTTGCTACTGTCAACCTGGGTCTATGCTAAATGGTAGCGATTTAGTACGCCAATTGCCACAGAAGTGAAACTATAGCCTGGTCGGAGACAGCCGCAGTACCAACAATAAAGGAAACGGAAGCGGATCGATCGAATTCTGTAATGACATTCGTTAATTTAATTGAAATGATTTTACCTTGCAAAAGTTTTTTCCACGTAAAATTTCTGCTCGTTTTTAGTTGTTTATTGAGAAAATTGCCAACGTGATATTGATGAGCCAATTACTAAATGAATTGCCACCAATCACTAAATACATGAACATAAATGCGATGGCAGGAAGTGCGTTAATGATATTGTGATTGAGCGGAAATCGTTATCCTGCCATTGTCAGTCAAAAGTATCAAATCAAAGCCACATGATCCCTTCACCAAGTCGGCACTCCAATGGTGAATTATTTTCCAAAAACAAACTCAAACGTACTCTACAAGACTAAAACACATTCACCTCAGATTTTGTACCTCAGTTTTTGATAGTAAGTGTTAAGGTAACGATTAACAGCCGAAATTGATAAGGTAGACTTCCGAAAATTACACCACAAATTTACACAATTACTACTAATATCGATTTTCATTATTGTTTGGTAGAATTAACATAATTGTATCACTTCTTAATGTGATAGCCCATTTCTTTGTGAGTCTGTTAAAAAAAGGAAAATAACCAAACTGAAATTCAGTTCATAACAGTTTTTACGATCTCCCATTTAGAGGTTTTCCTAGTTCATTGGGTTTATGAAAACTAATTAATTACGATACGTGAAGTCGATAATCTACACAAGAAATCGAATTAGTGAAATTACTTTAATCCAACGGAACTATTACTAAGGACATCTAGGTAACGTTACACCCACTCGTTTTATCCTTATTACAGTAATTCTCAATTATTTTCAATGCATTGAACATTTTTGTAGAGAGAATTATTGTTAAAAATTAAATATTTTTTATGTCCTTTTAATAATTTCATATGAAATTATTATTGGTTTTTTTTTCTATTTTAAATATTAGCTTTTTTGATTATTATTTAAAGAGATAATTTTTTTTATAAGTTTTCTGAGACAAATAGTCGGAAGCTATTCTAAAGCGCCATGACCATGACGCCATTTGGAGACTTCATGTAACGGATAGTTTAGCATTACCATCGCCAATAGTTGGTTGGAAAGAGAAATCGTTCCAAAAAGTTAAAGAAAGGACTTGGGAAGGAGTTGTTATTTCTAGGAGCTCCACAATAGAAGGAGTCCTATTTCAAAGAAAATACCGAGTTAAGGGAACCTCTTAATTTAAAATATTAGAAATGGTGAGGTTAATACCTAAGCATTGCCATGAAGAGCGAGGTTGGTTACTCAGGAAAGAAATCTCCCATCATTGGGATTTCTTTGGCCAATTTGTGGATAGAAATACCCCATCATTACGCTAGCGTGTTTGTCTACGCATGGTCAAAGCTGCCAAATTCCAGTAGATCCTTGCCCGCCAGCTGATCAGCCCGGTCATTTTGGAATTTTAGTACGAATTGGATGGTGGGAAGTCTCTACTGCTAATCTTTGCCGAGGCGCGGGAACCTCCCCTACTATCTGATCAACCCGATCATTTTGGAATTTTGCTAGGAATAGGATGATAGGAGACCCCCTCGCTAGCTGATTACCATGACCATTTTGGTATTTTGGTAGGATTGGGATGGTTGGGAGCCGCCCCCGCCTGCTGATCATCCCGATTATTTTGGAATAATAGTAAGAATAAAACGGTGGGATCTTCCGTTACCGGCTAATCCGTCGATCATTTTGGAATTTCAGTATGAATAGGAAGGTGGCAACCCTCTGGTCATTTTATAATTTCGCTAGGAATAGCATGGTAGGAGCCTCCTCCGCTAGCTTACATAATCAGCATGATCCTTTTGGAATTTCAGTTGGAATAGAACGGTGCGGAGTTGCTCCCGCTAGCTGATCAGCTGGACCATTTTCGAATTTCAGTAGGAATAGGTCGGTGGGCATCTCCCCTTAGTTGATCAGCTGCCAAGCCCGGTCATTTTGGAATTTCGGTACGAATAGGATGGTCATTCCGGATTAGCCAGGTCATTTTGGAATTTCAGTACGAATAGGATGGTGGGAAGCCTCCACTGCTAGCTCATCAGCCTAATCTTTGCCGAGGACCGGGAACCTCCCCTACTATCTGATCCGTCCGATCATTTTGTAATTTCGCTAGGAATAGGATGGTAGGAGCCTCCTCCGCTAGCTTATCAGCATGATCCTTTTGGAATTTCAGTTGGAATAGAACGGTGGGGAGTTGCTCCCGCTAGCTGATCAGCTGGATTATTTTCGAATTTCAGTAGGAATAGGTCGGTGAGGAATTTCTCCCCTAGTTGATCAGCTGCCAAATTTTAGTAGAGCCTTGCTTGACAGCTAATTAGCCCGGTCATTTTGGAATTTCAGTACGAATAGGATGGTGGAAAGTCTCCACTGCTAGCTCATCAGCCTAATCTTTGCTGAGGAACCCCCCCTACTATCTGATCAGCCCGATCATTTTGTAATTTCGCTAGGAATAGGAATGTAGGAGCTTGCTCCGCTAGCTGATGAGCCCGATCTTTTTTGAATAACAGTAGGAACAGAACGGTGGGGAACCTCCCCCACCAGCTGGTTAGCCCGATCATTTTAAATTTCGGTATAAGTAGCACAGTGGGAGCTTCCGCCGCTAGCCGATGCCACTATCCTCCTCTGTAAGCTGCCCCCGCCAACTGGTCAGCCCGATCATTTTGAAATTTCGGTATAAGTAGGACAGTGGGAGCCTTCTCCACTAGCCTCCGCCGCTAGACTCTCACGGTAGCCTCTGCCGCAAGCTGATCAGCCCGATCATTTTGAAAAAATCAGTAATCATAGATCTATAGCACTCTACATTAACTGATCATTTTGGTATTGCAGTAGGATTAAAATAGTGGGGAGCCGCCACCGCCAGCTGATCAGCCCGATCATTTTGAAATTTCACTAGGGATAGGACCGAAGGAGCCTCTCTCCCTATCTGATCAACTCGATCATTTCAAATGTGACCGCGAACTCAAAGCAACTCAACACTTTTATTATTTGACAGACGGCGACGAATCAGGTAGCTTACCGGATCAGTTGATGGTTCACGAATGGCCTTCAAGATTGCGAAACTGTTGGTAAAATATAGATAATTTTATTAACCAAGACCGAAGATAATTAGAAAACCTAATAATTCTAACCATAGCCACTACTATGGCTTTCTCAGTTGCTTTTCGGGTTATTATATATTTCTATCTTCTTGATTACAATTAAAACTTGCCTTATTTAGATACGATATCATTTCGAATGAATAATCAAAAAAGAAATGTCTGCAAAAAATATAATTTAAATTGTATAAAAAAAAAAATTGGTAAGTTATTCCTTACATATACACGTATCATGCGTTCAAATTCAATGCAATTATCTATTGAATTGATGCATGAAATTTTTAGTACTTTTTAGAGATGAAAGTAACATTTTATTTCATATTTGCTGATGTTTTTAGATAGAAAAGAAAAATTACTTATAATCGAAATCTCAAAAAAATATCTTATCATCTCATATTTTTGCAATCAAATATGTTCTAAGAAAAATATTACCCTTTTCATATACTATATAACATCTAAGGATAATTTGTATATAAATAAATTGTTGTATATTTATTTATAAAAGGAAAAAAATGCTTTAAAGTATTTGAGAATTTTTATATTTGATTTTTTTACCACTATCATTTTTTTAATAAATAAAATATAATTTTTATTCCATCTGAAATTGCTGTTGAAGAATTTCATGTAATTTGTTGCTATAAAATTGTGAATTTGGTTATTATTCAACTCAATGGATTACACATATAATGAACGGCAAAAAATAATAACTTTCTTATACAATATTTACATACAAGTTGCTACCCAACTGGTGTAGCTACCAAAAATTATAAAAAAAATTATTTAATAGTAAAAATTTTATGGTAAATTTTTTTTTAGCAATTTAAAAATGGGCTTATTTTCATGGGCATAAATGTCTTTCAAAATAAATATAATATTAAAAAAATGTGTTTTGTCCTCCATATTTATATCTGCTCTCCTAACGTACTTGAAAATACTTGATACAAAAATATTATTATGACAAAAAAATGGGAAAAACAGTAGGAGCATCGCGTACAGATGCGTCGAAAAATTTTATTTTGGAAATCAATATAAAAAGTAGCTTTTTGGTTAAAACAAAATTGTTCGTTTTGATTTATGTAAATTTTGTAAAACTCTCAAAATATAGTTGTTCACAACTAAGCAAAATCAACTATTGAACATTTTTTGGTTTTTTTAAGCATACTCAAAATTTTTATTGAATTATATTTCATATAAATTTTCTTATTTTTTTGTTTGAAAATAGTTACGATTTTTTTTTGCTCCAGTTTAAGCAAAGAGTGACTGAGCATTTTTTTCTTGTTGCAATTTTAAGATCAGTCAACATAAAATTTTTTGGATAAGAAATAATTTGAAAGAAAACATTACAAAATGTTTGCTCACACTCGAGCAAAGAAGCGAATATTGGTTTTTGAGAGTATATTTGGACTAAATTCATAGCAAAACCAAATTATTTTCAAAGCCACTAAAAGTGACCATAAAACTTGAAAAGAATTTTCTGGTTTTATTGCAATCAATTTTAATAATTTATTTTTATCTGTCTGCTTACCATGCACCAAGATAAATAAAATTTTGTCTGAGCATTTCAGAATTCAATAAAAAAAGTAGTTTTTTGGTTAAAAGAATATTGTTCCATTTGATTCATGTAAATTTTTGAGAAAAATTCAAAGGAAAAATTTTGTAAAACACTCAAAATATATTGCTCACCACTGAGCAAAATCAACTATTTACATAGGATTGAGTATTCTTTGGTTTTTTAAAGGAATCTCAAAATTTCTATTGAATTCATTTTTTTTTTTTTTTGAAAACAATCACAATATTTTTTTAAACTTACTTTTAAGCAAAGTGTGACTGACCTTTATTTCTTTTTGGAATTTTAAGATCAGTGCAATTTTAATGACTCAGCATAAAATTTGAAGAAAAATATTACAAAATGTTTGCTCACACTCGAGCAAAGGAATATTGGTTTTTGAGAGTATTTTTGGACTAAATTCATTGTTGAGCAAAACCATTATTATTTTCTAAGAACCCTGGCCACTAAAAGTTACCATAAAACTTGAAAAGAATGTTCTGGTTTTATTGCAATCAATTTGAATAATTTATTCTTAAATAATAAAAGATAAATAAGATTTTGTCCGATCATTTCAGAATTCAATAAAAAAGAAAGAAGTTTTTTGGTTAAAAGAATATTGTTCCTTCTGATTTAAGGTAAATTTTTTAGAAAAAATTCAAAGGAAAATTTTTGTAAAACACTCAAAATATATTGCTCACCACTGACCAAAATCAACTGTTTACATAGGATTGAGCATTCTTTGGTTTTTTGAAGGAATCTCAAAATTTCTATTGAATTTCCTACAAATTTTCTTTTTTTTTGTTTGCTCACGTTTAAGCAAAGTCTGACTGAGCATTTTTTCTTGTTGTAATTTTAAGATCAGTCGAATTTTAGCTTCTCAATATAAAATTTTTTGGGTAAGAAATAATTTGAAGGAAAATATTACAAAATGTTTGCTCACACTCGAGCAAACTAGCAAATATTGGGTTTTGAGAGTATTTTTGAACTAAACTAGTCAATTTTTGGAGTTTAGTGGATATGTTTTTTTAAAAAGATAGATTCTAACTGCAAATTGTTCGTATTATCCTGATTTGAGGTTTTTAAATGCCTTCCGGATTTTTATTTAATATGATTCACAGCATTAAACAAAGCCTGAATAAAAATATTACGAAGGAACTAGAAGTGATTAGAATTTGGGTCACTCAAAAAAATATTAATAAAATATAATTTGGAATACAGTCATGATCAAAAAATGTAAGCTACGATAGTGCATTATTTTTTAATTGGATAAATCCTTTGCTTATTGTTAGTCTGATGAAAATTAAAATAGTTATTATCAAACTATACAGTTTAATGAATCTGTTTGTTTTTAAAAAGGAATGGTTAATTTACAATTTATATAGAATTGTTCTAATGCTTTCTGAGAAAAATATATCTTATATTTTAAAACCTATTTAAAAGACTCCTTCAAATTAATGAAAACATCCGTCCAATCAAATATGATATTTACCTGACATTCAAAATCAATTCTTTTAATAATATTTTATATAATATTATGTAAAAAAATATTTTTCTTTTATAGTATTTAAAAAAAAAAAAATTTATCTTACCTTTGTAAATCAAATCATGTCAAATCAGTCAATTTATTCAATTATTTTGAGGAAAATATTTATTATTTTTGACATTTTAAGTAGAACATAATTGAAAAAAGTCAATAAAAATGAATCGTTATTGTTAAGTTATTCTATATTTTATAATATTATGAATTGATAGCAAGTAAAGGAATTTTATTTTTATTTCTATGCTTTGGAAAATTCTCAACATTTCAAGCTGAAATTAAAAAAAAAAGTTGAGAAAATTGTATTTAAGTTAATTTGTGCCATTCATCATCTAACTCAGTTATCATTTAATATTTCTTAGGAAAAATTAAGGAAAAACTTTCATCCATGGCCAAATTTATGTACATACACATAGGAGTATATGACAACATACAAAAGTATATCGGAATTTATTGATTGAACATTGAAGTCTTTCCCTTGTTAAAGTTTTCCAAGTTAAAAATCTGAGCAACTGCTATTATTTTATTGTATAAACTAATAACAATATAGACTATCATAAAATTTACTATGATTTTAGAAAATACTTTTATCATTTCCAAATTGATAAACCGAGTATTTTTTATTTTTACTTTATAAAAAGTAAATGGATTTTATTATAAAAATTATTCTATGATCATCATTATTAAACTGTTAAGATAAAATAATTTCCTTTTAAAATATGTACTTATTTTGAGAACGATTAACATTCTATAAATTAAAACCAGTCATGACATTAACATTCTATAAAATTAGACCATTTAAGTATAATTTCAGGCATGTGGGTCCCGCTCGTGTTTTGAATGGAACGCAATCTAGAATTCCAATTTTCGATTATTTTTTCGAGCAGCTGGGGCCTCGTTTAGGGGTTTCCAATAATAGTGATATGATTTCTAATTGACGTTTCGGCCATTTGTAATATGTCATAATCTGTCATTTTTCATTGCATTCAGTAATATTTACAATTTCATCATGGAGAGATATACGCAAGAACAACGTTTACAAATTATTCAATTTTATTATCAAAATAATCGTTCTCCAATTGCAACTTTTCGTGCGCTCACTTTCATCTGACTGGTGCGGTAAATAAACAAAACTGTCGATTCTGGTGCGAAGAAAATCCACAAATTATTCATGAACACCCATTAAATTCACCTAAATTGACAGTTTGGTGTGGTTTTTGGTCTGGTGGAATTATCGGTCCGTACTTCTTTCGAAATAAAGCTGGTAACACCGTTACTGTCAATGGAGAGTGGTATAGATCGATGATAACCAACTTTTTATGGCCGAAATTGGAAGAAGTTGATTTTGACAACATCTGGTTCCAACAAGACGGGGCTACGTGCCCCACAGCACGTGCAACAACCGAATTATTGCGAGAAAAGTTTGGAGATTCGATTATTTCAAAAAATTGTGACATTGAATGGCCTCCAAAAAGTTGTGATTTAATACTATTAGACTATTTCTTGTGGGGTTATTTGAAGTCTTTGGTCTTAAGAAATAAACCAGACTCTCTTGAAGCTTTAGAAGTCAATATTGAACGTGCTATTCATGACATACGACTCGATTTAGTGGAAAAAGTGCTCGAAAATTGGGTTCATCGAATTCGTTTCTCCAAAAGAAGTCGTGGAGGCCATTTGCATGACGTTTTACTTAGAACTTAATTGTATCGATTGTACTTCACATTAAATAAAAAACATTTTAATTTCCTTAACAATTAGTATGTCTTTTTTTTTAAAGAAATCATATCACTCTTATTCGAAAACCCTTTATATCGGCAATAACGTGGCGAAAGTTGGCTTTCAAGTCGGCCATTCATGGTTAATCACTCGATCTTGGAGGTCAATTCATATGTTAGGTTCATTATGCGAAATTATGTGCCCATCGAATCTTTCCTTCAATAAATTGATTCTGATGCATGCTGTGTGGCATTGTGCGCCGTATCGTTGAAATCACAGCCTTTTTACATTAATTTCATGTAATTTGGGAATGAAAAAAATACAGTATTTACCAGTCCATAAAATACAACAAACAATGAATTTTTCAGGAGGTACCGTGATCTAAATAATGGCTTGTGGATTTTCTCAAACTGAGCCACGATTTTCATTATAAATTTGCACAATTTGTAAGCATTTTTCTGGCATAAGTCTATTCATGGTAATATGACAAACAAAACCAAGTGCAAATCCATTTATCAACTATTAAATTAGATGTCGCTGTAAATGGTGCTACCAGTTTCGAAAAACCAACCTCGAAAAAATAACCCTCTATAATGTCTATACTTAGGATATGGTAGCTAATTCTAAAACTATAGCAACTCTCTGATAACCTTCATCGTACATTCAAATAACCTCAAGAAATTCATAATGCCATATCCAATTGTTATGGTAGCCTTAGCCATAGTTTAAGATATTTGTTAAGTTGGCAATACATAAGTCAACAAATTAGTCTTGATTTTTATTATAGTTTTGCTGGTACCCAATAAATTAAAAAAATGTTCAAGGTAAAACATGTGCAGATATCCTACACTTTTACCTCATTTAAAGAGTTTAGGTGCAGCACAACCAAGATCAGGAGAAATGTGGCAGAAAGAAAATTGCAGAGTTTCGAAAAACCGTTGAAAACTTTTTAGTGGGTGCTGCCGACTTAAAGTTTCAGACAGATGACGTTGAAATCAAGTTGAAACTCTGTCACAGCAGTGACAGAAGTATGCTGACATGCCCCCTGATGCTATAGAACATCGTATCGCTGATGTTAGACTGGTGTCGATACTTTCGTGACAGCAGTCCTACAAATAGCCCGCCTGGATGAGTGGAAATGGAGACGTTAGTAGTAGTCAATCAAAGTAGTGATTTCGATGAATTCCTGTCTCTATGGGATGGTGTAGAAATGTTACCAATGAATGTGCTTTTAGTGGGTTAAAGTCCCACACTTTGCCATCCGATGATTCCCACCTTCTATAAAAAGCTAAGTAAAAAATATACCTACAAAAAATATTAAGAAAATTTGTGTAAAAATTATTTTAAAATAAAAAAAAAATTATTAATAGTTTTAGTGGAATTAAATAATTATTTTTTTAAATTTAAAATTCCTTTTTCCTGAAGTTTCTGTTATGGCAACCCTCAAGTTTTTTTTGGGAATAAGAATCGTGGTGAAGAGAGTGATTGTCGTTGCTGCTATTAGGATGGCTGCACTCCGAACGATTGGCATAGTAGAAATGGTCAGGATGGGAGGTAGACGCAATACCTCAGCTGTCTTCCATAACAATCAGCGGGTCCATTCCATCAAATATTTTTCGCACGTTAGTCCTTTATTTTGGGTTCCGTCGTTCCCTTTTATTTTATTTCAGAACAATTTTCTCTTTTGTTTCCAAATTTTTATGCTGCTCCCAATTTTTATATCCTCTTCACTTCCTTCCCTATCTATGTGTATGTACAAATTTTTATACATTTTGCTACGACACTAAAGACCATTTAGCGACAAAGGATATCGTGAAAAGGAAATTATTGGAGAAATGGAAAAAAACGGATTTTTTGGGAATTAACGTAGGACCATGCCTCAGTGGAATTCGAACCCACGACTCCTGGAATAGTAGTCCAGTACGCTAACGACAGGCTACCGGTTTGTTTGTTAGTTTGTTAACGGGACACCAGACCTCGCCAGACGCTATGGCATCCATCTGCTCAGGCGGTCTGATGGCCCGAAAGGGAAGGATAAGGGGTAAGGAAATGAAAGTAGAATAGAAAGTAAAGCGGTGAGGTAATTACCGTAGGATTGAGAGGATTCGAACCCACGTCCCTCTGGTTGGTAGCCCAGCACGCTATCGACTGTACTACCTAGAGGTCTACTGGCCACCGGGACGATTATATTTTAAAGAATTTATTTTACAAAAACTTATTTACTAAAATTTTCTTAAAGAAATTAGTTTTAATGACATTTTCGCATAAAAATTGTTTTAAAAATTTTTTTTTATTTTTTTTTAATAGAATTTTTTATAGAAATTTTTATACAAATTCTTTTTTTATTCTGATCCCCAATTTTTATACCCTCTGCACTTCGTTTTCCACACAGTCAAAAATTTTTATATATTTTGCTCAGTTTTTTTTTTGTAATATTATTACCAAGTGTATAAGCTGTTTGGTCATAGATAGCGTGAGTGAGCGTATTAAGCTACCATGGGCACGCCATACTTCTGTTTTTATGAGTTTGACATCTGTCAGCAATTTCGTACAACAACATACATTTTTCCTTTGGTAATCATGTCTAGTTTTGTGCCATAAAAAGTGCATATGCAGGAAGATCTTTTTTTCTGCTTCAATTTGAAGAAATCGGCTGCCGAATCGTATTGAATGCTTATGGAGGCCTATGGTAGCAGTGCTTTACCGGAAACAACGTTCCGAGATTGGTTTCGTCGGTTCAAAGACGGCAATTTTGACTTGTTGGACAAGAATCGGGAAAATCGGCCTAAGAAGGTTGAGGACCATTAATTGCAGGGTCTTTTAGACGAAGGCAATACCCAATCGTAAGAAATGCTCGCGGAGCAATTGGGTGTTACTCAACCAGCCATTTTCATGCGTCTGCATGCCATGGGGAAGATTGAAAACATCGGAAAATTGGTGCCACATGAATTGAACGATAGGCAGATGGAGCGAAGCCAAAACACATGCAAAATCTTGTTCGCCAGACAAAACAGAAAGTCGTTCTTGCATCGGATTCTGACAGGCGATAAAAAGAGAATCCTAAACGCCAGAAATCGTGGGTTGATCCCGGCCAACCATCAACATCTTCCCCAAGACCAAATCGCTTCGGACGGAAGACGATGCTGTGCGTTTGGTGGGATCAGCAGGGTATCGTCTACTATGAGATGTTGAAACCTGGTGAAACTGTCAATGCCCACCGCTACCACCAACAACTCATCAAATTGCATCGTGCTCTGCGTGGAAAAGGACGGATTATCAACAAAGACATGACAAGATGATTTTCCTATTCGACAACGCACCATCGCACACGTCAAAAATGGTCCGAAACTACTTGGAGACACTCAACTGTGAGGTGCTACCCCAGCCCGCTTATTCACCAGACCTGGCCCCTTCCGACTACCACCGGTTTTTGTCGATGGGCCACGCGCTCGCTGAGCAGCACTTCAATTCTTATAAAGACGTCCGAAAATGGCTTGATGAGTGGTTTGTCTCGAAAGAGAAGTATTTTTTTTTGGCGTGGTATCCACAAATTGCGCGAGTGATGGGATACCATGCCAAAATGAAAAAAGCGCGGGTTAGTACTTTGAATAAATTTATTTTTGCTTTCTATGAAAACAACATGTGTTTTTTGACTAAAAAACAGCGGATTTAAGCTTATACTCCTGGTATTATTATTTTTGTTAAAATTTCAAGTAACCTTACTACTGAACTGTATATTCTAAGCGCTATAATACTAAAAGGATCATTTGGCGATAAAGGATACCGGAATATTGAAACTATTTTTATTTTTGTTTGGGAATTAGCGTAGGGCCATATCACAGTGTGATTTGAGCTCATGACCCCCTTGATCGTAGCCCAGTATATTAATGACTATGTTACTGGGACGACTACTTTTAAAACATTCATTTTACAGAACTTTATTTATTTACAGACATTTTTCTAAAGAAATTAATTTTCTTTAAAACAGTTTTTTTTAGTTTTTTTTAAAAGAATTTTTTTATATTTTTTCCAATGGAAATTTTTATGCAATTTTTTTTTATCCAGCTCCCAATTTCTAAACTCTCTTCACTTCCTTTTACAACCCAGGCACAAATTATTATATATTTTTTTGTCAATTGTTTTTTTTTTGCAATATTATTTTCTTATCTCCTATAATTAAGTCAGGTAATATTATCACTTCCTGTGGAGAACTAAATACCTTCAGGTGTCACCAAACATGATTGTTTTTGTTATGATGATATGTGGTCAAAAAATTTAATTATAGAATCCACAAACCTGACATTTTCGATTACTACTCCCTAGTATAGAATAGCCAGCAATTTTAGAAATCCATCTAAACTTACAGCACTGAACTTTTAGGTTCTATGTTAGAATATTATCCAATTAACCCTTGATCATTTTAATATAAATAATTAATATTAGAACGTTTATAAGAATTGTCTACGAAATCTTCGAAAAAAATAATATGTCTTGTTAGATAGAGAGACACCGATGGTCGTTTATTTGATATTTTGTATATTTCTTATGAAAAAATTATCTAGTTTAGATACTTTGGAAAAAATACTTAGCTATCAAAATAATGCAATATTTTCTAGTGTGTAAAATTCATCCAATTTTATTACTTTTATACAATTTCAAGGGTAGAGTCCTTTTGACATTAAAATAAATAAACCACTTCAACATAACTTCATAGCCTTGCATCTAAAATGAATAAATGTGATTTTATAATCTTTAATTGAGTCCTTTTTCTGTTTTTTTTTTCTCCTTTTTCATTTAAAAACGTAAGAAAAATTACATGCGAACACTGGCCTGCCATGGCACCGATTCGTTATTATTTGTTGTTATATTCGTAGTTTTCTGAACCTTCCTAACTGTTGAGATGTATTACCTGAATGATAAGTGTTTGATATACATGCACTGGAAAGAATTTCAAGTTTTGTAGAAATTATAAATTTTGCACAAATCCCGAAACGTAATCAGGATGAGATGAATGAATAAATCCTAACTGACATTGCCACATGGCGAAATTGTGAAATTTATCAACTCCACATAATACGGCTGGGTCGATTTCTCAACTGTTTGCCAGTTTGCCAACCAGCCTGTTTTCCGGAGATAATAAATATGGAGCCACAAGAACCTGACGCGAGGATAACTGATTTATGAATTTGACATGCGGCTCGCATGAGGACGAGCTAATGTAATGTGTGACAATTTCTGTACAAAACGTACGTGTACATGCGAGTTTGGTACAATCGGCCGGACTCAACTGGGGCTTGTTTTGGTTTTGTCCTTAGGTGTTCGGTCATATCGTCTGCTAGCCATATTCACTGTGTATTTTATAAGATATAATCTCATTGAGATTTTCTACTTTACTCAACTGCCAGCTTGGTATGATACTGAATTCACCTTTCGCAATCGGACATTTTTCAGATGCTTCTATAAACTGAAAAGGAATGTGCTGCATATGAGCATGAATTGAGAAAATAAAATGAAAAGCTTCTAAAATAATATTATTATGTATGAATATGCTGGAAAATTATTTACCATATAAGCTAGTAAAATTTATAAAAACGTTTAAGCTATTATCGGTCAATCGACCCATTTGATCATAGTTTGAATTATGTTGGATGGTTATCAGTGTTAGTAGGAACTGTAAAGCTCCACCAAAATATGATAGACAGAAAACTGAGAAAAGTAAGTCTCACGTGGGTGCTTACTAACTTTATAATAATTTTATTATCATAAATGTCGAATATATAATTTATAGAAAATTATTCATTCTAAACCACTGAATTATTGATTTTGAATAGAGACAAGTCGCGCCAAGGGATGTACAGATTTTGTTAAAGTTCGTACCAGTATAGTCAGATTCCTATCTTAAGGAGGAGGTTTCTTCATTCTATACTGATTAAGGGGTAGTGTACATTTTAGAGCTTTACCAACTTATTGTGGGTGCAATACGATAGCAAATGAGTTTAAAAAATGCAAAAAAAGATGGGATTGCTGTGACAATACGTTCAGCGGATAATGCTGGTAATGCAGTATTGTTAGAGAGCATAGTGGCACACATTCCTTTGGACATCAGCTAATGTAATAAGATATCATTAATCTTACTTTGTAATGAGAACAAGACGAGTTAAGTGTCGAAACAACCAGCTCATCCACAGGAACGACTTCATCTATCAATGACAGTTTCCATTAATTTATTTTTGAAACAGAAAACGACAGTTTTTCGGGGAGCATATGTATCCATTACCATGACAGCTGCATACCAAGTAAGTCTTTTTTTTCATTTCTTATTCTTTTAATAGAAAAAAAAAGGAATTTTATTCCTTATTTCATCTCTCTTATATAAGATATATCTTGGAACAAAACAGTTTGTGTTCTTTAATAACTTTTTATTGTATATCAAATCCTTTTTGTTAAATTTACGAGTATAAAAAATTTTATTTGAAAAAAAAATTATAAAATTATTTAATTTAAAGATTATTTTTTTCTAAGAAAACAAGTATTTTTTTTTTAAATTTTCAAATAGTTCTAATTATATTATCATAATTATAATAATTTTAATATATCCTCATAATCAGATCCAAAAATTTAATGCAAAATATCCTTTACCAAAAAAAAAAAATAATAATAATAATAATAGGCTTTTTATTGATTTTTTAATTAATATTAAAATATTTTGGAAATTTTTGTTGCTATTAGACAATGTTAAAATTATTATTGCCCCTTGAGGTTATTAAAAATAAAATGGAACGCGCCAAAAGCATAAAAGCCGAAAGAGCTATAGAATATGAATGAAAGCAATTAAAATTATTAATAGAATTTTCTAAAAGCATTTCAATATAAATCTTTTAATTTGTAATATTTTGGTAAAGTTTTTCAACTTGAACGGGGATACTAAGCAATATTTCTAAATAATTTCTAATCAAGCTAATAAGGATAAGGATGAGAAACAATTTCGTGCGCATTAAATTTACTGAATATGCCTTCAAGTTAAGTTCTTCAACTCCAAGGATGAATCCGTTTCATTAAAACTTAATCTCGAAAAGCAGATACAAAACGACTGACTATCTGCTGTTCCTGTTGTTTTTGAATGTTAGATTCGAAATATTCGATTTTTGTTGTATTTTTGAAGATCTGTACCTAATTTTTATTATTCATGGTATACCTTAAAATTTCATGAAGAACAGAACGAATTTGCTTACAATGTAATTTTCTGGATGGTTGTAACCAAAATATGTATTGTATAAATATAGATATATGCGCATTCCAGTTGAGGTTTTTCCATTAAGTATGGCCCATTCTTTTTTTATAATTTTCGTAAAGAAAATACACCATGCCGAAAAGGTTCAACTTGGAACTCTTCGTCAATGGGAAAGTTTACAAAAGCAAAAAACAAAAATATTCTATTGAGAAATTAAAATAAATTATATTTATGCTCGGTTGAAAATATTCCTCCTACGAAAAAAAAAAAAAAAAAAAATATAGAAAGCATGCATCATATGAAAAGTTTATGGTTAATTGCCTTATAAATGAAGTGCTAAGGTTTACACTTGAAGACGCATAAATCGATTTATTCTGCTTTGAACAATCTCCGCCGTTTCCATATTATTATTTTTTATTGGAAAACTTCTTGTACTTGTGCACATTTGAATTAGGTCTAAGTGTGTGTGTATTCATTAAAAAAAATATATTGCACTTTTCTCAAATAAATTGCTTTTTATAAAATAAAATTTCAAAATGGCGTTTTCATTTTTTTTCTCTTTTAAATGAGCTTTTTTAATTTAAGGATTTGATGTACTTCATGAAAAATTTTAGTAAATATAAAAGAAAATTTACTATTAAATTAATTTTTTTACAGGAGTTGTAAAAATATTTTTAAAAAAATGTATTAAAAAAAATTATTGTTCTTACAATACAGAATTAAAAATAATATTGTATACGAGGGTCATTCAACAAGTACTTAGCCTACTAAAGAAAAACGAAAATTTTGGAAAGGTGGCAATTTATTTTTCCACATAATCTCTTTCAAGATGGATACACTTAGCCGAGCGATGCTCTAACTTTTTTAACCCGTCCAAAAAATACATTTTCTCGAGGGAAGCAAAATAGGCCTCCGTGGCGACGATGACCTCCTCATTCGACCCAAATCTATTCCCGGCGACTGATTTTTTCAGGTTTGGAAACAAAAAGTGGTCTCAGGGGGCTAAATCTGGAGAGTATGGTGGATGGGGCAGCAATTCGTAGCGCAATTCGACCAATTTGGCCATGGTGACGGCGGAGGTGTGAGCCGGCGCGTTGTCGTGGTGGAACCGCTATTTTTTCTTCACAAAGCGGGGCCACTTTTTCTTTAATTCGACGTCAAATCGGCCCAATAAGTCAGCATAGTAGCGCCCCGTGATTGTTTTACCCTTCTCGAGGTAATCGATGTGGATCACACCTTGTGAATCCCAGAAAACGGTGGAGATCACCTTTCCGGCCGATCGAACAGTCTTCGCCTTCTTTGGAGCACGTTCGCCGGGTGAAGTCCACTGTTTCGACTGTTCCTTGGTCTCTGGTGTGTACCAGTGAATCCATTTTTCGTCGACGGTCACGAAACGACGCAAGAACTCCGCTGGATTGCGCTGAAACAGCGCCAAACACGTCGCCGATGTGGTCTCACGGTTGCGCTTGTTTTCCGGTGTGACTAAACGCTGCACCCATCGCGCCGACAGCTTTCTCATGCCCAGTTCTTCGTGTAGAATATGATGCACCGTTCCTACTGCGATGCCCACAGTCTCAGCTATCTCGTGAACCTTCAATCGACGGTCTGCCAATACGAGATCGTGGACTTTTTTAACGTTTTCCTCCGTAGCAGCCGTTTTCGGGGCACCTGGATGTGGCTTATCAAAAACCGACGTGCGGCCACGAACAAACTCGTTGAAC
This sequence comes from Atherix ibis, assembly GCA_958298945.1. Taxonomy (NCBI): domain Eukaryota; kingdom Metazoa; phylum Arthropoda; class Insecta; order Diptera; family Athericidae; genus Atherix; species Atherix ibis. Next base: position 22,455,339 of record OY282607.1, read on the forward strand.
CAATTCTTGACGGTCACCATCGAAGGAGAAGAGTCACCATACACAGCATCCAAGCGATCTTTGATTTTGCTGCGCGTTTTCCCTTCCAAAAACAAGAATCTAATCACCGAACGATATTGTTCTTTTTCCATTTTTGTGCAACCGACCGACACGCTCGCTTTCAAAGGCTCTCAAAACAAAACTAATGAAGGGAATTGACTGAAACTTTGACAGTAGGCTACTTAAAGAATGTACTGCACGATAACTAGAAAGCTAAGAATTAGTATGACACTCAAACTTGGACAGCAGTTCCATCGGGCGGTGAGGCTAAGTACTTGTTGAATGACCCTCGTATTTGCTAGGATATGTAATAAGTTAGACTTTAAATATTGTATAAATGCTAGGGATAACTAGGAAGCTAAGAATTAGTATGACACTCAAACTTGAAATGAAAAATGCTCAATATTGTATGATAAGGCTTAACCACAACAATAAGAAACCACGGCCAAAATTATAAGCACAGCCTTATTTCTCTATTTAAAAGGATAACTAGGATGATCAAGGCTAAAAAAAAAATTTAAAAAACAAGCTCTTCTATAATTTAAAATACCAGGGGTAAAAGCTTAAATCCGCAGTTTGGTCATAGATTGCGTGAGTGATCGTATTAAGCTGCCATGAGCATGCCATAGTTTTTTTGCTACCATGAGCACGCCATATGGGTTTGACATCTGTCAACATTAATCAGTGCACATTGTCAGCAATTTCGTACAACAACATACATTTTTCCTTTGGTAATCATGTCTAGTTTTGTGCCAGAAAAAGAGCATATGCGGGAAGCTCTGCTTTTCTGCTTCAGTTTGAAGAAATCGGCTGTCGAATAGCATCGAATGCTTATAGAGACCTACGGTGATAGTGCTTTATCGGAAACCTCATGCCGAGGTTAGTTTCGTCGGTTCAAAGACGGCAATTTTGACTTGTGGGATAAGAAGCGTGAAGATCGGTCTAGGAAGGTTTAGGACCATCAATTGCAGGCTCTTTTGGACGAAGACGATACCCAATCGTAAAAAATGCTCGCGGAGCAATTGGGTGTTACTCAACCAGCTATTTCCATGCGTCTGCGTGTAATGGGGAAGATTGAAAAGATCGAAAAATGAGTGCCGCATGAATTGAACGATAGGCAGATGGAGCGACGCCAAAACACATGCAAAATCTTGTTCGCCAGACAAAACAGAAAGTCGTTCCTGCATCGGATTCTGACAGGCGATAAAAAGAGAATCCTAAACGCCAGAAATCGTGGGTTGATCCTGGCCAACTATCAACATCTTCCTCAAGACCAAATCGCTTCCGACGGAAGACGATGTTGTGCGTTTGGGGGGATCAGCAGGGTATCGTCTACTATGAGATGTTGAAACCTGGTGAAAGTGTCAATGCTCACCGCTACCACCAACAACTTATCAAATTGCATCGTGCTCTGCGTGAAAAAGGACGGATTATCAACAAAGACATGAGAACCGGATTTTCCTCCACGACAACGCACCATCGCACACGTCAAAAATGGTCCGAAACTACCTGGAGACACTCAACTGGGAGGAGTTACCCCACCCTGCTTATTCACCAGACCTGGCCCCTTCCGACTACCACCTGTATTCGTCGACGGGTCACGCGCTCGCTGAGCAGCACTTCGATTCTTACGAAGACGTCCGAAAATGGCTTGATGAGTGGTTTGCTTTGAAAGAAAAAGAATTTGTTTTTGGTGTGGTATACACAAATTGCCCGAGAGATCGGAAAATTGGGTAGCTAGCAAGGGCAAGTACTTTGAATAAATTTGTTATTCGTTTCTATGAAAAAAAACCATTTGTATTTAAGCTTATACACCTGGTAATTAATCGTAATATTTTTGAATAAATATTTTTATAAAAATTTCAGCAAAAGATGTCTAAAAGAGGTTAAACCGGATCAATAGGCCATTCCTCTTTTCGTTATTCCTAAATCTTATCCACCGTTACTAATAAATTGTAAAAATTTACTGAGACATTATTAAATACAACTGGAGTGAGTAAATTAATCTTAAAAAAATCCTTTTATAATGTACAATTCTATAGACAAAGCTAGTGTCTATTCTCTTAACTACAAGTAATAAAAGCTGTACTTCGGGATTGACTTAGACGAGAGATTACCCGAAACACATATACGAAGTAAGTAAAAATACTTCAAAAGAAAAAAATAGACACTAGCAATGACTTTTTCGACTTTCAGACAATAGTCCGAAATTAACAATAAATAAAAAAATTTAAAATTCAATTATAAAACCCATTTTGACTTATAAAATGAATTTTTGAATTTTAGCCAAAGCTCCCAATTCCTACAGAATCTAATTCTTACAATCCATAATTATTCGAGAAATGTTGATGCTCCTGTTATGTTTGCATACTATTAAGCTCAGAGTTACTGTTGTATAGGACATAAGCCTTGTCAGTCCTCATTTATTTTTGGAAATAAAGGTCAGTAATAGGGCTAGGCCGGTTGTGGAACACTTTTTAAAAAAAAAAAAATTTTCGGAAATTAAGGTCAGCGAGAGGGCTAGGCCGGTTCTGGGACTTTTTAAGTAAGGATCCGCCAATTTTGCTGCATTGTTGCGAGCCTTTTACAGTACCAGTGAACACAGCAGTAAGCTTTCTACAGCTGCCAATGATCAGACGTAACACTCTAACGCATGCAGCAAATTTGACGGATCCATGTCCCAGAATAATTTTTTTAGAAGTGTCCCAGAACCTGTTTAGCCCTACTACTAAGGTCCTCAGTAAAAATTGACTGCTCCACACCCTGTTTAACGATGAGATCATGAAGCCTTACGCCAACTTAATAAGGATGGTGCAAATCGTGCCTCCAAAGTCTACGGTGACACCATTTATAGTCCCGGTAGACGGGGCATTTCTGATGAGATTTGATCGTGTTGCACCCAATTTTCCGTTGTAGACAAAAATAATCTCAATATAGGGTAGGGCTGGGCTAGTCGCCTTATTCATATGGATGATGCAAATCCAGTTAGAAAAGTCTTTGGAAATTAAGGTCTTCAGAGAAATTAAAGTCCTTAAGTAATAGCCATGGGAACTTTTACCCTTATTCGAGAGGAGGGTTCTCAGAAAAATCTTTGGCCGTCTATATAAAAATGAACTATTCCGTATCCTGTTTAACGATGAGATTCTGAAGCGTTACGCCAAATTAATTGTGGTAGGCTCTGAATCGTTACGCCTGCAAAGTCTACGGTAGCATCATTTATGGTCCCGGCAAACGGGGTATGTTCTGATGAGATTTGGACGGTTTGCACCCAATTTTCCGTTGTAGACAAAATTAAACTCACTATAGGTTTAGACTGGACTGGTCGCCTAATTCATATGGATGGTGTAAATCCAGTGAGAAACGTCTTTTGAAATTAAGGTCCTCAGAGAAATTAAGGTCCTTCATTTATCTTTCGGAAATTAAGATCCTTAGTATTACTTTATTAGTTAAAATTAAACTCAATATAAGCTAAGGTAGGCTGGTCGCTAAAGTCATAAGGATGAGGCAAATCATGCCCATTTATGGTCCCGACAGATGGGGCAAGTCCTGCGTTCATCAAATTAGAAAACTGGATTGTTAAAATAGGATGTCAGAAATTCTTTGATTCAGCAGGCCAGGATCACACTTGCAGTTGTGATGGCATTGTGCTGGTTGCTTTATTCGTGTGGTGGATGAGGTAATTCATACCATTATTGGTCCCGAAAGACGAGGCAAGACCAGAACGCAAAAAATATGCTGACACTGTAGAACAGGAAAACTGCGGTGTTATACCGAGATATCTGGAATTCTTTGATTCAGCCATTAATGATATTCGGGGTGAAGGTATTCCCTTTTGTTATAACAAAAATTGTATTACGGTTTAAGCTTTACAATTCACTAGTAAGAGAACTTTCTTTCCAAAAAAAACACTCATCGGAGACAGTAATCCTGAAATTTTATAGAATATTTCAGATAAAAAATAAAATTTTCAAAATCTTCAAATAAAATCTTGGATAAAATTTCTATTTTTATTTAAAAATAAAAAAATTGAAATAAAAATCCAACATTTTAGATTTTAAAAGTAAAAAAGGATTTTCTTCAAATTTACTATCATTTTTATTATTACAATATCACAAAAATAACATAAAATGAAAGTCAAAAAAAAAATGTTATTTAATAAAATAAGATCGTTTTCTATGTCAGAAACAATCACGTTCATAATCAACCAGATATTACTTGCAGATTCGATAAATATAAAATTTTTTTATAATATATCAAATGAGGTGGAAGGAACCCCATATTTATTAACTATATTTACTTGACTAAAAGTAAATGTACGGATGTTATCCAGTACAGTAAAACGCAGTGTATATTATTACAATATAAACAAAATTTTATTTTAATATTATAAAAATGAAAATTGTAGTAAAAAAAGATACATTTTTTTTTCCCGAATACCTACTGTAAATATGCACTGAAATCAATATGACAGTGATGAGGACATGAATATGATCAATGTGATGATATCAAATTTAATTTTGTCAATGTCAATTTTGATGACACATAAAAGAAATGAGAAATAAAAAATATTATTATTTTTTGCTTATTTACACGGTTTTTTTTTATTATTTTGTAGTATAATATTTATAACACATATGGTATTTTTGATTTTTTATAGCGACTGTTATCATAAATAATGAAGTACAGAATATTCATGTATCTTTTGGTGTGTATATATGCTGGTGTGGCTCATAAATAAATCGAACTGTCATAAAATGATAGAATCGAATATCTATTTGGTTATCTTATATAAAAATAATATACTGAAAATACATAAATTTTATTCAATTATCATCTTTAAAAATCATTTTAATATCCTGCTTTGAAACCTTTTCAATATCCATTTTGTCGCTACCATAATATCAGACATTTTTCCACCTTTTCAATTTAAGAGTATTTGAAAGTTTTAATGGTAGAATATGGAAAATATAGATTTCCTATGCAATGATAAATTCACTTTAACCAACCGACATCAAAGTGGCCCATCTTTTATACCGGATAAGGAAGTGGAAGTTCATATTTAAAAATAACTACTTATCCCACATAAAAGCTGAAAATAAATATTTTCTCTAAGCTTTGGTTTTAATTTTCTTTTGATCTCTTATTAAATACTAAAAGGTTCTCATTTCCGTACTTAGTTCATTAAAAATTAATAGTTATCTTATCACGTTTGCTTATGCGCTTTTAGGAAACAGTTAAAAATTAGAATTTTTTTTATTTATGGATTTTTTAAAATAATAAATAAATAATAAAAAAAAAATATAACAAAAATAGTTCTATGCGGGACTAATCTTTTAGATTTTGAATTATTTTTTTGTATTTTAGTCTAGGGTAGTTCAAAAAGTACCCGACCTAATGAAGAAAACACAAAAAATTTTTAGCTTGTCGTTCAATAAGTCCTTAGAAAAAGATGGAAAAAACTGTTTTTTAAAAAAAAAAAATTTTATTTTTCAACATAATCTCCTTCTGGTTATATACACTTTTCAAACCGTTTTTCCAAAATTTTTATCCCGTCCAAAAAATAGGATTTCGGAAGTTCTGCAAAATACTCATCTGTTTGAGCAATGACGTCCTCGTTGGAAGTGAACCGTCGTCCGCCAAGCCATTTCTTCAGATTGGGGAAAAGAAAATAGTCACTCGGGGCCAAATCTGGTGAATAAGCGGGATGCTGCAACAATTCCATTCTCAATTCGACAATTTTTGCCATGGAAACAGCGCAGCTGTGCACACGCGTATTATCGTGATGCAAGAGGATTTTTTCTTCTTCAGATGGGGCGTTTCTCTTTGATTTCCTCGCTCAACCGTTGCAATAACGACGCGTAATACGCTCCTGTTATTGTTTTTCCTTTTTTCAAGTAGTCGATAAAAATGATGCCCTGCGAATCCCAAAAGACCGTGGCCATCACCTTGCCGGCCGATGGCACATTTTTTGCCTTCTTCGGAGCCCGTTCACCCTTGAAAATCCACTGTGATGACTGTCTCTTCGTTTCTGGAGTGGAGTAGTGTATCCAGGTTTCGTCCACAGTGACATATCGACGAAGGAATTCGGCAGGATTGCGATGAAAGAGTGCCAACATAGCCTCAGAGTCCACTACACGATTGCGTTTATTCTCCTCTGAGAGCAAACGCGGCACCCATCTTGCCGAAATTTTTTTCAACAGACAATTTTTCATGCAAAATTGAAGCGACTGTACCTTGTGATATGCCCGTGGCCTCAACTAATTCGCGCACTTTAATTCGCCGATCGTTCAAAATCAGATCGTGGATTTTGTCGATGATTTCAGGAGTAAAAACTGGGTGTCCTGAACGATGTTCACCTTTTGTGGATGAACGGCCACGTTTAAATTAATTCACACAATTGTAAACCGTCGCAAACACAGGTGCAAATGTGCCATGAACTGCATTCAACTCGGCTTTGATTTCTTTCGGGCTTAAGCCTTTCAAATGGAGATGTTTGATGACAGCCATGAACTCGCTTTTTTCCATTGTTATGCACAAATAAATGTCGTTAACTTTAATCGACGATAGAAATTGACCTACGCTATGGATCGAGCTGAAATTTTGACAGCTTTCCTGTCGATAAGGTTACTTACAAAAAAATCTTTACCGACACTACGTGCGCAATTTCTCGGATTTTCTAAGGACTTATTGAACGACCCTCGTACTTTTCCCATCGTTTTTCAATAGCTTCGATACCCTGTCTATAGGAGAACCGTCGAGCTCCACTTTATTATTGGCAAATATTTTACCACTAAACTATTTTTCCAAGTTTGGAAAGTAAAAACTATTTGAGGGTACTCAATGCGAATAAGTTGTGTGAAAAACCAACTTTAACTTATTGATTTAGGCCCCCGCGATAACCAATATGTTAATTGGTATGATTGTCTTGATGATATAATACATTCTCTTTCGTTAAATGCAGCCGTTTTTTCTTCATCAGAAAAACGCTACAATAAGATCGTATATTACTCGCCGTTGATTATTTTTTCCTTTTTGAAGATAATCAGTGAAAATTATCCCACACGCATTCCAAAAAATTGACGCCATGACCTTGTCAGCAGATGGAACTATCTTCCCCTCCTTTGCAGTAGATTCTCCATTTTTAGCGTTTTTTTTGACTGTTTCTTCCTCTCAAGTGTAAAGTCATGGACCCGGTTATCTATAGACACAAAAACTTGGCTTTATTGCTACCAAACAACGCCAAATGCTTGATTGAAACATCATCGCGCCGCTGTTTATGCTCCATTGTGAGCAAACGCGGCACCGATCTTGTGCATAGCTCTCTCAAGTCCAAATTTTTAGTCAATATACGATATAAAGTACTTTTTGAAATGCCTACTATATATGGTAGCTAGCGCAGTTTTAGTCAATAGTCAACCAATACCATTTTGTGGACATTCTTCATCATTTTTAACGTAGTTACCTTATTTGGGCCTCGTTTAAACTCTACCACCTAATCTTTTATTATTGTAAATAAAAGAGCACACTCTTCTACAGTTGAGTCTAGCTCGGCTTTTATATTGATTGGACTTACTGAAGATATTGTGTCACATAACGCGGACCAATTTCTTCCATGTTTACAAATTCACTGAGACCGTTCATTATCAATGACTGTCAAATAAATACTAAACTATGCACAATAATCAAACTTCAAGCTTTAGTATTATAAGCTTGATAGCTTTTTTTCCATCAACAACTGCGATTTATACGACAAGTCGGGTACTTCTCGAACTACCCTCTTAGTTGATAGATTTTTTTTTTATTCACTAGGTTAATCGATATTTTTATCATGGACAGCTTATTTTTAGATAACTTTATTTAAATATTTTTTTTTTAGAATTTTAAAATCAGTGATCCTGAGTTTAAAGCCAGTAAGTGATATACTCTGGATGACATTTAATTGTCACCAAATAGCCTCTGTTATTGAAGGGTAAAAAAAATAATATTTCACAGTATAAATGTTACTAAAAATAATATTAAAAAGAAAACGAATTTTCATTAGTATATCATTCTGTCAAAAAAGTTTCCGGATTTATTAAAAAAAAAACATAAAATATTGGTTAAATTAGCTTCCCTTTTATAAGGATTTTTTGATATTATTGTCAGTGTCTTTGGCTGATTCTCCTTTACATCATCAATGGAGTTATAATATTTTCCGCAAAGTAAAAATTTCAATTTGTGGAAAAGGAATGAGTTACCATGTCTACTAAAGACAGAGCTTGATCGATGACATTCGCATAAAGTGATTTAGGTGTGAGATGATACATTGACGTTATACAAAATCCAAGAATTGTATGCGCACAAATCTGGCCTTTCTGAGAAAACACTCTGTCAAATACCTCATTATTATTATTAATATAATATAATATTATCGTTATTATTTCTAACAATATGAGAGAATATTTTTTGCTTGCGGTTTGGCTATCTGAAAGAAATGTTGAGCGAATAAAATCATTTTAATCAAAGAAAATAGTAAGAATCATATTAAAAATTTTGAGCATCTTTGACGTGGATTTTTCGGTTTCGGCTTGTTACGGAGGCGTTATTACAAATTTGCGTGACTAATTTATATGCCAAATACATAAACCTACTTTGAATCATCCATTACTACGCGTTTTATGGAATTAGCCGAAAAATTGACTTGTTCAAGGATATCTTAAGCAACCTGTCCTCGATGTTCTTCTTGAACCAAATTCAGCTGTTTTGATAGAAGCCTTCCTGCTATACGCTTCATGTCGAAAATATTAACTAAAATTTTGAAAACTTAAAACTTGGGTTTCTGAGCGATCCCTCTTAAGCTACAATAGAATGACGATTTTTTATCACTATTTTATTCACTTTCTCAGTGCTTTTAATATGCGAAGATGCTGAAGGCCGATCAAAACGGGAAAAGACTTCATCTTGAATATGTTATACTACCGGTGGCTTAAGCCTTCAGTATAGCTACCTCACCGTAAGCATTTTTTAAAACATTAGAATTTATTGATCAAAATAAGTTCCGTGTTCGAAATTGCATTCGCTGACAATATTGCTGTGGTTCGAAGTTGGCTTCTGGCAGCTGGTCTTAGCTTTGCGGACCATAAGACAGAGGCAGTCCTACTCACGGACAAGAAAAAAAGAGAAAATATCACCATTAGGATTGGCAAACATGAGAGGATTTAGGTACCATCTCCAAAGTACCGGGGCATGATGATTGACGATTTCATACGTTGGTGGAAAAGCTGCTTTGACAATAATAGTGCTAGCGCGGGAGAACCCGGTTGGCGACCGTGGTCGGATTAATTCTGATGTATGGTTAGACCAACCTACATACGTGGAGTTGTCTCAGTCTAACCTAGGAGCGCACTGAGGATGGCCTGCGAATTCTAAACAGTGTCTTGCGAGACCATTTGTGTTATGGCCGGAATGATACTGATTCAAATATTAGCAGATAAACGGCAGAGGCTGTACCGCCAGATAGATCGATGTGACGCAGTGCCGCGCTCCCTAGCTCGTACGGAAGAAAGAAACGAGTCCAAGAAAGAGGTGGCCAAACTGATTGTAGCTGGATTCATCGTCTTATCTCGGGACCCGTGGATAGACCGACGGAATGATGATGTTGGTTACTACCACCAACGGTAGACGGATGTTTTCGGGCTTACCAATTCCGCTTTAAATTGGATTCTAGCCCAATATGCTTGTTATGGAATGGTGGAAAACATGGAGCAAATGTTCTTTTACTGCGCCCGATTCAATATGCGGAAAGAGAAAAGGCTCAGAAGTGCACTTTCTGACCCCTGACACCGGAGATTGTAGAGTCCCTGAAGTTGGACTTGAGGACGACTTGGGAGGCTGTCGAAGTCCATGCGCTAAAAGTATTAAAAATAATATGTCTGGATAAGCTTAAAATAAAACGGAAGTAATAATTCACTAGAGGTACTGATTTCGATCGAAACCTGCCCGCCGAAATAATGACTGACGACTGTCCCCACCCTCTCAACATTTTTGTATTAAATTTTAATAGTTATTTGAAGTAAAATGACAAATATTTGTGTCATTTTTATACATAAGCGGTAAGTATCGCGAATTTTGAATTTCCGCGGGTTAAGTATTCGATTTTCGATTTTTTTGTGGCGTTTTTTTTGGTACTCATATCTCTTCCTTATGCCGACTAGTTCGGCCATTTTGAATGTTCAGTTAATTTTTGACAGCTGCTTTGCTTGCACGTGTTTTGGCTCGTCTTCGATTTTTACTCAATTTTGACTAAAAACAGCATCGCATTAACATTGCTAAGGACCTGTTGGACTCTGTCTGCTACGACCCAAATTTGCTCCAGAGGATCATAACTAATGAAAAATCATGAGTTTATGGTTATGACGAGGAAACCAAAGCTCAATCAATTCAATGGAAGCTGCCGCACGAGCCAAGACCGAAAAAAGCGCGCCAAGTTCGGTCGAATGTGAAGGGTTTGCTTACAGTTTTCTTCGATTGCAGGGACGTGGTGCATCATGAGTTCTTGCCACAGGGTAGAACGGTCAATAAGGAATATTACCTACGCGAAGCAATCCGCCAGAAACGCCCGGATTTGTGGAAGAACAAAAATTGACTTTTACCATTTTTGGCCAAAAACAACACACTAATAATGCCACAGCCACCGTATTCCCCAGATCTGGCCCCCTGTGACTTTTTCTTGTTCCCGAAACTGAAGAGCCCCATAAAAGGATGACGCTACGCTACAATTGAGGAGATAAAGATGGCATCGAAGGAGGAGCTGAACAAGATCACAGAAAATGATTTTTTGAAGTGCTTGGAGGATTGGAAAAAAACGTTGGCATAAGTGTATAATATCTGGTGGGGATTACTTTGAAGGGGACCAAATACATATTCATGAATAAATAAATAATTTTTGAAAAAATACAAAATTCGCGATACTTTTTGAACAAACCTCGTATTTTATACAATAAATTTGCAGCTGCATTTTAAGTTAAAAGATGGGCAAGGATTGCCAAATTTGGATTTTTCTTGTTGCATTACAATTCCTTGATTTTTCTTGTCGCATTATTGTCTATAATATAAGAGCTGTGCGCAAATTACTTAACAGATTGCACCAAAAAACTATATGACATTTATATACAATAGTACCAACTTAAGAGCAAAACAATTTTTCATATTTTTAACGCGTGCTTTTTAAAATGAATATTTCCAAAAAATTCTTTCAATTATTCGTTCTATTAAATCTTTTTATAGTTAAAAAAAAAGTACATTTGACAAAGAATCCAACAAAAGTATAGAAGAAGAACTTTAAAATTTTCCGAAAAAGCTTCCAATGCCATCTATTTCCAATAATTTGAAAAGTTATCATATTTATTCATAAATGATTTATATTTTTTTAATATATAAAATGTTTTAAAAGTGATTGGTAAATTTTTATCTAAGGTTAGAAAGGGGAAAAGTTATAGACAAGCCAGCACACAAACTATCGGTTAGCTTTACTTAAAAAGTTTTGTGGCTAATGTGGTTGCAAATACTATTAGTATGCTCGGAGTGCTATGGAAAATGCTCTTTTCAACTTGTTCTGAGAATTCGAGCTTATATTAATTAGAACGAAAATGTCAGCAAAGAAATCGAAATTATAGAAGGATGAGTATGGACGATCGGGAGCAAGATTCCTGAAATATTATCTGATGATAAATTAAGGATGCATGACAGTTCCCAGGGAAGAATAATGTCATTATGGAAAGGGTAATTCCCTTGGTGATTTTCATGTTAGAATGTCTATCATCAGAAAGTGATATATTAATTAGAGCATGAATTCTAAATTTACCCTTCTTCGAACCGAATACATTGACTCCGGTTACCACGCATTCTGTTCAAATTATGTTCAGTTTCGAATTTATAAAACTACGTAACATTCTATGGTCATTTGGAAATTATCCGAACATTTATATTCATATTATTATTAAAGTCCTTGAGTATTACTGATGGATGTATAAAATACTCCTCTATAAAATGAACATATAAATATTTTTGTATACAAAAGTTTGCGCTAATTTGTGGTTAAAAATATCCGAGAAAAAGTTTAGAATGGTTGGATGAAAAGGGGTGATGAGGTTTAATATAAGGGAAAAGTTTTACCCATAGTACAAATTTGGACATAAACTAGGACGAGCATAAATGCATGTGAAGAAGTCAAGAAAAGTTTTCGAGTTTAAAGTTGTGAATATCAAGTTAATTAGAACATGAAAGATAACATTCAGCGTCATATGTTAATTAATTTTGAATGGACTCTGCCATGGCATATAGTGTGTGTAGCTTTCAATAAATCCAGTGCTTCTCAAACATATAGAAACTTATGAACACTATTTTTAATAATGTCCTTTTTCGAAGAATATAAGTCCATATAAGACCGTGCAGCACATACATAAATAAGTTCATTCAATTTTATATTTTTGTACTTTTGTAACTATTAACCCACATTATTTGTTTTAACTTTCAGTTTTTTTTTGTTGTTTTTCTTTTTGCTCGTAAACTTAGAAGACAACAACAGCCCATCATTATATATTTAAAACAAATTTAGATACCATGACTATTAGGATATATTAGATCATAAAGAAGATATCCTCTGTGGTTTCTATGTCCTTTGCGTTATCATTAAATATTCAATTTTTGATTCCTATTGACTTTCAAAAGAAAACTTTTACATTCAACTATGATCATCCTTATCTTCAAATCATTCTAACACATCTCAACTAACACTTTAACAATATTACTTACCCTAGAATCTCTTTATAATATTATATGAAGAGGGTATATTATAATTAAATTTAATGATAGTTATAAAAAAAGTTTTAAAGTTCAATTTTTCTTTTTTATATTGTATAATATTGAGTTAAGTTTTGCCTCTTTTTGTATAATTTTAAATTTTATTAATTATACAATATTTCTTAATATCAAAATTATTAAAAAATATTGCAATTATTTATCTTTTAAGATTTTAGATATTGGTTAGTTAAAAACAGTTCATGGCTTTTCTTGTGTAAAATAGAGATGCTTAAATCAGATTGTTTCTATCAGCAGAGAACTTCTGTTGTTTCTGGTTCTAGTGGTTTTTTTATAGGCCTTTTTAGAACTGAATCTAGTCGAAGCCGACTTGATTCCATTGGCAGAGTTCTGTAGAGATCAAAATAAGTGGCTATCCAAGGTGTCTTAATTTTTGGCGGGTCATGAAAGGTGTTTGTCGTCAAGCCATATCGTCGTGAAAAATGACTTCCTTTCATTTGATCAATTCTGACCGGTTTTTCTCAATCGCTTGACGAAATTGTCGAGTTGCCTATAGTATAATATTGAGTTAAAAGTTAAATCGAATGGTAGTAGTTCATAATGTACAAGTCTCTTCCACTTACACCAAACACCCAGATGTAGCCGTAAATCCTGGCTTTGAAATTATTAGTTATCATTCATCTCTTTTTTCCATAATCTCTTTCGAATTATATTTACATATTTTACCCTTTTTTTATTGTTAATTATGACGCACTTCAGAAATGGCTCGATTTCATTGCGCTTCAGCAGCGTTTCGCTGATATTAAGTAGGTCCATCTCATGAGGTATCTAAATATTAAATCCAATTTTTTGTAAATGGTGTAAAACTTTGATGATAAATATTTAATTCAAAAGCTATGCTGACTTTACAGAAAGTAAATTTTCTTTTTATTTTGGTATATTTTTGAACTTGAATAACTGTTGATACTATATACCGATTTTAATGCGCTATAAAAAGCTTAAGTATCACCTTTCAAATACGACTTGTGGTTATTTATTTTTTACTCCTTCTATCGGATAATGACATGAATTATTTTGACTAACTAAACAAGGCATATAAAAGGTTTTAGTCTGAACAATTATCAGTTATATAAAAAAAATATATTATCGACGTTTCTCATTTATTAGATACGTCAATAAGATTAATTGCAGTATATGGGGCTCTTAAAACCCACGTGTTTATGTGATTCTGCGTTCTCTTTTGAAGGTGTTATTGGTCCATATTTTTTATGTAGAACAAAAAAGGAGCGATCCTTACCATTAATTCTGAGCACAATTACTATAAGAATTTCTTAGTCTAAATTTAAAGATATTAATCTAGACTATATGTGGTTTTAATAAAATGGCACAAAAAGCCACAAAATATGATAAATTTTGGCCTACTTTTACAAAAAATCCTCAGAGCACATAATTTCTAGATTTTTTGATATCAACTATGAGCACAAAATTTCAAGAATTTATATAAAATAAACAAATTATTTTGAAAATTTAAAAACCCATCATCCATTAAGTAATGGGATAAATTTAGTCCAAAAAAAAATTATTAAAAATTACTTAAAAATTATGATCTTGCGATAAGTTTCGCCGTAATTATATAAATTTTAATATTTTTATTACCAAATGACAATATTTTAATAATAAAAAAAGATAATTGTTAAATAAAAACTTATATTCAAAATTTACATAATGAATTTTTAGTTTCGTAAGAATAAATTGGATAATTCTTCAATTAATCGGATTGGTTTTATAGCAAGTGTTTTTGTTTTAAAATTTTCTGATAATCAAAACTAATTTTTAAAAAATAATTTTAAATAGAATTTCCTAATAAACCTACTTATAAAGTTCAATATTCGAATTTTCTTTTGAAAATTTCAGTTTCTTGAATGTCATGAAAACTAAATAAGATTTCTATAAAAGGACTACCTTTTTCTTAGTGGATATATTCTAGCAATGAACCTATCCTTATTGAATCGTTCATAAGTAAGCAGGAAGAGAAAATCCCCCATCAATCTTAATAAAAACTCTACAGACAAATCCATATAATTACTGACATTTCATTTTCTACATTGGCCGACATCAATATGATCTCAATTTGTTTATACAAATTGTACACTATGAATTGAATGTGAACCATTTAAGGCTTATTACATGATAACTACCTAACCATTAGTTAAGTCTTTCCATATACAAATGAGTACATATATTTTTTTTGCTATTTCCTTATATTTAAGGTTTCACAGCCTTTAATTTCCTTAACAAAATCTAAACAAAGAGTAAAAATAGAAAAGGTAATTGAGTACGTTACCTTTTTCGGTTAACAAACTTTCGGTATGGTTTTTGCATGTTCAACCAATATGAAAGTAAAACCAAAAAAACGGTGTATATATGTACAAAAATTTTTTTTTTAATATTTTATATATTTGAACTAAGGGAGGTAGATGAAGGGTAAAAGGCCTAACAAAAAAAAAAAGAATAAAAATATTAAAATACAGAAAAACTAGAGCAGAAGGGAAAAAAAATCACATTTTTTCATCTATTTCGTTTGTACACAATATATAATTTGGAGCCCTAAAAACATATTCGGCATGAATTTTGTTAATTTATTCAGCGAATAGCTGGTTGGTTAGTGGAGGGAGGCCTTCAATATGAAATTATTTTTGAATATTTGAACATTTTCGCTAATATGTTCTTGTACCTAGTCGTCATTTTACTTCATGACATGAGTTCAACACCCTATCCTATTTGGCCTGTTTTTGTTAGTTCCAAGGAAAATTCCATCATGATTTTCACAATGTCACGCAAAGAATGCTTCGTTCCGTTCTCCATTCATAATATGTTCGGGAATGGGGCTTTTGTCTCCACTAGATTTATCGAAATTTTCATCCACCATACCAACCCACCATGTTCAGGAATACAAATTCGTATTTTCACGAAATCGTTTGTGAATATTGAGAATTTTTGTGGGTGTTCAGTGGTGTCACAGAGGAGCACCTAAATACCTCTGCATATTATTTAATACATTTTCAAATGTAGAATTTTTAAAAGTTCAAAATTCTGGTAGCACATGGTAATTTTTTTCTATATGAGTAGATAAAATGAGCACATATTTCGACGAAAATACCCAAAAAAAATGGAATTTTTTACTGTTTTTAAACGTAGATTTTTCTATATTTATTCTATGTGCTTTATCTGTAATATTTGAACATTTTCTATATTTTGTGTTTAAGAAAAATAAATAGATTTTTTGTGCTTTGTTATATTAAAATATTGTACCTGAATATAAAAATAAAAATGGTAAACTAATGAATATATGGAATAGAAAAATTGTTGAATCCATTTTTCCTGTAAATTTTTATAAAAACACATTTTTTATTTCATATTATTTTGTCAAAAATATACGATTGTACCTTAATATCCTTTTACGATAAATGATAAACGAAAATAAAATCTTTGAGATAATTGGGGAATATCTTTTATTTTTCTGAGCATTTTTTTTTGTCACATTAAAAAGGATTGAATAAAACAATTTCAAAATTATTGATTTATTTTAAAAAATTTCAATTAATTTTTTTAAAAAAAAATAGTTTTTTTTAAATAATGTTAAGTCAGTATTTACTCAAATATAAAGGATGTGAGTAGCGATCTGAATAAGGAGTTTTGTTGAATTTTATTGATTATATTCGATAAGGATGGCTCCATTTGTTGAAATTCTTCTGATCTTAGAAAAGGCTTTTATTCTTTCTCAATTAAAACTTTTATTATTATTAAAAAAAAACAGCATCAACTTAAAAAACAATAATAGTGATGAGGTTATTTTTTCTTTAATTATTAAATGAATTATAATAAATTTCTTGGAAAATACAGAAAATTTAAATAAAAAACAATTATGTTTTAGGAAAATTTAGAAAAAAATACATTTTATGGTTTTTTTCGCGTGTGTGCAGGGTTTTTGACACAAGAGCCAGGGGTTATTATGTAGCGCCATATCTTTGAGGCCATCTGGCGATTTAATATTTTGTGTAGATTAGCGTTGTTTGCTTCATTAAAGAAAATTATCTGTAAGGTAGTTGCAGGGAACAGTCCAAAATAGTTTAATTTTTTAGATGATGTTTAAATAATTATACAAGGTAAAAAATGTCTTTGATAAGGAATTGATAGACTCCCATAATGGGAAGAGTATTCCCCAAACATAAATTCTGGATAAATTGAAATTCATTTAAAGTATGGAAAAAATGGACAGTTAAACGACTTAGAAAAGGTAATAAGGTTGATATTGGTAACCAAAGAAAAATATTGGGCAAGTTCGGTATAACCATTTTGAATTCTGAGAAGTTTCTAAGCCTGATGATCCAATAATCTCCAATTCGATACTCCGAGTATGCTTTTAGGGTCCAGTCTTACAGCTTTAGTATTTAGGGAGCTCAATGTAGGCTTGATAAAATAATAAACTCCAATTCAATACTCCCAGCATGTTTTTGGGATGCAGTCTACCATCGTCATTATGTCGAGAGTTAGGTCTAGGGCTGATAAATCGATAAACTCCAATTTGATACGCCCAGCATGTTTTTGGGACCCAGTGTAATATCGTTATTATTTCGGGAGTTCGGTCTAGGCCAGATGAATCAATAAACTCCAATTCGATACTCGCAGCATATTTTTGCTATCCAGTCTAATACCGTTACTATTTCAGAAGTTCCTTCTAGGCCTAATGAATCAATAAATGCCAATTCAATACTCCGAACATGTTTTTGGGACCCAGTATAATATCGTCATTATTTCGCGAGTTCGGTCTAGGCCTGATAAATCAATAAACTCCAATTCGATACTCGCCGCATATTTTTGGGATCCAGTCTATCACCGTCACTATTTCGGCAGTTCCGTCTAGGCCTGATGAATCAATAAACTCCAATTCGATACTCCCAGTATGTTTTTGGGATCCAGTCCAACATCTTCACTATTTTGGGAGTTCGGTCTAGGCCATATAAATCAATAAACTCCATCTCGATACTCCCAAATTGTTTTTGGGATCATGTTTAATACCGTTGCTTTTTTGAGAGTTTGGTCTAGGCCTAATGATTCAATAAACTCCAATTCGATACTCCCAGCATATTTTTGTGATCCAAACTACTTCCGTCACTATTTTGGCAGTTCGGTCTAGGCCTGATAAATCAATAGTTTAACACCATTACTATTTCTGGAGTTTAGTCTATATCTGATGATACAATAAACTTCAATTTGATACTCCCAATATATTTTGGAGTCTATGCTAAAATAGTAACTTCATCGCCTTTATTTTCTTGAAAAATAAATAGAGATACTCTAAAAACTTTGGTAAAAAATTGGAAGTTAACTTACTAGAATCTCGTCGGAATAGTCCGTTCTCAAAAATTTTCTAAAGGACGCTCCACTCGAGCTTTGCCAAGAGTATGCTCTATTTTTTGCTGAGACCCCAACTTTTCAAAGAACACATGTGGAATGGCAAAACTAGTTGTCTTGAACATCAAGTTATCTTAAATGTCTTGAACGTTGTTGTTACGGTCAGAATTTTGGAGCAAAATAATTCAGACTGACTGTAATATGCTCTGTTGCGTGCGCGGATTTCGTCCATATTGCTATCGGCTGTGACTCTTGATTCCGAATATAAAAAATGATTTATGATAAGTCTTTAAAAAAGTAATATTCCACCGTTAATTTAGGCGAAAGTTTTCTCAGCAGATCTGGTAAGTTCGAAATTAAAATGCGCTCATCATGGAGGAGAGCCCCCACTATCAGTCGATTAGAGTGATCCAGTCTTACTTCGATTCTAATAAAAATCAATAATTTGTTTCTTCAGTTTCGAAACCTTGAAGCCTAATTAATGGCTGATCAGATATTCGATGCAGTTGAGTACCAAGTCATCTGATCAAATATGAATTAGCCCCAAAGGCTGCGAGACTATTGCTAAAAATTATGATATCACAGCTGTCTAATCTGTCATCATAATTGCTAACAAAGAAATAAGAACTTTTGAGTTCATGCTACCCACTGTCAGTAAGCAAGCTAGATAATTGCAAAGAAATTTTAATACGGAAGCGTGGAATCACCAAAAATTCCCTATCGATAAATCGATAAGTTTCCTATTTTTAAAAGTTATTTTTAATTATATTAATACTAAAATATTAATCCTTAAGCCATTTGGTAATAATTAAAAGGCACACAAGACTGCTGCATACTCAACATACTGGTCGCAGAGTCACTCCCACAGGATATTAAGCAAAAAACCACCTTTTTTACAATTTATCTAATCAATATTTTTCAAATTTTTATAATATTAACAAATTTTAACTAAAGTATTAAAAATTATGTTTATTTCAAAGTATATAAAATCCTAAGAAAGATTTTCTTTACATAAATGCGAGTGTTAATTTTCTAATTTAAAAATATTTTATTTTAGAAAATTTAAAATGTAAGAAAAAAGATCCATGTTAACTTATTGCCAATTCAAACTAAATTTTCGATCATGTTTCAGAAACCACTTTTTCTCTGGTTTCAAAATCAAGTCAAGCATTTCAAAGTTGCCCCATACACCAAAGTATTCGTATTTGTCATAACTTCTGTTTCAAGTATTTTGGATACATTTGAATTCCAAGTGAAATCCTTGAAAATGTTTATTTAGGATCTATGCTATAAACTAAAAGCGAACACATCGAAAATTGATTGTTTTATATTTATTTATTTATTTATACTCTTTTTTTTCATTTGTTTAACTTTCATTCAAAAGTTCCAGGTGAATGGAAATGTCGCAATCGTTTTTGTTGTCATCTGTCGATATTTGTACTGTTTCTTTTCAAATCAATGCTTCTTGTGCGTTAGAAATATACAAACAAGCATAATTTATAGTTGGGAAATCATTTCCGTTCAATATTATAGTAATTTTAATTCCAATATTGTCAATAAGTTCGTATGTAATGACACACGTTCAAGTGTATTTGAAGTTTGGTGAAAGTTTACGATATTACGAACTATTGTACTTCACCCTTTTGTGTGACTCAGCAATTGACAGAAGGGTAAGATTTTTGGCCCTTGTAAAAGTTCCTTTTTTGCACTCCATTTAACGTTTGTATATTGGGTCAGAAATTCATCGATCGCTGGTTCTTATCTACATATTAACACTTGTATCCAGTCATGCACATAAGTTTGCATCTAGTGGAAATGCAAGGATAACCGTTCAGAAATAACATGTCCTTCTGTCACATGTCATAAATATGTTCTGATATTATTTTCTGACTATTACAGAATTTTTACTATTTTGTGTTTCTGCTATTCGAAACGCCATCATCAGCCGAAATTCTCTTTTTTGCTGAAGACTTTTCATATGAACTTTAGAGAAACAACTTTAATACGTCAATATCCACAAACACCAGCCATATGAAATGCACTTAATCCTACTACATCTATATTAGTATTGATGTGTAGTAAGCAGAAATATCCTCGTATATTTATCCTGCCAATTTGCACTTTATTATTCACACAATACAATTGCGGTTACATCTCAATGAGTTTGTATGCTTGTTCTCGTATTTTGTAGAAAATAAATTCTGATATCAACTTTATGGCATTCGGTCTTCGTTGTACTCTGTGCACTATCGTATATCGTGTTCTACTTTTCCGGATTCTATTTTCTGACTCTTTATAGTTCTCATAAATTACCTTCAAATTGGCGGCATTCATAATCATAAATTACCGCAAACTTAAATTATTTATGAGGCCAGTGTCTCTGAAAAGTGAATTTACCAAAAAAAAAAAAAACTTTTCCAAACTCCAGAGCCGCCATTGTCTGCAAACAACGAAAAACGAATTCATGTTATCACGTGGAAGGAAATAGGACACTTTAGAAATTCTGTCAACTGACACAAACCATTCATGTTTCTCTAATTGAATATATTCATGAATGTATGTATGTACATGGATAATCATGCATAAATATTATTTCTTATATTATTATAAAGGTCCCTATAAAATACATGCATACATAAAAAAAAAAAATACATTCATATATTCATAGATCTTGCTTTGCCTGATAGAAATAATATTTTTTATGTTATTATTTATTTAAGTTTTAAATTTTTTCTACTACATTAACAAAAAGTTAAAAACTTTTCGATTTTATGATTTTAAATACTTGAACAAAGTATGTATGTTATTAATAAATTTATTTCATATTCAGTTAAAGTTTTTAATAGTTATTCGTATATTAAAATTTTGTAAAGTATGTTGAGCTAAATACGTGGGCTACTATATATATTTCTGGCCTAATAATGAAAATGCGAATATTTATCAACGAAAAAGGTTTTATTGTTTTTCAAAATATTCTCCATCAAGATTTATACACTTTTGCATGCGCTCAAACCAATTTTCGAAGCACTTTTTCCACTCCGATTGAGACACCTCCAAAACATGGTTTTTGAATGCTTCAACAGCATCTTCTGGCGACGAAAATCGTTGACCACGCATTTTTTTCTTGATGTGTGGGAATAAAAAGAAGTCATTGGGTGCCAAGTCAGGGCTGTACGGAGGATGACCCATCAATTCGACGTTTTGTCCGGTCAAAAAGGCGCTGGTTTGAGCCGATGTGTGAGAGCTCGCATTGTCATGGTGCACAATGATTCGACTTCTCTTGTTCGTTTTTCGAATTTCTCCGAAGACTTCAGGCAAACAAATGGTGGTGTACCACTCAGAATTGACCGTCCTACGTTGCACAAGCGGAACAGTCGCCACATGACCAGTTTTGCCAAAGAAACAAGCGACCATTTGCTTCGAAGTGCTTCTTCCACGAACAACTTTCGTTGGATTTGACTCGTCTTGGAAGACCCACACGGTCGATTGCTGTTTTGTTTCGGGCTCATACGCATAGATCCATGATTCGTCACCTGTGACGATCTTATAAACGTCTTTTGAAGCACCGCGATCGTATTTTTTCAGCATTTCTTTACACCAATCCACACGAGCCTTTTTTTGAGCGATTGTCAAATTGTGCGGGATCCAACGAGAACAAACCTTTTTTACGGCCAGGTGTTCATGCAATATCGAATGTATGCTGGTGGGAGAAATGCCTAGGCATGCCTCTATCTCACGGTATGTCACATGACGGTCTTGCATTATCAGTTCACGTACGGCATCGATGTTTTCTGGAACAACGGCTGTTTTTGGACGACCTTCACGGAATTCGTCTTTGAGCGAGCGTCGGCCACGATTGAATTCGTTGTACCAGTTTTTCACAGTGCTATAGGATGGTGCTTCATAGCCATACAAAGATTTAAGTTCATCGATGCACTCTTGTCGTGATAATCCACGTCGAAAGTTGTGAAAAATGATCGCACGAAAATGTTCACGAGTTAATTCCATTTTTTTGCCAAATTGATTTTTTCAAGTCACTGTAAACAACACAAATGATAGTCGTACGTCAAAACGTTCTGAGTACGTTTATGCTAAAAAATGTCAAACTTTCCAATGGAAATGTCAGATCGCACCTGGCAACACTTAGTGTTGCCTAGGCCAGAAATATATATAGTAGCCTACGTACTCATAAAATTTAATTCAATAAAATTTTATAACATTTTTTGATTAGAAAGTCCTTTCTTTCTATGCGTTCATAGTTTCGTTAATTATTCAGTTGTTAATAGTATGTTATATATTCTATAAATAAACTTTTTTTTGATAAAAAAAAAATTTGGAAACTATTTAATTATGATTTTATACTATATAATTTTTATGTTTAAGTGAAAATTTATAGTTTATAAAATTTTTCCAAAAATTAATTTAGGAGTTCGTATTTATCGGATGATTTTTCTATTATTTGGTTTTTCATGTTTTTATTTTTGACAGATCACGTGTGACACGTGACGTCTGTCAAAGTCAAAAGTGCTCAGTTAGAATTGTTCTTTTATTATAAAAAAATACTTACGTGTATATTAGAATAGTCCTTATAAATTATTGAATTTTATTATAAAATTTTGTGCTCTGTGAAAAATGTGTGGTGGCGTACTTAAATTATTTTATAATCGTCATAATCGATCTACTGAGCAAGCAATTCCAGCCATAGTTACAAAATTTTGCAGTAATTTGACGCTGTTGGACATCAAACTACCAACAAGCCATGTACGTATTGCTGCCGTAGCGTCCAGTATTGGTAAGGACCGCGATTTGTGCATCCGTCGCCGTTCACATTAATTAGGATTGTGGTACTCGACTATGTGGAAGATTTTACGTAAGGGTCTTATTGTGAAAGCATATAAAATACAGGGTGTGTATGAGCTGAAGCTAAAGCGTTAAATTTTCGGTGAGTGACCGCAAGAACAACTTGAAGAAAATCAGTTTTTTTTGTACCAAAAAAATTGCGTTAAGTGATGAAGCTCATATCTGGTGAATAAGCAAAATTGTCGCATTTAAGCAAATCTGATGAACAACCACAGGGAAAATAAGAATGACCTGTTTAGTGCCGTTAATCGGCCCGTGAAATAATCGTTTCATTATTCTTTGAAGATAACGTTAGCCGCAACATTTTCGTCAATGGCGCCCGCTATTACTCAATAATTTCGATTTTTTTTATTATTGAGTAATAGCGGGCGCCATTGACGATGCAAAAACTGCATCTGGTAGACATGTGGCTCTAATAAAACGGCACTACATACCACACAGCACGTGAAACAATGGACATATGTTCGGTGAGCAATTTATTTCACATTTCGGACCAGTGAGTTGACCGCCTAGATCGTGCGATTTGACGTGTTTATACTATTTTTTATAAGGTCACTCCCTTATGCCGATAAACTCACATTAGTTGCAGCTTTGAAAGATAATATTATACGTGTTATTAGCGAGATGCCAGCCCAGATGCTCGAAAAAGTGGTTTCCAAATTGGATATCTTGCATGAATTAGTTAAAACATAGTCATTACCAAGATTTACATGGAATAATCTTTAAAAAGAAAACGGCATGCATTGATTTATCATTTAAGTAAAAATCTCATACATATAAACATATTTCTTATTGTTTTTATAATTTATTATAAATCATAATTATGAAAATATTAGATTTGTAATGAATTTTAATTAATCCGATATTTTTATTTAGGGTTGCTTCTCCCCATTGCTACCTAGTGCTAAATGAGCGCTTCTACTTAATATATATATAGGGTGGTCCATCTAGTAGCTCCAATTTGAACTACGATTTATTTGAAGTACTAGAGTGTTAAATGTCAACACGAATTGACAGATTGTTTGTTGAAAGTTAGAATTTTGCGAAATGGTAATCCATACGCTTGAAGAAAAATGGGAAATATTGAGAACTTACTTCCAAAGTGTTGAGTCTTCAACCCAAACTGTTAGAAATTTAAAAAAAAAATGACTAAAGATCGAATGTCATCACGTGAATTTGTGGGAAAATTCGTGAAGCGAGTTCGCGGAACTGGTTTGTTGCTTGCCAAAGCACATCGTTCCCGCTCTAATACAGTGCGTACAACCTAGAATATTGCCGCCATTGCTGAAAATGTCCGTGATCATTCATCAACATCAACTCGTCACCGTTCTCCGGAATTGAACATTTCTCGCACTTCTCTGTTGAGAATTTTGCACAAAGACCTCGGTATGAAAGCTTACAAAGTTCAATTAGTCCAACAAATAAAGCCGCATGACCATCTGATGCGTTTTCGGTTTGCCCAATAGGCTCAAGATCAATTGGCCGAAGATGAGCATTTTTACCGAAAAATCATCTTTTCGGATGAGGCCCATTTCCACCTCCGTGGGTATGTCAACAAACAAAATTGTCGCATCTGGGGCTCAGAAAATCCATACGTCACCATGGAAAAGCCGATGCATTGACAACGAGTCATGGTTTGGTGCGGATTTTGGAGTGGAGGCCTCATTGGCCCGTTTTTCTTTGAAAACGATAAAGGAGCCACCGTTACGGTCAATGGTAAGCGCTATCGTGGCATGCTCAACGAATTTTTGTTTCCAAAAGTTGAAGAGAATGGCATGGACGAGATTTGGTTTCAACAGAACGGGGCCACTTGCCACACAGCCAACGTAACAATCCAACTTTTGGGCACTGCTTTCGAAAACCGAATAATCAGCCAAAATTCTGATGTCAATTGGCCGCCTCGGAGATGTGATTTGAGCCCGTTGGATTATTTTCTGCGGGGAGCCGTTAAGGGTAAATGTTACGCAAGCCATCCAGAGACAATTGAGGCATTGAAACACGAAATCAAAGTTGCCATTGAAGGAATACAGGCCCAGACAATCGAAAATGTACTGAAAAATTGAGTCGAGCGAATGGGATACTGTAACGCCAGCCGTGGCAGTCATTTAAACGATGTTGTATTTTATTCTTAAAAGAGATTATCGTCACTATTAAGGAGGTGGTACAAAAATTTTTTGGCCGAGAAGTTCTGATGGGAGTATTTTAGGAATAACCAGGAAAAATCGGCTCCACTCTATTAGCTTCACATCGACGGTCGTCTCCACTCTATTTACGCTCGTTAAGCATTTTAAAAATATTTTTGTACTTTCCCCCCCAGCTTTAGGTTTCTGTATCAACCTAAATATTTTTAAGGAAAAATAATTATTTTTGATTTATCTTTTGTCTCTATTGTTTCCCCTTCCATGAAGAAATTAACACTTTTGTGTATCTCCATTTATCCCTTTAGTGTCTAGGCATGATTTTTCTCTCGTTATGGTGGGTGTGAGAGAACCACTTTGAATAAACTTTGAACTCCCCAATAATCTGCCTATAAAGCTACCGACAAGCATGTCTAGTTCAGCAAGGTATTCTCTCTACGTACCGTCATAACAAATCGTACTCCTATTGAACTAAATGTTCTTCTTAATTTCAAGTTTTTATACCTTCGTCTTCTCATCCAACACCCAGGGAATAATTCATATATTCCCATTTTAATGTATTTCACTGCCATTGAGGTATATGGGAGAATATGGTTCACAGCAGAAAACAAAAGTGGATAGATTGACGCTCATTAACTTTTATTCTTCATCAGAAAAGCTAGTTTTGAAAGGTTTGGATAATTTTTGAAACATATTAAAATTGTTTGGCTAGTTGTAAGATAGGCCATACCATTCACGTATATAGTTAAGAAGTTGTTGGGATAAATTGGTATATCGGATGAATAAATATTGTAGAGAATGGGCCTAAATATAGTTCCCTGTGGAACACCAGCCAATATCGGAGCGATCGTGCGATTCATTTACTTGGAAGTGTCGGTTGAAAAGGATTATTTTTAGGAATTGGAAATAGGTTGAAGGGAAGATTTTCTTGAGTTTTCAATATTTAAGAAATCTTTAAAATATTCCAACAATAAATGGTTATTTTTGAAGTAATCTTTATAACATAATAAAATTTGCATACCATTTTTCTTTTTATTAAATATTATTTCCGAAATAAGTTTACTTTCAAATTCAGCCCAATTTTATTTTCGATCATCTTCTTCTATCCTCTAAGTTATTGAAAATTTAATAAATTTTTTTATTTATACAATTAAATTTGTTTTGCCTATCACATTACTTTTATTAAAATAAGAAGTCTGAAAAGAATTTCTTTTTCGTAAATAATTTACCATTTATATAATTTTGGTAGCTATTAATTTACGAGTATGTAAAGATTGTGAAAGATGTGGAAATATTTTTGAATAATTAATAAAATTATAGGAAACCTAGAAATATAAATTGGGACGATAAAAACTTACCCTCCTAACTATAGATTAACTTTTTTCGTTAGTCCCTACTAGACTTATTAGGCTGTTTTGGGTTGCGTAGCTATACGATCCTAAAAACGATGATAAGTAAAATTTTGTTTTTTTAGTACCTTACGAGGGTTATTCAACAAGTACTTAGCCTACAAAAGAAAAACGAAAATTTTTGAAAGGTGGCAATTTATTTTTCCACATAATCTCCTTCAAGCTCTAACTTTTTTAACCCGTCCAAAAAATACATTTTCTCGAGGGAAGCAAAATAGGCCTCCGTGGCGACGATGACCTCCTCATTCGACCCAAATCTATTCCCGGCGAGTGATTTTTTCAGGTTTGGAAACAAAAACTAGTCACAGGGGGCCAAATCTGGAGAGTACGGTGGATGGGGCAGCAATTCGTAGCGCAATTCGACCAATTTGGCCATGGCGACGGCGGAAGTGTGAGCCGGTGCGTTGTCGTGGTGGAACAGCACTTTTTTCTTCGCAAAGCGGGGCCGCTTTTTCTTCAATTCGACGTCGAATCGGCCCAATAAGTCAGCATAGTAGTGCCTCGTGATTGTTTTACCGTTCTCTAGGTAATCGATGTGGATCACACCTTGTGAATCCCAGAAAACGGTGGCCATCACCTTTCCGGCCGATCGAACAGTCTTCGCCTTCTTCGGAGCACGTTCGCCAGGTGAAGTCCACTGTTTCGACTGTTCCTTGGTCTCTGGTGTGTACCAGTGAATCCATTTTTCGTCGACGGTCACGAAACGACGCAAGAACTCCGCTGGATTGCGCTGAAACAGCGCCAAACACGTCACCGATTTGGTCTCACGGTTGCGCTTGTTTTCCGGTGTGAGCAAACGCGGCACCCATCGCGCCGACAGCTTTCTCATGCCCAGTTCTTCGTGTA
The DNA here is from genome assembly GCA_958298945.1 of Atherix ibis. Lineage (NCBI taxonomy): Eukaryota > Metazoa > Arthropoda > Insecta > Diptera > Athericidae > Atherix > Atherix ibis. Next base: position 22,482,844 of record OY282607.1, read on the forward strand.
GAATATGATGCACCGTTCCTACTGCGATGCCCACAGTCGCAGCTATCTCGTGAACCTTCAATCGACGGTCTGCCAACACGAGATCGTGGACTTTTTTAACGTTTTCCTCCGTAGCAGCCGTTTTCGGGGCACCTGGGCGTAGCTCATCAAAAACCGACGTGCGGCCACGAACAAACTCGTTGAACCAATTCTTGACGGTCGCCATCGAAGGAGAAGAGTCACCATACACAGCATCCAAGCGATCTTTGATTTCGCTGCGCGTTTTCCCTTCCAAAAATAAGAATCTAATCACCGAAGGATATTGTTCTTTTTCCATTTTTGTGCAATCGACCGACACGCTCGCTTTCAATGGCTCTCAAAACAAAACTAATGAAGGGAATCGACTGAAACTTGACAGTAGGCTACTAAAAGAATGTACTGCACGATGGTAAATTTTTTTTGTGACAGCAGTTCCATCGGGCGGTGAGGCTAAGTACTTGTTGAATGACCCTCGTACAAGCAGGCGAACAGTAAAATTAGTAGCAAAAATATCCAATCAAATTTTGTGTTAAGCTTGATTAATCCAAAAGTTTGACTTACGAACGTTGCAATGGGCCTCGTTACAATGGAGAAATAGTCCTTTTTCAGAAGACAAATTTTTCGGTGGCGTAAAGAATTTTTGGATGGCCTAAAAGCTGTGGAAAACAAAAAAGGGATTTTTATGACACCATAGCCCCTTTGATTCGCCTGATCGACGAACATGTTCTTGCTCCCCAATATGAAAAAATATTAGAAATTAAGTCGTTTTTGTACTGTCGATACCATTAAAAAGAGTGTAACCCTCTAATCATGCACCAAAGAGTGGAAATATTCTCCCCAAAAGAACAACTTTGACGGCGATAAGAAAAACTAACCAATCTCATTACTTTGCTGTCTGTGATAGTAAACAAAGTTGAGAAAACAAAATTTTTCTTCTACGTGTATGCCCAAAATAGAAATATTCACTTATGTATTTGGTAAATAGAGAAAATGATATAATAAAAATACAAGTACAGTGAAGAAATTGTTAAAGTTGAACAGGCGGTAATAACTAAAACTAATGTTCTTTGAAAATTCACTGTGGAAATTCTTGAAGATTTTATCAAAAGGAAATCGATCAAACTTTCTGCCGACTACATTTCAACCCCAAAAATTTTATCGTAATTTATTTTCGCATTTGTATCTTTCCGCACGGCAAAACATTTTCAGCTTTGGATGTGGCCATTTATCAATTCTTAAGTTATCTACTTCAGGGTTTATTGTAATTTGAACCGAACGAAATACTTTTTCGAGTATCTAAAAGGACTGCACGTTATACTTTTATACCGAAATGGTGTCTCCTTCCACGCAGTATATTCTACTAGATTCAATGGATTCAGCCCATTTCCTGTTACCCGTTCCGTTATAGCTGTCAACTGCCTCATGTACGCCTATCGACCTACCAATCAATTTAACGTATTATTTACTATATGAGAATACTTTGATGGCATTAACTCTGGTAATTAATTTAGTTTTTCAACAATATAGGATTTCGTGACGAGTACGATGACGAATAACAAGATTCCAGTACAAGTACATTGTCGACGTGTATGTCTTATCCGATTAGATAGCAATCTTAAGAGCCCAGATTCAATTGCGAATGAATAAATTGAATAATCGGTAATCGTAGCAGATCATCAAAAGGTAGTGAAGGAGGGTATGGTGGTGTTAAAAAAAAATGTCTGTATTGGTACTCGTTTCTGATAAGTTTGAACATCTGAAATCTTGGCGGCGATTACGTTTCGTGTGAACGCGCCGAAAATGGTGTTAATTAATTGATCAGAGTCGTTGTTCATTAAAATTTCCGGTACGAATTTACGAAGAAGCGAAAACTTATTCAAATAATGTAGTGAATAAATTTTATTTAAGAGTTTAATAGGAGACAAGGTATATTCAACATTTTATTTATAACGAACGGAACCAGTATAAAATTTGATATCAAAACAATATTAATGATGTGCCATTACACCCGCAGGAACCATCAATTATGCTTATCAATGCTCAAACCGCTTCCGAAAGATTTATATGCAGTAGACAGGTAATAAATATTTGTGAGCTGGGCCCAATCTTTCGATGAACTGTGGGTAGGGGATGCACTATAAGCATGACTATTCCACCACAACATGGTAACAAGTCACTTCCGGTATACCTCATTGTAAAAACACAACAAACTGTTTTATACTAAATTTCAATATCAAAATGTAAAAGAACCAACAACAAAAAATATAACAAAACCTCTATTCGTTGGTATAGATGAAAACCCTACCAAATAGTATTGGTATAGATTTTCACCCTTTAACAAAAATATAGTCTGAATCGAGAAAAGCCGCATCTGGTATCGAAGTAGAACTACTTTTACCTAACAACCCTCTAGGCAGCAATTTAATGTTGCAAATCAATTTATAAAATTCAACAAGAAAAATGTACACTTTCATCTAAATATAAATAATCGTATAACATTTAGTAATAAAGCAGAATTTTCATCGATGTGAATTCCGAAGGGATGAGGAAGAGCTCTTAATAGATTTGTAATGGACCAACAACTATTGAATATAAATATTAACTAGTATTGTGGTTATTTTAAATTTTTATTTATCTATTTTTCAATAATTTAATGACAACTATTTATTTTTTGTAATAATTATGGTTAAGTTGATAATGTTTTTTTTTTAAAATATTATTTTTAAAAAGACTAAATAATTAGTAATTTTTTATAACATTTGTACTGAAATGCTAATTCTTAGGGTCACGACAACTAAGGACATCTGGTGGCAACTAGACAATACCGCATCTACGAGTTTAAATCTAGCTAGTGACAAGACGGTTGCAGTACCCCTAAATCAGGGCCTGTTAAAATGATTAATAAAATTTTTGGTGATAATTGTAACAATTTAAAGTTTATTTTGTAATTAATTTATGTGCGCTTTTCTAGTTGGGATGTGGTAAAATATTTGTGATTGGTTTTTATTCCACATCTACTATCATTGGCGTAGTAGGCAAGTTTTTTTTTATTGTTTATTTGTACATAAGGTCCTTTGAACATTATCCAGGGGCTTTCTTATAGCACAATGTCGATAAGACCATTTGGTGACTGCAAGTTTTGTGTGATAAGCTACGAGGATCGTTCAATAAGTCCTTAGAAAAACATGGAAAAAAACCGTTTTTCCAAAATTTTTTATCCCGTCCAAAAAATAGGATTTCGTAAGTTCTGCAAAATACTCATCCGTTTGAGCAATGCCGTCCTCGTTGGAAGTGAACCGTCGTCCGCCAAGCCATTTCTTCAGATTGGGGAAAAGAAAATAGTCACTCGGGGCCAAATCTGGTGAATAAGCGGGATGCTGCAACAATTCCATTCTCAATTCCACAATTTTTGCCATGGAAACAGCGCAGGTGTGCACTCGCGCAAAAAAAGGATTTTTTTCTTCTTCAGATGGGGACGTTTCTCTTTGAGTTCCTCGCTCAACCGTTGCAATAACGACGCGTAATACGCTCCTGTTATTGTTTTTCCTTTTTCCAAGTAGTCGCCCTGCGAATCCCAAAAGACCGTGGCCATCACCTTGACGGCCGATGGCACCGTTTTTGCCTTCTTCGGAGCCCGTTCACCCTTGAAAATCCACTGTGATGACTGTCTCTTCGTTTCTGGAGTGTAGTAGTGTATCCAGGTTTCGTCCACAGTGACATATCGACGAAGGAATTTGGCAGGATTGCGATGAAAGAGTGCCAACATAGCCTCAGAGTCCACTACACGATTGCGCTTATTCTCGTCTGAGAGCAAACGCGGCACCCATTTTGCCGAAATTTTTTTCACAGACAATTTTTCATGCAAAATTGAAGTGATATGCCCGTGGCCTCAACTAATTCGCGCACTTTAATTCGCCGATCGTTCGAAATCAGATCGTGGATTTTGTCGATGATTTCAGGAGTAGACACCTCAACTGGGCGTCCTGAACGATGTTCATCTTTTGTGGATGAACGGCCACGTTTAAATTCATTCACCCAATTGTAAACCGTCGCAAACACAGGTGCAGATGTGCCATGAACTGCATCCAACTCGGCTTTGATTTCTTTCGGGCTTAAGCCTTTCAAATGGAGATGTTTGATGACAGCCCTCAACACGCTTTTTTCCATTGTTATGCACAAATAAATGTCGTTAACTTTAATCGACGATAGAAATTGACCTACGCTATGGATCGAGCTGAAATTTTGACAGCTTTCCTGTTGATAATGCTCCTTACAAAAAAAAACCGACACTACGAGCCCAATTTCTCGAATTTTCTAAGGACTTATTGAACGACTCTCGTATCTTAATAAGTCTGGTTTGTTGTAAGTAAGAAAGAAATGTAAGAGTTTTGCTAGATTTTTTTTGTTTGTCCAGTCCGCATACAGAAGAGTTACAGGGTCTAGAATTTGAGTATTTATATTGAAAAGACTATTAGTCTAGTGCAGCGTGTTCCAAACGGTGGATCATGTATCAGTGGTAGGTCTCGACAAGATCTTGAAAGTGTATTTTTATAATGCACCTGGGGAAAAGTGGGTCACTATAAATACGGTTTCTAAAAAGTGGGTCACAATATTTAGAAGTTTGGAAAAATGCATGGATGATTGAGATTTATTTTCGGGTTAGGTTGTTAGCACTTTCATACATTGCTCCAAATTCCTACATGCACTGACATCCAACGAGAGTCAATATTTTAGATAATAACTACTAAATGGGCCACAAATAGTTTTAAAAGGTGGTAAATTGTTACTTTCAGAGCACATCATAATATTGAGCTGTACTATAAGGGATGATTCCACCATTCAGTGTGCGGATTTTGGAGCGAAAAAGTTTGATGGCCAAAAAGCATAAAACAGTATCTGCCGCTGCTTTCGTGCTGCTGCAGATGTTTAAGGAAAATCTTTCCACATGCAAATGGATCAGTAATAGTCTTTTTGAAGCTATCAAGGGTAACTCTCCTCCCAGCCATGACTTTCAATATTGGAGAGTGAAGAAAGTTTTGAAATTTCGAGGACGAATTGATTTCTAGATGATATATTAAAAAGAAATAGTGCTCATGAATTGTTTTTTGAGCTTGGGTAGATGATAATGTTATCGATTAAAGCAAAGGTTTTTATAAATAAGGTTAAGCCTCGAAGGAGTTCACTAGGACAGCAAAGTTTTTTATAAAAAAATTTAAGCCGATTTTTATCAAAATAGTAAAAAATAGGTTTTCAACCAGTTTTGAATAGTATAAATTCTATTGGCTAGCCTGATCCAATTGCTTACTCGTTTCTTAGAAATAATTTTTTTTGCATCTAGCATCTCCACAATGAGATAAACCATATTCGTAAAGAAATTCTGGGTTTACTGAAGTTCAGTTAGCAGAACACTAAAGAATTGATGGATGAGTACTTTTCAAAAATAAAGCAATAGGTGAGAGAAAAGGATGCTCTTTCTGTATTATGAGCAATTTTCATGCCAGAAATGTTCGAACTATTCAAACCAAATGTTTGTCACAAATTCGTCTAATTAAACGAACTTTTTATCATCGATTACATCATATAAGCAATGACTGAATTATGGCCTCAGTTTGAATATGTTTGGTCGCGTCTTCGGAGGGGAAATAAAAATATCTCTATCAAGGGCTCGATCAATATTCGAGCAGTAATTTGCCCAGTCAGAATTTGACATTGGTTTCGTCTTCATTTTTCACAATCCAATACATTTGGTAATCAAGAAAAATGTAAAACAATGTTTGAACTGCAAAAAAATAAGTATTAAATATATTAAAAATTGTAAAATAGAATAATTCAAGAGAATGCAGTAACGAAAACTAATTGCAGCAATGATGAGCTGCAGTTTAAACGGCGTTTGAGTGTGGGAAGCGCAGTAAAGACGGTGCACACGGAATACTCGTATTATTGTCGGTGATCTTTTCAAGCAAAAATTGTACAGTAATTTTCACCATCTTGGTGAGCATGAATTCGATCATCTTTTGAAACTGGTCTTGCCGTTCATCACCAAACAAGATTCGTCACTATTTAGACTGTACAACAATATAATTTACGAAATTTTTTTTTGTACAAAGAACTGGAAAATCAAAACACAAAACATATAATTTTTAATGCACGACCGTTCTTCGAACAAATCACATTGCGAAATGTCAAAATTGCAATAATGCTCGCTCTCGAACACGCAGCTCGAATGAACATTTTTTTTCAAGCTGCGAGTTTGTTCGTCTGGAACATGCTTACATAAGGCAAACGTTTCACCCAATATATTCAAGCATAAATTGTGTCGAAAAGAGTAACAATTTTTCCTAGAATTTAATACACGACCGTTATTCGAACAAATCACACTGCGAAATGTCAAAATTGCAATAATGGTCGTTCCCGAACACGCAGCTCCAATGAAAATTTATTTTCAAGCTGCGAGTTTGATTGTCTGGAACATGCTTACATAAGGCCAACGTTTCACCCAACATGTTCGAGCATATATTGTGTCAAACAAATTACCGATTTTTCCTAGAATTTAATACACGACCGTTCTTCGAACAAATCACACTGCGAAATGTCAAAATTGCAATAATAGTCGTTCCCGAACACGCAGCTCCAATGAAAATTTATTTTCAAGCCGCAAGTTTGATTGTCTGGAACATGCTTACATAAGGCCAACGTTTCACCAAACATGTTCAAGCATATATTGTGCCAAAAAAATTAACGATTTTTCCTAGAATTTAATACACGACCGTTCTTCGAACAAATCACACTGCGAAATGTCAAAATTGCAATAATGGTCGTTCCCGAACACGCAGCTCCAATAAAAATTTATTTTCAAGCTGCGAGTTTGATTGTCTGGAACATGCTTACATAAGGCAAACGTTTCACCCAACATGTTCGAGCATATATTGTGCCGAAAAACGTAACGATTTTTCCTAGAATTTAATACACGACCGTTCTTCGAACAAATCACACTGCGCAAAAGTTAAAATTGCAATCATGCTCGCGCTCGAACACGCAGCTCCAATGAAATTTTTTTTTCAAGCTGCGAGTTTGTTCATCTGGAACATGCTTATATAAGGCAAACGTTTCACTCAACATGTTCGAGCATATCTTGTGCCGAAAAAAGTAATGATTTTTCCTAGAATTTAATCAAAATTGCAATAATGCTCGCTCTTGAACACGCAGCTCCAATGACAATTTTTTCAAGCTGCGAGTTTGATTTCGTTGTTAGTCTCGAACATGCTTACACAAGGCAAACGTTTCAACCAATATATTCGAGCATATATTGTGTCGAAAAACGTAACGATTTTTCCTAGAATTTAATACACGACCGTTCTTCGCACAAATCACACAGCGACATGTCAAAATTGGAATAATGCTCGATCTCGAACACGCAGCTCGAATGAACATTTTTGTTCAAGCTGCGAGTTTGAGTTCGTTGTTCGTCTCGAACATGCTTGCTCAAGGAAAACGTTTTACCCAACATGTTTGAGCATATAATGTGCCAAAAAAATTAAAGATTTTTCCTAGAATTTATGCATTTCTCGAATGATGTAATCGTGGTTTAACGATATTGAGTAAATGGAATTGGTGTTAGCCCAGTCTGGCTTTTCTTAAAGTGCTGAGGATGTTGTCTGCTATTCTGTCAGTGGAAGTGGCCGATTTGGGACAACTGTTAATTTTCAACAATGACCACATACTCCAGTTAGCAAAAATTTCTATTTTAAGGAGGTAAGATCAAATATTTTCAATGAACCATGTGTAAATGTAAGGGCAGCCTATCTTTTTAAGTTAATTGATATTTTAGTATTGAAAGAAATTTTTCAGGTTTTTCTTAAAAAAATATTTTTTTTTACTATAAATATCGTGTAAACTATTACCACAATTTTTGAAAAGACATTTTATAAAATTTGTTGCCAAAACTAAATTTTGCATTAATTAAGGTTTTTTGTTATTGTTAGTTTTCCATTTATTAAATGGTAGAAGCCGCTTAAAAAAATTTTATATTTTATAAAAATTCGTGTACTACAATATTCTAATGCAAAGTTTGCCAAATAGTAGATCGTGGTCCGCTGATGGGATGTGACCCGCTATTAGATCGTAATAGTATGTAAAATTTTAAAATGCACTCGTGATAAAATGGGCTTTTAAAAAAGTGGATTGAAATTTTTAAGAGTTTGGAAACCCATTATTTAATAAAAAATGTACTTTCAAACTCGAAAAATAGTCTTTAAAATATATTCAACCGATTATTCTTTTTAAAAAGGTATTTGTACAAGTATGAGAAATAATTATTTAACTTAATATGAGAACTACTATTTAGGAAAACAGAGAAATAACAATGAATCTATTAATACTCTTTCGAATTATAGTTTCTACAAATAGTATTCATTGCACTAACATATATACATAAGGGAACAATTAGCATATATATACTTGTGAACAGATTCTAATGAGATTTTAATCCTTTTATGCTACTGATGTTAAAAGGAACATGGAATACTGTCTTTGATATAATGGAAATAAGTGAATTTTAAGTTAGCTTAATAATTGTAATTGTTGAAACGATTTGGAACAGGTTATGTTGTGGTCAACATATCTACAGATGATTTGAATATACAGAACATTTCTCACTGACCACATCACTGACCAATAACTTAAGCGATTCAATTCGATTTGGTCACATAAATTTCCGTCCATAAAGACCACAATCGACCCTTAATCGTTCTCGTCCTTGTGCTCATGAATTGTTGTATGCACATCTACCGAAACGATGCGATGGTGTATTCTTAAATGCATCATTTTATGGGCATACCAGCATACAACTAACCAACAGAATAATATCTTCTTTAAGAAATAATCCAAGCATGTCGGAAATAAATACAATTATGCTTCTAGAAATTTCCAAAAGATTATTGCACAACTGAATATGTGCATGGATAACATGTAGGGATACTCGAATGTGTACTATTGCCGGGAGTTGGGGAAGGAGGCATATATTTGACTATTTATGACTGGTAGTTTTATGCACCCGAATCTAGAGGTTGTGCTATACTAATATTATTAATTAAAAGGTTTAATATTGGTGTCAGGTGTTAAATTAAAGAAACACTGAAGCCACTCAGATTCCAAGTTACAGGATATGTTGTAGTCCTTGCCAATTTCGGAGATAAATTCAAATTTTGTTTTTTTTTTTAGTTCCCAGCATTTGGTTTGCGTCTAACCACCAGACCTACCTCATAGTTAATTCGTCTACCCGAACTTAGCACACTAGATTTTCGTTTGCGGCAATAACTTTTTCAATGGTGTTTTCATGTAAATATTACGACTACCATGGATAATATTCCATTAGTCCATACTCTCTCCGCTGATAAACTACCCTTACTAGTGAATTTATTCAATGCAATACAGCGTGAACTTTTCCATTGTTTCGTTGGTTTTTCGGGTTGCATGTCAGACACTGATAAGGTAAAATTTATGCGCCTAATACATAAATCGATAGTGCTATTAACTTTTTTTTTCCCTAGTTTCATGTTTGCTTTTCTAGTTCAGAATCTGGTATTTATGCAAGTTCACTTGTACATACCAAGCATTTCCAACCCCATTTTCAAGTAGAGTTAAAATCCTTCGATTTCAGGATGCATGTCAGTCGACCGCATTCACAGTCACTAAGGATTGTATTACGATGCGATAATATGCAACGGAAGTTACAAGGTAGGGATTTTTTTTCTTCAATACTGCCAATGCTGTTTTATGGCTTGTATTAATAACGATGTATGAACAACATCCGATAGGTAGAAAATTGATTTTTTATTATGTGAGAAATACTTTACAAACAGTAAACTACCTTTCAATGATGAAATTGCTAAACAATCGCAACAAGATGGATCCTTTTCCGTCATGTCTATTTGCAGTAAGTATCCTTGTTGTTATTGAATATTTCTTTTTTTTCCCCTTCAAGATCAATTTCCGTTTGATTAAAAATAACAGGATATGAATTCTGAATTAAACTTTTACTTGCAAAATAACAAAGAAAAAATTTTTGAGAGATGAAAAAAAATCCTTTTTTTTTTTGTAACTGACTTTACTGAAAGCAGAAAATTTTATGTTTTTAAGATGCAATTTTATAAGAAAATTTTTGGTTTGTATTTATTTTAAGCCATTGAGACAAGAGTTGGAGGTTGTTCGGCAGATTCACTTTTTATGCAGATTAGAATTGATAGTGTAGCTTCCCCAATGGAACTGGTCGGTCGAAAGTTGGAGGGAGCAATTAGAACTTTTCATATTTAATTGAGGATATGAGATGCTTTCAGAAAATCGAACGAAAGGATTTGGAAAAGGAATTATTACGTGTAGATCTAAAAGTTCCATAATAGAGTGAGTCTTATTTAGAAAAATTAAACACAAATTCTGAGTAGTGTGACGTCACATGGAAGATATTAGAGATAGGTTAGACTCTTGAAAAAAAAAATCATAGAAATTCTGAGAAGAGACCTTTGCCAACATTTTAGAATGGTTATTGAGTGAATTATATGCAGTTAGCCAATGAGATACTAAAAAGCTGGTAAGCCAATTTTTGAATCTATAAATGATCAAAATTATTCAATGCTATTTGGACGGACGATGCGTTTTTAATGTTGGCGATCGGGACCAGATCAATCCTTTTCAATGCTGCACCAATTCGAGCGAATATGCTGATTACAGAAAATTATTTTATTTGACGGTATATACCTATCATTAGACATAATACCATGAGTTTCCTACTTCATGCAATGAACACTCAGTTTTGTTATTTTCCTATAAAAGGACCTTTACGCCTTTCGCTCCCACTTCATTTACCTCTTGACAACCGGATCTTTCTTATCTTCATTTTATCACCTCTATGGTATGTGGCGTCAGTATGCTCATTCTACCATGCCATCTTTTTAACCATGTACGAAGCAGGTAAACGTTTCATCTTATTATCCGGCAATTCCGATGCTGACCAGGCTTAACTATCTTTTGAGCTCCTCTTGTTACTGCATATACATTTGTGCAACTATCTGATCTTCCCCTACCCAGCTCTATCCATTATAGGTAGTTCCATTTGATAGCAGTCAGTAACCAATAACCTTAACTATTGGTGGTGAAGCCTACCTAAACCTCTACTATCATTTGCAGTAAAAGCACCAAGGGTCTTGTCATCCCTCAACTTCAGTCATAAGATTGTACCTTGATCGGGCACAGCGGAAGAATCACTGTGGGAACTTAACCCTCGTGATACCAGTCAGTGCTGCTTTTAAGAATTTCAGGTTGGTACTCTTCGCTTAAAGAACTACAGTAAGAAATCTTGACCCACCATACCAACTTAGATATGGCGGGTTCACCAAGATCCGTCGGCCTGTTCTGTTATAGATATTATAGATGTATCACCCAGAAGATCCCCTTTGCTGCGTATTGTTTTACGTGCCATAACTATAGTAAGACATAATACCAAGGGTCGCCTATGACCATAGGGATTGAGATACGCTCAATTAGTACATCGTGAAATCAGATCGGCAATTAACAGTATATAACGTAATTATACCAACTTTTTGTGGCGAGGACTGTCTAAATATCTGATATCATTAGCAGCTGCAGCACCCAAGATTATTGCCTGCGATCTAGAGACCGTACCCGTGATATGTGTATTAACCACAGCCAGCATGCTGCTACCTAAGTAGCCTCACCATTGTCGGGCACAGGATTTTAACACTGTGGGACACCCCGATTTCCGTGGTACTAATTTTTGTATTACGCTCATGGACCTACGGTAAGAAACCTTTTTAATTCGTAGGTACCGTTAGGCTAGCTTAGACATGACATGTGGCATGCATACGTGGAGTTGTGTCAGTCTATCGTTGGAGCGCCAAGAGCGGTCTTGTTTTCATACGAGGCCTTGTATTGTGATCAGAATGATTCTAATTGTAGGCTGTACTGCCGGAGAAGTCGGAGAAATACGATGTCCTGATATGAGACTTACACAGAAGAAGAGAAGTTGGGATGCTCATCGTCAGATTCTTACCATTGATCTATAGATAGATCGACGCTGTGATAGGATTGACTACTAGCTGTCCCAAATATTGACGGGCCTAACAATTCAGCTTTAAATTGGACTATATCCCAATATCCCATTCCTGTTATGGTATGGAATAGAGCTTGTAACGCTTGTCTTTAACTGCACCCGGTTTTGGCCAAAATAGGAGGTATAGAATCGTGTTTTTAGGCTTCGGATGCCAGAGAAACTAACATAAATTGCGGACGGTACCATCGATGGCTTCGTGTCAACAGTATCGAAAAACGTCGGCCTGGATGAGCGTGAACCGTAGAAAGAAGTAGTACGAGGGTCATTCAACAAGTACTTAGCCTACAAAAGAAAAACGAAAATTTTTGAAAGGTGGCAATTTATTTTTCCACATAATCTCCTTCAAGCTCTAACTTTTTTAACCCGTCCAAAAAATACATTTTCTCGAGGGAAGCAAAATAGGCCTCCGTGGCGACGATGACCTCCTCATTTGACCCAAATCTATTCCCGGCGAGTGATTTTTTCAGGTTTGGAAACAAAAAGTAGTCACAGGGGGCCAAATCTAGAGAGTACGGTGGATGGGGCAGCAATTCGTAGCGCAATTCGACCAATTTGTGTGAGCCGGCGACGGCGGAGGTGTGAGCCGGCGCGTTGTCGTGGTGGAACAGCACTTTTTTCTTCGCAAAGCGGGGCCGCTTTTTTCTTTAATTCGACGTCAAATCGGCCCAATAAGTCAGCATAGTAGCGCCCCGTGATTGTTTTACCCTTCTCGAGGAAATCGATGTGGATCACACCTTGTGAATCCCAGAAAACGGTGGCCATCACCTTTCCGCCGATCGAACAGTCTTCGCCTTCTTCGGAGCACGTTCGCCGGGTGAAGTCCACTGTTTCGACTGTTCCTTGGTCTCTGGTGTGTACCAGTGAATCCATGTTTCGTCGACGGTCACGAAACGACGCAAGAACTCCGCTGGATTGCGCTGAAACAGCGCCAAACACGTCGCCGATGTGGTCTCACGGTTGCGCTTGTTTTCCGGTGTGAGCAAACGCGGTACCCATCGCACCGACAGCTTTCTCATGCCCAGTTCTTCGTGTAGAATATGATGCACCGTATAGCAGGATGGAGGTAACTACAGTTGCCAGTAGTCGCCTTCGGATTTGCCTTGGGCCTCCGATATTGGGCATTATCCGCAAAAGCGCGCCCAGTACTGCTGATGCCTTTCTGCTGACGCTGGAGATATGCTCCTTGTAGTTGAGTCTGGCATTTAAGGCCACTCCTAGATACCGGATGTAGGGTAGCGACTGGATGTCATGGTCGCCTACTCTTATGGTGATGGTCTCCATTTTCTTCCGGCTACTTACAAGGAGTGCCTCGGTCTAATTTTCCGCCAAAGACAGGTCTGCCGATGTCATCCACTGTCTTATCCTCCGGATGGTGGTGGAGAATGCGGCTTACAGTTCCTCGAGGTGTTTGGCTACAAGGACAACCGCTACGTCGTCCGCGAAAGCCACGAGTGTTGTGTTCGGCGGTAATTCCAGATGGAGTAGGCCGTCGTACATGACGTTCCACAATAGTGGCTCCAGGACAGAGCCCTAAGGTACTTCTCCCGTGACCCTATACTCCGCTGGTCCATCCTCCGTCTCGTAGTGTAGTAGTCGGTCACTGAAGTATGATCTGACCATCCTCTGTAGGAAGTAGGGCGCCCCCATGTTCTCAAGAACCTCCAAGACTCTGTCCCAGCGGGCCGAGTTAAACGCATTTTTGATGTCGAGGGTGACAATGAGACAATACTTTTTGAAACCGCCTTTCCATCTCTCTCCTGAGATGACTTCCTTTGCGATGTTCGTGACGAGTGCCAGCGCGTCGATGGTTGATCTCCCCTTCCTGAATCTGAATTGGAATTCGGAAAGTTGAGGATCGGTGTAATGCTCCAATCTGTCGGCCACTATCCGCTCCAAGTTCTTTCCGTCCTAATCCAGCATGCAGAGTGGACGATAGGATAAGAACCAATCTTTGTTGCTTCCATCGTGTAGGAAATACGCCTTGCCGCAGGCAGGCATCGTACATGCTTATGAGCATGTCTGGCCTGGCGGGAATTGCACTCTTCAGTGCGATGTTGGGTATGCCGCTTGGTCCTGGTGCCTTGCCATTCTGCAATCTAGTGCAGGCCCTTGTGAGTTCTTCCATGGTCACTACGGGAATTTCCACTTCTTCATCCTCCGGGTGTTAGTCGGGTAGTTCTGGTTTCTCCGGGAACAGATGTTCTACTATTCTGTGCAGCATGTGGGGACAGGTTGGTTTGGTTGAGAGTAGGCTTTTAATCCTATGTATGACCGTCCTATACGGTCTGCCCACGGGTCCCGGTAGGAAAAAAAAAGGATGGCCAGAAAAAGATGGCTGAGTTATTGTTCCTGTCAATAGATGTGAAATTAGAAATAATTTCTGGTTAGAAATAATAATCTTACAGTACAGTGGGTAGATTTGGGCTCTTAATCGTCGTTATCCTGTGATCACAATTTGAGGATATTATTGGTCCAGAGGTGTATCTTTCTCATTTGAAATTCCTTTTGGGCAATACAATTTTTGTTGCAAATTAGCAATAATGCTGCTTGGTATAAATTATGTTTCCAGCAACATATTTTGCATATACACATTAAGTTTATCTTCCTTGTACTAGTTTCTAGTTAGTAACTAAAAAGTTTTCATCCAATTATCAGTTTATAGTCGAAAAATATGAAACTCACTACATTATTCTACGATAGAGCAAAACAATACAATTTCTTATATTCCGTGACTAAAATGAATATTTTTTGTTATTCTGTATTTTTACTAGAAAAATTTAGTAAATCAAAAAAGTTCTCCACATTACTATAATAGTAGAGTCATCCCTTAAAAAAATTGCAGTAGTTTTACATTATTTTATGCAGCAATTTTCTTTTCTATCATTAAATATTTAATAAGAAAAAGTTTTTAATTTCAACTTTACCATCAAGTTAAAAATTTTTTCAACTAAAAATATTAGATTTACATACTTGAAATGATATTTTTTTAACAATTTTTTCTTCTTCCTCTTAGTTTGAGAGTATATATTTTATTTAACAAGGATTCGATAAAGAGTGAATAGTTTTTTCGTTTAGAAAAGTTTCTTGTTGAATAGTTTTTACTCATGTATTCGATGAAGAAAAATATTAACTAAAATTTCTTCTGATTGCAGAAATGTTTGATAACAAATTTGTTTTTTTTTTTTTTTTTTGTAAACAAAAATGGTATTTTATACAATTTTATTTTGATTAAAATACGTGGTAAAAATATTAACTTAAAAGGTTAAATGTGATGATTTATCATTAATGCACTTTGTACAAGAATTTGTAGTTTTTGAAACTTTTTAGTACAAAATAATATGAATTGATAGTGTCGATTGTATGTCGACTCAATTTGCACTTGAAAAGATTACCAAAAATCCTTGTTTACTGATAATATGTGCTTTGGTTAATTTTTTACAAATACCTTATTCTCATCTAGGTAATCATAAATATTTAAGAAATCGAAAAACTTTTTGACTAAAGTAAAAATGGATATACTCAAAAGGACATGGCATTGATAAAAGATTAAATGTGAACAAGTAAAATGTATAAAAACTAACCGATATATTGTAGTATTGGAAGGGAAAATAATCTTGCAAAAGAAATGTTCACAAAATAACATGCCATATAGAAAGCTCATCAAAAATGTGTATGAGTATATCGAGAAAAAAAGCTTAAAATAAGTTTTCCTTTTCTGTGTTTTTATGTAAAAACTTTTATTTTTATTTGTTTGTTTATTTTTACAGATATTTTTCTTTCTTATTAACAGTAGTGAAAATTATATGCTATAAACTTTTAAATGGATTTTTCGTGCTTATGTCGTTTTTCTTGATTTTATTTTATAATATTTTTTTTTTTTAACTATAATAAAAACGTATATGTACGAGTTTATATGTTAGAATTATTATATATAAAAATAAGTAGAAACTTTAAAATCTTTTGGAGCATTAAATTTGTATTTTTTGTTACAGTAAAAGAAAAATGATCAACTTCAAAATGGAAAGTTTTGAAAAATATATTTATTTGTGGAAAAGCTTTGCGTTTATATATAAGTATACCGGTACCTTGTAGGTTTTTTAAACTTAGTCCAAAGTAATGATAAAATATTTACTAATGTACTTTTCAGGCAATCAGTTTAAGGAGACGACATCTGGATGGAAATTTTTTACTCGCTATTTAACGAAAAAAAAACAATAATTTTTAAATTTTTAAAATTTATTTTAAGATAAAACTAGGTCATTAGAGGTCTTAAATATGATTTTGAAACTAAAGGATTATCAATATTCTGCTTCGAAAAGTAAAATTAAAAAAAAAATTACTTTCAAATTAAATTTTGATAAAAAATTTATTATATTAATTTGCATAAAAACTTTGTCACTATGCACATCAATTAAATAGCCGAGAATCTGTGAAAGACGTGATTCTTTGAGCACTAATTCAGTTTTTTTAGTGTTCCCAAAGCCTGTTGTTCTACCACCAAATCAAAAATCTTCTGCGTATTTCATGGTTTTTTAATGACAAACTTAAAACTAAACAAATATTAAATTGGATTATATATATATTTGACATCTGTCAAATGACTGGTCTATAATAATAATAATAATAATAATAATAATAATAATAATAAAAATAATAATAATATAAGTAGGTTAGCAAGAGGCGCATAATCTCACAACCACTTTGACAAATGAGGTGTTTTGCGGTGAATAACCTTAGCTCAAACAATAGTAGTATTGAGGCATTTAGCGAACCTAGTTTTGTACCAGAAAAAGAGCATATGCGGGATGCTCTGCTTTTCTGCTTCAATTTGAAGAAATAGGCTGCCGAATCGCATCGAATGCTTATGGATGCCTATGGTGACCGTGACAGTATCGGAAACAACGTGCCGAGATTGGTTTCGTCCTAGGAAGGTTGAGGACCATCAATTGTAGGCTCTTTTGGACGAAGACGATTCCCAATCGCAAAAAATGCTCGCGGAGCAATTGGGTTTTACTCAACCAGCCATTTTCATGCGTCTGCGTGCCATGGGGAAGATTGAAAAGATCGGAAAATGGGTGCCGCGTAAATTGAACGATAGGCAGATGGAGCGACGCCAAACTACATGCGAAATGTTGCTCGCCAGACAAAAAAGAAAGTCGTTCCTGCATCGGATTGTGACAGGCAATGAAAAGTGAATATATTTCGAGAATTCTAAACGCAAGAAATCGTGGGTTGATCCCGGTCAACCATCAACATCTTCCCCAAGAACAAATCGCTTCGGACGGAAGACGATGCTGTGCTTTCGGTGGGATCAGCAGGGTATCGCCTACTATGAGATGTTGAAACCTGGTGAAACTGTCAATTCTCACCGCTACCACCAATAACTGATCAAATTGCATTGTGCTCTGCGTGAAAAAAGGACGGATTATCAACAAAGACATGTACAGGCTGATTTTCCTCCACGACAACGCACCATCGCAGACGTCACAAATGGTCCGAAACTACTTGGAAACACTCAACTGGGAGGTGCTACCCCACCCCGCTTATTCACCAGACCTGGCCTCTTCCGACTACCACCGGTTTACGTCGATGGGCCACGCGCTCGCTGAGCAGCACTTCGATTCTTACGAAGATGTCCGAATATGGCTTGATGAGTGGTTTGCCTCAAAAGAGAAGGAATTTTTTTGGCGTGGTATCCACAAATTGCCCGACAGATAGGAAAAATATGTAGCTAGCAAGTGCAAGTACTTTGAATAAATTTGTTATTGCATTCTAAAAAAAAAAAACCTGTGTTTTTTTTTTACTAAAAAACAGCCGATTTAAGCTTATACACCTGGTAGCAAGTGTGGTTGCTTACTCATTACCCTAAATACCTTTATTACCTGGCACTCACCCACATAAACTTTACATTGTTATATTTAGCCAGCAGATTTAGGAGCGTGAGCATATTCCAAACTAGCTTGGATTGAATATCAGACGAGACAAGAGTTTTCAATGCAGTTTGGCTTTCTTACATTAAGTAGATCCTAACGTTATAAAGGTTCCTTCTGAAACCCTCTTTATCCGAAGTTCTATGGTATGCATTTCGGCTCGGAAATTGAATGGGGATTTACCAAAGGCCTTAGATAGACGGTATAAGGTCCAACTACAATCGCCCTAACACCCTCATCTGATTTATAGATTTATAGAACCGTCTGTCTAACGCCAAAGTACAAAACGCTTGATAGGAATTTTTTGTCAAATAAAATCATATTTCTATAAATATTTTAACGTCTATGTAGAAAATTAAATGCTTTATAGTTATAAATATTATAAATATGCCTTATAATAATACTTAAAAAAAGCTTAAAACTCTGTGTTTATGGAACCTTATGAAATAGTTTCTGGTTTAAAAATAGTGCATCTTCCTTCCAATATATTATCACCTAAGCATCATTTTTTTTAATTGGTGGATTTACTAAATTATTGTTAAAATATCCTAATTAATTTTAGCTATAATCATACAAGCTTAAAATATTTACTCAAAGTGATTATATAAATCATCAGCTACGAATATGGATACTTAATCTTATATCGTATTCCCAAACGACTTACTTTTCATATACTTATCGGAGAGGAAAACTCATTTAAAATTGTATTTAACTTGCTTTTCTTTAAGAGTATTTATTTTAACCGAATATTCTATAATAAAAACAAAAATAATGAGGTTAACTTGTAGCTTCTTATTTGCAGTTTCCGACTTGATATCCAAAAACTGAAAATTCTAAGAATTGAACGACTTTTCTGGTACAAAGGGTATTTTTTTTTATGGAAATTTTCATATTATGAATACGGGGTAAAATTTGAAAAATGTGATATGGTTGTATATATTTTTAGGCTGAGTGAAGAAAAATTCCATTAGATCAATGTCAGGAGTATTTTCATCTTCATTAGTCTTTTTTTTGTCATTTTGCGGTAAGGGAAATTTTTTTCCCTGGAAGAAAATTCAAATAATCTCATACTTGGCTAAAATTCAATTTCTTACCTTAAAGTTATCAAAGTAGAAAAGTTACAGAAAACATAAGGTTTTTCTTTATGGAATATTTTTCACTTGAGTACTTTGGTTTAGTGTAGAATACGCACATCTTAGCTTTTCATTTTTGATCATCTTCAAAACTCCATTTTCAGAAACCCCATTTTTATGGTATACATTTCGGAATGAAATATTTGATTTGGTATTGAAAGGCAAATCATTCCAGTTTTCTATCATACGAATGATGTACGATGGAATAGAAACTGATTTGATATGAAAATATACGATTTCAAATAACCACCATGGAAATGGAATCGATATCAGCAGGAGACGGAAGTTGAATTTCACGAACACCACCTACCTGTCAAATTATAGGTGGTAAATAGTATTACCAAAGTTAGAATTTGCAACTAATACAAGCTAATACCGACAGGTTAATGTGTAAATTAATATATACTCGTATAGTATAGTAAAAGAAAAATATTCATCCTCAATTATGAAAGTTTTGTGCAATTACATTTGGAAATCTTTCATTAAATTCGCATCTTTTCTTTTCTTTTTATAGAAGTGTCAATTCCATTAAATGCTCATTATAAGTCAGAACGGAAATTGCCTACGATATTATTTCTACACTAATTAGTAGAGTGCCACATCAAACTTTCTATTTACATAATTATCTTTATTGATTATGACCAAAAAAAAAATATCCGGAAAATATTGCATTTATTTGCCTGAAGAAAAATTATTCCTGAAAATTTATTTCAATATTAATTATGATTGAATATCTACTTTGGGTTATATAAGTATATATTTTTCCTGCAAAGTATTTCTAATAAAATTAAACATTTTTGAAAGACCTAATTTAAAGAAAAAAATTATTAAAAGGAAATTTTTTATGACATCTAAAATTTTTTATGAATAGTTTCACAACAACTGGTATAATATTGAATAGTTCTTTATATAGATTGAAATATCAAGAAAAACTCAAATGACGGGTGCATTTTGTCGAAATTAAAAGTGTTCTAAAAAAATTATAATTCGTGTAGTAAAAATTATTACGGAAAATTCATTTCGATATTAATAACGATTATATCTCCATTTTGGCATATATTTTATAAAAACTTTTTCTGCAAAATATATTTAATAAAACTAAGTATTTTAAATAAATTTAATTTACGGAATAATTATTGAAATATTTTTTTTTTAAATTGAAATTTTTTCACGAACAGTTTGAGAGCCACTGGTATAATATTGAATAGATGCTCATGTTGATCGAACTATCACGGAAAAAAAGCCAATAACGCAGCATTTTTTCCAAAGTAATAATATCATTGTCCCCGAACGTCACTGGCGGTTGCTTCGCTGGCCTGATAAGCCGCAAGCTATAAAAAAACACCTTACAAATAAACAGGACAAGAAGAAGCATCCGGACCATACCTCAGGCAAAACCTCATTTGGCTTTCATCGAACAACCCGAATAGATACCTGCCAACAAAGAAGCCTTCTACCACCAACTAGAGACGTGTATTCAATTTGCCCCGAAGAGTGACATCAAAATTGTCATGGGCGACTTAAACGCCAAAGCATGCCAGGACAACACTGATCTTCGCACGGTCATTGGAACACACAGCCTCCACGCAGAGGGAAACGACAACGGGGACCGTCTCACTGACCTCTGCTCAGCTCATCAACTCTTCATCGGTGGCACCAAGTTTCCTCACAAGAACATCCACAAATACACCTGGCAGTCTCCGGATCGTGTAACCCGCAACCAGATAGACCATATCCTGATAAGCAAAAAATTCCTCGGTTCGCTGCTGGACGTCAAGACAATCCGAGGAGCTGACATATACAGCGGCCATCAGCTGTTACTTGGGGTGGTCAAACTAAGGCCTGCGGCAACTAAACAACAAGGTCGCGCAGAACACCGGCACGACATCCAACGCCTACAGAATCCAGAGACAGCCGAGATATTTGCGAACAAGCTTGAAGAAGTTAGACACAATGCCGAAAGGCTGACATGGCCTTCTCTACTGCGCAAACTAAAGTCCGCTGCAGAGGAAGCAACGGGCTTCCGGAACTACAAGAGGAAAGAGTTGATCCGCGAGTCAACCTGGACTCAAATAGAAGAACGAAGAAAGCTAAAAGGTCTACTCCAAACTGCTCAAACCCGCGAGGAAAGGCACCATCTACAGACTAGGTACAACCTCAAAAGATGGTCAAACGCATGGCAAGGTATGACAAGAGAAACTACTTCAACGGAATAGCCAGCGAAGCAGAAGCCGCTGCACACCGGAGCTACATCCGCAGTGTCTATGCATTAATTCGCAAATTATCCGGAAAAAGAACACCCTCACTGCCACCACTTAGGGACAAAGACGGTCAAGCTCTCTCCACGGATGAAGAACAACTCGACCGCTGGAAGGAATTCTTCTCAAAATCTCTTCCAGTAGCTCCAGAATGCTGAACACCATCCAGAAACTAATCGCCTCAATCATCCTGACTCGCATCACTCCAACAGTGGAAAGTGCCCTTTGCAACGAGCAGTCTCGCTTTAGACCAAACCGTTCCTGTGTTGATCACATCAGCAGCCTAAGAATGATCATTGAATAGTCGAACGAATGGAACAGCCCGCTCTATCTCCTCTTCGTTGACTTCGAAAGAGCCTTTGACATGATTTCTCGCGACGCCATCTGGAGTACTCTGGCTGAACTAGGCATCCCACAGGCCATCATCGATCTCATCCGAGAACTATACAGTAAGGCCCCGTGTGGAGTGCGCTTGAAAGGACGAAACAGCGATCCATTCAACATCTCGAGAGGAGTCAGGCAGGGTTACGTAATATCGCCTATCCTCTTCACAGTCGCCCTAGACCTAGTCCTTCAACGCACTAATAACATAGCCAGCAACGTTATCCAGTGGACACTGCGTGAGATACTCCACGACCTGGACTACGCCGACAACATATGCTTCATATCCCACACCTTCAACGGTATTCAGGAGAAACTGAATGCTCTGGCCTCCAACACCGAAGAAGTGGGGATGAGAATCAACATCAAGAAGACCAAATTGATGCGTATCGGCGCCACCTGCGAGAGGCCCTTGATGCTACACGGTACCCAAGTTGAAGATGTCGAAAAGTTCTGTTACCTTGGCAGCATGCTCACCAAGGATGGTGGAACTGAAACAGACATCCAAACGCGCATCGACAAGGCGCGACAAGCGTACACCTCACTTGGGCACGTGTGGCGTTCCAACCACCTCTCCATAGCACTTAAACTTCGAATATTCAGTTCAAACGTCAAGCCAGTCCTGCTGTACGGCTGCGAAACATGGAAAGTAAGCGACAGCACGACTCGTAAGCCTCAAACATTTGTGAACAGATGCCTGAGGCGTATAAGCAAGATCTTCTGGCCGAACTGGATAACGAACGATGAGCTGCTTCTTCTCACGAAGCAAATACCCCTGCTAGCTGACATCAAATGCAGGAAATGGAGTTGGATTGGCCACACCTTGCGAAAACCACCTACGGAGATAGCAAGGATGGCACTAGATTGGAACCCACAGGGCAATCGCAGCAAGTCATGGTCGGAAGTGAAAAGGCTAGCCCAAGACAGAAGCAGATGGAGAGAGTTCACAGAGTCTCTAGTGCCGCTATATGCTCCATAGGAGCGACTGTGTCTCATGTCTATGTGTATAAATGCATATATGTGTTATGTAAAAATTGTACAATAACGTAGAAATAAAAAAACCTGTCAAATAAAAAAATAAAAAAATATCATTGTACGAGTACTAATTTAAGAAATTATTTTTATACAGGAAAAAAATGGTTGTACCAGTCCTGGTTAAGTAGATTGTCGCGTAGTTGAATGTCGACGACTTTACAAAAGTCGTCGACATTCAACGAATGTCTCTGACCATATTAGTAAAATCAGAGTGGCCCTCTATGCGGTGTTATATTATAGATAAATAAATGGATTAAAAAATGTTTTCTTCAAAAACTAAAGTTCTAAAAAACATGCACTAAAAATTCAGATTTCATTAAAATAATTCATTTTATACAATATATTTTTTAGTCCTTGCAATTGCACATGAAATATAATATTATATGTCTCCATGAAACTACGTCTAAGACTTTGTCATGATGAAATTAATATTTATGTCATTTTTCATAGATTTCGGACTGTAAGTCGGCCATTACTTAATGGATATTGATTTTTAAATCTTATAAAATTTAAGCATAATCTTTGCAAATATCATCTTTTATGCAGTCCTAAAAGAAGAAGTCAAATTGCATAATCTTGAAAGCAAATTGACATTAACTAATCCCAAACTTTGTCATATTTTGTGGCCTATGGCGCCGTTCTATTAAAATCATCTACAGTCCAGATTAAAAAATTTTAGTCGCTCCTTCCTCATTTTTCAAAGGAATAGGCGGCCAATAACACTTTTAAGCTAAAAGGCACATCAGCTAATCAGTTCATGCGAATCTAATAGCGCCCGTACAGTCACTTGTGGGTTTTTAGAGCCCCATAAACAGAATCTTTGCCTATTAACGCAGCTACAGAACGAAAATGAGGCTCATTGGTGAGGAATTTTTTTCTCGAAAAATCTTCATGTTGTTCCTTTCAAATCTTTTGCATATTCTGTGGTCATTGTTAAACGATTCATAATGTAAAAAATGATAAACCTTTTACTAAACAAATACCTTTGATTAAAGAATACCTGGATAGGCCCGTAAGTCAGATTTCCGTATATGGTATGTACGAGTATACGCAATTTTCTGACTTAATTATTACATAAGCGGCGAGAAATCGTAACGCTTGTATACTTTTGTGTAGATTTTTTTATGTAGACATGAGACCTACTGACATCTAGTTCTCGTAATAGAAATCAATTATTGGAAACAAAAATACAATTTAAACACAACGACAGGCAAAGTTTATTTTTTGTTTAATCTTTTGATATGAAATGAAATTATGTTTTAGGTTTATTATTTTTTGTTGTTAATATCAAGCGCCTCAATTTTGTAGACTTTCGGAGAGTTTTTAAACACGCCATTCTCCATGAAGGTGGTAGTATACCGAAATGCTTGCATACTTTTTGTATTGTTTTTCATGTTGTTATTTTGGCACTTACCGGAAAGAACAAGTGAAAGTGTAGTTTTTATGTTTTTTAAAAGTATTTACGAAAAAGTAATTATTTATATAAATTGTTATAGAAAGATTCAGGAAGCCGGGAATTTCTTTCTTTTGGTAAGTTGACATTTGCATTTTTACTAGAGAAATTAACAAAAATTTAGTTTGTGATGTATTCAAATGTCTTTTAATGATTTATTTCATTGAAAAAGTGAATAAAAACTGAAAAGTTTATCATTCAATAAATGTAAACAAATGTGATGTTGACAGTTCAATGTTTATCAGAAAATAGTTCAGTGCCCGGTGTATGTTACGTAAAGTGTGTATAAGAAAATTTAGGTATTAAAAAAAATGTTGTTTTTACTATCAAAGATAAATAAAATTTCTTTTAAAGAAAATAAACATTTTTAGTTGATACTGATTTTTATGGTAGCTTTTTTTTATGGTAAATTTGATTTTCTTGTATCCATTTAATGTGATTTAGTTTCATAAAAATTCATTAAATATTTGAATTTATTTTTAATTAAATAGAAAAAAGCAAATTGTTTATTTTATTTTAATTATTGTTTTTTTTTATTATTTCAAACCATTTTTTCTTTTACAATCCTTTATGTGTAAAAGTCCATTTTAAATTTAGTTCGATTACATTTTGCCACTTTCACTTTAAGGTGTGTATGCTAGCTAAGCTACCGTATATGTACCTAAAAGGCTAGTTAGTTAATAGAGTATCTGACAGAATTTTATCTGTTTTCATTGTATTAAAATAAATGAAGTATATTCGATAGGCTTACTATTTAAATTAATTTGAATGCATTTATGCTTTTGCTTGCACTATTAGACTATTTTGTAATGCATTTACTAAATAATAATGATTTTGATTTTTTTAGAATATTAGTTGTTAATTATTTAAGCACATGAAATATTCCATCTTGTAATTTAGTTTTAATGCATTTGCTATAGTGTTGTATATAATTAACTTTTATAATATTAAGAATTTTATATAATGTTCTATGTAAATAATGCTTTTTTTTTTAATTTAATTTAAATTCACAAAAACACATTAATATTATAAAGAAGCTTTCAATATCTAAAAATAATGGTTTTAACATAAAAATTTATATTTACTAAGTTGTGGTGTGATTTTAATTTCAACATAATATCACTTTCTCTCATTTAATTCATTTTTGGAATGGATTTTAATTTGTGCACATAATTGTTTGATATAATCAAATAACTCATAGTTTATATTTTTTAAATATATACTCTTCCCTTATACTTGTATTTTAATAATTAATTTACAGAGAGCACAAATTCCGCATACAAGCTACGTAGTACCGACCATTTTATATGCATCAGTAGCATCAGGTCAACCTCAACACCGAGAACAACAACAGCAACAACAACACCACACACAGCAACAGCAGCAGCAGCCACAACAGCAACATCAACAAAGACAAAATTCGAATAATAATATCCCGTCAGGAGTCTCCGAAATTCAACAAGAACCAAACCGACAGCAATATCAGCAGCCAAACTTACAACAACAACAACAATATAGTAAGAACTATATTCCCCCTCCGTCAATTTCGTCCCACGATATATCCTCAATGTTCTCCCAACTAACTAACTCACTTGTACAGGAATTAAATAAAATACTAACACCTCTTGTAAATGCGTTAATGTCCATTGTGTCAGTTTTAACGTCCGCCGCTCAGAAATAAATGTCTTCCTGTACTGCAAATTCCCTTACAATCCTCCTTTGGAATGCTAATGGACTGAGTTCCAAACGACCAGAACTTGACTTAATACTACATGACAAACGAATAGACGTAGTACTCATTACAGAAACACACTTTACGCCCAGGTCCAACTTCTACATACGCGACTACACAACGTTCAGGACCGACCACCCTGACAATACTGCCCACGGTGGCACTGCTATCCTCATTAGAAATTCTTTATCCTTTTCTTTTCATTCCTATATTGCAGAAGATTTCCTTCAATCCACCGCAATATCAGTTGACTGCTCCCCTGTCCCCTTAACTATTGCCGTAACCTATTGCCCTCCTAATAAACCTATAAACTCCCTTGAATTTAGGTCATTTTTCCAAGCTCTTGGGAATTCATTCATTGCTGGTGGTGACTTTAACGCCAAGCACCCACAATGGGGCTGTCGAGTCTCCAATCCCCGTGGGATTATTCTTAACCAAGTGCTTTCATCCTCTCCCTACCAAGTCATCTCTCCTCCGACTCCCACTTATTGGCCAACTTCCGATCTAAGCTTCCTGACATTCTAGATTATTTTATAACTAGTCCCATGAATTCCTCCAACATTAATGTTAATTCACTCCTAGATCTTAACTCCGATCATAGCCCTATTCTATTAGTCCTCGATTCCCAATCCACTCCAAAAGTCAATGCGCCGAGACTTATTAATGGACCAATTGATTGGGAATTATTCAAACAATATATTGACGAGCATTAAGACTTACGACAAAGCTTAAAAAGAGAACAAGTTTTAGAAACTACACTTCAACCCTAACGAAAAACAGAACTTTGTGGACTGCTACAAGACAAATACTATCTTATAGAAAAACAAAGCACCCTTTAAGAAAAACTGACGGAACATGTGCCAAAACGGACAAACATAAAGCAGACGCTTTTGCTGAACACCTTGAGCAAACATTTACTCCACATGAGGACATATTAGACAGGACTCATTGCACTACAATCGAGACGGAACTATCCATTCCTTTACCCATGAGTCTTCCCCCTAAGGCAATCACTCCTTCCGATTGTATAAAGCTCCTGGCTATGATCAGGAAATAAAGCTCCTGGCTATGATCTGATAACCTCCAATATACTCCAACAACTCCCTAAAAGAGCAGTAGTTTTCCTTGCCACAATATAGAACTCCATCCTTAGAACAACACATTTCCCAATCCTCTGGAAATTTGCCATTATTCAAATGATCCCTAAGCCCAATAAACCAATAAACCGCCCCAGCTCCTACAGGCCAATAAGTCTTCTTCCACTAATCTCAAAAATCTTTGAAAAAAACCTCCTTCGCCGCTTACATCCTCTACTCGAATCTTCAAATTTAATTTCTAATCACCAATTTGGTTTCCGCTCCGAACACTCCACTACCCAGCAGTGTCATCGAGTTGTCGATTTCATTGCATCCTCTTTAGAAAGAAAAGAGTACTGTCCCGGTGTGTTTCTTGATATAAGTCAAGCTTTTGATAGAGTGTGGCACCGGGGTCTACTCTGGAAACTCAAGAGGTTCCTTCCTTCAACCTATTTCCTAATCCCAAGATCATTCTTTTCCGACCGACACTTCCAAGTAAATGAATCCAACGAACTCTCCAATATCACTCCGATATTGGCTGGGGTTCCTCAGGGTAGCATACTTGGACCCATTCTCTACAACATTTATACATCCGATATCCCAATTTGCCCTAATACCTTCTTTGCTACATACTTCGATGAAACGGCCTGCCTTGCGTCTAGCTAAAATTTCCAACATGCTTCCGAAACTCTCCAAATCCAAATCCAAACCCTGCAGAACTGGTTTACTAAGTGGAGAATAAAAGTCAATGAACGTAAATCCATCCAGGTAACTTTCACTCGCCGTCGAGAGTCATGCCCTCCCATATACCTTAATGGCAGTGCCATACCTCAACACACCGAAGCTCGGTATGTAGGATTGTACTTACCATAGACAAACGCATGACATGGAACCCACATACAAGACTTAAAAGACAAGAACTAAAAAGACGATACCTAAAACTACTTCGACTTCTAGACAAACGTTCCAAACTTACTATAGACAGCAAAGTACTGTTATACAATACCTTACTGAAACCCATATGGACATACGGACTATAACTCTGGGGATCTACTAAACCTTCTAATTCCCGTCGAATCCAATCCCTTCAATCAAAAATACTCCGTACAATTGTCGATGCCCCCTTTTATGTTCGCAATACTGTTATTCATCGTGACCTTAAAGTTCCATTTGTTTTTGATGTGGCTGTATCTCGTTATAAAAAGTTCCGTTTCCGTGTCCTCAATCATAATAATCCTCTTGTTCAGGAACTATCCTCCACTTCCTTCCCTAGAAATACCCATCGAAGACTTAAGCGTCACTGGTCGCGTGACTTACTAAAATACTGAGACTTAACAGAAACACACGCTAACACGAGGAACTTCATTGGATGTTTACTCCCCACAACCTTTCAAGCTAATGAATACTATTGCTCAAATTTGCTTATTACTATGTTGTAGTTGTAAATATCTGTAAAAATAAAAAATAAAAAAATAATAATTAATTTATATAATAATAATAATAGCCTTTATTTAACAATCTTAGAAGAAAGTTACTATCACTTATGTTAATTGACACCGGTTTTGAGATTGTCTTGCGTTTCCGCAAAGGCCTCCCCTAGAGCTTGCCACACTTTCCGGTCATGAGTCTTCCTCTTCCAAATAGCACCGGCTACTTTTCGAATATCGTCCTCCCATCTCAGAAGCTGCCTCCCTTTCTTTCTTTTATTTTGTCTTGGACACCATTCGGTTGCATCCTTAGCCCATTTTCCTTGTTTACTCCTCATCATATGACCTGACCAACTCCATTTTAATTTTCTTATGCAGTATGTTACATCGTTAATTTTAGTTTGGTTTCGTAATATTCCTAGTTTTACTTTGTCTCTTAACTTGACTTTGAGCATACTTCGCTCCATACTGTGTTGACAGGTTTCTAGTTTGTGTAAATTTTGTTTTGTTAGACTCCAAGTTTAATATCCGTATGTCATGATAGGTAGAATACAGGAATCAAAAATGTTTTTCTTATCTTTAAGTGGCACGTGCGGGTTTTTGACAATTTCTTTAAGAGACCAGTATAGTTTCCTCTGTTGTTTATTTCTTTGGTTGTAAGGTCTTTTGGCGATATTATCTGTCCTAGGTATGAATATTCATCGACGTATTCTATTTTGTTGCCGTTGACTGTAATGGTGATTTTGTCGGAATTAGTCGTTACTTTGGTTTTTGTATTATTCATGGAGAGTCCAACTTTATCACTTTCGTACACCAACTGCTCAAGCATTTCTTGCAGGCTTCTCGGGTCTTCAGAGATTAGAATTAGATCGTCTGGAAATCTTAAATTGTTTAGTTGCATTCCGTTGATGTTTAGTCCATATTGACTCCATTCGAGATGTCTAAATATATATTCAAGCACCGCCGAGAAAAGTTTGGGTGATAGTGGGTCGGACACCTACTCTTTCTGTTATTATTTTCGCTTTCATGTTATTGTATATATTTTTTTAACAATTTGTATGTACTTGTTTTCAACCCCTTGTGTTGCAAGCGCTTCCCATATTTTTGTATGTTTTAACGAGTCAAAAACTTTATTATATTCTACAAACGCCAAATAGTAATTGATACCATATTCTGTACATTTCTGGATAACTTGTTTTATGGTGTGTATGTGGTCGATTGTTGAAAAATCCTTGCGAAAGCCTGCTTGCTTTCTGGGTTGGTTTTCATCCAAAGTCTTTGTTAAACGATTCAACAGAATTTTGGAAAAGATTTTATTAACGTTCCACATCAGGCTGATGGGTCTGTAGTAAGCTATGTTGTATTTATTTCCGTTTTTATGTAGTAGTATTATAGTTGACGTGGTCCACTGGTGAAGTATATATTCTGTCTCAAAAATATGGTTAAATAAGTTCGTTAGATATACCATCCTCTCCCCGTGCTTTGCCTCTTTTTTGAGATTTAATAGCTTTTTCTACTTCTTCTTTCAGTATACTTGGGATTTCTTCGTTACTATTTGTATCGTTTTCAGTTAGTTGATGGTTTTCGTCTGGTGTTTTGTCGTTGTCGTATAGCTCACGGTAATAATCCGTGGCTATGTCTAATTATACATTAATTTATAGTGAATAATAAATAAAATGAAAATATAATAAATTTAAAAAAATATATTTAAAATAGAATACTGTGTTTTATTGCAAATTTCCAAAACTAATTCCATTAAACAACAAAATCCGCAATATTTAAAAAATCTATTTGTTTACGGATAAATGACAACACATATAAAAATGGTTTTAAACAAACCGCTTCAATCTCATACTTAATTTTAAAATTGGCCCCCACTGATTTACGCCGTTTCTGTTATTTTGCATGTGTGTGCGTTCTACGAATGTGTTGCCAACCAAATTAGGCCACAATTTTTGTGTAGACACCTATTCAGTACTTCTATAATCTAAGACAAATGACACCTTCAATGATATATACCATAGGTTTGACAGCTGTCAAATGAAAGAGCTGCAATTTTAGAGCTATCGAAATGGTGTTTAATTTTGATCGTAAAAGTAATTATTTAAAAGTATATTTTTTTTCAAACTAGAAATTGTTTAATAGCAAATATTTTTTTTTCTTTTTTTAAAATTATTCAATAATAATAGAAAAACCTCTGTTGGTGATCCTGTACCCCTAAGTTATAGTTCTTCGGTAAAGCAGGTAAGTCAGCGACTGGAAATGACACTTTTTGTGACTAATTAGTAGTGTTATCTACTAATACCATGGTGACTACCATCTTTGTTGGTTGCTCTTACACCATGTCATTGCCTCTTGTACATTAATTTTTTCTTTGATGGTTTATTTTTATTTTTCTAAGTCGATTATTTTACCTCTTTTCTCTTCTCTTACCTATTCAAATTTTAACACTTTCACCGTATTTTGGTAAATATACCAAAATACCTATTCAAATTTTAACAGTTCCAACGTAAATTAAATTGCCTTAAGGAGATTAATCTTATATTTTATATTTTATATTTTATATTTTATATTTTATATTTTTTATTTTATATTTTATATTTTATATTTTATATTTTATATTTTATATTTTATATTTTATATTTTATATTTTATATTTTATATTTTATATTTTATATTTTATATTTTATATTTTATATTTTATATTTTATATTTTATATTTTATATTTTATATTTTATATTTTATATTTTATATTTTATATTTTATATTTTATATTTTATATTTTATATTTTATATTTTATATTTTATATTTTATATTTTATATTTTATATTTTATATTTTATATTTTATATTTTATATTTTATATTTTATATTTTATATTTTATATTTTATATTTTATATTTTATATTTTATATTTTATATTTTATATTTTATATTTTATATTTTATATTTTATATTTTATATTTTATATTTTATATTTTATATTTTATATTTTATATTTTATATTTTATATTTTATATTTTATATTTTATATTTTATATTTTATATTTTATATTTTATATTTTATATTTTATATTTTATATTTTATATTTTATATTTTATATTTTATATTTTATATTTTATATTTTATATTTTATATTTTATATTTTATATTTTATATTTTATATTTTATATTTTATATTTTATATTTTATATTTTATATTTTATATTTTATATTTTATATTTTATATTTTATATTTTATATTTTATATTTTATATTTTATATTTTATATTTTATATTTTATATTTTATATTTTATATTTTATATTTTATATTTTATATTTTATATTTTATATTTTATATTTTATATTTTATATTTTATATTTTATATTTTATATTTTATATTTTATATTTTATATTTTATATTTTATATTTTATATTTTATATTTTATATTTTATATTTTATATTTTATATTTTATATTTTATATTTTATATTTTATATTTTATATTTTATATTTTATATTTTATATTTTATATTTTATATTTTATATTTTATATTTTATATTTTATATTTTATATTTTATATTTTATATTTTATATTTTATATTTTATATTTTATATTTTATATTTTATATTTTATATTTTATATTTTATATTTTATATTTTATATTTTATATTTTATATTTTATATTTTATATTTTATATTTTATATTTTATATTTTATATTTTATATTTTATATTTTATATTTTATATTTTATATTTTATATTTTATATTTTATATTTTATATTTTATATTTTATATTTTATATTTTATATTTTATATTTTATATTTTATATTTTATATTTTATATTTTATATTTTATATTTTATATTTTATATTTTATATTTTATATTTTATATTTTATATTTTATATTTTATATTTTATATTTTATATTTTATATTTTATATTTTATATTTTATATTTTATATTTTATATTTTATATTTTATATTTTATATTTTATATTTTATATTTTATATTTTATATTTTATATTTTATATTTTATATTTTATATTTTATATTTTATATTTTATATTTTATATTTTATATTTTATATTTTATATTTTATATTTTATATTTTATATTTTATATTTTATATTTTATATTTTATATTTTATATTTTATATTTTATATTTTATATTTTATATTTTATATTTTATATTTTATATTTTATATTTTATATTTTATATTTTATATTTTATATTTTATATTTTATATTTTATATTTTATATTTTATATTTTATATTTTATATTTTATATTTTATATTTTATATTTTATATTTTATATTTTATATTTTATATTTTATATTTTATATTTTATATTTTATATTTTATATTTTATATTTTATATTTTATATTTTATATTTTATATTTTATATTTTATATTTTATATTTTATATTTTATATTTTATATTTTATATTTTATATTTTATATTTTATATTTGATATTTGATATTTTATATTTGATATTTTATATTTGATATTTTATATTTTATATTTTATATTTTATATTTTATATTTTATATTTTATATTTTATATTTTATATTATTTTATATTTTATATTTTATATTTTATATTTTATATTTTATATTTTATATTTTATATTTTATATTTTATATTTTATATTTTATATTTTATATTTTATATTTTATATTTTATATTTTATATTTTATATTTTATATTTTATATTTTATATTTTATATTTTATATTTTATATTTTATATTTTATATTTTATATTTTATATTTTATATTTTATATTTTATATTTTATATTTTATATTTTATATTTTATATTTTATATTTTATATTTTATATTTTATATTTTATATTTTATATTTTATATTTTATATTTTATATTTTATATTTTATATTTTATATTTTATATTTTATATTTTATATTTTATATTTTATATTTTATATTTTATATTTTATATTTTATATTTTATATTTTATATTTTATATTATTTTATATTTTATATTTTATATTTTATATTTTATATTTTATATTTTATATTTTATATTTTATATTTTATATTTTATATTTTATATTTTATATTTTATATTTTATATTTTATATTTTATATTTTATATTTTATATTTTATATTTTATATTTTATATTTTATATTTTATATTTTATATTTTATATTTTATATTTTATATTTTATATTTTATATTTTATATTTTATATTTTATATTTTATATTTTATATTTTATATTTGATATTTGATATTTTATATTTGATATTTGATATTTGATATTTTATATTTTATATTTTATATTTTATATTTTATATTTTATATTTTATATTTTATATTTTATATTTTATATTTTATATTTTATATTTTATATTTTATATTATTTTATATTTTATATTTTATATTTTATATTTTATATTTTATATTTTATATTTTATATTTTATATTTTATATTTTATATTTTATATTTTATATTTTATATTTTATATTTTATATTTTATATTTTATATTTTATATTTTATATTTTATATTTTATATTTTATATTTTATATTTTATATTTTATATTTTATATTTTATATTTTATATTTTATATTTTATATTTTATATTTTATATTTTATATTTTATATTTTATATTTTATATTTGATATTTTATATTTTATATTTTATATTTTATATTTTATATTTTATATTTTATATTTTATATTTTATATTTTATATTTTATATTTTATATTTTATATTTTATATTTTATATTTTATATTTTATATTTTATATTTTATATTTTATATTTTATATTTTATATTTTATATTTTATATTTTATATTTTATATTTTATATTTTATATTTTATATTTTATATTTTATATTTTATATTTTATATTTTATATTTTATATTTTATATTTTATATTTTATATTTTATATTTTATATTTTATATTTTATATTTTATATTTTATATTATTTTATATTTTATATTTTATATTTTATATTTTATATTTTATATTTTATATTTTATATTTTATATTTTATATTTTATATTTTATATTTTATATTTTATATTTTATATTTTATATTTTATATTTTATATTTTATATTTTATATTTTATATTTTATATTTTATATTTTATATTTTATATTTTATATTTTATATTTTATATTTTATATTTTATATTTTATATTTTATATTTTATATTTTATATTTTATATTTTATATTTTATATTTTATATTTTATATTTTATATTTTATATTTTATATTTTATATTTTATAGTATTTGTTATATTCAGGTGCAAAGATGATATGGCCCACTGACAGAACTGTTCCCCTTTTTAACATACTAGTTTTGTACAAATAATTAATTTTTTTGTAAAATAATTTCATATAACATTTTTAGTTTGTACTTTATAAGTACTGTTTTTTTCAGTTTCCGGGTTTGATATTTTTTTTTTTTAAATTTTTAATTGAAATTATTCTTGCATTATTTATTATCACATATATTAAATTATTTATTATGTCTGTATGTGTAAATACATTGAATAATTTTGGTTAAGGCAAGAATAGTCTACGTTCATTCGGACTAACTAATTTCCAAAATATGATAATTTATTATTATAATTATTTAAGAAAATAAAATTTCTTAATTAAAATGCCCATAAAACAGTATCTGTAATGTTTCAGTATTAATATTTTTACGACTTTGATAAGAATATGAGTACATTCGTCTTTATGAAATTGTATATTTAGGTTATGGCGAGGAATCACAAGCTATTCCACCTTACCAAGTACAAGTGACATTTTATATGATGATCATTATGAAAATCCCTTAATATACTTTCATGATGAAGAATTTTGTTATATTTTCATGATACTCAATATGAAGAATATTAATTTAGTCAATGGAAATTTTTTTTGTTTTCTTCACGTTCTCATATAACGATAAAATTCTTATTTTATATTATTTTATCTTAACTTTACTAGACTTTATTCCTTATATACTAAGTTGTTAGTAAAAACAAAAAAAATTTTATAGAAAATTTGTGAACACGTACAATAGTAGAAAAAATAAATTTTATTGTAAAATGTGAATTTTACAAATTGATGACTTCAAGTCTGGAATAATAAGAAGTGTAAACTTTTAACCGCTGACTTATTAATGAGTTCAAGAAGACACTCGAACTAAAATAACGAGTGCACTTTATCTTAAAAGTTTGTAATAACTTAAAAATTTCATTTGTTTTTATTATTTTTTCTCTTTTCATCAGAAAAGGGTTTATCTGAGTTCTATAGGGGAAAATATAATTGAGTTCAAATAAATTAAACAAAACGCTTTAAATATAAAATTAAGTGAAAGAAGTTATGAAATAGTTTCTGTTTAACTAAACTGTTAGTAGAATATAATTTTCATTAAAAATTTTATTAACTTTTTAAAAGTTTGATATTTAAAAGCATTAAAAACTTACGTATATTTTTAAGCATATGTAAATTTGAGTTCTGATGAAAAGTTTATAATTTTTTATTTTGACAATAATATTATTATTTTTACGAAAATATTTGTTGTGGCAAAGGAGTTTTTTTTTGCAAATTTAAAATTATATTAGAAAATTCTGTAATATAAGATTTTTATTTAATAAGACAAAAACCGTTAATATACATTTTCTCTGAAATTAAGTTTGTCATTTCTGGTAATTTCAATATACAGACTCTTCTTAAGGTAGATTTAGAGTTTTACCTAAATTCGTACACAGACAAAATGACAGAGAAAATTTCAATTCAATATTTTAATTGCTTCCTTTATTCTGTCAATTTATTTGGATTATTATAATTTAAAAAAAAAACTTCTATTGTAAAAATATTTAAAAAAATTAATGCATCAATCACTGCGATACTCAGTATATAGCGTAGAAATTTTTTTTAGCCGATAACTTGTGAAAACATGCTGCATGCTGTCTGTTATAAAATATACGATGTCTGTTCAAAAAGTATCGCTAATTTTGTATTTTTTCAAAAATTATTTATTTATTTATGAATATCTATTTTGTCTCCTTCAAAGTAATCCCCACCAGA
Organism: Atherix ibis; assembly: GCA_958298945.1. Taxonomy (NCBI): domain Eukaryota; kingdom Metazoa; phylum Arthropoda; class Insecta; order Diptera; family Athericidae; genus Atherix; species Atherix ibis. The sequence continues at coordinate 22,519,471 of OY282607.1, forward strand.
TATTAAACACTTGTGCCAACGTTTTTTCCAATCCTCGAAGTACTTCAAAAAATAATTTTTTGTGATCCTTGGATGCCGTTTTTATCTCCTCAATCGTAGCTTAGCGTTGTCCTTCCATGGGGATCTTCATTTTTGGGAACAAAAAAAAGTCACAGGGGCCAGATCTGGGGATTACAGTGGCTACGGCATTATTAGTGTGTTGTTTTTGGCCAAAAATTTGCGCACAAGCAATGATGCATGAGCAGGGGCGTTATCATGGTGCAAAAGCCAATTTTTGTTCTCCCACGAATCAGGGCGTTTCTGGCGGATTGCTTCTCGCAAATTGCGCATTACTTACAGGTAATATTCCTTATTGACCGTTCTACCCTATGGCAAGAATTTATGATGCAACACGCCTCTGCAATTGAAGAAAACTGTAAGCAAACCATTCACATTCGACCGAACTTGGCGCGCTTTTTTCGGTTTTGGCTCGTGCGGCAGCTTCCATTGGTTTGATTGAGCTTTGGTTTCTACGTCATAACCATAAACCCATGATTCGTCACCGGTTATGACCCTCTGGAGCAAATTTTGGTCATCGCAGACAGAGTCCAAGAGCTCCTTTTCAATATTAATGCGATGCTATTTTTGGTCGAAATTGAGCAATTTTAGTACGAATTTCGCGGCGACCCGTCTCACAACAAATCATTGGTAAAAATCGAATGGCACGAGCCAATCGATATGTTTAAGTCCTCAGCAACTTCTTTAATGGTGATTCGACGATTGGCCAACACTATTTTCTTCACTTCATCAATGTTCTCGTCTGTTGTTGACGTACTCGGGCGTCCGGCACGCTTTTCGTCGTTCACATCTTCTGAGAACTGAGAACATATTGTACCACCGATAAACGTTGCTTCGGTCTAAGGTAGCTTCACCATATGACATAGTGAACATTCGGAATGCGTCCGCGCAATTAATTTTGTTTTCACACAAAATTTGATGCAGATTCCTTGTTCCATTTTTTGGAATGGGCAAAATTCGAAGACGAGCCAAAACACGTGCAATCAAAGCAGCTGTCAACATTTACTGAACATTCAAAATAGCCGAATTTGTCGGCATAAGTGGGAAACATGAGTACCAATATAACGGCATAAAACAATATAAAATCGAATATAAGTATCCCGCGTAAATTCAAAATTCGCGATACTTTTTGAATAGATCTCGGAAAAGCTTATTGTAACAAAATTTAGGTGGCACCGGAAGATATCTTCAAAAAACCAAAAGCTGTCAAAAACCTTTTAAAGCTCTATAGATAGGACACTGATTTTTATAGGAAATTGATTATGATTGATGAAACATATTTTTAATCAAGTGGGTTCGCTAATAAGTAAAATAGCCGCTTTTGGTGATATTCCCTGTTTTCTTCCTGCCCGTGATTAAGACTGTCTACGTCTTATAATTCGCATGGGTAAGACCACCTATCCTGGTAGAGTGACTGATGAAGTGGAGTGCTAGGACCGGAGGTGTCATTGATTCGTACATCTATTAATACTATTGCAGTAACTGACTTGGGATATAAAGAGATGCTACAGAACTTTTTCATTCCTAAATAGGACCAATTCAGTTTGGATGGCATGTGCTGCTAAGAGTACAGCGCAACATGACACACTAAACGTGCTTCATTAAAATTTTGGTGACCGAAGTTTCCTGGCTAGATAGAGTCGAAAAATAGTGATGATAATTAGCCTGTGTCTCCCCATATTTCACAGCTTTCAATTTTTCCATATAGAAATACTTAATATAAAAAAATCTACGATAAAGAAAAAAAATTAAAATTAACCTAGAAATGTATGAACACGTGTTGGAAAATGCTGATACTGCTACAAGACTAGACGTAGCAATTTACCCGATATTATTTTTCATGCGAATTTTCGATAAATCAATATCGAAAATTCAATCTAAATTTATTTGAAAAAAGAGTAATAAACTTATTTTAAGAACACATATTTTTAGAATTTTCAGTTCCTCCCAAAAAAAATACAATTTTATTTATAAAATGCCTTAATAGTCGTTAAACAGAGAAGCTCGACTCGCCTACGACCATAGGGATTGAGTTACGCTCAATCAATGCACCAAATTTACTGACAGTTTACACTCAGTAACCAGTTACAAGCTGATAACTCCAACTGTTAGTGGCGAAGCCTATCTAAACCTCTACTGTCATAAGCAGTGACAGGGCCCGAGATAATTATCAGTATCTCCCACCAGCGATCCATAGACCGTTCCAGCGATATGGGTATTAACCACAGCCACTACGTTGCTGCCTAAGGCGCCATACCATTGTCGGGCATAGTGTATTTTAACACCATGGGACATCCCGATTCCCGTAATACCAATTTTTGTTTTAGAAGTACTTTGGTTTGTACTATGCTCATTGAGCTTCGGTAAGTAATCTTATAAATCCCTAGGCAACGCTAAGCCAGCTTAGGTACTCGGGTTCGCCAAGACCCGAAAGTATAACCGGAATAGACCTTGGTCTTTCACCACTTATGTTACACACTCATTCACGTACCATTCATGCTCTCCTCTCATACCTAACACACCACTCACATCGACACTCTCATCATTCAGCACGATTCCACATGCACCTAAGTCACGCCAATTTCCGCCTGTACATGAACCCATTCATACTGTCATGTCCCGTGAGTAAATACCCAAGGTACAGACCAAATTCAAAGCACACCTAAACCTCTTCATTCATAACCGGACAACCAACAAGTGGGATGTCCCGCCGTAGACGGTTGTAGATACTTCCACACAGCACCTCCGGGTCCCATGGAATTTCTCCCATGAGAACCTGCATCGCATCGGTTGACACGGTTCTACGAACATTCAAACGTACATACAAAGTCAGCCCAAACACAGGATGCATACATTGCACATGGAACAATATCACTCTGGATCGAAGACCCCATTCTTTGCGTAATACTCGCACCAGCACACCAACCAAACCGGCCACGTGCCCCTTAGACGTTGCAAGTGAGCCCGAAAGTTCAGCCTCTCTGCAACCTTTACTCCTCCAATGTACCGCACTTCCCGCGCGTATCGGCCCCCGACCGCCTCTAAACGAATATTGGGGAGCCTACTGGCCACCAAAAAACCCTTCAGCAACATACACACAGTTTTCCTTTCTGGAAAATTCACTTCCATTCTATTCCCTCTTTCAGACACCATCTGCATATAGCGGATTCCCGCTACCTCTACCGCATACCTACTCCCCCCCCCCCCTCAATCAAGAGGAGAAGATAATCCGCATATGCGATCATACCGCAACCGGTCTCCTCCAACTGCACCAAAAGACCATTCATCATCATATCCCAGATGGCAGGGCCGGCCACAGATCCCTGTGGTCAGCCACGCACCATCTGGCGAATAACCCTCCCATTGTTCCCGTACACGGTCGCATACCTTTCATGGAGGGAACTTCGCCATAGGAGAAGTTTCTTCACAATGATGCGATCCCATCGCAGGCAATTGAAGGCACTACGAAAATCTACACAAACACACCACATACGTACTTACTCTCACTCTCAGCAATATACCGTCTTATAAACATGCAAGGGTCCTTGAATGGTAAGCATAAATTCAATTTATCATAGCAAGTGTAATTTTCATCTTTTTTTATTTTGTGAGAACCTCAAATGACTTGTAAAATTATAGAAGAAGACCGCCAATTTTATATTAAAATTATTTTTCTGCATACAATAAGGTTGAATGAAAATATTGATTATAAATTATTCTGGATTATTGGTGAACAAATTTTATGGAATAATGATAATTGTTTCCAGATCAGCAGTAAAATAATTTAATTTACCGAAACTGAATTGTGGAAAAGCTTCGGTTCGTAATCAATTTACACTTCAAACCAATTAAAGGATTAATTTTTGTTAAAAGTAAATTATTTTGAAATATAGGGTTTTCCAATAAGAATGATATGATTTCTAAGTGACGTTTCGGCCATTTGTAATATGTTACAATATGATTTATGTTTTTTTTTTCATTGTATTCAGTAATGTTTACAATTTTATCATAAAGAGATATACGCAAGAACAACTTTTACAAATTATTCAATTATATTATCAAAATAATCGTTTACCAATTGCAACTTTTCGTGCGCTTTTGCCATTTTATGGTCGTAATAATCGTCCAACTGTGCTCGCTATTTGTCGAATTGTTACAAATTTCGAGCGTAGATTTTCTTTACATAATGTTCAAGTGCCAATAAGACAAAGAACCGCTCGAAGTAATGAAAATATTGCTGCCGTTCAGGGAAGTGTTGCTGAAGACTGCAATTTGTCGATTCCAAGACGTTCTCAAGAATTGGGACTGTCTCAAACCATAACCTGGTGGATTTTGAGAAAGGATTTGGGCTTGCATCCGTATAAAATTATTATCACTCAAGACCTGAAGCCATTGGACCACCGTAAACGTCGTTAATTTGCTGACTTTGTCTTTGAACAACTTGAAAACGATAACAATTTTTTTAAGAAAATCATCTTTTCCGATGAGGCCCACTTTCATCTGAGTTGTGCGGTAAATAAAGAAAACTGTCGATTCTGGTGTGAAAAAAATCCACAAATTATTCATGAACAACCATTACATTCACCTAAATTGACAGTTTGGTGTGGTTTTTGGTGTGGTGGAATTATCAGTCCGTAATTCTTTCGAAATGAAGCTTGTAACACCGTTACTGTCAATGAAGAGCATTATAGATCGATGATAACCAACTTTTTATGGCCGAAATTGGAAAAAGTTGATCTTGACAACATCTGGTTCCAATAAGACGGGGCTACGTGCCACACAACCGAATTATTGCGAGAAAAGTTTGGAGATTCGATTATTTCAAAAAATTGTGACATTCAATGGCCTCTATTTCTTGTGGGGTTATTTGAAATCATTGGTCTTTAGAAATAAACCAGACTCTCTTCAAGCTTTAGAAGTCAATATTGAACGTGCTATTCATGACATATGACTTGATTTAGTGGAAAAAGTGCTCGAAAATTGGGTTCATCGAATTTTTTCCTGCAAACGAAGTCGTGGATGCTTCTTGAATGTGTTTTATTTAGAATTTAATTGTATCGATTGTACTTCACATTAAATAAAAAACATTTGAATTTCCTTAACTCTTATTCGAAAACCCTTTATTTGTTATTATAAAATAGGCAATTTTTTTATATGTATATGCAAATAAATAACAATACTATGTCTTATCTAAATTATGAATACAGTAAATATGTTTCCAGGTGAAAGAGTAGGAAAATAATTTTTAAGGGAATCCATTAAAATACTTTCAAAATTCGACTCCTTTATTTATTGAAGAGCAGTATTACAATTAGAATGGAATTTTTACTGTTGCCAAATGAACGATTCATCACTAAACTGAAAATATAGCAACCGAAGTAAAATGTTTTCAGCACATTTATGGCATACATGAATTAACTTAAACTATATAAACTTGAACGTTAACCCAAAAACCTAACACGAAACGTTATCATTAAAAATAGGTTCGAAATAGGCTATATGCCAGAGTATACAATTTATTTGTAGTTTTAGGGGCAATATAGATAAGTAAGAGGAATAATATATGTATATGTGTGTGTGAGTATTTGTTTGGGGCCCATTTAATGTATTTCTCAATAAATTTTGTTGCAAATGTTTTCTGTTTGGAATAGCCTTGATACTGGTCCCCCGGTTCTGGTGTTGATCCTCTGCCATTGGTGCTTCAAGGCGCTAGCGCATATATATATATATATATCAGAGTGAAAATTCAGTGAAATCGAGAGTACACCCTTGAGCAAATAATTTTTAATTAAATTATTTTCCAAGCATTTTGAGAAACTGCTTTCATTTTTAATTCATTTCACGTTCTGCCATCGTTATTCATTTCTTTGCCCATTTAACTTGTACTAAGAAGAAACGAGAATAAAAAGAGTAACTTAATTGGGATTAATTAATCAGGGCCCTAAGCTACTTTGCCATAAATATTACTAAATAACAAAGTTAATTCAAAAATTTATTCGGTTTTTGAGAAACCCATTTTCGGTCGAGTACCAGAATTTTGTATATATATTATAGTCGTAGTATTGGTATATGGTGATTAGTAGAGAGCATATGCTGGTCTGATGTGCAATAGGGGGGATTGAGGTGGAAAAGCTAGTACAGAAGACAACCAAGTTCTGTCTATTCTCGTCAACCGAATAAATAATTTATTGAATAAGATTAATCGGAAATCTGTTCGCACTGAGTTTCGCATAATTGAAAGCTCCCAGACCACCCCGGCTACAGTATTCCATCCATTTTAGATTGAATTCAACTTGTTCGAATAATGTGAAACTAATTGATGACGCTAGACGATATGTTATTGTAGATAATAAACGGAATCGACACTAATGCATGCAGATGGATTCCAAATCAGTGGAGTGGAAATAAAGGACACTACTATACAATGCCCACAACAAGCTGGATAAACAATTTTCCAAAGTTTTTATCTTAGTTAAGATACAGAATAATCACTTTCTTCTGAATCGGTTTCTTTTTTCATGTCGTTTGTGAATGAAATTTTCATTTCTTATAAAGTATCACTGAACACTAAGTGGATAATAATTTTAAGAAAAATTTGATATTTTTTTTAAATATTGAATAAAAAATTTTATAGCATAATTTTTTAGATTGTTTATTAATAAAAATTACCTAATCAAATAGAAATATTTAGAAATATTTCTATTTGATTAGGTAATTTTTATTAATAAACAACTAAGAATCATGAAAATTAATCTTCGATAATGAAGTAGTAATTTTTTTTGGACAAATTTTATACGAAATTCCTAAGAATATCCTTAAAATTTCAACAACTTAATATCAAAGCTCAGATAAATATGTTCGTAAAATGAACGTGCTATTATTTTAATCATTTTCCATTCAACTGGATTCATTTCTCATGGGAAATATGGCTGTACCTATACTAAAGAAAATAGAGAATCCTTTGTGTAAATCTGTTAATTTCTTTCTTCAAAATGATGCCAATTTAATGTGTGCCATAAATTCCGACGTTGATGTCGTAGCAACGAAATTTAATGTTTGAACAGTTCTGAAGATAGTACTATGCACTTAGACTATGTTCGTGATAAGCACAAGTCGATAATTAGTTTTATTTTCATTTGAAGACGAATGTAATGAATTCTGGATGCAATTTCTTATGTCTTAAAATTTTTTATGAACAATTCCATTCGAATTACTCTACTGAGATTTATTTTAATGGCAGTAGAATTTTTTCCATATGGAAAATGTATTATTTAAGTGCGATCGTAGAAATGAGAATAATGATAAGAAAAATGTACATATCTCTTACTATACGATAATATCCTTAAATAAAGTAAGTGTGCAGAGTATTATCTAAGGATAACAGGCAAATAAAATTTTGTAGCAATCAAATTAAGAAAATGAACAAATAAAATGCGCTTTACTTAAAGTTATTGCTCAGTAAGACTTCCGACTTAAAGTCATTAAGTTAGATAAATTCATTTTGATCTTATCACACTATTATTATTTATTATAAAAAAATCAGAGATTAATAATTTTTATATTAAAATTAGCGTAGATAGTTTCTTTGGGTATACAATAAAGAGAAAAGGATGTCTGGCAAATCTGTTCGATTTTTGTCCTGGTAAATACTCGATTCCATAAAGTTTTTTACAGCTTAAAAGCATGTTTAGAGAAGAACTTGCTAAGAAAGGCCTTCAACATCAATATGAAAAATAATAAAAATATGGTTTTGATGAGAGCCGTTGTCAGGTCATTCCGTTGATTAATATTGAAGCTGACGTGATTAAATTGAAAGGCTGAGAAAATGGTATCTTGGTATCGAAGCAGACATTACCGGACACTTGAATGTGAGTTTATGGAAGGGCCGGAAAGCCGAAAGAAAAAAAGAGCAATTTATTTCGGTTTTCCAGTTCTTCTGGTTGCCTTATCTGAGCCCATATGACTTACTTTTATTCCCCAATACCAAAAACCATTTAAAAGGACGTTATTTTGCTACTGTTGATATTATTTTCAGCAATGAAGCTCTGCAAAGAAAACGACCAAACAATGATCAATATCAGAAGTGGTTACGAGCCTTGGTAAGACCATGATCCTGAGTAGTGCCTACGAATTTACAAGGTTCCTTACTATATATAATTGAATGGGGAATTTTACCATATACTCGAAAACTGGTACCATTGGGATCACGATGTTGAAACATACTGTGTCTGATTGGAGAGATGAGGTATCTTTGGCTGAAACGTAGTGACTGTTGTTTAATACCTACATCAAGGATTCGGTCTTTTAATTGGTGGTGAGGAATACTAGTCAGTCCGGGTGCTATCACTACCAATGATAGTGCAGGTTTAGATAAGCCTTGCTACCAACAGTTACGCTTTTTTTTTTTTTTTCGTTTAGATTAATGAGGTACAGGGGGAAACCTTCAAAAGGTACTCGCCTGGAAGTTTTTACCTCGCTAAAACCTAACCTGCACCTCTGATCTTGCTCCCGGAACGATGGTACCCCGGCGGCACTCTTTGTAAATACTACTTCGCCGGGGCGTTCTTGTTTGATGCTACTGCTGTCCCGATGTTATGACGCCTCGCGGCCTATTCTTCGTACGTTGTGTGGAGATCCTTGATAATGGATTCCACGTACTCTGCAATTCTGTTCCAAGCCGATTGGCTCTTCAGAATGCACTCCACTATATTTTCTGGACTGATGGAACGGTCCAGATTTCTCTCCAGCTCCACCCACGTCTCCTCGTAGAGGGGGCACTGGAAGAACACGTGCTCTGCGTCTTCGATCACATCGCGGCAGTGATGACAGTTTGGGGAGTCAGTTCTCTTGAATCTGTGCAAGTATGCCCGAAAGCATCCATGCCCAATCAAGAGTTGGGTGATGTAATACCCGACTTCCCCGTGCAGGCGAGTCACCAATTTGGTAACATCAGGGATCAGCTGATGAGTCCACCGACCCTTCGTCGAGTTGTCCCATCTCTTTTGCCAGAGGCGAAGACTCTAGGGTCTCTCCTCTTCACAGAGGACCTTTCGCCGCTCTTCCTTCTTCCTACGATGTTGGCGTTCCCGCTCTCCAGCCAGGATGCCGATGGGTGGGCATGACGCCACGATGTTGACCGCATCGTGTGATACCGTTCGGTATGCTGACGCCACTCTGATCGCTGAGAGCCGCTGGACTGATGTCATTGTCTTGCGGTATGTTGTTAGCTCTAGCGATTTCGCCCACACTGGTGCTCCGTATAGCAGGACGGAGGTAACCACAGTTACCAACAGTTAGACTAACTAGCTTGAAATGGGTTACTAACTGTTAGTAATGGTTGTATGAGGTCTGTTCAAAAAGCATCGCGAATTTTGAATTTCGACAGGTTACGTATATTCGATTTTCGATTTTTTATAGCGTTATATTGGCACTCATATCTCTCACTTATTCCGATAAGTTCGGCTATTCTGAACATTGAGTTAAATTTGACAGCTGCTTTGCTTGCTCGTGTTTTGGCTCGTCTTCGATTTTTGCCCATTCCAAAAAATGGATCAAGGAATCTGTATCAAATTTTGTGTGAAAAACAAAATTAATTGTGCGGACGCATTCCGAATGTTGACGCTACCTTAGACCGAAGCAACGTTTATCGGTGATACAAAATGTTCTCAGAGGGCCGAGAAGATGTGAACGACGAAAAGCTTACAGTTTTTCTTCGATTGCGGGAGCGTGGTGCATCATAAGTTCTTGTCACAGGGTAGAACGGTTAATAAGGAATATTACCTGCAAGTTATGCGGAAGTTGTGCGAAGCAATCTGCCAGAAACGCCCGGATTTGTGGAAGAACAAAAATTGGCGTTTGCCATTTTTGGCCAAAAACAACAAAAATAATGCCGTAGCCACCGTATTCCTCAGATCTGGCCCCGTGTGACTTTTTCTTGTTCCCGAAACTGAAGAGCGTCATGAAAGGACAACGCTAAGCTACGATTGAGGAGATAAAGACGGCATCGAAGGAGGAGCTGAACAAGATCACAAAAAATGTGATTCATTTTTTGTGATCTTATTCAGCTCCTCCTTCGATGCTGGTGGGGAAATAGATATTCATGATAAAATAAATAATTTTTGAAAAAACACAAAATTCGTGATACTTTTTGAACAAACCTCGTACCTATTTCTTGTGTAGATGGGTCAAGGGACAGGACCGGATGGAAGCTTAAGAGGGCTTGAATTGAAAACGAAGGTAGCGGTCTACTAGTTGGGACCACATACCGTTATTGAATTGGTAGAAGAATTGTTTGATTACTTCATGAATGGTGCAGAAAGGCAGGCTTCAATCAAGATAGCATGGTAGAGAACGTCAAAAAATTCAAAAGAGATTCAAAAATAGTAGCAAAAGATAAAAGATGGAATCCATAAGTTGAAAGAAGGCTATAAAAATATGTGCTAAAGCAATCTCTCATAGGAAGGACACCGATCTGATAAGTTTCATCTAAGCAATAAATTTAAGATGTACTTTAGTTTAGATCTACAATAGTAAGCTGGATTGGCAAAGTCCTTTACAAGTACAGATCTGTGAGTGCTGATTGAGTGTATTGCAATTTTGATGTTCGTCTAACGATAATTATTCTGTCGATAACATCCAATGGATTATAACCAAGAAAATTCCAGTTAAAGCTTTCCTTTACTACTAAGAATAATAGAATAATGCCTTTTCACAATTCTTGTGATCTCCCAGACTTAGTCCTATTTGTCTGATCTTAGTCCATGTCACTTTTTTTATTCCCCATGATTAAAAATTACTTGAAAAGACATCATCATATCACTGTCGATAACATACAAAGCAGTTTATCCGAAGAGGTTTAGGCGATTCCAGTTGAAACCATCCAGTACTACAACGAAGAGTAGCAAGAATAATGTATTATGCTCAAAAAAACAACTTTGAACGGAAAAATTTGGATTTATAATAATAAAATAAAATCCTTGAAAGAAACCCTTTTCTGCAACACCTAAATTTAAAACAAAAAACAGAAAGTTATTAAAAATTTTAAATTTTTTCGTAATTTTTGTTTAGGTTAATATCAATAACTGTCAACTATGTCCTAATTGGCAACTCATAGCAGAATCCATAAATATCCTACTTTTTAATACTTTTTTATCCTTATCATAGGATAAACAAACGAAAAAATTACAATACCAAAATAACATTACATCATTACGATAGGGAAAAAATGAATATGTCCTAAAAATTGCTCAATCTAAAAAGAGGAAACTAAAGTTTTTTTTGCAAATTTACCATAAAATAAATGAGAAAAAATAATATTCTTCCAGAGGAGCATATAACAAATACTTTTTGATAAATAAGTATATGGAAATGTATCATTTATTCGTTTTGTTTTTGTTTTTTTTTTTTTTCATTTTCAAGTGGTTACATTTATATTATCTAATATTCTGTATAGTATAAATCCTTATGGATTCGAGTTACCTTCTGGCACCTCCTTACTTGTTACAATTCGTTACAAATGTTCTATGGCTCAGACAGGAGGTCATAAAATCCATATACCTTCGGTTTCATGTTCACATACTTTTCTAATAGATTATGGCGAAGCAAAGTAGCAAAGTGTTGTATACACACGAATATTTTATCCAAAGTTCTAGTTTTTAAGGAAATCTCTAGTGAGTAGAAGATAAGTTTAAGTTTACCAACTTTTCCTATATTACCCTTTATGTTAAGGGATGAAATTCTGGAATAAAATATCGGCAACAAAAAAAACTCACACAAACAAATAATATTCATGTATAGAAATATTCATTTGTCGATAGAATATGGAGGAGGGAAAATGTACGAAATCTTTGAAGTATTTCCATTCCTTTTCTTATATCGGCATATATAGAAATTCTCCGCAAACGATAACAAGGAACAATTTATCCTTACACATGTATGCATACATTGTTATATTATAGCTTAGGCTTATGTGAATATATACATTTGTATAAACATTTTTCGATAAAAAGAAATTATATAGATACAAATTTAGATACGAGTAGTTAGAGTTAGATATTCGTAGATAGTAGATAGAAAGATTGATAGAAGAATAACCAAGTAGATGTATATGTGTACTTGAATCTAAGCTCGTATTTGTACCAAGAATATAGAGTTTTGAAGAAAAGAATGATCAGGATATCCACACTTATGTAAATAAAAACATTCAAACAAATTCCATTCGTACAGGATATCAAATAAGAAGAGGCATAGGATAGCCAAACAAAAATAGAAATAATAATAACAAAGTTTATCTTCAACGAATCCTTCGAGAATTTCTTTATTCCTTTTGAGTTTCGTAAAGAACGTACTCGTTGGTAACGTAAAATGAAATTCAATGCAAATGCAGAAGATTGGTGGTATATGGAAATTATTGTGAAAAGTTTTTCCTATTTCTAAAGAAGGATTTCCAAAGTATCAGATTTGATTGAATGTTGTTGCAAATAATGCAGGTTGGACAGTAAAATGCATTACGTTCACATAAAATAAACCGCAAAATTCTACCATCTAAAATGGATTTCAATTTGGATCATTTTGATTACAGTAAGTACTATCGTGCAACAATTTACTATATTTAACAAATTCAGTGGTGGTTAGTTTATATAAAATGGACAATTTCCACTTTATTAGTATTTGAATAAAAATCATATTTCTTTTGCGAATATAGTATACTAAACTAATTGGAACTGAAGTAGATTTATTCTATTTTATTAGTATAAGATGGGATTTAGTTATATTAAATGCGAAAGATTATACGAGGGTCGTTCAATAAGTCCTTAGAAAATCGAAGAAATTGCGCACGTAGTGTCGGTAAAGATTTTTTTTTTCTAAGTACCACTATTGACAGGAAAGCTGTCAAAATTTCAGCTTGATCTATAGCGTAGGTCAATTTCTATCGTCGATTAAAGTTAACGACATTTAACATATTTGTGCATAACAATGGAAAAAAGCGAGTTTAGGGCTGTCGTCAAACATCACCATTTGAAAGGCTTAAGCCCGAAAGAAATTAAAGCCGAGTTGGATGCAGTTCATGGCACATCTACACCTGTGTTTGCGATGGTTTACAATTGGGTGAATGAATTTAAACGTGACCGTTCATCCACAAAAGATGAACATCGTTCAGGACGCCCAGTTGAGGTGTCTACTCCTGAAATCATCGACAAAATCCACGATCTGATTTTGAACGATCGGCGAATTAAAGTGCGCGAATAAATTGAGGCCACGGGCATATCACAAGGTGATCACTTCAATTTTGCATGAAAAATTGTCTGTGGAAAAAATTTCGGCAAGATGGGTGCCGCGTTTGCTCTCAGAGGAGAATAAGCGCAATCGTGTAATGGACTCTGAGGCTATGTTGGCACTCTTTCATCGCAATCCTGCCGATTTCCTTCGTCGATATGTCACTGTAGACGAAACCTGAATATACTACTACACTCCAGTAATGAAGAGACAGTCATCACAGTGGATTTTCAATGGTGAACGGGCTCCGAAGAAGGCAAAAACTGTGCCATTGGCCGGCAAGGTGATGGCCACGGTCTTTTGGGATTCGCAGGGCATCATTTTTATCGACTACTTGGAAAAAGGAAAAACAATAACAGGAGCGTATTACGCGTCATTATTGCAACGGTTGAGCGAGGAAATCAAAGAGAAACGCCCCCATCTGAAGAAGAAAAAAATCCTCTTGCATCAGGACAATGCGCGTGTGCAAACCTGCGCTGTTTCCATGGCCAAAATTGTGGAATTGAGAATGGAATTGTTGCAGCATCCCGCTTATTCACCAGATTTGGCCCCGAGTGACTATTTTCTTTTCCCCAATCTGAACGTCATTGCTCAAACGGATGAGTATTTTGCAGAACTTCCGAAATCCTATTTTTTGGACGGGATAAAAATTTTGGAAAAACGGTTGGAAAAGTGTATAGAGCTAAAAGGACATTATGTTGAAAAATAAAAATTTTTTTTTTAAAAAAACAGTTTTTTTCCATCTTTTTCTAAGGATTTATTGAACGACCCTCGTAGTTGATTTCTGGAGAGAGTTTTTACCATACCAATTTAATAATGTTTATCTTTTACTTATTATTTTATTTATTCTCGACAGAAGACTTTATGAGGTGTGGCTGAAAAAGGATTAAATAGGATTTTATTGTTTTATTTAATTTCTATGCTTTAGAACATTTAAAAACCAATACGTGTACATCAATTAATGGCCGAATTGCATCAGTCTACAAAAATTACCTCAAAAAGATCGAAAACTTGTAAATGGGAAAGTTGATTGGGACATTTCTAGACAGAACTTAGACCAACAGATTCATTTACAACAAAGCCTTAAGAACGTACAAGAAATAGACGATGCCGTAACCGACTTGACTGTTTGCATACAGAACTCAATCACTAACGCCCACATAACTCATAACAAACCAACCATACGAGAACATGACTATAATCTTCCGCAAAAAATTCGCAGCTTGATAAGCGAGAAACGTCGAGCCAGGGCCCAGTGGCAACGTTCAAGAATGCCAAATGAGAAGAAAAAACTGAACCAACTACAACGAGAACTGAAACAAGAAATAATTAATTATAATAACGAACGATTTACTGAATACACAGAATCACTGACAACTAATAAGTCACTTTGGACAGCTACCCGACGAATTCTCAAATACAAAACAGCTACACACCCGCTCCGGAATACCGACGGAACCTGGGCAAAAACGGATAAACAGAAAGCCGAAATCTTCGGCAAACACTTAGAAAACATCTTGAAACCTCACGAAGATGTCCAAGACATTCTGCATGACGAACAAATATTCCGACAAATATCAACTCAGTTGCCCATAAGTCCACCTCCTATTAAATTCACAATAGAACACCTGTCCAATAAAAAAGCCCCAGGATATGACCTAATAACTTTAGAAATCCTGAAACAAATTTCCAAAAAAACCCTCGTTCTTCTAACCTATATTTATAATAGTATCCTCCGCACATTATTTTTTCCTTTCCTGTGGAAGTTTTCCATAATTATTGATGATCCCAAAACCCAATAAGCCCAAAAACCTTCCTACCTCATATAGACCTATAAGCCTCCCTCCTATATTATCAAAAATCCTAGAAAAATTAATCCTAAAACGCCCTTATCCCATTTTTGAAACCGAGGGTGTCATTCCTCAGCATCAGTTTGGATTTCGACCTGAGCATTTCGCATGCTTTCGACCGTGTATGGCACCCTGGATTGCTTTGGATGTTGCAGCGAGTCCTACCCTCGGGTGATTTTCACATCCTTAAATCCTATCTTTCAGACCGATATTTTCAGGTAGCTGAAAATATTAAGTACTCTGACATTTATCCAATTTCCGCCAGTGTCCCTCAAGGAAGTATCCTAGGTCCTATCCTATATAACATTTATACCCATGACATTCCTTGCCACAACAACATCCTAACCGCAACATATGCTGACAATACAGCCATCCTGACACATCACAAAGATCCTTCCACAGCCATTAGTATCCTTCAGAACCACATCCACTCCTTAGAAACTTGGTTCAAAAGGTTGAGAGTGAAGGTAAATGAGCAAAAATCTGCTCATGTAACTTTCACACTCTGCCGAGAACAAATTCCCGATATAACCCTAAACGGCAGTATTATTCCAAAAAAAACTAGCGTACGTAACCTTGGACTTATATTCGACAAACGGTTAACCTGAAACCTTCATACGAAAACTAAAAGACGTGAACTTAACGGACGATACAAACAATTATTACGTCTCCTAGACAACAAGTAAACTATTACTATACAATACGGTTCTGAAACTAATATGGACATATGGTCTAGAACTTTGGGTTTCGACTAAGCATTCCAACTCCCTTCCAATCCAATCCCTACAAACCCGAATCCTTCGTAAAATTGTCAATGCCCCCTTTTATGTGCGAAACATGTTCCATTTGTTCGTGAACTATGCATCTCCCGATATAAAAAATTCCATTCGCATCTCTCCTTCCACCCTAATCCTTTAGGAAGGGAACTTTTCACTCCCACCCTTCCAGTATACACCCATCGACGTTTAAAACGGCGATGGCAGAGAGATTCTCTAAAATTATAAAATAAAATTACCCTGTTCCAGAGGTAAGACCGATGGGTGTTTTCCTTCACATGTCTTCATGTCCTTGTATATTCCCTTCAAAAATCTGCTTGTTACTAGCATAACTAGTTGCAAATAACATTTAAAATAAAAAAAAAAAAAAAAAAAAAGATCTAGTTCTACAAGAAGTTTGTTTGGTTGTAGCTATTTAAATTATGTTGTATTCCATGCACTATAAAAACATTTATCAAAATTTTAATTTAATATGAGTTTTTTTTAAATATACTTTCCGAAGCATAAATTGAATAACATTTTATATTGAATGACATCATTTGCAGAAAATATTCATACAAGTGTGAATGTTCATATATTATTTATTCTATTTATTCACTTTAAAAAAAAAAATACTATTCTAAGTTAACAGAGGTTATGATATCTTTTTGAAAATAGAATTTTTTTTTTCTATTTTTAAAAAGATATCATAACCTCTGTTAACTTAGTAGTAAACAGAAATCCATTATTTTTGCTTTAAATTGAAGGTTTTATTTAGCATAGATAGAATGATAAGATTTAGGTCAAATATGCACCGTTTTGTTCGATAGCTTGTTGCCATTTTGGAGGTAATTTTATAATGCCTCTCTCATAGAAACCCTCGTCCCTATTGGCAAAAAACTGGGACAGTCGATTTTCACAATCTTCTCTTGAGGCGAATTTTTCACCTGCAAATCATTCGTCATAGACAGGAAGAGGTGGTAATCACTTTGTGCCAGGTCCGGACTATAAGGTGGATGCATAAGAACATCCCAACCAAGGTCCCGGAACTTCTGGCGAGTCACTATCGATGTATGCGGCCTGGCGTTGTCCTGATGGAACACAATTCCTCTCCTATTGGCCAAAGCTGGCCGCTTCTGGGCGATTGCTTCTTTCAGACGGTCCAATTGTTGACAGTATAGGTCCGAATTAAGAGTTTGGCCGTAGGGGCGCAGCTCATAGTAGATGATTCCTTGCCAGTCCCACCAAACACACAGCAAAACCTTCCTGGCTGTCAATCCTGGCTTGACCACCGTTTGCGCCGGGTGACCGCGATTTGACCACGACCATTGTCGCTTGACGTTGTCGTAAGTGACCCACTTTTCATCACCAGTAACCTTCCACTTCAGAAATGGATCGATATTGTTGCGATTCAGCAGCGATTCGCAGATGGAAATTCGGTCCATGAGTTTTTTTTTTGCGATAATCGTGTGGCACCCATACATTGAGCTACTTTTTGTATCCAGCCTTATTTAAGTAGTTCCAAACGGTTTTTTGTGCAATGTTTAGCTCCTGGGCAATCAAAACAGTGCTTACGTGACGGTCGGACTCGACATTTTCGACAATTGGCCTTCCAGAGCGTGGAGCATCTTTGACATCAAAATTACCGGAACAGAATCGACGAAGCTAAAATTGCGCATGATTGACTGTTACAGTATCAGGACCATAAACACTATTCTCATTTTCAGCTACCTGGCTTGCGTTTTCGCCTTTATCGAAGAAAAACTGTAAAATATGGCGTATTTTCTCTTTGTTGGTGTCCATCTTTGACGCGTGCTAAAAAAATACTGAGTCAAGTAATCACAAAACTGTATGAAAAGCTTGTTTAGTATGAAATCTTATCTTTCTCACGCCATCTAGTGCAACCCCATCGCATTTTTAAAACGGTAGATACAAACTCCTAAAGCCATCTATTGGCAAAATAATGGATTACTTTTTACTACAACTTATATTTTGTGGAGCAGATTAGTATGTTGTAGAAGTTTAAAAAGGGGACTAGGGAATGAAGTTGTTGGGTCGAGGAGCTTCATAATAAGAGGAATCCTGCTCGGAAAGTAGTTCTTGGTTATGTGGCATTCCTGTAGAATATGGATGATAGTGAACTGGGTGCCACAGGATTGGAATAAGGGACGATTGGTGTTGCCAAAAAGGAAGTTATGAGTCAGAGCAGTATATCCAATCCAAATTCTGAGGAGCTTTCGCGCCCAGAATTTTGGTATGGATGTTGAATACACTGGTTTGTTAGTGGTTCTCCAATGAGTCGACAAAAATGTGTCGCTATTGGTCCAGTCATCGTGTCTGCGGATGGCTAAAGGTGTTAGTTGCCATTCTGTTAGTAGGCGAGGCAGATTGGGAATGACTGTGATCACCGGCCGACGGAGTGTTTCTCCAGCCAACTTGTCAGCACTTTCATTACCCACAATTCCCATATGCCCTGGCATCCATTGAAACTCGACACTCCTATTGCTAAGTAGGCTATGACGAATTGCACTAAGTACTGGGTCACTCGATGGGCCACAAATGGCTTTAAGGGCGGCAAGGCTGTCGCTAAAAATAATAAAAGAAAAACAAAGCATCATCCTTCAAATGACTTCTGTCAAAATTTGACAGCAATCGGTCGATTGGTTCGTGAGATATAGCATTTTGAGTGAAGCAACTTTTGTTATTGAAAAAAAAATGGATAAAGACGAATTTCGTGTATTGATAAAGCATTGCTTTTTGATGAAAAAAAATACAGTGGAAACCAAAGCATGGTTTGACAAACGTTATCCGGACTCTGCTTCAGCTATTTCAACTGTGGAATATTGGTTTCGTCAATTTCGAACTGGTCGTACGAGCACAGTTGATGCAGAACGCAGTGGACGCCCAAAAGAGGTGGTTACGGCAGAAAACATCAAAAAAATCCACAAAATAATTTTAAATGCCCGTAAAGTGAAGTTAAGCGAGATAGCTGAGACTCTGAAGATATTGAAAGAGCGTGTTGGACATATCGTGCATGAATATTTGGGCATGCGAAAGCTGTGCGTAAAGTGGGTGGCGCGTGAGCTCACTGTGGACCAAAAACAACAACGTGTTGATGATTCTGAGCAGTGTTTGGAGCTGTTCAAGCGCAATAAACCCGAATTTTTGCGTCGATATGTGACAATGGATGAAACATGGCTCCGTCACTACACTTCAGAGTCCAATCGGCAGTCGGCAGAGTGAAGAGCGAGCGACGAACCGAATTCAAAGCGTGGAAAGACGCAACAGTCGGCTGGCAAGGTTATGGCGTCTGTATTTTGGGATGCGCATGGTATAATATTCATTGACTCCAGAAGGGACAGACGATCAACAGCGACTATTATATATCGTTATTGGATCGTTTGAAGAAAGAAATCGCTAAGAAACGGCCTCATTTGAAGAAGAAAAAAGTGTTGTTTCACCAAGACAATGCACCGTGTCACAAGTCGATGAAAACGATGGTCAAACTCAATGAATTGGGCTACGAATTGCTTCCCCATCCACCGTATTCTCCAGATCTGGCCCCAGCGACTTTTTCCTGTTTGCAGACCTCAAGAGAATGCTCGCTGGCAAGAAATTTAAGATCGATGATGAAGTGATTGCCGAAACTGAGGCCTATTTTGAGGCAAAACCGAAAGAGTACTATAAAAAGGTATCGAAAAGTTGGAAGATCGCTATAATCGCTGTATCGCCCTCGAAGGTAACTATGTTGAATAATAAAAATGAATTTTGCAACAAAAAATATTTTTACTGTGTTATCTTATAAACTTTTCAGCCGAACTGTTAGTATCGGTGTCAGCGGCGGCATCAGTGAACAACAGTCGATGATCTTTTAATCCGCCCAACTGTTCAAGGAAAAATTTCCTAGATGTGGACGAATCAGTACTAGCCTTCTTAAACCTGTCAAGAGAAGCTTTCAACTTTGCTCCTAACCACGGTTTCCAATCTGGGTATGGAAGGGAAGTTTGGAAAACGAGGGGGAGGATGGATGAATTGCTTTAATGGTGGGATATTAATAAGGATAGCGATGATAAATTCCTTTTTGAACTGGGGGAGATGATAATGTTTTTTATTAAAGCGTGGAGTGGATAATTTGGAAGGCATAGGTTTTTGTAAATTAAACTTAGGCGGGCTTTGTGAAGATAGAAAAAAATAGGTTTTCTCAATCAGTATGGATTCCACCGGAGATGTTCGATGAGCTCCACTGGCTAGTCTAATTTACCGCTGCCTCAACTAGTTTTTTCCCTGCTATTGGCACACTGACACATACACGTATAGAGAGGAAATAGAGTAAGGTCCCGTCCAAAAGGGCGTTGGTTACTCTAATTGCCTCACTTTGTCTTACCTTACTTTTGCTGCTGACTAAAATTTTAACCATTCGGAGAATGATGTTAATTT
Organism: Atherix ibis; assembly: GCA_958298945.1. Lineage (NCBI taxonomy): Eukaryota > Metazoa > Arthropoda > Insecta > Diptera > Athericidae > Atherix > Atherix ibis. Next base: position 22,539,845 of record OY282607.1, read on the forward strand.
TGTCAACAGAATTTTTAATCTGAAGATTCCATTTTCCTCCACGGGCAATTGAGATACCCAGGATTTTCATGGAATCTTTTGTGCGGAGAGGGAAGGGGTTTAGTGACGAGTCCGATACACTACAATTTTTTTTCCTGCAAACATGAAGGTAAGGAGGGTTCGATGTACAGATAACCGCACCGTTTATGCTGCTCCAAGTGTTGATGTTACGGATGGCGTTATTTGTTTGTTGAAATAACAGTGAAGATCAGCACCAGATACAAGTACGAAAATGGTTAAAGGATGCTAGTTGGTGGGAAAGGGAGTGAATATATATATATTAAATAGGATTGTTGATAAAGGTGATCCTTATGGGATGCCGTTTTTCATTTCGCGTTTTGACGAAAAATGACCGTTGGCGCGTACCGTGAAGGTCCTACCAGTTAGGTAGGAACGTAGTAGTGCCAATATTGGAGAGTCTACTCCCCACTCTGTCAGCTGTAAGAGTACCTTGTGTATGCAAATTCGGTCATACGCATTTTCTAGGTCGAAGGACAACAGTAAACCACAATGTCTACGTTTGTAGCAATTGTGGATTGAATGTTGGAGTTCAAGTAGCATACTCAGAGTTCCTCTGCCTGACCTGTAGGCATGTTGTTGGGGATTGAGTCTATTGGCAAGCGCCTGGTTAAGTCTTGTAGCTAAGATCTTTTCCAGGATCTTATAAGTTCAAGGCAGTAATGAAATTGGTCTAAAGTTGTTAGCCGAAGAATGGGAGAGATTTTTCTTGGGAACTGGAATGGCTGTTGCGACCTTCCAGCAATTTGGGAAAATAGATTTTTCCAGAATTTTGTTAAAGAGGTTAACAATTCTAATATGAAAAGTCGAAGGTGCCTCTTTAATCATTTTAAAAGAAACCTTGTCCCTACCAGGTGTGGTTCCCTTGAAGAAATTCAACGAAAAGTTGAACTCCGCAAGCGTTACTGGCTGGTTAAAGATTAGGGTGGAGGCTGACGGTATAGGCGAGAGATTTTGCGTGAAGTATTGTTTCTCTCTACGACATGAATCACTTAGGTGGTTGTTGGATGAAAACGAGGACCAGGACTGTGCCAGTTCCTCAACGATAGCTGTCGAGTTTGATATAACTCCATTCTCATACTCAATAGATGGGATAATCCCATTTTTTTGGCAACGAAGAATGCAAATAATACCTCTCCATGCTTCTTTCGGTGAAGTTCGGGAATCAATTGAGGCGGTGAAGTTATTCCAAGGTGTTCGTTTGGCCTGTTTCACCGCTTTTTTAACTCGCGCAGTCCGGAGTCTCAATTCGATGAGATTCGCCGTACTGGAGACAATGAGAACGTCCGAACTGGTACGCAGTACGGACGTCAATCACCTATCATGTATTTATAAATTTTATTAACAAACGTTCGCACTACTTTTTAACGCACGCATCACGTCGTGCTCTATACGAATATGAGCAGCTGTTTATCATTGAAGGTGTCGGTTGCACCTCTTCAACTGTAATCTGGAAGTCTTCAACCTTCACCTCCTCGGTTACACTTCTTTGGATATTATTGACAGAACAAATATGTTAAGGGAAAATAAATAGTAATACAGACTGTGATTAGGAAAAAAATCCTTTTTCCGACAATTACTTGTTCAAGGAGATATCCATATAGTAGGGATCATTATTATTTTGGAGTATCCAAATGTGCGCAGTATGGATGTGGCGCAGAAAATACTTTCTTTGAGCCTCTTAAGGACTCACTCAATAAATTCAATGCTAATCGATGGTCTTATTTCAAAAACTCTTCGTTCGTCCCACATTTTTAACAATTTTTAATGTTGAAGCTCTACCTAAGTGAGGTTTGACTTCTACTGCTTTTAGGCCTCAAAACACCCCATAAGCTGGTTCTGACTTATATCAAACATTACAGAAAATGGTTAAAAAAAGAATTTCTTTATCTTGCAGTATGTTTGAAAAGTTAATTTAGGATAAAGGAGATATAGGCCTTGTACGTGTATATATTGGCTAGATCAGATGGAGTTCAAAATTTCTTCCATCGTTTAAGTAAATCTAAACATTTTGTAGCATTTTTAGTAATATTAAATATGTGGTCATACGGATTTTGTCATTAACCAATACAATAAGAATTGAAAGTTTTTTCGGTATCACGTATGCAAGTGCCATTTATGGATAATGGCAGAAATTGGCCTTGTCTTTTGAGCTGACAACAGGGGTGTTATTATAAAATTATTATGTAGCCAGATCACTTCCAATAATATCAGTCTTATAACTTTTTCACCACTTCTTATATAATATTGGTCCTACCGGACTAGTTTCACCCATTCGCCATCTTTAGCGGTAGAGTCATGTCTCTGTAGCCTTAGTGCCATTTATTATTTCCGTTTTTATTAGTAAGTTTTGCTAACTTTAGTTTTGTCCTTATTTTTTTAATGTGTCCCCCTTTTTTTACCTGTCTTTTTCTCTTTTGGCTTACAATTTATCATTCTGCCGATTTTCTTGAATTTGCATAAATGTCGATTCTTTTTTTATTCACTATTCAACCCTCAAAAGATTTTGGTTTATATTTTTTTCATGTTTACGAGAATATTCTATATTCGTCCTTTATTTTGATAATGTATTTGTTTTCATAATTTGTACCAAAAAAAATAAATGCATGGTCGCCATAATAGTGACTATTCCTTTATTGAGACCCCTTTATTAGGATGGAAATCAGAAATGACTTTTATTTTTGTGTGTGAAACCTATTTTTTTTGCAAATGTTCATATATTTATTCAAACTACTGCATATATTATTTTTAGGACCTCCTATTTAGTTTTCGTACATAATTCTCCATTTTTAAAATTGGTTTAAAACGAAAGATACGTTTTCATTAATTTTTTTCTTCAAATTTCACGTCATTAGTGTGTAATGTCGTTCCAATGAAGAAGGTGGTTTTTCACTAGACCTCAGTTAAATATTGATTACAGTGTAAAATCCATTTGCCAGATATTTGCATGTCAATAAATTTTATTACTCATGAAAACGCATCAAAATTTTACATTTGCTGATCGTATAATTTTCTTACCCTCACTTTTGTCTTTTTTGCACTTTATATGTTTTTATATAACAAAATATATCTAATTCTATACGTTTGCAATTTTTATGTAACGACGTCGTGGGAATTTGATAGAAATGATCCTTTCTAACTAATATAACACATTTATATTTTAGAACCACATAAATTTTCTGAAGTAATTAGAAAGAATCTTTCTACAAACTCCTCTTGATCCTAACATCCCTTTGGTAGATGTTCGAACACTATAAATTCATTTTGTTTAACGATATTTTTCTAAAATCATAGACTATTTTATTCAAATAAAAAAAAAATGATCAAAAAAAAAATAGTGACCCCATCCGGAATCTGACAACTGATAGAACCAATTTATTACAACAAGGAAAAAAGATACATTTTTTTGGAATACAGTCTTTATTTTTGGAATACAGTCTTTATTTACAATAAAGAAAAAATATTCATTTTTTGGAATACAGTCATTCAAAAAAAACCAAGTCCTTCTTAGTGCGTAAAAATAAATAAGATTGGATATGTCCTGGAAAAAAATCATCCCTTTCTTGTGTAATATTTAGCTTATGCAAAATTAAAATTTTCTTTATAGTTATTTTAATTGTTAAAAATAATAATTTGTCAAATATTTTTAAAATATAATATTTATTTTATATATATCTTATATAAAATTTATAAATTTAAAATAAATCTAAAATATTTGAAATTAAAAAGGAATTTTTATTTAGGTATTTTTTGGAAAACTGCAAATTATCCTGAATGATTTTTTATATTATAAAAATTTAATGGACTTTTGAAAATTGAAAATATTAGAATCTTGGAAAATCATTTTTATTATATATTAATATGTATTTGAAATATATACTAAATTGTTAAAAGAGGATAAATAGTAAAATTTAGTTAAATAACATGAAATGCATTAAATAACGAGTATTATATATATGTTAAAATTTATTTGAATGACTTCAATTTTGGTTGTGTACTACACTAACTGATAGATATTCACATCTTTGGTTACTATAATTTTAGTTATATAACATGGTACGTAATGCACCATAACGACAATATTTATGTCTGCCAAGATGCAATGCATATGTTTAAGGTACATTTGATTGCGTTATACATTCACATAAATACCTTTAATTTTAAACTAATTGTAACTTTATTACTAATTATCCTGTAAATAAAGCAAGATAAATTTCTATTCTGTAATTAGAATACCTAAGTTCAATTAAATCTATATGAATTTATTATAGTGGCTTGGCTTGACGAATAATTCTAGTGATGTGGTATTCATTAGGGGTTGAAAATATCGTCCGCATAATATTAGTTATTTATTTTAAGATTTATAGTAAAATATTAATAACTTAAATGTACATTTTATAATAGTTTATTAATAAGAAAACTTTTATAGAGCGTATTTAAATTAATATATATAGATAAGATCGAACTTATAAATATCTAAAAGCTTTAATTACTTTAGCCAAAAAGGATAAATTTTCACAACCAATAATAAAAATGAAATCATTAAAAGCCAAATATTCTATCAATTTCATAAACGATCTAATTACAAATATTCGATAAAAAGAAAAGTAAATATTTTATATGAAAGCAAATTAATGAATATTTCTTTATTAATAAACTCGAATCTCATCATAGTGAATCAATATTGAACAATTCATTTTGATTCGGAAATGCCAAATTAGATAGATTATCTGTAATACATGAGAAAGATGTGATATGATAACCAATATGATTTTAATTATGAAAATAGTTCTTGTATAATTAATGAATAAATATGCTTTGAAAATAAACTTGGAAACTGAAATTTTCGAGAACAGCATCACAGGAAATATTTTAGTTGAGCTTCTAGGCATCATCAGATAAGTTTTTCCTTGTCAAAACAATATTTGATACCGGATTTTTGTCATTATCAAAACAATATTTGATACCGGATTTTTGTCACTGTTTGTAAACAAATAAAAAATATCCTTTCATTTGCTTGTTTTTCAAGAAATTTTTTTGTCCAGTAGAAATTTTCTATAAAAATGTCCAGTAGAAATTTTCTTTAAAAATTTCCAGTAGAAATTTTCTATAAAAATTTTCTATAAAAATTTTCAGTAGAAATTTTCTATAAAAATTTCCAGTAGAAATTTTCTATAAAAATGTCCAGTAGAAATTTTCTATAAAAATATCCAGTCGAAATTTTCTATAAAAATTTCAAGTAGAAATTTTCTATAAAAATTTCAAGTAGAAATTTTCTATAAAAATATCCAGTAGAAATTTTCCATAAAAATTTCAAGTAGAAATTTTCTATAAAAATTTCAAGTAGAAATTTTCTATAAAAATTTCCAGTAGATATTTTCTATAAAAAATTCCAGTAGAAATTTTCTATAAAAATTTCAAGTAGAAATTTTCTATAAAAATTTCAAATAGAAATTTTTTATAAAAATTTTCTATAAAAATTTCAAGTAGAAATTTTTTATAAAAATTTCCAGTCGAAATTTTCTATAAAAATTTCAAGTAGAAATTTTCTATAAAAATTTCAAGTAGAAATTTTCTAGAAAAATTTCCAGTAGAAATTTTCTAGAAAAATTTCCAGTAGAAATTTTCTATAAAAATTTCCAGTAGAAATTTTCTCTAAAAATTTCCAGTAGAAATTTTCTATAAAAATTTCCAGTAGAAATTTTCTATAAAAATTTCCAGTAGAAATTTTCTATAAAAATTTCCAGTAGAAATTTTCTATAAAAATTTCCAGTAGAAATTTTCTATAAAAATTTCAAGTAGAAATTTTCTATAAAAATTTCCAGTAGAAATTTTCTATACAAAATTCCAGTAGAAATTTTCTATAAAAATTTCCAGTAGAAATTTTATATAAAAATTTTCAGTAGAAATTTTCTAGAACAACTTCCATTGGAAATTTTGTATAAAAATTTCCAGTAAAAATTTTCTATAAAAATTTCAAGTAGAAATTTTCTATAAAAATTTCAAGTAGAAATTTTCTATAAAAATTTCAAGTAGACATTTTATAAAAAAATTTCCAGTAGAAACCTTCCACAAAAATTTCAAGTAGAAATTTTCTATAAAAATTATAAGTAGAAATTTTTTATTTTATTATATAGAAAACTTCCAGCGGAATTTTCTATAAAAACTTCCAGTAGAAATTTTCTATAAAAATTTCAAGTAGAAATTTGCTATAAAAATTTCAAGTAGAAATTTTCTATAAAAATTTCCAGTAGAAATTTTCTAAAAAAATTTCCAGTAGAAACTTTCCATAAAAATTTCCAGTAGAAATTTTCTATAAAAATTTCCAGTAGAAATTTTCTATAAAAATTTCCAGTAGAAATTTTCCATAAAAATTTCAAGTAGAAATTTTCTATAAAAATTATAAGTAGAAATTTTTTATAAAAATTTCTTTCTATAAAAATTTCAAGTAGAGATTTTCTATAAAAAATTTTCAGTAAAAGTTTTCAGTAAAAGTTTTCAGTAACAATTTTCAGTAAAATTGTTCAAAAAAATGTTTATGAGACTGATTTTCAGTAAAAATTATAGAAGAGAGATTTTCAGAAGGTTTATTACTCGTAGTAAGAATTTTTGGAGGAAAGATTTTCAGTAAAAATTTAAGGAGAAAGATTTTCATTAAAAATTTTAGGAGAAAGTTTTGTATAAAATAATTTTTTTTAATTTTGTGTTCATAATTTAATATATTTTCATATATTTTGACATATTTTCTTTATATGAATCCACAGATTTTATAGATGAAAACGTATTGAATGAAAAATGTAGTTTTTACGAAGAGAATACGTTGTAGAGCTGAAGAATCTTAATAGAAATGACAAATAAAAATACGAATACGAATTGAATGACTTTAAGTAATGGGTACATAAGAATTTTAATGTGCACACATATGGAGCTTAGTAAGAGCTTATAAAATACAATATGAAGCTTAACAGACAGGAAGGAGTATCTATCTATGCAGCAAGTGTTCAAATTTACGGAAATAGTAGGACAAACAAGGATGCCTCTACGTGGAGGGCATCAACATCAATAGCGTTTGTATTACTGTGGCTGAGCATAGCACCAACAACAGATCCTTACGTAGAGGAGTCTCTACGAATATGTGAGTCTTGCTCATACCTATACGCTAGAGCTAAGGTAAATTAAATTATCCTGGATAATATACAGAACTGGATTTTATTGAATTCCCTCATAAAGGTAAAAGTGTGAAAATATATAATGTGAAAGTTGAAATTGTATAAATTTCATCACAGCATTAATATCTCTTTTGGGGATTTGCAGAAGTACGAATGCTCGTTGCTCGTATCAGTATCTGATTTGATGGTTGCTATAAGCAGTCTATTTGCCCTTTTATTTTAGATGTAACTAAACAAATGTGCAAACAAAAACGTGAATATACATACATAGACGTACGTACAAGCAGATATGAATAATTAAAAGAGAAAAGAACATCTCGGAAACAATATTAAGGAATGATCAAATTTTATGTATTTTTATTTATGATAAATTAATATAAAAGGATTTGAATAGGATGACTTTAATGAAGTAAGTACCTGCAAGAAATATACTAATTTTGACAGGAGTTTTTAAAAAATCAATTGAAGATTTTAATATTATTATTTTTAAAAGAAAAAAAAATATTTCAGCATTATCGTTAGTAAAAATATTTCTATTCAAAAACTTTTCCCTTTTAAGAAAACAAAATTTAAAATACAAAACTTTTACGAAAATATATAATGAGATCTATATGGCCATTAACGGCAAATATATTCAGTCTGTTGAAACTATGACTTGGAAACTATTTAATAATTTATACTCCTTGGAGAGGCTTTTTAGAGTAAGATACAAAGCGATTGCCATGGGTGAATTCAAATAGCTTTCTCAGATAGTCTAGGCTAGAAAATTTGAAATTTGCATTTTTCCAAATAAAAGGAAACCAAAACAACAAAAAAACCACAAAAATTGCCCTGAAATTGTATTTCTGAATAATACGTTGGTTGATTGCTTTTCACAGCTCTCTATTTGCTCAAATTGTGCAGGCTGCTGAGCCCTAAGCAACTTCAACATTGCAAATTGTTAAGTGTGAATAAGCAATGGCGATAATAGTTTAAGGACTTCACCTGCAGCAATTTTGTCTAAATTATATATTTTAAATACATGAACTAAATTTTTGATAAAATATTCTAGAAAAAAAGAGTTTTTTTTTCTTATTTTTGAATAAAATAAAACTAAAATTTTTAACATTTTAACGGTTTAAAGCTAAATACTCATTATAAGCAAGATTTCCGAATTATGCAAAATTAACTATTTGGAAAAATACGTGAAAAAATTCTCACATTATCATTTAAAAGGTTGGAAATATTAAAATATTTAATAAATATATTTTTTAAAAAAAATCGAAATCCTTTAATTTTTTTTTTTAAGGGATATTTTTTCTAAAATAAATATTATGAAAAATAATATCGAAGGAGTTTTTATGTTTACGTTTGAATTGGTTAGTCTATAAAGGTCGTGATTTTATTAATAAAATATTAAGTAAAAAATTAATATTGTCGATAAAATTTAACTATGGCTGAAATGCTCAACTTGATTTATACTGCCCGACAACTGTTCGGAACCAACCACATTTTTACAAATATTTCTGTTGTTTTTAGACTGTTAATGTGTAAAAAAAAATTTTCTGAACAAGTTAAAAACCTAGTTTAGTTAAGGTAATTTCTTTTTAATAATTTACTTACTGAAAAACAGCTGCCAGAAATGTGACAACTGTTTGAGTTCATTTGCAAAAATGTAAATGTTTTATTATGGATTATTTTAAGAAAAGGGTTTTGCGCACATATTTTTGTGGATATTAAGGTGAGGAGAGTTCGCCGAGGTTATTTTTTCCATTGAATCGTTTTTCTACAAGTCTCGCAGTATGTATTGGTACCACATATCGGGGGCTGTGAACTATAAAACTAGCTGTTAAAATCGACACAAAAACATAAACTTTAATAACCGTAAAGCCGCCTTAAACGCTATTAGCAGTCCATTAAAAAATCCTGTACTCACCGAAATTCTCCACCATTTTATGCTCATAGCTATTTCTTTTAATAAAATGGTGAACAATTTTCTCCATTTTGTTAATAAACGCGGCATATTAGTGATATCTGTAAAATAACAGTGAGATTGATTTAGTATTTTATACTAAATCAAGTTCCTTACCAAAATTCTGGGCACAAAATCAGCTTAGAATTAGTGTAAACCTATTCCTCTCGCTCATAACTTTCTTTTTTGGAACCACACACACCCTATCTGCCAATCCTGTGACGTTCTGCTAACTGTTTCACATATTTAAAGTGAATATCACGAAACCGAGGATTAATTTTCGTTACTTGAACATCCTACAATAAATGCTAAAATCGGTTTTGTACGCAAGGCAGAAATTAATGCACATTATCCCTTTTGCCTATTTAATTATCAATTAATAAAGTAATTTAATTTTAACAATTTTTTCCAAATCTCACTTTTAAATTTGTTTTTAAAACATTTTTGCTAAATGTCGCCTGGCAGCTGTTATCTAATTCCTAAAATTAAAAACCAAAAAAATTATCATGCAAATTTCCCTAAATTTCACTAAAACTAGACTTACCCATTTGTCAGGTAACAAAACAAATTTTCTTTGTTACTTCGTGTACTATTTTTATATGTAGAAGAAAAAAAAATTTATAATTATGGACTTGAATAATAAATTTGGTAGACGATGTCTCTGTCCTTTTGATTTTGGTTTTAAATTTAATATTCAAAGATTCGAAAATTCATAGATTTTACCAATAAGAATATAATCAAGTATAAATTTCTGATTTCTCTGCTTGAAAACATGGATAAAAATAACTACCCTTATTCATGGAAAAGTCTGTGCTAAGTTTGATGTACAAATATTGAAAAACAAACTCGGCGTGATATTGCAAAAATTAGAGAGAAAATATCCGAAAAACAAAACTTGCTGTATATGGTCAATAAAATAATGAAGGGCTTTAAAAATTTACATATCAGTTAAAGTAATAAAATTTGTTAAGAAAAAATAAAAATTACATTTTTTTAAAATGTAAAACAATGTTTAAGTATTTTTCAAAGAGACAAGATCATCTAGAAAATTTCATGAATAAAATTTTCAAACTTAAATATTTGCCAGAAAGTAAAGGAAAGTTGTAAAAAGGATATATCTTCGCATACGGGAGCGGAAGTCTTTTTACTAAAATACTTGGTTTAGAGAAATATAAAACTGATAAGCCAATACTTTTTGGTGTGCACATGCAAATGTATTTTCTAATTATCATAATGTTTCATATCTTAATCAAGTTTATTTGAAATCTGTAGGAAACTTAACTTCTCCAGCAAATTCTAAATTCCTCTAAATTCCAGAATCAAATGCACGACGGTGTAAAACTTTATACCATTTTCATTGGAGTGCGTTTAATTGAATGGCTACAAAATACAATATTGAAGCTACGACAGTGAAGCTGAAGTTAGCAATAGTAGTGGTAATAGTTGAAGTAACTAAACTAATAGGAAAGGTAGTTTAAGATCTTTTACGAGAACTCTACTGCTATCTAGATGCGCTTCTATTCGTATGTGCAGATAAAATTTTCTGTATGCTTACCTTAAAAATGAAAGCAAGTAAAAACCGGGAAGGAGTTGGTATGGCCCATATACACATATATACCCAATTCAATATCAAATGTTCTCTTTACCCGAAATACGTAGAACTCGGTGGATGAATTCCAGTCGAACCGCTAATGAAAATATGCTCATAGTTCTATGCACGCCCAATGAACGCTATTGCCACCATTTAATACATTTTTGAAATTTTATGTTAATGTATACTCTTACGTTTTCTCATACGTATTCGGGCATATCTACACATAAAAGTGGTTAAAATATTTTCTTAACATACAAAAACCACCATCCAATCAACCATCAACCAACCCACTTTTAATACGTGCAACCTATTCTACTATTACTATCGCTTATCGTAAAATACTGTGTGGCGTTAGTTTAGACAAGAAAATTTTAAAAGGACTATGTAAGTATTTGTATCTGGTTACCTGAAAAGTGCTTGTTTTATATCTAACCTGAACTAATTTATATAAGACGATATTTATCTATGTGTGAGTTCAAAGTTAAACTAAATCAGAAGCGGTAAAAATATTCAATTTAACTGAATTTTGAACATTTGTACAGCTTTTTTATTATTACATGTGTCTCAAAAATAACCGAACTTTATATTTAAATCGTACAACATGCAGCGCCATCTATTGTCATCCGATTTACATAAATTTAGGTGCGTTGGAAAGAAGATGAATGTATCTTTTTAATGCTGTAAATTTTCAATAGATGGCGCTGCATGTTGTATGATTTAAATATAAAGTTTGGTTGTTTTTGGGACACACTATGATTCTATTATAGTTTTAATAGCTATAAATATATTATATTGAATAGATTAATTGTAATATCGTAAAGCAATAAAAAGGGGATAGAAGAACCCATCAGCATTCCTCCACCTAAACGAGAGTTGGAAGTTTCTAATGAATCCCGGGCTACTGCCTGTGTTTAGCCTTCGATGAGTGTTTTTAGAAAAAATTTTGGAAGAAAATTATTTTACGAGAGGATTATGATGATAGGAGATGTCATATACATACACAATGGTTGAAAAGAGTAGTATTTTGGACGCACTTCACCGCTTTAAAGGTGCAGACAACATGAGAAGGACAACTACAGACTATCTAACCGATAGAAAGCTGACTGACGATATTAAAAGTGAGATGAGAAGATACAACATGATTAGGCGAGTGCCGCAGGGCTCGGTCCTCGGTCCATTACTATGTAATATTACGTATGACGAGCTGCTCACCCAAACCGCAAGTGATGCAGTTCATATTATCAGTGGGCCTGTATTTTGCTGAACCCCAGCAATGTGTTTACATTATAAAAGCACGCTTGTTTTCTTATGGAATATTTCTGCCGTGTAGAGTTATATCAGGGATCTGTTGCGAGGTATATTCAGAAAGTATCGCGAATTTTGCCACAAAGGCTGCGAGACTATTGCTAAAAATTATGATATAACAGCAGTCTAATCTATCATCACAAACAAACAAATAAGGACTTGTCACAGTTAAAATTCTATACTGGAGTTCATGGCATCTACTGTTCAGTAAACAAGCTAGATGATGGCAAAACAATTTAATACGGAAGCGTGGAATGAGCCAATCCGATGGATCGATAAGTTTCATATTTTTAAAAGTTATTTTAGACAAGTTCGGCCATTTTGAATGTTCAGGTAATTTTGACAGCTGCTTTGCTGTGCATGATTCAATTTTAAACAAAAACAGCACCGCATTAACATTGCTAAGGAGCTTTTGGACTCTGTCCACGACAACCCAAATATGCTCCAAAGGATCATAACTGGTGACGAATCATGGGTTTATGGTTATGACGTGGAAACCAAAGCTCAATCATCCCAATGGAAGCTGCCGCACGAGCCAAGACCGAAAAAAGCGAGCCAAGTTTGATCGAATGTTAAGGTTTTGCTTATTATTTTCTTCGATTGCAGGGGCGTGATGCATCATGAATTCTTACCACAGGGTAGAATGGTCAATAAGGAAAATTACCTGCAAGTTATGCGGAAGTTGCGCGAAGCAATCAGCCAGAAACGCACGGGTTTGTGGAAGAATAAAAATTGGCTTTTGCACAATGATAACGCCCCTGCTCACGCATCGTTGCTTGTGCGCAAATTTTTGTTTTTACACTAACAACAACACACTTATAATACCGCAGCCATTTTATTCTCCAAATCTGTCCCCCTGTGACTTTTTCTTGTTCCCGAAACTGAAGAGCCGCATGAAAAGACGACGCTACGCTACGAGGGTCGTTCAATAAGTCCTTAGAAAAAGATGGAAAAAAACTGTTTTTTTTTAAAAATTTAGCTCTATACACTTTTCCAACCATTTTTCCAAAATTTTTATCCCGTCCAAAAAATTTGATTTCGGAAGTTTTGCAAAATACTCATCCGTTTGAGCAATGACGTCCTCGTTGGAAGTGAACCGTCGTCCGCCAAGCCATTTCTTCAGATTGGGGAAAAGAAAATAGTCACTAGGGGCCAAATCTGGTGAATCAGCAGGAATTTCATTCTCAATTCCACAATTTTGGCCATGGAAACAGCGCAGGTGTGCACACGCGCATTGTACTGATGCAAGAGGATTTTTTCTTCTTCAGATGGGGGCGTTTCTCTTTGATTTCCTCGCTCAACCGTTGCAATAACGACGCGTAATACGCTCCTGTTATTGTTTTTCCTTTTTCCAAGTAGTCGATAAAAATGATGCCCTGCGAATCCCAAAAGACCGTGGCCATCACCTTGCCGGCCGATGGCACATTTTGTTGACTTCTTCGGAGCCCGTTCACCCTTGAAAATCCACTGTGATGACTGTCTCTTCGTTTCTGGAGTATAGTAGTGTATCCAGGTTTCATCCACAGTGATATATCGATGAAGAAATTCGGCAGGATTGCGATGAAAGAGTGCCAACATAGCCTCAGAGTCCACTACACGATTGCGCTTATTCTCCTCTGAGAGCAAACGCGGCACCCATCTTGCCGAAATTTTTTTCACAGACAATTTTTCATGCAAAATTGAAGCGACTGTACCTTGTGATGTGCCCGTGGCCTCAACTAATTCGCGCACTTTAATTCGCCGATCGTTTAAAATCAGATCGTGGATTTTGTCGATGATTTCAGGAGTAGACACCTCAACTGGGCGTCCTGAACGATGTTCATATTTTGTGGATGAACGGCCACCTTTAAAATCATTCACCCAATTGTAAGCCGTCGCAAACACAGGTGCTTTCACCCAACTGCATCCAACTCGGCTTTGATTTCTTTCGGGCTTAAGCCTTTCAAATGGAGATGTTTGATGACAGCCCTAAACTCGCTTTTTTCCATTGTTATGCACAAATAAATGTCGTAAACTTTAATCGACGATAGAAATTGATCTACGCTATGGATCGAGCTGAAATTTTGACAGCTTTCCTGTCGATAATACTACTTACAAAACAATCTTTACCGACACTACGAGCGCAATTTCTCGGATTTTCTAAGGACTTATTGAACGACCCTCATACGATTGAGGAGATAAAGACGGCATCGAAAGAGGAGCTGAACAATATCACAAAAAATTAAGTGCTTCGAGGATTGGAAAAAACGTTTGCACAAGTGTATAATATCTGGTGGGGATTACTTTGAAGGGTACAAAATAGATATTCATCTATTTTGAATATCACAAAATTCGCGATACTTTTTGAGCAGAACTCGTAAAAGTAACATGAGCATATTTTTGTCTCATTCAAGCCCACTCTCCACTTTTTGAACTAGGTTTCTAAGGAGAGGGTATGGTTCTGTAGGATATTGATGGCTTTGGAAAGATGTTTTTGATGTGTAAGGATGAATATATCGTCAGCATATGTTGACGATACAGCCATCCTTACACGTCCCAAAGACCATCAGCTGTATGTGTAAATATTGTACAGAATCGGACTTAGAATACTTCCCTGAGGGACACCACCGAAAGCAGAATAAATGTCAGTGCCATAACTTCTGAAAATGATTTTTAAAAAAATAAAATAATTGCTTTTAAATTAATATATTTTAAGCTAAGTTCATTCTAAAAATATATCTCTTTAGGGTATTGTTAGATGATGAAAACTATTATGCAAATATTTTCTCATAAAAAAATTAAAATTAATTACTTTTTTTTGTTGTTAACTTTTTTTGTAAGTCGTCAGAGGATACAAAAATAAAAATTTCAGAATAACAAGTTAAATTGAAATTACCAAAATAGTAAAGTCTTGATAATAATATAATAATTTAATTATATTATTAATTTATTGATGAATTTGCTGATTTTTTTTCAATCTTTATGAAAAGAAAATATAATTTTTTATGTTAGTTTTTATGATTACTTTAAAAAACAAACGATATCGCTTTTCCTGGATAATTTTTGAAAGTGGAAAATTCCATAAGCTAACATCGACAATATCATAAAAGTTATCTACCATATTAGATATGTCCTTTTCGAAAACAGGAAAATTGATAATGTAGCCACTTGGGTCTGTTCTAATGAGTCAATGAATTTTACCAAAAAAGTCTATTAAAATGAAATTAATTGTTATAAATATAAAATCAATAAATTATTTTGTTGATTGTGTATTGAGTTGACGAGTAAACAATACATTTGCTGTTGAACTAAATTAAAAAAAAGATACAAACAAACAACAAATTTACACAAAACTCTAATTAACTAAAAACTAAATTGTCTTTTCGATCATTTTGTCTCTGCGTATATACGTACTTAGTATAGGTAGTTAGGTACTGTATTTTGGGGTATAGTTTTAGTCTAAAAATACGAAGAAAAATGAAGGCAACGAAAAAAAAACTGTTTACATTAGTTTATTGTATAAACTTGTATAATGGAGCGTGTTTGTTTTTGATTTCTTCATGGAATTAGTCCGATCAAATAGGCCGTTAAAAGCAGATAAAAGCCGATAAAAGCTTCTAATTATAGTTAAGTTGACAATCTGACAGTTGGTGGGCAACATATTTGACAAAGTGCCTGTACGCGTCCTTTCATGGTTTCGACATTTGGCTCTAAGTTTTCTGCTCCTTTTTTTCTTTTTTTTTTTTGTCGAGCTTCACCAAACTTCCTGCCAACAACTCTGACTTAGATTTCTATACTTTGACTTTGAATGCCTGTGGCTATCCCATTTATACATGCGTAGATATAAGATGGGAAGAACTTCTGTTGTCAGAGTCAAATGGTGACCAATAATTCCTTTCATTTCGAAAAAGAATATTTTTCGAATTTTTCTATGCCTTGGGTTTTTTTTTCTTCTTTTAAGGAGTAAGAAGGGCGATTGGCGTGACCGAAGATACAAAACTCGTACCTAGTGTTCTGGCATTAGAACGAAGACAGAACGATAATGATAATTGCTGTAGTCATTTTATTTCTGATAGGTGTACTTAATGATGGTTGCGTACAAATTATTTTCGGAACCATAAAGAGATTTTCATTTAGTTAATTTCCGATAACAGGAAAGAATAACAACTAGTTTTCCTTCTAATGACGTAAACTTTTATCGGGAATTAATAGAAGTGACTAGACAAATGCCTTCTAATTCGGTTTGTCTCTTGATCGTTACGAACTGGTAACGAATGAATTCGAAGAGCTTTGTGGCAGAATTGATTAATAATTCTATGTAAAGAACATCAGCGGATATTATTAGCTCTGCTGAGAATTGAGTTTTGCTAAATACTTTTCCACCTACCCGTGTGTTAATAATTAAATTTCAATACGAAAATTACTTTATAATATTTCGTATATGGAATTGTTTACAAATAAATTTTCTATTCACTTAGAGAAATTTTTATCTACAATAACAGAACAATAATAGTGTCAGGAGTATAAAATTGTATGCATTATATATTGTCAGAAATCAATAAGTATGAAAATTTCTTGTTATTGGAAAATATTTTCAATCATAAACTAATGTGACGGAAGAATGACATCGGTGACAGATTGAAACGGTGATGGATAAAAACTGTTTGCGAATCGATATTGAGATGAAAGTAAGTAGCTGACGATTGACACATTTCGAATAAAGACAGCAGTATGAAATTGTATCCCATATATACGAGTTTATTCGAATATATATCATACAAAAAACCAAAACGTAAGATGGAGAGAGCTACTTTTCAAACGTATTGTAACTTTTACAATCCTAGAAATTGGTACTGCACCCCCACCCTCACTTATGTTTGTACATTTTTAGGCGAATATATTATATGTTTTTTTAACATAATCTATAGTAAATAATTTTATACGAATAAATGTATTTCCATAAAAATGTATCTGTATACGAATGGAAATAAAATATTGAAAAAATTCCCTATATATCCGACTGTATGTGTAGAGTAATAAATGATGAGATGTTTCACATACTTCCCCCGTTTGCTTCGCGATAGACTTTATACTCAAATTGATTTCCATACAAATATTTTTGCTAAAAATATCGATAGAAATTGTAAGAGAAGAAAATACATTTTCAAAGCAAACGAAAGGAATTATTTATTATAAAAATATGTTAATAAAATACTACAGTGTTTTTGCAATATGTCATATTAATAAGAAAAATAAAAAAATAGGACGAGAAAAAAATAAAATATCCTTCTAAAGTATGCAAAAGAGAATTTTTGGTAGATTTTCTAAAAATATTTATTGAAATCCAAGAGCGAAAAAAATTGTAAAAATATTAAAAATCCTCTGTAACGTAATACAGGGTGACGCACTATTAACACTGTGATTTACATTCCTTAAAGCATATTTATATAAAATGTCCCGTAGAAATTTTTTATAAAAATTTCTATAAAAACTTCCAGTAGAAATTTTCTATAAAAATTTCCAGTAGGAATTTTCTATAAAAATTTCCAGTAGAAATTTTCTGTAAAAATTTCCAGTAGAAATTTTCTATAAAAATTTCCAGTAGAAATTTTCTTTAAAAATTTCCAGTAGAAATTTTCTATAAAAATTTGCAGTAGAAATTTTCTATAAAAATTTGCAGTAGAAATTTTCTATAAAAATTTACAGTAGAAATTTTCTATAAAAATATACAGTAGAAATTTTCTATAAAAATTGCCAGTAGAAATTTTCTATAAAAATTTCCAGTAGAAATTTTCTATAAAAATTTACAGTAGAAATTTTCTATAAAAATATACAGTAGAAATTTTCTATAAAAATTGCCAGTAGAAATTTTCTATAAAAATTTCCAGTAGAAATTTTCTATAAAAATTTCCAGTAGAAATTTTCTATAAAAATATCCAGTAGACATTTTCTATAAAAATATCCAGTAGAAATTTTCTATAAAAATATCCAGTAGAAATTTTCTTTAAAAATATCCAGTAGACATTTTCTATAAAAATATCCAGTAGAAATTTTCTATAAAAATATCCAGTAGAAATTTTCTATAAAAATTTCCAGTAGAAAATTTCTATAAAAACTTCCAGTAGAAATTTTCTATAAAAACTTCCAGTAGAAATTTTCTATAAAAATATCCAGTAAAAATTTTCTATAAAAATATCCAGTAAAAATTTTCTATAAAATTATCCAGTAAAAATTTTCTATAAAAATATCCAGTAGAAATTTTCTATAAAAATTTTCAGTAGAAATTTTCTATAAAAATTTGCAGTAGAAATTTTCTATAAAAATTTGCAGTAGAAATTTTCTATAAAAATTTCCAGTAGAAATTTTCTATAAAAATTTCCAGTAGAAATTTTCTATAAAAATATCCAGTAGTAATTTTCTATAAAAATTTCCAGTAGTAATTTTCTATAAAAATTTCCAGTAGTAATTTTCTATAAAAATTTCCAGTAGAAATTTTCTATAAAAATTTTCAGTAGAAATTTTCTATAAAAATTTGCAGTAGAAATTTTCTATAAAAATTTGCAGTAGAAATTTTCTATAAAAATTTCCAGTAGAAATTTTCTATAAAAATTTCCAGTAGAAATTTTCTATAAAAATATCCAGTAGTAATTTTCTATAAAAATTTCCAGTAGTAATTTTCTATAAAAATTTCCAGTAGTAATTTTCTATAAAAATTTCCAGTAGAAATTTTCTATAAAAATTTCCAGTAGAAATTTTCTATAAAAATTTCCAGTAGAAAATTTCTATAAAAATTTCCAGTAGAAATTTTCTATAAAAATTTCCAGTAGGAATTTTCTATAAAAATTTCCAGTAGAAATTTTCTGTAAAAATTTCCAGTAGAAATTTTCTATAAAAATTTCCAGTAGAAATTTTCTTTAAAAATTTCCAGTAGAAATTTTCTATAAAAATTTGCAGTAGAAATTTTCTATAAAAATTTGCAGTAGAAATTTTCTATAAAAATTTACAGTAGAAATTTTCTATAAAAATATACAGTAGAAATTTTCTATAAAAATTGCCAGTAGAAATTTTCTATAAAAATTTCCAGTAGAAATTTTCTATAAAAATTTACAGTAGAAATTTTCTATAAAAATATACAGTAGAAATTTTCTATAAAAATTGCCAGTAGAAATTTTCTATAAAAATTTCCAGTAGAAATTTTCTATAAAAATTTCCAGTAGAAATTTTCTATAAAAATATCCAGTAGACATTTTCTATAAAAATATCCAGTAGAAATTTTCTATAAAAATATCCAGTAGAAATTTTCTTTAAAAATATCCAGTAGACATTTTCTATAAAAATATCCAGTAGAAATTTTCTATAAAAATATCCAGTAGAAATTTTCTATAAAAATTTCCAGTAGAAAATTTCTATAAAAACTTCCAGTAGAAATTTTCTATAAAAACTTCCAGTAGAAATTTTCTATAAAAATATCCAGTAAAAATTTTCTATAAAAATATCCAGTAAAAATTTTCTATAAAATTATCCAGTAAAAATTTTCTATAAAAATATCCAGTAGAAATTTTCTATAAAAATTTTCAGTAGAAATTTTCTATAAAAATTTGCAGTAGAAATTTTCTATAAAAATTTGCAGTAGAAATTTTCTATAAAAATTTCCAGTAGAAATTTTCTATAAAAATTTCCAGTAGAAATTTTCTATAAAAATATCCAGTAGTAATTTTCTATAAAAATTTCCAGTAGTAATTTTCTATAAAAATTTCCAGTAGTAATTTTCTATAAAAATTTCCAGTAGAAATTTTCTATAAAAATTTCCAGTAGAAATTTTCTATAAAAATTTCCAGTAGAAAATTTCTATAAAAATTTCCAGTAGAAATTTTCTATAAAAATTTCCAGTAGAAAATTTCTATAAAAATTTCCAGTAGAAATTTTCTATCAAAATTTCCAGTAGAAAATTTCTATAAAAATATCCTTTCTATCAAAGCAGACGTTACTCCGAGTATCAATTGGAAGTGGTTGATTTTTCTGTTGTCCTGCACATATGGACACTCAAATTATCGAAATAACACAGAGTTCTCCTTCTGAGGGATATGAAGGCTACGCATAAATAGAAGAAGTGAGAATTTGTGTCATTTTTTTCTCATTTTTATAGCTTTGATAGAAGTAAGTTGCGGGGATAACCAGTTATCTAGTGTGTCTCCCTAATTTTCAATAACCTGTAATGATCATTCTAGAGATATGAAAAACGAGTTAAGATTGCTCCACCTCTTGTTAGCAAGCTTCATTGAACTCAGCGAAATGATGTGTCCAGCCGGCCGTCTTCAAAGGCATATATGCATCCTCTGTAACAGTGGGGGAACTTAGCCTGGTGCTATTTCTAGTATGTCTGAGAATCTTTGCACTGGTTGGAAATCTCATTCAAAGATCTGCGGCATTGCTTCAATGTTTCATTCCAGCGACACAATCGCTGCCCGACTATCGGTGAAAATTACGTGTCAGACATTGCATTCCTCGTAAGCCAAGCTACGGTCCCACAAATAGCCAGAATTTCTTCTTGAAATATACTACACTGGTCTGAGAGTAATACTGATCTATTTATATTGAAAGATGCGGAGAAGACCCCCACTCCTAAAATGCTCTCCTTAAGTAACCCGTGTGTGTGTATTTCTACAGTCGGTTCCTCCTAGGCTATCCCATGTTTCCACTCAGTCACTATAAATATAGTATATGTTTGGGGAATATTTTTGGTTTAATTATAAAAAATGATATTTTTTACTTTCCACATTCGTGCTCTTTTCAAAACATTTTTCCTTAACCTTTCACAAAATTTCAGCTATAATGGTCTCGATTTAATTGCGAATATTGTTTTTTTTTATTGACTTATTAACGTATAATCTTTCTTTCAAATGTTGCTAAAGAAAATTGTCATGAGTGGCTAAATATGAAGAACGCTGAGCCCAATTTAAATTGCTTCGGCGCAAAATAATGCATTCGCCAATGATATTATTTAACAGAGGCATTTAGTCCCATACAGTATGCGCTGTGGCTCCATTGTCCAATACTGAGCACTTTTGATGTTATCGTCTTCATGTTCAAAGAAATATGGGCCAATCATCCTTTCGGAAGATACACCGCATCAAACAGTATACTCAAGTGGGTATAATTATTACTCATTAGCTGCTCTTGAATTCTCTGTAGCCCACATCCTCCAATTTTGATTGTTAATGAACTCATTTTATTTAAATTTTCCATAGCCCATATTAATTGAAAATGGTCCAATCAAATTGTGAATAAAATCTGGATTTTCTTATAATTTTCGACGAAAATATTCAGGATAATTAAGCTGTTACTGACAGTCCGTTAGCTTTAATTCTTACATAATCCCTACTTTACAAGAAAACATGTGTAATGTACTCAAAAATCACTACAGAGACCTTCGTTTTTCGATTGTGCATTATTTTATTTAAAATTCCCCAAGTCTTCTTTACAATACACTGCAAAAAATTAATAAGTTAAAAAATTTCTATTTATTAATTATATCTAAATATAGATCCTTGAAAGAATCACCTTTTCATCATTGAGAATAAAAATACTTTTTAAATTTACTTTTAAAAATTAGACTGCATAAAATTTAACATAAATATTAGAAATTTTCAATTTTAAATTACAACAAAATATCAATTTTTAATACAAAATTTTTTTTTAAAATTTTGATAAAGATATTAATAAAAATAGATTAAACTATCTGGAAAAGTTTTCTGCTATCCAAAGAAAATTATATATATAATTTTCTGAAGGATTTCCTGTTTTGAAGAGTTTTTGGCAAAAGGAACGAATTGATTTTTTGCCATCATCCTTTCTTGACACTATATCTTATCCATCATCAAGTGTAAATGCTGCTTTTCGACTCTGCTAGCTTTACCTTAATGCTACCTTTTTAGAGGCGATTCCTTTTGGAGTCCTGCCAGATTTGTTCACTCGTCGGAATAAGGGAAACCATTCACATAAATGGTGTTTGATAGTCCACTTTAAAATGATTTCTATTTTCCTTATTTGAAGTGTCCTTTAAAAAAAAATGATTTTCAACACTTTTACTATGCTTTTCGTGATCTCTTGTATTTAAAAATATTTGAAGAACATAATATTCCTTTAATTTAATATATAAATTATTTATATACAATATTATAATCTGGTTAAACCTTAAAAATTTTAAAAGTATATACTCGATTTTTCCTTTTTAATGAGAATTTTTAAAAATCCTTGATAAATAAAATATGATTTTCTGAGTAAGGAGAATTTTTTTATAATGAAATAATTGTAAAAATTCAAATTATCTTTGTTTTCTATTTATTATTATAACTGCAGAAAAGATTACGAAATAAATTTCATTTTAAAAATACTTTTTAAATAATATTCAATGTATTATATTCCTCTGTAAATATTAAAGGATGAAACTTTTTCTTTTCATTGGACTAATATTCTTTTTGGACTAAATTCTATTCTTTTTACAAAATTAATTAATAATGGCTTTAAACAAAACAAAGGACCTTGCCATTTAAGCAAACACAGAAAATTATATGAATAAACGAAAATTATTTTTATTTCATAAATTCCTAAAAAATGCAATTTTGTTCCTTGCTATATTATATAACTCCATCCTTCGAACAATAAATTTTCCAGTTATCTAAAAATTTGCTATTATAAAAATAATCCCTGTATCCTATAAACCAATAAACCGATCCACTTCCTACAGACCAATTAGTGTCTTTCCAATCCTTTCGAAAAGCTTTGATAAAATAGTTTTTCGTCAATTACATTCCCTACTGGAATCTTCAAATTTTATTCCTAATTATCAATTCGATTTCCTCTCCGAACACTCCACTGCTGGGTTATCATCGAGTTAATGATTTTATTACATCTTCTTTAAAAAGAAAAGAGCACTATGCCAATGTGTAGAAGGAAGAATCTTCTTGAGTTTCCAGAGTCCGGCTATTAAAAGGAATAATCTTAGGACTATGAAATTGCTAGAAGGAAGAGTCCTCTTTGATAGAGTTTAGAAGTCCGGCTACTAAACTCTATCAAAGAGGACTCTTCCTTCTAGCAATTTCATAGTCCTAAGATTATTCCTTTCCAACCGATACTTCTAATTAAACGAATCCAATGAACTCTCCAATACCAATTCTCTACAATATTTACACATATGACAAACTAATCTATCCTATGAGGATGGCCTGCCTTCCCCAACATTCTTCCGAAATTATCCAAACCCAATTCTGAACCTTCTAGAGATGGTTTACCAAGTGGTTAATAAAAATCAATGAACGTTAATCTACACACGTAACTTTTACTCTCTGCCATGAACCGAATTCTCTAATACACATTAATGGCAGCGAAGTACCACAACACACCCAAGTTCGGTATCTAGGACTAAACGTAGATAAACGCTCGAACCCACACAGAAGATTTGAAATACAAGAACTAAAAAGACTATGCCTACAACTACTTCGAACTACTTCCTTCTAATATTATTATATTACTATAGACAGCAAAGTACAAAGTCCTACTGAAACCCATTTGGACTTACGGACTAGAACTCTGAGGCTCTACTAAGCATTCCAATTCCCATCGAATTCAATACTTTCAATGAAAAATACTCCATACAATCGTCGACACTCTCTTTTATGTTTGCAATAGTGTTATTCATCATGATCTTGAAGTTGCATTTATTTTTGATGTAGCTATGTCTCGTTAGTACAATCATATTAATTACATTTTTCAAGATTTATCCTCCATCTCCTTTCCTAAAAATACCCATCGAAGACTTAAGCATCACTGGTCGCGTAATATATATTTACTCCTCATAATCATTTATCATAATTATTACTATTTGTTATTATAGATATCTGTGGAAAAGTTAAAAAAAAAAATATTTCATAAAATATCATCTTTCATAAAAAGAAATTTTTACTTTTTCTGACGGTTGTTATTGTCTAGGCTATTGTCTTCCCAGGAATCATCTTTAAATATGGATTTGGTATACTATTTTTGTACAATAATTAAAACATATTATATTTTCCATAAAATGAATTTGCTCAAAGATAGGTGGAAAAATTCCGAAAATTTCTTTCAAAAAAATTGATAGACAAAATAATTATTTTTGGTATATTTAATATGCAACTTATCAATAATATTATAAAGGTTATAATATCTTATTTAGAAGTACGAGAGAAAAAACATCGTCTATCAAAGAGGAATAAGGCTATGCACATACTCACTTGATACTACCCAGTAACCCTACACCCTAATCTAGATAAATTTTTTGAACCAGTCAATATCATATTCGAATCCTCCAATATGGTTCCAAATAGCGTCTGGCATTTGGAAACAGAAACAATCTACACCATACTTTTTTCTAGTCATCAAAAACCATGAACTACCTGCATTGTTCCCCACAATTCTTGGTTTATCTTCTTGGACCCATCCTGTACAATATATTTTCACATGCATATAACATAGCCATAAAGCGTAGATTCAAGGTAAACGAACAAAGAAGTGTTCACGTGACTTTTACTCATCGTCGTTAATCATGCACTTCGATCAACTTTAACGATAGTGTATAATACTTTAAAAAGAAAAGATACGTTTTTGTAATTATAATGAAAAGTTATCACAAAACTAATATGCAAGACTTCAAGGACTCGTAATGAAGACGAAACACAAACAACTACTTAGATCATTGGAACTACTTTCAAAGTTCAACAGCTCAGATAGAAAATTATAATTTTTTTAATACTTATTTATCTATGGAATAAAACTCTTAAGTTCTATTAAGCCTTTTAAATTCTATGATATCTAGTCGAAAATTCTTCGCGACCTTATGAATAATCCTCAAGCGGGAATCCGCTCTATGCCTGCTGAATCAAAGATCTACAGACATCCCAGCCTCGTGCTGCATTCTTTTACTTTGGTACTTCCAGTATATTTTTGGAATCCTAGGTCATCATCTTATTAAAGACAGGGCCTAGCCTTATTTTTTTTATAATATCAAAATTTGTTACTTTTTAAAACGAGAAGCATTTAATTCACCACCTAAGACAAGGTCACGTTGTTTGACGCTGTTATGAATATAATAATAAATGCTTCTTAATATATTTGAAACAGTATTATATAATGTGATCTCAAAATTTTTCTTATAGGTGACTTAACTGTTTCTCGTTATAAAAAGTTTTTCGCTTGATCGTTCGAATTTCCCAGGTAAGAAAATTATCCTCAGTATCCCTTCCCAAAAACAACTTTCACCGCTTGAAATGGCTTAAGTCATAAGACTTATCAAACTATGGTAATTAAAGATCAGAATTTTATTTTTGTATTTTAAGGATTTTTTGACAAAATGATCTTATCATATTATGTACCATCAAACATGGGGAAATTTTTGAATGATTTTATTGATTTTAATTTTAAACGCATAATAGATAATATTACCAATTTTTTTAATTCTAATAATTAATATTTTTGCAAATATTATTATTGACAACAGAGCTTGAAAATATTTATGTTACTTCTACATTTTTCTTTAAATATGTTTGCAACTGTTGCTCGTTTAAGTATAATAAATATTGACCAACAATGTGGTTAGAGTCAATATCTGAGTAAAAAAAATTATTTTCTAAAATCCTTATTTTAGAATATTTTAAAAATATATTTACAAATTTTTCCCTTAACCTTCTTGTCTGATAATGCCAATTTATCCAAAATATTGACGATCAAATGTTTCCTTCTTTGCGTACGTGTAATAAAGTTACTTGTTTTTTTCTATATTAATATTTTAATTAGAGTCTCCTTTATTATTCTCTTTTTATACTATATGTCAAATTATAGACCTACACAATATCCTTCATCTTACAGAGTAAATTTTTTGGATCTTATTTTCACTTAAAGCTTTTTATTGTAAATATATTGAATCTTCCTTTTTTGGTTCATATTAAAAATTTAACATATTGAAAAATAATTTTAGCACTTTTATATAATAAACGTAAAAATATAAGTAAAAATTAAATTACAAAAAGGATATAAGATGTGTATAAAAAAGGCCATAAACTATATAATAGTCTTCCCATAAATAAAATGCAGCTCCCCCAAAAAGAATTCTCGAAAATAAACTGAAATGAATATTTTGGTCCAGTAAATTAAGGACCAAATATTAAAAAGTCTTTACAAAAATTTTTACAAAAAAAAAAGAATCAATTAATTTCCTTACTTTTTTATAAATAATTAGTTCATATCTCTGATCCTTTTGTATGTATCCTTTTTGATACTATTTATAAAACTGATTTTTAATAAAAACATGCATGACCTATTTTCATAAAAAAAAAAATTATTTTTAATTACAAAGCACAGGTACTTATCATAACCTCTGAAATAATCTTCAATATTCACTCAATAGTATATAATCATATACTGTACTATATAAATCATTGTTTCATCGTTCCCTTTTCCTATGTAAATGTAATATTTGAATTTGGTGAGAAACTCTTTTATTTATATTTAATAATTTTAAAAAAGTCAACAACAAAAAAAATTATTTATAGAATATCGTTGCGGATATAATTTTTCTTCTCTGCTAAAATAAACATAAATATTGTTAAAATATTGAAAATGATATTTATAAGAAAGGAAAAAAAATAACACAAATAAAAATAAACTGATAAATTTGTTACCTTTTCCTATGATTTATAGCAATATTCGTCACCAAAGTCGAGGTTATTCCTTCTCTATAATACAAGTAACAAATCATTTTATTTCGTATAACTTCCTTCCTGCCCCCTCCGGGAGACTACTCGTAGCTTTCTTTTAGTATCATCTTTATCGCTTTCTTAACCAATACCATCACCCAATACATATTGCCTTCAAAAACTACATAATTTATTTGACTAATAAGGGGCCCTTCTGTTTTCGTTCGTAATATGCCGCTTCAATAACGCCAAAAGTATATTCATTCAAAATTCAAGTTGAAAAACTTACTCAACATTTCCAACAATTTTTCATTTGACACTGAAAAATTAGTCTTGTCTTTTGTGGGATTCTTTGGGCTTCACAATATTCTAAGTTACTAACTTCTTCCAAAACATACATTTAAATTTTCCAAAAGTATCTAAAAGACTGATAAATTTGCGGAAAGTTCTTAGGGAATGCAACAAGGACGAGAAACAGTGTGAAAGTGTTGGAGAAGAAAAAATTTCACATTCTATAAGTACATAAAAATTCTGCTAAAAAAAAAAGCCAACCAAAAAAAAAAAAAAATAGTCAAATAAAAAATTCGAAAGGATATTATCCAAATAGAAACTAACTCTAAGGACATTAGTTGAAATAAATGTGGTTTTTTTATTGTCATCAACTGGAAAGTGTTCGAGTTGAAAAATGCATACATTAGGGATGAAGAAAAAGTCGGAAAAGGAGTACGTCCGTTCATTAAGTAGAAGTATCTGAATAGAGACAAATCGAGAGGATAATTGAAAAAATTACTGCATTTCCATTTGGCTTTCGCAGACATTGAATTCTTCTTTTCTGTGCATTAATAAATACCTTTCTTAAAGGAAGTCGCATTTAAAATGAACGTAATTACTTATTTCTAAAATTTTGCATTTCCTTCTTTTCTTCTCAATACATTTCCTTGGACTTTAGCTTATATAATTAAAAAGGACATGGAATTATTTTCTTTAGACAAATTGTTTTTCTTTTAATATTTGAAAATATTTATAATGATATTGAAAATAATTTATTAATAGAAAAAGAAGAATTTAAAAATTAATTGAAAACTTCGGAAATCTATCTATAGCTGGATGAACGCTTATTGATCAAGGAAGAAATTATGATTATGTAGAAATATGTACTTATTAGAAAATATATATATACGAGTATATGCAAAAATTCTTGTCGATCTATTAGTTTATTCATATCCACACTATACGAATATAATACGTCTAATGGTTGTATAAGCTCACTTGAGAATTCCTTTCAAAACTCTTCCATTTAATTCGGAGGAAATCCATTTCATTTCAATTATCGACTCTGAATTGGATATCATCTTCTAATGCTTTTGCAGATATGATATTATTCGCGTTTCGGAATTCCAGACAATATTCCTCACAGACTAAAAAGATTTTCTATTTAAAATTTTTCGATATCCTCTTTGATATTAAATAAATTTTTCATATTATTTTAAAAATGAAAATGTCTTTTTAAAAAAAAAATTATAAAAATTAGAACTCAAACTAAGTAAATATAATATGAGTTTAAAAAAATATAATATTATTAGTAAATTGATGCTGAAAACTCCACTTTCTTTTGGGAATATCCTTAACTAATTTCACCAGTAAAATCAATTCCAAAATTGAATTCATAATCCTTTTTATCCAATATAAACTCCAATATTTCAAGAAAAGTATCTTACAAATTCTAATAAAGATTATTTTTAATACGGACTACTTATAATGAAAAATGTCAAATAGATTTTACAAGAATATTTTGATTATTAATGAATGTTCAAAAAATATCTCAAAGTATAGTTTTTCTTTAAAAAAAAATTAAATAAAAAGAAAACCTGGACAATTTTCTTTGCCTTTTATTCATAAATGTCATCTCTCTTAAACCTTTTTCAGAATTTGCTTCAAAATCTTTAGAAAAAATTTTCAAAAACTATGCAAGAAGTTGAACTTTCGAAAATTAATAGAAAGTAACACCATCACAGCACTAAAATGTATTGTAAAAATGTCAAATTAGGAAAAAACGTTCTACGAAAATTATTCGAGGCCTAAAATAACAGGCCAACAGAAAAAAATTCATTAAAATTTCCTGTTTAAATTTGAATTAAAAGACAATTAATTTTTTATGATTTTTCCAACACTTGCAAAACATGGTTTCAAGAACAACCAAAATGTGCGAATTTTCAGAATTTTTTTATAGAATAACAACATTTGGTGCTATAAAAATGACGTGCTATTTTTCTGAACACTGAGCTCCTGTTACTTTTCTTTCATTTCTAAATTACACAAAATTGAAAAAAAAATTTTGAAGAGATTTTTTACTCTCAGAAAAGAATTATTTCTCTCAGCTCCTTATTTTTTTCTTATATTTCATTATTTTTTTAAAATCTTTTTATGCATTTGTACCCTTTTTGGTCGTAAAATTTTCTTAATTTTGATTTGTTTAAACTTTTATTTTTTTTTAATTTAAAAGTTTTGTATTTTCAAAGAATTTTCCCATTCAATTTTGATTTAATATTTTTCGGATAAGATTGTGAGGAGAATTTTTATATTTTTTTAAAGTTATTTCTGAGAATGAATTTTATAATTTTAACAAGTATTTCTGAGAAAGATTTTTAGATATTTATTTTTAACCAGGAGCATTATTTGGATTTTTTATTGATTTAGGATGATGAACTTAAAGTTTTCTTGTTGATTTTCAAAAATAATTATTGAACTTTTGCAATATTTTAAAATATTTTAAGAAATAGCTTATAAGGAATTTTAAATTTTTTTTACCAATGTTTGTAGATAATTTTTAAGAATTTTGAAATAAATTCGTAGGTAAATTATGAAAAGTTATTGGGAAATCATTTTTAAATGATTTTATAATCTGTCTGGATAACTTTTAAAGACAATTTTGTTGTTTTTTTTTTTGTTAACTACTGAGAATGATTTTTAATATTTTTCATTAATTTCTAAATAAAATGTTTAACTTTTCAGACGAAAAAAAAAAGATTACTAACCACCAGAACAAGTCATTGAACGAGAGAAAATGCTTACGAAATTAGACTGGAAAAAAAAATACCCTAAACAAGGCAGAAAGGTACTTTTTTAAGACCATGCAATTTTTCATAAGACTTTTATTATGGACCTATAATTTTTTATTATTTATTTTTAGTTATATATATTATAACTTGAATAGAATGGAAAATAAAGCCCAATTCAGATAACGCTAATTTTTTTGCTTGTTTACTTGCTGGTTTTCAAGTTATATTTCAGAAATAGAACCGGTTACATTATTTGTGCTAGTTTTGATGCTAGGTCTACCGAGAACCAATGAGAAAAGATTATATTGTTATGTGATTACTATAAGCAAATGAAACATCAATATATACGGTTGTTTATATTCGAACTATCACTGAGCAAGAATCAAAAAACACGCTTAAAATTTAATTTTTAAAATAAGCATCGTGTGAAGCCTAAACACATTACATCCATCACCAAATCAGGCACCGCAACAAGCTTGAAAACAAGCAGCAAATCTCGCAGGCAAACAAGCATGAAAACTAACATCGTGTTCAAAAGAATGAAGTGTCCATCGTCCTGCCCTATCTTTACTTGAATGGGTAAAAAAGGAGAAGTCCTGCCCTAGTTTTACTTGAATGGATAAAAAAGGATTCCTGGAAGTAGAAAAATGAGTATGAAACTTTTTATAACATGACACAGTCACATCACAAATTTATAAGCCTTACGTTTATATTAAATAAGATTTTTATGAATATACCAGGCGTAAAAGCTTAAATCAGCAGATTGGTCATAGATGGCATTAGTGAACGTATTAAGCTACCATGAGCACGCCATACTTTTTTTTTATGAGTCTGACATCTCTTAACATTAATTAGTGCACATTGTCAGCAATTTTATACAGCAATATACATTTTTCTTTTGGTAATAATGTCTAGTTTTGTGCCAGAAAAAGAGCATATGCGGGAAGCTTTGCTTTTCTGCTTTAATTTGAAGAAATCGGCTGCCGAATCGCATCGAATGCCTATGGAGGCCTATGGTGACAGTGCTTTATCGGAAACAACGTGCCGAGATTGGTTTCGTCGGTTCAAGGACGGCAATTTTGACTTGTGGGACAAGAAGCGTGAAAATCGGCCTAGGAAGGTTGAAAGCCATCAATTGCGGACTCTTTTGGACGAAGACGATACCCAATAGCAAAAAATGCTCGCGGAGCAATTGGGTGTTACTCAACCAGCCATTTGCATGCGTTTGCGTGCTCTTATCCACTTATTCACCAGATGGGCCACGCGCTCGCTGAGCAGCACTTCGATTCTTACGAAGACGTCCGAAAATGGCTTGATAAGTGGTTTGCCTCGAAAGAAAAGAAATTTTTTTTTTGCGTGGTATCCAAAAATTTTCCGAGAGATGGGAAAAATGTGTAGCTAGCGAAGGCAAGTAATTTGAATAAATTTGCTCTTGGTTTCTATGAAAAAAACATGTGTTCTAATGACTAAAACACAGCGAATTTAAGCTTATACACCTGGTATTAATGAGGGCGGATCGATATAAATTATTTAAATTCCAAATGTTTAGCTAATATTTACTTTTATATATGGGCTCCGATGTAGTTGGGGGTATATACGACATAGAATTTTCCATCAGGCTTAGACCCCAAACAGTTTCCTCCTCTTAAGCAGACTATTAGGAAACTATCTGCCTTTCATTCCTTTTAAACCTCAACCTAAACTCAGGTATATTCACTGATGATATGAATTTTTATTCAAACAAATTAAAAAGGATATTTTTTCATATTTCAATATTATGATAATAATAAAACTTTTTATTCATTTTATATTTCCAACTTTTATGAATAAATTTACACACTATTAATAATTTTTATTAAATTGTAAACAAACGTTTTTGTCCTCAGAAAAAATTTACTTTTTATTAAAAAAAAAAAACTAAATATCCTTTTTTAAATGTGAAATAAGAGCAAAAAAAATACAAAAAAAAATTCAATTTAAAATGTAATTATTAAAGAAAAACTAATTAAATTTTTATAGTTGGGGGGACGGGGGGGGGTCGTGTTGGTAAACCAACAATATTCTCTTCTCTGTCAACACCATTAAATGTAAACAATTCCATTAAAAATTTCCAAAAATTAACAAATATTGAACAATAAATGAACAATCATACATTTAGATTTAGATTGCATGCTTTTAATTTTCTAATTAACTTAATTAACTTAATTAGTTGAAAATATTGATCTTTTTTTTATGAATATCTAACTTGTTTAACATGCAATTTAGATATGGGAAAGTTTTCCTTCCCCCAACAATGTTTTCGTTTACAAAATTTTAAATGTGTACATACACGTAGATACCATACGATGACTTATACATTAATATATATTCACATACCCTTATATGATATACAAGTTCTCGGACTAAATGTTATATAGAAAGGAACTTTACAAAGTAAGGATTTAAATATTCTATACGCTATAGACGTACAAATGTCCTGATCGATTTTATTTAACTTTTAAGTTGTGAAATTTCTTCTATTCAACAATTGTGAATAGTTAATTTTATTGTTGTTGGTTTTTTTTTTAAATAAAATTTATACATAATTTTCAATTTTACTTGTATTATATTAAATTATAATTAAACTTTCAGTTTTGTTTCTTTGGAGCTTAGTCTAAGAAAATGGTTGAAATTAAATCTCTGCAAAAAAAAATTTTTGAATGTTAAAAAAAACCAAAAGGAAAATTACTTAGTATATAAATAATTACCAACTAAATGGAATAATTGATTTTTTTTTTTCTTTTTGAAAATTAATGATGAATCCTTTGATTATTGTTGTAATTTTTCTTTTTACAAAATACAGGAATGGGTCTAAGAAGGAGATACTGGCATTGAACTTTCTCTCATGGGGCAATGTGAGAAAACCATTTGTTCATTATTCATTGCTCAAGCATTAATAATGGTTTGGTGTAAATCAAAAAATCGTTATTCATTAAAATAAAGTGTAAACTTGGGGTTGTATACAATAATAATAATAATAAAAAAAAATAAAAATTCAAATTTGTTAATATATTTGCGTAGGTGTGTAGATATATTTTGTAGTATCTTTCGAAGAACATTAATTTATTTTCTACCCTAATCTATGAAAAACACTTCAATTTATAACCAAACGGGAGCTTTTTGTCTAAATATAAATACATATATGTGTGTATACACAGTTATCCTAGGTGAGTATTTTGAATCTATACTTGCTTGTTATTTCTATACAATATATTAACGGTATTAGGAGTTGTCTGCCATCTTATAGAATATTTGATTCCGTTCAGTCTGGTGGTAAGTGCCAGGTGTTTATTTCATATTAAATACACTTTCAATATACTCGAATTCACACATGTATCTACCTCCTGTATAATACATACACATATATGTATGGTTTATAATACAATAACATATCATATGTTGATCGTCTCGAATATTTCAAGATAGACAAATTCATTTCTTCTTCGAAAAAAAAACCCATCAAATTTTGAATATTACAAATTGTACTCCATTTTCGAATTCAAAACACTTTATATTGTTGAATTTTCTCTAAAAACTTTATTGATTAATATTTGTTGAATGTTAGACAATCCAATTTACCTTTGTCTTATTTCAACAAAGCTTAGAAAATCAAAATAAATCATATATTAATCATCATCCCTTAACGTACGCACACGTTCACAATCGGCTAGGTAGGAGGATGATGGTTATTATTGTATTTATTTCTGAAAATTTGTTCATGTTTATATAATTTGACCTGAAAATAATATAACAAAAAAAAAAGCATTTATAAAGCAATTTATAGAAAGTTTAATTTATTATTCTTATTATTATAATTTTTGGGTTTTTTTTTTTTTTAGTTACGTGAGAGAATTTTATGATTTAATAACTACATGAACATGCTCTGGCAGAGGATGAATTTTTTCTCTTTAAATTGAACAAAAATAATTTTTATTATTTGAATTTTCATTTAACAAAAAAAAAGATTATTAACAAAAATAAAATTATTATTAAAATAATTCCGATTTAGTGATTATTCTAAATCAGTTCTGATTAAAGAAACTTTTTCTTTTTAAATATTATTAAATTCACTGGATACGTTTTAAGTTATAGTTTAAAGAAATAAAAGTTTTAAAATTTTTTTGTCTGCAAAATTAGTTGTAGATTTTTTTACTGGAAAATTATTAAATATTATTTATTAATTATTTTTATTGAATAACATACAATTTTTGAAAATGTTTTTCTTTTATCATAGTTTCTTTTGTAGTAGCTTATTGAGGTTTTCATCATTAAAATAAGTTTTAGACAAAATCATGCATCCCTACTGGATGGAACGTTTCTCTTTTCCCTCACTTTAGGCGTTAGAATTCCAGTAGCAACACAAAGCCAGTGGAGCAAGCCAGACTTCCCCGGTGGACTCTATGTTATCTTTATTGAAACTGATAGAAAACCCGCCTCACACTACCATTATATATAGGGTTTTCCAATAAGAGTGATATGATTTCTAAGTGACGTTTCGGCTATTTGTAATATGTCGTGATCTGTCATTTTTTCTCATTGTATTCAGTAATGTTTACAATTTTATCGTAAAGAGACATACGTAACAACAACTTTTACAAATTATTCAATTTTATTATCAAAATAATCGTTCTCCAATTGCAACTTTTCGTGCGCTTTTGCCATTTTATGGTCGTAATAATCGTCTTACTGTGCTCGCTATTCGTCGAATTGTTAAAAATTTCGAGCGTACATTTTTTTTACATAATGTTCAAGTGCCAATAAGACAAAGAACCGCTCGAAGTAATGAAAATATTGCTGCCGTTCAGGCAAGTGTTGCTGAAGACTGCAATTTGTCGATTCCGAAAGGTTCTCAAGAATTGGGACTGTCTCAAACCACAACCTGGTGGATTTTGAGAAAGGATTTGGGCTTGCATCCGTATACAATTGTTATCACTCAAGAATTGAAGCCATTGGACCACCGTAAATGTCGTGAATTTGCTGATTTTGTCTTGGAACAACTTGAAAACGATAACGATTTTTTTAAGGAAATCATCTTCTCCGATGAGGCTCACTTCCATCTGAGTAGTGCGGTAAATAAACAAAACTGTCGATTCTGGTGCGAAGAAAATCCACAAATTATTCATGAACACCCATTACATTCACCTTAATTGACAGTTTGGTGTGGTTTTTGGTCTGCTGGAATCCTCGGTCCGTACTTCTTTCGAAATGAAGCTGGTAACACCGTTACTGTCAATGGAGAGCGGTATAGATTGATGATAACCAACTTTTTATGACCGAAATTGGAAGAAGTTGATCTTGACAACATCTAGTTCCAACAAGACGGGGCTACGTGCCACACAGCACGTGCAACAACCGAATTATTGCGAGAAAAGTTTGGAGATTCGATTATTTCAAGAAATTGTGACATTGAATGGCCTCCAAGAAGTTGTAGTTTAACACCATTAGACTATTTTTTGTGGGGTTATTTGTAGTCATGGGTCTTTAGAAATAAACCAGACTCTCTTCAAGCTTTAGAAGTC
This sequence comes from Atherix ibis, assembly GCA_958298945.1. Lineage (NCBI taxonomy): Eukaryota > Metazoa > Arthropoda > Insecta > Diptera > Athericidae > Atherix > Atherix ibis. Next base: position 22,575,243 of record OY282607.1, read on the forward strand.
AATATTGAACGTGCTATTCATGACATACGACTTGATTTAGTGGACAAAGTGCTCGGAAATTGGGTTCATCGAATTCATTCCTGCAAAAGAAATCGTGGAGGCCATTTGAATGATGTTTTATTCAGAACTTAATTGTTTTGATTGTACTTCACATTAAATAAAAAACATTTGAATTTCCTTAACAATTAGTGTATTCTTTTTTGAAAAGAAATCATATTACTCTTATTCGAAAACCCTTTATATCCCGTATTTACCTCATATATAAAAACCTTTCCTCTCCCCCAGTATCCCCTTCACAATCTTCTAAAGCAAATATAAAGGAAATTCATCTCTCACTTCCCTTTTGATCAAAGAATTAGAAAGATGTCCACGTCTATGTTACTCAGCAGGTACAGTAAGGCAAATACCGATCCATCTTGTTGTCGGAAATTATTCGTAGAACTGCTGGATGTATTAAGACAGCAGTAAAAAATGCCATCTACCACCAAGTCAATCTACCCTCGAAGCCTATCTGCTCTCGAAGCAAATTTGTAGATCGTCAAATAGTCCGGTGCTCAATGTGATTCGTCGCACTTTGGTAAACAGTAGAAACGTCGAATTGCATTAAGTTCCCGGTAGGGGAGGTCACTGTGATTCCAAACCTGCTTCAGGAGCTTGGAGACCGGCAATGATGGGCTCTAGTCTTGGAAAAAATGTATGAGATTTGGCAACAGCGTTGGGATGAGAGTGAGAATGGGAGATGGACCCAGAGGTTCACATCATGTGTCAGGTTTGCTTTGGAAAACAAGTTTGAATGTGGTCTGTTCCTAGAAAATAAGTTCCTCTATAAGAGAAGATTGAGTGAAAGAGAATAGTGCCTGTGCTGAATGTGTATGCGAGTGAAACGCAAGGTGGCTGCAACCGGTTGAAAGGCCAAGGTCGTTTCTGGTTGTGGTTTCGGGTCTTGGCAAACCAGTGTAGGTGAGCTGACTTAGATTAATGAGCGGAGTACAAACCGAAGTATTCTTAAAACAAAAATTGGTACTATGGGAATCGGGGTGTCCCATGGTGTTAAAACACACTATGCCCGACAATGCTGTGGCGCCTTAGGCAGCAACGTAGTGGCTGTGGTTAATACTCATATCGTGGGTACGGTATATGGATCGCTGGTGGGAGATACTGATAATTATCTCGGGCCCTGTCACTGCTTATGACAGTAGAGGTTTAGATGGGCCTCGCCACTAACAGTTGGAGTAATCAGATTGTAACTGGTTACTGACTGTAAACTGCCAGTAATGGTGGTGCGTTGATTGAGCGTAACTTAATGCCTATAGTCGTAGACGACTTGTGGTTTTATGTTTAACGACAGATCAGTCACGTTAAATCATACACCAGGCGTATAAGCTTAAATCCGCTGTTTGGTAATAGATGGCGTGAGTGGGCGTATTAAGCTACCATGGGCACGGCATCCTTTTTTTTATCTGTCAATATTAATCAGTGCACATTGTCAGTCTAGGTTTTGCCAGAAAAAGAGCATATACGGGAAGCTCTGCTTTTCTGCTTCAATTTGAAGTAATCGGCTGCCGAATCGCATCGAATGCTTATGGAGGGTTATGGTGACAGTGCTTTATCGGAAACAACGTGCCGAGATTGGTTTCGTTGGTTCAAAGACGGCAATTTTGACTTGTGGGACAAGAAGCTTGAAAATCGGCCTAGGAAGGTTGAGGACCATATATTGCAGGCTCTTTTGGACGAAGACTCGCGAAGCAATTGGGTGTTACTCAACCAGCTATTTCCATGCATCTACGTGCCATGGGAAAGATTGAAAAGATCGGAATATGGGTGCCACATGAATTGAACGATAGGCAGATGGAGCGACGCCAAAACACATGCGAAATCTTGTTCGCCAGACAAAAAAGAAATTCGTTCTTGCATCGGATTGTAATAAGCGATGAAAAGTGGATATCTTTCGAGAATCCTAAACGCAAAAAACCGTGGGTTGATCCCGGCCAACCATCAACATCTTCCCCAAGACCAAATAGCTTCGGACGGAAGACGATGCTGTGCGTTTGGCGGGATCAGCGGGGTATCGTCTACTATGAGATGTTGAAACCTGGTGAAACTGTCAATGCTCACCGCTACCACCAACAACTGATCAAATTGCACCGTGCTCTGCGTGAAAAAGAACGGATTATCAACAAAGACATGACAAGCTGATTTTACTCCACAACAACGCACCATCGCACACGTAAAAATGGTCCGAAACTATTTGAAGACACTCAACTGGGAGATGCTAGCCCACCCCGCTTATTCACCAGACCTCGTCCCTCTCCGACTACCACCTGTTTCCGTCGATGGGCCACGCGCTCTCTGAGCAGCACTTCAATTCTTACGAAGACGTCCGAAAATGGCTTGATAAGTGGTTTGCCTCGAAAGAGAAGGCATTTTTTTGGCGTGCTATCCACAAATTGCCCGAGAGCTGGAAAAAATGTGTAGCTAGCGAGGGCAATTACTTTGAATAAATTTGTTTTTTCTTTCTATGAAAAAAAAAAATGTTTTTATGACTAAAAAACAGCGGATTTAAGCTTTTGGTAATATTACTAGTGCAAAAGTGGAAATTATATCTGTCCACACATTGGCGTAACACTGCAAAACGAGTCCTCTCAACATCCATTCCAGAATTCTGGGCAAGGAAACTCTCTTTTTTCACAAAATTAAAAAATGCATGACTTTTCCTCCAAATAACCAACGACCAACTTTCATTAGGGAAGCTGGCAATTCCAACTTAAACGTAACATGAAGTCGCCAAATGGCCTCATAGTCGTGGCACTACAGTATGGCCACTGGCTCTTGTCTCTGAAATCTTACAAAAAAAAAATAAATAATAAAATTTACATACATTACCAAAATTAATTTCAACAAAATATCATATTTTGTTAAATTTTTGTACCAATTGTTTTGTGTATCCATTTTCAAAGTATTGCATTTTGTTGTTCTATAAAAATTATTATGTTTTTTTATCAAGTACAGTAAAAGTCTGTTAAAAATCAATAAGGTAGAAAATATGATGATCTGACAGTATTTTTTTATTTATTTAATTTGTTATTTTTTTTTTTTTTTTTTGCATTACCAAATAGAAAATGTGATTGAATTTCAGACCTAATCAATTTCTCTTATAGTAACGCCATGTTTTGGGTGTGTCAGTCAGGTGGTGGTTTTTTATGAACTTAATATTCGGTTTCACTAGACTATCATTTGATTGAAATTGGCAGGACTATATCGGTGACTATAGTAACTGTACGATTAATGATGATGAATAAGCCTAAAACTCTGCCCAACATTTTGGCTTTTTGGATTTAAAATTGTCGATATCGATCGCGAAATATTGTGCAAACAATATCCGCCAATTTGCACTTTTCGATATGGCATCTATTCTTTCTGATGGCATATATTGTCTGCATTTGCTTATGTACATATCCCCTTTTAAGCATATATCCTTTCTAATATAAAACCGAAAATGGTTATTCATAAAAATAAAAATAAAAAACAGGAACAATATATACACTCTGAGTTGATATTAATTTTTTTTTCCCGGTATTGGATTATATAATATTTTTAATATTTTCTGCATGTGTTAGATGAGAAACCTTTACTGCACGTGTCCCTTCTCCTTTTCAATGCTTGTATTGGCAATGAATTAAAGAAATCAATTTTCGGTCTTCTATTGACATAGATACGATAGAAGAATTATATTTGCAAAGGTGTTTCTACTAACAATAAATAAAAATTGATCGCTGTTATCCATCGTCATGAAATATGAACTTATTTCCAAATAGAAAATATGACAATATACCAAAAATGCTTGTTACGATTACGTCTATTATTTATTTGTTATTTTTTTACATCATAATTCCTTATTTTCTGAAAATCGTGATATGAATTGAAATGATCCTTTCTTTAGTAAAATAACCTATATTCCCGTATTATTTTTACAAGGTTTCATTGCTTTTATTCATGCAAAATGTAATATTGATTTTATCTTTGCAAAAAAAAAAAATAATAATCATAATAATAATAATAATAAGAATATATAAATAAATATACAATTTCTTAATATTTAATATATATTACATAGAGAAGATTTCAAACTGAATAAAAATGAGAAGAGAAAAAACATTTTGCAAATTGTATCAATTATTTATGAAAATTTATTGAAATTTTTTTTTACGGCAATTTTTTTTTTGGTTTTGACGTGAATTTTATTAGTACGTATTTATGTATCTTTTTGAGGTAAAAGCGTTTATGTAGATTTTCTAGGTATTATAAAATACGGTGTTTGGGTATAAATTGTGGGTAGATTTAAGAGAAAAAGTTATTGTCATTTTAAAAAAATAATTTTTACTTTCGAAAAGAAAATCTATCATGTTTTGTTGATAGTTTTTTTTATGAAATTTTGCTTCAAAAATATTTTTACGAGGGTCGTTCAACAAGTACTTAGCCTACAAAAGAAAAACGAAAATTTTGGGAAGGTGGCAATTTATTTTTCCACATAATCTCCTTCAAGCTCGATACACTTGGCCCAGCGATGCTCTAACTTTTTTAACCCGTCCAAAAAATACATTTTCTCGAGGGAAGCAAAATAGGCCTCCGTGGCGACGATGACCTCCTCATTCGACCCAAATCTTTTCCCGGCGAGCGATTTTTTCAGGTTTGGAAACAAAAAGTAGTCACAGGGGGCCAAATCTGAAGAGTACGGTGGATGGGGCAGCAATTCGTAGCGCAATTCGATCAATTTGGCCATGGCGACGGCGGAGGTGTGACGTCAAATCGGCCCAATAAGTCAGCATAGTAATTCTACGTCAAATCGGCCCAATAAGTCAGCATAGTAGCGCCCCGTGATTGTTTTACCCTTCTCGAGGTAATCGATGTGGATCACACCTTGTGAATCCCAGAAAACGGTGGTCCCAGAAAACGATGATGCACCATTCCTACTGCGATGCCCACAGTCTTAGCTATCTCGTGAACTTTCAATCGAAGGTCTGCCAACAGGAGATCGTGGACTTTTTTAACGTTTTCCTCAGTAGCAGCCGTTTTCGGGGCACCTGGGCGTGGCTCATCACACCTTGTGAATCCCAGAAAACGGTGGCCATCACCTTTCCGGCCGATCGAACAGTCTTCGCCTTCTTCGGAGCACGTTCGCCGGGTGGAGTCCACTGTTTCGACTGTTCCTTGGTCTCTGGTGTGTACCAGTGAATCCATGTTTCGTCGACGGTCACGAAACGACGCAAGAACTCCGCTGGATTGCGCTGAAACAGCGCCAAACACGTCGCCGATGTGGTCTCACGGTTGCGCTTGTTTTCCGGTGTGAGCAAACGCGGCACCCATCGCGCCGACAGCTTTCTCATGCCCAGTTCTTCGTGTAGAATATGATGCACCGTTCCTAGTGCGATGCCCACAGTCTCAGCTATCTCGTGAACCTTTAATCGACGGTCTGCCAACACGAGATCGTGGACTTTTTTAACGTTTTCCTCCGTAGCAGCCGTTTTCGGGGCACCTGGGCGTGGCTGATCAAAAACCGACGTGCGGCCACGAACAAACTCGTTGAACCAATACTTGACGGTCGGCATCGAAGGAGAAGAGTCACCATACACAGCATCGAAGCGATCTTTAATTTCGCTGCGCGTTTTCCCTTCCAAAAACAAGAATCTAATCACCGAACGATATTGTTCTTTTTCGATTTTTGTGCAATCGACCGACACGCTCGCTTTCAAAGGCTCTCAAAACAAAACTAATGAAGGGAATCAACTGAAACTGCTACTAAAAGAATGTACTGCACGATGGTAATTTTCTTTTGTGACAGCAGTTCCATCGGGCGGTGAGGCTAAGTACTTGTTGAATGACCGTTGTAACTAAGCAGCACTGAATTTTTTTTTAGTTTTCTTCTAATTTTTGAGAAAATTATTCACTAATAGCAAAACGTCCTTTTGATGTTTGAATAGCTAATTGCCAATTTAAGATAATATTAATGCCATTTTAAGACAAGCTGTCGTGAGGTCTTTTTAATGCTGCTAAACGACTAAATGATCCTTTTAATCATTGGTCTGATGAGAATTAAAGTATTAAGGATTTTTGAGAAGATTAAACATTTAGTAAATAGAATAAAAAATTTAATATTTATGAAAATGTTTTTCTGTTTAAATATAAATTTTTGGTATAAAATAATTAAAAATAATTCCGAGTAACTGTTTTGATTTAGCGGGCTAAGATATGTGCGCCTAATACATATCGTTATATGACCAATAGTACTAAATAAATTAATTTTATTTTCTTTTTATTATTTTTTTCTTGGTACTTGAGAGAATCTTGAAGTTTTATAACTAGAGAAACATGGTGCCAGAAGATGGTTTTTATTTATTGAATTTTTATTAATGAGTATATCTAGTAGGCAGTAGTACTGACTTATAAAGCAACTAGCGATATATATAAGATGTCTTTTAGTTGTCTCCACATAATCTAAGTTGTGCTGATGCTAGCACTTTTTTATTTTACTATAAATATTATTAGATAACGATAATTAAATAAATAAATATAATAAATTGTTACATGTATTTCAGGCTACACCACTGACCCGTATGAAGATAAGTATTAATCACGTGGTGTCAAATCGGCAGATCTTGGGGGCCAATTAACAGTTTCGTTCTGTCAAATGACTACTTTTTGACTGTGATTCGAAGTTTTATATTATTTAAGAAGAGAGGAGACTTTCCTAATTCTGGGCAAGGAATCTAGATCTGTCATATCATACACTTACCCACGACTAGCTATTAATATCTTTCCTGTATCCTATATTATCCATGAAAGCCGCTTAACCCAGAATTTCCTTCTAAGTAGGGCTACCTATTGTGGCGCCTCTTAACAGAACTGTATCTTATCAGTTAATTTTTTTTAATATATTAAAAATCTGAATATGTCCTACGAAATTTAAAAATTTCTGACTGTTTCTCCCTATTAACTACCAACTAGTTTCCTTAGGGAGATCTGGTAATTCCAACGTATTTTTTTATACGGGCTGAAGGCCAAAATCTTTACACAAAATTATCCTTGACTGGAATAGGACAAATTGCTATGAACGATGCCGTATCGATGAATTTGTAACTTCATTCAAACATTCACTTACAGCGTATATTGCCGCTTCAATTTGCACATACGAGGGTAGTCCGAGAAGTATCTGGCCTGACGTATACATGGCAGTTATTATTTGAAAAAAAGTACTGTAGGCAAAAGTCCTTACCTTATAAAGCTTAAGTTTGAAGTTTGACAATACTGCATTGTTTAGTATTTGTTTGACAACTACTAATAGTGAATGCTCTCAGTAAATATGTAAACGCGAAAGAAATTGGTCATCGTTATGTGAAATAATACTTTTATTTAAAAGGTTTCAGTAGAAGAGTCTACTCCTGCATTTATAATAATAAAGTATTGGATGACAGTGTTAAAACGAGGCCATATGAGCTAACAAGTACAGTGGTCATCTAAATGAGGTGACCACGCCAGGAATGGAGAAGAAACTTCATAAAATGGTATTGGATTATCGTCGACCAAATCTACACTAGCTAGCAGACGTGGTAGACATTTCAAAAAGTGATATATCTCGTGCATTGACTGAAAATGTTGGCATAAAAGAGCTGTGCGGAAGACGTTGGTACCGCGTTTGCTCATAATGGAGCATAAACAGTGGCGCAAGGATGTTTCAACTAAGTGTTTAGCGATGTTTTACAGCAATAAAATTGAGTTTTTGGGTTGATTCATAACCGGGTTTATTACCTTTCAACTAAAATTAATAAACAGTAAAAACAATGGCTGTAAGGAAAGAATCGACTCTAAAGAAGGAGAAGACAGTTCTATCTGGTGGGATAATTTTCATTGACTATCTTCGAAAAGAAAAAACAATCAATGACGTGTATATAGTTACCAGATTGAGTCTCCTCAGATTATTATTGCTTTCCAAACTTGATAAAATTTCAAGTAATAAAAGATTTGCCAAAAATGAAGAGGAGCTCGATGGTTCTTACTATAGACTGGGTATCGATGCTACTTAAAATTGCTGGAAAAAGTATATTGAGCTAAAAAGACATAATATTCATAAAAAGAGATAATTTTTCCAAAAAAAAATTTTTTTTTTTTGTTAGGCCGGGTACTTTTGGGACTACCCTCGTATCTTTGACGGCTTAATGGCTTTCCATCATGTAGAGTGTGTCTTATACGAAATTTATTTATAATACGATGAACGTCAAGGTCACCTACATGATTATGCTTTTAGATTGACTAAGTTCTCGGTGCACAAAAATCATCAAAAAACCCTTTGACAGATAAAATGTATCTTGACAGATAGAATGTGTCAAAAAACCAAAAAAATATTTAAAGGCAAAAATTTTAAGTAAAAATATACTTTTAAAAATTGGCCTGCAAGAGAAGTAAATATTATACAATATAAGATGCAGAATACTACTTCACGGAATACCAGCTTTAATGCTCTGTAAACCAATAAAATTCATTAGAGGAATAGATCCCAGATTAAAAATCTAGCAAACTAAATGTCAAAAGTCCGCTGACATTCACTTTTTGCTGCTAAAAACCCTTTTCACCAAGACACCAAGTCTTTCCTTACCAAACGCATCTATAAGGTAATCCATTATTTTGCCAATAGATGGCTTTAGAAGTCTGTATCTCCTGTTTTAAAAGTGCGCTCGGTTTGCACTAGATGGCGTTAGAAAGATAAGATTTTGTATTAAAAAAGCTTCTAATACAGTTTTGTGATTACTTGACTCAGTATTTTTTAGCACGCGTCAAAGATGGACACCAACAAATAGAAAATACGCCATATTTTACAGTTTTTCTTCGATAAAGGCGAAAACGCAAGCCAAGCAGCTGAAAATGTGAATAGTGTTTATGGTCCTGATACTGTAACAGTTGATGTCAAAGATGCACCACGCTCTGGAAGGCCAATTGTCGAAAATGTCGATAAAATAATGGAAATCGTCGAGTCCGACCGTCACGTAAGCACTGTTTCGATTGCCCAGGAGCTAAACATTGCACAAAAAACCGTTTGGAACCACTTAAATAAGGCTGGATACAAAAAGAAGCTCAATGTATGGGTGCCACACGAGTTATCGCAAAAAAACCTCATGGACCGAATTTCCATCTGCGAATCGCTGCTGAATCGCAAAAATATCAATCCATTTCTGAAGCGGATGGTTACTGGTGATGAAAAGTGGGTCACTTACGACAACGTCAAGCGACAACGGTCGTGGTCAAATCGCGGTCACCCTGCGCAAACGGTGGTCAAGCCAGGATTGACAGCCAGGAAGGTTTTGCTGTGTGTTTGGTGGGACTGGCAGGGAATCATCTACTATGAGCTGCTCCCTTATGGCCGAACTCTTAATTCGGACCTATACTGTCAACAATTGGACCGTCTGAAAGAAGCAATCGCCCAGAAGCGGCTAGCTTTGGCCAATAGGAGAGGAATTGTGTGCCATCAGTACAACGCCAGGCCACATACATCGATAGTGACTCGCCAGAAGTTCCGGGACCTTGGTTGGGATGTTCTTATGCATCCACCGTATAGTCCGGACCTGGCATCAAGTGATTTCCACCTCTTCCTGTCTATGACGAATGATTTTGCCGGTGAAAAATTCGCCTCAAGAGAAGATTGTTAAAATCGACTGTCCCAGTTTTTTGCCAATAGGGACGAGGGTTTCTATGAGAGAGGCATTATGAAATTACCTCCAAAAAGGCAACAAGTTATCGAACACAACGGTGCATATTTGACCTAAATGGTATCATTCTATCTATGCTAAATAAAACCTTCAATTTAATGCAAAAATAATGGATTTCTTTTTACTACAACTTATATGAAAAAAAAATTGCTAACAAAATTAATATCAACTGAAGTGGAATAAAACCAACATGATTGAATATTCTTTTTTAAAAAATACATTTTATTTAAAGTTTTCATATATATTTTTTCTTCATTTTTATATCCTTGACGGTCCTGTTTATTTATATATCTTGTCTTAATTATTTTTCTTCTTTTTCCTTTATTAGTTAATGTTTCTTATTTGTTTTTTTTTGTTGTTGTTGTTATGTTTATTTGGGTTTTATTTTATTTAGATACATAGTATTTAAGAAATAACAGATCTTTTCAAAAAAAAAGATGAATTTTTTATATTAAATCTACTTTTGTTTTTATCTTCTTCAATATAATTAGTTACATTTAATTAAGTATTTTCATTTTGATTTGATCATTTATGTATATTTTGAGTTTTTGTATTTGTTCGAAAGAAGGTTTATTTTGAAATTTCTTTTTTTTAATTAATTTTGCTAATTTTTTTTATATTCAATGTGGTATAGTATCTTTTAGGATTATTGATTTTTCTTATTAAATATTTTTTATAAATTTTTTAAAGTATTTTTTTATTAATTATTTTTGTTTTTGTTTTTTTTTTTTTGGTGGTCTAGCTATTTTTTTATATGACTATACCATGGAAATATGTATACGAGTAGTTGTTATAATTTTACATTTTTTCTTATATTTTTATATTTTTAGTACATAAATACTAAATGTTTTTTTTTTTTTTTTAAATATTTATAAGTCATCAATTCTTCGATGTTAGTCCTTTTATGCTGTCGTCCTATTTATTCAATGGTAATTAATTAATCTTAAAATCTAATCAAAATATGAGGATCATCCTGATCATCATCGGTGTTTGTTTGTTTTGTTTTTTTGTTTTTTTTTTAAATATTTTCTTAACAAGAAAATGATTAATTTTATTTTCAATTTGATTTAAAATTTAATTTTCATTGCATAAATTTATACGATTAACTTGTATATTATTTTTTATATGCATTAATATTTAAGTATTTTTTTAATTACATATTATAATTTATATTATTATATTTTTCAGTTTTATTTAGAAATTTATTTAAAAATTTACTTAAATTGTTTTTATTATTTAATATTCTTATTATTATTATTACTATTATTTTAATTTTTTTATGAACTTTTTTTTAATGCAATGAATTCTTTTTCCATTTTACCGGTTAATTAAATTCACATCCTTTTTTTTTGGGGGTAATTTTTTTAAAAGTTTTTATCTAGATTTTCTTTTGTTTGGGATTTTTTGTTTTTTTTTTTTGCTTCTTGTCTTAGTGGACAATATAAAAATGGAGATTTTTTAAGATTTTCTTATTAAATTTTTATTGTTCTATTTTTTGTTGTTTAATTTTTTTTTTCCAATTAAAATCTGACTAAGGATAACATATTTTATTTCATCTATAATATTTATTATATTTATACAATATACAATAAATTCGATAAAGTTATTTATTTGGTAGTTTATTTTTCGGATAGGTAAATATAACATAAATAAATCGTTATTTAAATTTATTGTTTATTTATTTTTTTCATTTATTTATTATTGTATAATTTCCGGTATTTATCCGCTATTTTGTTTTTTGTTGATGAAAATCTTGAAGAAAATGGTGAATAAAAATTTAATTTAAGAAGTAAGTTATTGTTTTTAAGCTTTGTTTTATGTTTTATTTGAGAAAAATGTAGGATTTGTTATTTATTTTTTTTTCATAGAAAACAAATAAATATACTTGATTATATATATATTTTTTCAAAAATGATTAAAAATATTTCGAAATTTTTCTAAGTCAATTTTAGTTCCATTTTGCTGTTCTCTTTTACGAATTATTTTATTTATATTTAATTTTTTTTTTATATTATTCTTTGTTTTTTTTTTTTTTTGTAAATAATTTTTATAGATATTTTTATTTTTTATAAAATTACATCAATATTTAATTAATTATATTTAATTTTTTTTCTCATATAATAATAATGATAATTAATTATTGTTTTTTTTTTTTTTTTTTTATAAATTTTAGCTTTAACATTATAATATTTGTTGTCATATATTTTTTTTTTGTTGGATTTTTTTCCTTTTTCATATTAAATTACTAACTAGAATATAAATATTTGTTTGTATAGTTTTTTAACTGTTATTAAATTTATTATATATTTGTTGGAGAATTTTCTATTTATTTGATTCTTTTACCTTTTCATATACAATAATTTTATAGTTATTTTTATTTAATTTGTTTTTTCTTTTACAATATAAACATGATAGTATTCTTATAGAATAGCTAATTTGATTTTAATTTATTTATATAATAAACTTATTTAATAGTAATAAATACTATATTTTTTTAAGGGTAGTAAATTTATTTAAACAATTTTATATTAGTATTTACAAGATTGTCTTAGAATAAAATATTTAATAATTATTTTTTTAAAATTGGGACATTAACAAAAACGATAGATAAAACTTTTTTTTTTTTTAGAAAAACTAAATAAAAATATAGTTTTTAATAAGTTTAACAATTTTTTTTTTTCATTAACAAATTCGCTTATAATTTAATGTAAAAAAATTATTCTCTATTATTATTACTGTAAAGAAATAGATGTCCTTTGATAAATTTTATTTTCATATATAAGTTATTTGGTTTTTTTTTTGAATTAGTAAAGCTTTAATGCTTATCAGTATCTCAATTATTTACGTACTCTTATAGAATAAACTCTTTTTAAAAGAATTTTTTTTTAATTCATCAATTTTTTGATATTTTTTATATTAAGTCTTCGACTCAAATCATGTACATACATTTACCATTTTATATATATATATATTTTAGACCATTTTTTTAAATATGTAATTTTATTTATATTTTTTTTTAAGTTATTTTTTTCTGTTCTTGTTCTTTATATTAATTCGCTCTTCTTTATTTTTTGTTTTTTCTTCGTTATATATTTTTAGTCAATATTTTAGTATTGATAAGTAATTATTTTTTATGCAAAATTCTCTATATGCAAATTTTTCATTTCACAAAAACGATTCCGTAAAAAAAATTATTTTTTATATCTTCTCATTTATAGTTTATACTCTCTATCTTTTCTGAAGATGATAATTATTGAGTTTAAAATAATAATGATATTTGAGGAGATATTAATCTAAATAAAATTACTTTTGTTGATAGTTTTCGTTATTAAAACTCTTTTATTGAATAAAAATTTTTAAACTTTTTTGATAATTTTCGGCATTAAAATTCGTTGATTGAACAAAAAATTTTTCAAAGTATTTCTTTTAAATAATTTTATAGAAAATGTTCTTTTTTTTCAAATTAAATAATATTTAACTGTAATTCTTCCTTTTTACCAAAAAAAAATATTTTTCTTAAAATAATAGATTCAAAAGAATCTCTTCGAAATAGAAAATTGAACAATCAAGGACAAAGAAGAATTTCTATTGATAAAGGAAATTATTTTTATCTAAGCTTTTTCTCGCTTTCCTTCCTATATTTGGTTGTTGTTGTTTTTTTTTACTATCAACATTCTATTTTTGTAAAGTATTGAACATCATTCAGAATAGAAAGCATATAAGACAGGCTGGGAAACATGACCAACAGAATAAGGATTTAATGGTATTCATGTCAGCAAATCGATCGATATTCATCAGATGTAAAAGTACTTAAAATTGTTTCTAGTCGAATGATCACAGATCCTTTCGATTATTTACATTTCATTGGTTCAGTTGGCTATAGTTTTCTGCCCATATTTGTATTTTTCATTATATCTATTTGGTAAAACTGAATATTAAATGTTCCACTTTCATTTGTTGAATTTGTTCAATGTTTCGAATAGTTACTCATTAGACTGAAGTTAATAGTTTTGACGTGTAAAAATACTTAGTTTCAGTTAATCTAAAGCTTAAAAGTTTATTACCCTTTTCTATGTTAAAGTTCATATAATTATGATGTCTGGTCGTATGGTACATTAGCGAATGTCTGAGAAATTATTTTTAAATATTTGACAAAATTTTCTGTGCCATTTAGTAAGGCAGGTTATTGGGTTGTTGGGGCATAGACAAAAATTTCTCTTAATCCATACTTATATAGAAATGGATTCACTTAAATTCTTTGAAGATTTCCTTTTACTAATACCAACTTCCTGTGTACAAGAAGAACACTTTCAAAACTAATAATTCTTCTCTGTAATTTCTTGTCGCATTTATACTATCATCCAAGAACCACTAAAAATCTTTTAAACACTCTTAAACTAACATATATTTACTATCCTTATACCTTATTGTGTACCTGTACTCGTGAGGTTTATTTATCAAAAATACAAACAAACAAAAAAGCTGATGCAACCACATAAATACGTAGTATGTTGAATAAACAGAATTTTGCGTTTGGTTCAAAGTTAGTTTGATAAAGCTCGATTCTCTTATAGCTGATGCCTTATCACTGCCACATTTCTGTACTACGAGTTGTATCTAACGCATCCTCATTTTGTTCTTTTTCTATATGGTAAATATTTAGCCAACTTTTTGAATAATTTATATTGGTTTCTTTGGGTTCATTTAACTTTATAGCTCCAAGAAAGAATCGAGAGAAAAAACACATTCTATTTATGCAAGTATTTTGTATCGTTAAGTACTCATTGGCCACCTCTTTTTATCCTGATAATCGTTCGTATATAGTAGAAAATTGAAAAGTCACCAAGCGAATTTCCAATGAGTTATGAAAGTAGAAGTATTGCTCTTTGCATCGACTGCACATAGGATTATGATTGTTCATATGCATTTAAGGATAAATTTTATTATAAGGATAAATTTTATTTCGTAACAGTTTTTTTTTTGCATTAGGATTTTTGTAACTTTTATTCTTGAATTCAAGAAAATATTTAATTAAAATTAATTTTTTAAATTTATATGTAAGGACATTTTTCTTCCTTTTACTTTTTATAAATAATTTGAATTTAAACAAAAAAAAAATCCTCTCCTAAATGGTAATTTATTTTTATAACAAACTACTTTTTTTTGCTATTTTGTATAAAAAAACTCTTCTATTTTAATAAATTAATTTTGATTAGAAGTTGTTTCTATTAGCATACATTTTAAGGTGCAAAATAATTTCTCCAATTCGTTTTTATTTATTTTAATACTTTTTTAAATATTTCATTTTAGAGTATTTCGGATAGAAAAAAAATTTGAAGTCGTTTTTATTTTTAATTAATTATTGTATTTTTAAATTTTTTGTAAAATATTATTTAACAAAAAGGACAACTTAAATATGGGGCAATGCGCGGGAAAATTTATCACTATCCGATATTCGCAGCAATTTCTAACTTCCCTCACCTGCTAATTGAATGCTGAATACCACCTTTGGCCTTTCGTAGACATAAACAGACTATGTAAGTAGCAAAATATTTCTTTCAACTATTGCTCGAACTGTTTAATCGACAACATTATCAAACCCATCAGAATTTGAACAGGACATTCTCCTCTTGCACAGAAAGCTATCCTCTTTCCATCTGTCCATCCTGCGGCGTTCAACTTAATATTCCGCATGTTCTAATGAAATGCTATCTAATCCACAATTTTCTTTTAAATATGATTTCCTCTATAGTGGAGCCTTAAGATCTCGGAATATTCTATTCAGGTTTTTTTTTTTTTTAATTTCTTCAAGAAAATAATACGTTCTACAAAATATAATCACCTGTAACTGGTCCATGCACCTAACAAATAATCGATTTCGTCTAATTCACTCATTTACTAGTAGCCACATGATCTCAATTGCCTTCTTTATTTAATGTCATTTGGCCACTTATAATCAAGGTTGTGACGCTGCATCATTGCCTTCTTTATTGACAAAACGATGTCAATTAATGCTGACAGTTGAGTTAAATTGTCTGTTCGAATAACGAATACTCGCACCAAAACTGTTGGAATAATCTAATATTCGAACCAAATTGATATTCATACTAAAATCGTAAATTATCCTAGAAAAATTTTCATGAATTGAAAAAAATAAAAAAGAAACAAACAGTCGACTACAAAATTGAATATCAAATTTTCAAACACCAAAAAATCTGTGATAAATTTGAAAAAATTTTCCTGAATTGTTCGGAAGACATTTTCATTGATTTATTACAATTTATGATTTTTAATATATTTGCAAATAAAAATACTTAACTTCTTTTTTTTAAAAATAAAATTCAAACTTATCCTTGATAAAAGTTGTTTGTATTGTCTTATTTTTTCTTATTGCCTTTTTAACTTGATGTCACTGTGAAGAAATTTTTCGTAACCAAAAAATTTAATATAAATTCCAAGATTTGAAGGAAGTAAGAATTTATACACTTCCCTACCTCCCCCGTCACTCAGAAAAAATATCGATTCTGAATTACATTTACAAGATTTTTCAATGGATTTGTAGTTATTTATCAATATTTTTCCGCAGTATACGTTAAAAGATCTTGTAGATGTGTTGGGCCGAAATTTGGTATAATTTTCACCGAAATATGTTCTTCAATATACAAAAAATAATGAAATATTTTATTTGCTCGATAAAAAATGTGCTAGTAAGGAAAAAAAATATCTGCAAATACGATAGCAGAAAATTTTCTATTTTAAATTAGTTTCTACTATAAAAAAAAGAAAAAGAAAATTGCGGAAAATATGGGAAAGAAACCCGGAAAATTCCATACACGATATACTTTAAAATGAAAATTTTGATTGGAACCTTGAAAAAAATGGCATTTTTCTGTTCAGGTGAACAAATTCTAGAAAATTTTTCTAAAGTTCAAGGCTGATGTCATTGCCATATTCGCGTTCTATCATTATTCTTCTACCGCATCCTGCTAGGACCAAAAAATATCAACCCATCGATACTGGTTTAGTATTATTTTTATGGATAAAAATCGAGATATTTCTCCAGCATGTCCTTTTATTTTGGTAAATCACAATTTTATTTATAATAAAAAAAAGATGATGAGACTATGAAATATTTTTTATAGTTCTTGTATGAATGTGTGTTTGCTTGTGTGAATTCTATTTTGATGGTAGTTGAAAGGAGGAACACGTGTGATAGTTTGATGCATTTTTTAAAATAAGTTGATTAAGAATTCAATCCGATATCTTAAAGCTATACATTGAAATATATTCGCTTTCTATGTTCGGTTTATGTTTTAATTTAGTATCGAATCTAAACTGATAAAATATTCCCTTAATGCAGGATTCTTCAGCGTTTTCTACTAAAAGTACTCAATTTTTTCTTATCATTTTCCAATCGTAATTTCTTCTACCAAGCTTACACCTTTACCATTTTTTTTTGTTCATTTTTACTCAATACATCAAGTCTATAGATTATGGAATATTTTATGGATAAATTCATACTCTACCATTTCATACTCTATTAAGGATGTGTTTTTCCTTTCATTTTTTCTGTGTATATACAATATATTTTTAGTCTCTTTTATAAATTCATCTGCACATGATTTTGACAGTAGCAAAAGCAAAGCTAAACTTCATCGATCAAATAAAGCTCATGTAGAGAGACATTTACCATCATAATTCTGTACTTGTAGATCCTTAATTTTATTTTTTCCTTATAAAATCATATATGATTATTTATTTATTTTCACTTTTTTATTCTTTTTAAAACTTTTGATAAGAGTATACGTCTTTTTTTTATGATTTGTATTCAATATTTTCAACATCTGTTTAGTTCAGTGTTGTTTGTTCGTATTTTTATCCTGATAGTCACTTGTATATGTATTGATAATAAAAAACCGAAAAATTTCAACACAAAAAAAAATATCTATGATAGCTTTAGATTAACATTTAAACCGCTTACGTGATTCATTTGCTTGTATTTAATAAATCAATCGAAAGAGTTGAAAATATTTGATCGAATATGAAAAATTGCAATCAATTTGGAAAAATCTGTCTACTTATTTTTGAATCATGACTTACTATTTTTAAATAATATATATGATACTATATAATCAAAAAATTTCGATGATAAAAAAGGAATAAACACATTTTCTATTAATTTTATTGTTGGGATTTGCAAAAAAAATTTTGAACTATTGTAAATCTGTAGTAGTTTCAAGAATTGTTTAAATTTGAAATTTACGAAAAAAAATATTTCTAGTTAATTCAAGAAGTCAAAACCCTTATAATAATTATAGAAAAATAAATTCTAATTTTAGGACTATTACATGAGAAAAGTGCTTTTGAGCAAATCGCATCCTAGAAATAGTCCTTATAATATTTAAAAATAATTAGAAGCTATATTTTTTAATAAATAAAATATTTTTCTTTGAAGGATTTTAAAAGTGCCAAAATATATTTCAATATTAAACTTTTTAGAAAATTGCAAAACAATTTTTTTTTAAATATTTAATTTCAGTTCAATTAATTTTAAATAATTATAAAATATTGCAAATTTTGTTTTTTTTTCTGCAAATAAATTATTAGATATTAACAAAATTTATTCTGTATCTGCGGTCAGGTATGAAAGCTGACTTCTTTGGGGCATTCACAAATAATTTTGCATATAAAGCTTTTTTGAGAAGGACTTCTGCTACCTCCCCCCCCCCCCACCTCTCTAAACAGTTTATGATTTAATATTATTTTTTTTATAGATTTAATTTAGTAATTTTTTTTATAGATTTTATAGTATTTTATACCTTTTTATATTTATGAATTATCATATTTCGATTAATTTTTTCTTAAATTTATTTATTTATAATAGATTTATATTCTGCAGTCACAAAAAAAAAATTAACTAACAATAAATGTTTCTTATTGATTTTTTATATGGTACATAATTTCTTATTTGCATTTATTTATTTATATAATCATAGATATATAACTGTAGATATATTTCTTCTTCTGCGTCATTCTTTTATTTATAATATTTTTTTCTCTTTCTATAATTATATTACTTTTAGCATATTTTATTTTTAGTTAAAATTTTCTTTTTTATAATAAATTTACTTTGTTTTTTTTCTCTTCAAATTAATTTATTTATAGGTCATTTGTCTTTCTAATTTAATTTATTTATGATGATTTTTTTATTTATTATATATTTTTCTTTTTATTTGTTTTTATAATATTTAATATTTATAAATGAATGTAAATTTAATTTTATATACAAAATCTGAACACTTTTATACATACATGTTTGGTTTTTTTTTTTTTTTTTAGTTTTTAGTTTTATTTAAGTTAACATAATCTTTCATATTTTTTTTTCTTCAAAATATTTATTAATTAATTTATTTATAAATAAGTTTTAGTTTATTTTTTTTATAGATTTTATTTAATTCTAAGTCATATACAGTATTCTGAAAAGAGAAGAGAAGAAATATTTTCAAAATCAATTAAAAGTTTTTATTAAATAAAAAAAAAACACTTTTTATTATTCAAGGAGAATTTTTTTTCCATTTTCTAATACAATTTTCTGTAAATATTATTTAGCCAAAAAAAATCCTATTCTTAAAATTATTTTCCTTTATTTTATGAATTTTTAGAAATTTTAATAATAGTTAAATAAGTGGAAATAATTAACATAAACATGTGTTGGTAAAAAGTTTTCTAAATAATTTTATTTAAATTTTTATCAATATTTGATATTTTTACCACATTTAACAGATTAGAAATAAAATAGTTTATTTAGTATTTTTATAGTATTGGCAGTTCCGTAATTTAATCAAAAAATCTGATGGTATAAAAATATTACTTAAGGGATCCACAAGGGAATAATTAAAAAAAAGATAATCTACTATTTATTTTAAAAATAATAGCAGAATTTATTTCTTAAATAATCATAACAGAATTATCAATTTAATATCGGTTTTATAGAAACTTTCGGTTATTAAAAATAAATAAATTTTTGGAGGGTGCAATTTTTTTTAACAAATCACCACTGTTAAATTTTGTAGAAATAAAAAATTTTGATGAATATTTTCTTAAAAAACTTTAAAATGAATTTTTTGTGGATATTTGCATCTAGTCATGATTTTGTGTAATTTTTATGTGATTATGGGTAATCAAAAATTGGAAAAAAAATTCTATTGGTCCGGAAAGCAATTTCGTTTTTTTTCCAACAAAGGACTTAATTGTATTTTTTCACAACCAACTTTGGTACATAGCAAAGCTTCCTTGTAAAAAAATTCGATTGATTCTGCATAGTAGTTTTTGGTTGATACACTTTTAAATATTGAAAGTGAAAAACAGCATTTTTGGCAAATATTTTACTTTTTTACTATAGAAAAGATAAAAATGCTGTTTCAGCAAGAAAGAAATTATTCAATGTGCATGGAGACGATGTGTTTAGTGAGTGTCAGTGCCAAAACAGATTTGCAAAATTTCGATCCGGCAATTTTGATCTCGAAGATGAACCACGTTTTGGAAGGTCAGTTGAAGCTGATGAAGACACAATAAGGACATTAATTGATGTAAACCGGCAAATAACAACTAGTGAGATCGCTGAGAGATTAAATTTATTGAATTCGACAGTTCATGATCATTTGAAACGGCTAGGTTTTATCTCAAAGCTCGAAATATGGGTTCCTCATCTTCTTATGGGAAAAAAATTGTGCCGTCGCATTGACGTCTATCAAGTGTATCATCACTGAGGACGAAAAATTGGTTGTTTACAAGATCCTGCAGTAGAAAAAGATCCTGCAGTAGAAAAGATGAACCCACTCAAAGCACTTCGAAAGCTAATATTCATCAAAAAAGGTTATGCTATCAAAGGAATCGTTTATTTTGAGCTTCTACCAAGAAACACAACGATCAATTATGAAGTGTCCTGTCATCAGTAAGACAAATTTAGTGATTCACTTAAAGAAAAAAGGTCAGAATTGGTCAATAGGAAAGGTATAGTATTCTAACAGGATAATGCGAAACCACATAAAAGTTTGACTACTCGGCAAAAGCTTCTAGAGCTTGGATGGGATATACTGCCATTCCCACCATACTCTCCAAACCTAGCATCTTCTCATTATTATTCGTTCCGGTCTCTACAAATTTTTTTAGACTGTAAAACGTTTAATTCAAATGAGGAGGTCAAAAATCACTTGGATCAGTTTTTTGCCAGCAAAGAACAAAAATTTTATGAGCATGGCAAAGGGTATTGGATCCCAAAAAAATTGGCAAAGGGTATTGGATCAGACTGGAAAATATTTAATTGTATAAAATATTAATTTACTATAAGAAAATCGTTTTTCATTTTTATTAAAATAAAAAACGAAATTACTTTCCGGACAACCCAATATAATCTATTATTTCAATAAAGTCTTACCCAACAAAAAATGGGAATAATCAAAATATATTGGGAACTATCTGATAATATTTTTGAAATTAAAATAAACTTTTTTATGGTTTTTATCTTTATGCAATAGATTTTATAACAACAGGACAATGAGGGAATTTAGCGACTTAAAATTTTGTCTGCTTAGAAAGTGTCAGTTTCTTAAGCAAAGCTGATGTGTTATTAGTTAACTCGATCAGTTAAATTTTGGTTAGACTTGGAAATTAATTTGAATCAGATTAACCCTTATCGTACTACAATGTGACTCTCTGAGTCACATTTGAATTTTTACAATAAAATTTTTTCATCTGTTCTGTATTACGAACGATGCAAAAATTGATGTAAATAAAAAAACCAATTTTAAAAAGACTTATTTTATAACTAAATAAAAGAAGGAGCTGATGGTATGGAGCATTTTCTGTAAGGCGTAAAACAAATTTGATTGGGAATTGCCCAGTTTTAAAATTTAATTGGCGCGTGTGCAATAGCTGCAAAAATCCTTTGGCTAAATGAGCATCCGAATTGAAATCGTTCGAAATCAAAAAAACTTGTTACTAAAAAATTGGGTTCAGAACATGGCAGTAAGCGCCGCAGTACTGTATATCTTTATTTATTTGTAAGGTCTCTCATTCATATGCCAGGAGCCATGAAATGAGGCTTTTTAACGACAAAGGAAGAAATCCTATTCGCAAAGATATTCTGGGTTAGGTGGCATTTGCTTAGTATATGAGAGATTGTAATACGACTGCTACAGGATTGGCAGATGAGGCGAGGGTGGATTCAAAATAAGAAATTATGGGTGAGAGTAGAATGTCCAATCCGGTATTTGAGCAGCCTACGTGCCCAAAATATCGGTAAGCCTGATGAGTAGACTGCCTTATTGGTAGTACGCTAATGAATAGGCAAAATAGTATTGATCCAGTCTATTTATCCACGAGAGGCCAAAAGAATTACATGCCATTTTGTGAGCAGGCAAGGTAAATTAGGGATTACTGTGGACACTGGACGCAGAAAGATTTCGCACTCATATCTCAAAATATCCATATGACCCGGAACCCAGAATAATTTGACATTTCTGCTGTTCAGCTATTCAGTGTACGAAGTCTGTTAAAAAAAAATAGTGAATTTTGAATTTCCGCGGGTTACGTATATTCGATTTTTTGTGGAGTTATGTTGGTACTCATATCTCTCACTTATGCCAAAAAGTTCGACCATTTGGAATATTCAGTTAATTTTTGACAGCTGCTTTGCTTGCTCGTGTTTTGGCTCGAAGAATCTGTATCAAATTTTGTGTGAAAAACAAAACTAATTGCGCGGACGCATTCCGAATATTGACTGTGGCATAGGATGAAGCTACCTTGGACTGAAGCAATATTTATCGGTGGTATAAAATGTTCTCTGAGGGCCGAGAAGATGTGAACGATGAAAAGCGTGCCGGACGCCCGAGCACGTCAATCTCAGACGAAAACATTGATGAAGTGAAGAAAATAGTGTTGGCCAATCGTCGAATCACCGTTAGAGAAGTTGCTGACGACTTAAACATATCGATTGGCTCATGCCATTTGATTTTTACCAATGATTTGGTCGTGAGACGGGTCGCCGCGAAATTCGTACCAAAATTGCTCAACTTCGACCAAAAACAGCATCGCATTAACATTGATAAGGAGCTGTTGGACTCACTCCGCGATCAACCAAATTTGCTCCAAACGGTCATAACTGGTTACGAATCATGGGTTTATGGTTATGATGTAGAAACCAAAGCTCAATCATCTCAATGGAAGCTGCCGTTCGAGCCAAGACCGAAAAAAGTGCGCCAAGTACGATCGAATGTGAAGGTTTTGCTTACAGTTTGCTTCGATTGCAGGGGCGTGGTGTATAATAAGGAATATTACCTGCAAGTTATGCTCAAGTTGCACTAAGCAATCCGGCAGAAACGCCCGGATTTATGGAAGAACAAAAATTGGCTTTTACCATTTTTGGCCAAAAACAACACATTAATAATACCGCAGCCACCGTATTCCCCAGATCGGCTCCCTGTGACTTTTTCGTATTCCCAAAACTGAAGAGCCTCATGAAAGGACGACGCTACGCTACGATTGAGGAGATAAAGACGGCATCGAATAAGGAGCTGAACAAGATCACAAAAAATGATTTTTTGAAGTGCTTCGAGGATTGTAAAAAACGTTGGCACAAGTGTATAATATCTGGTGGGGATTACTTTGAAGGGGGCAAAATAGATATTCATGAATAAATAAATAAGTTTTGAAAAAACACAAAATTGGCGATACTTTTTGAACAGACCTCGTATAGTATTTTATGTTTATAAAAAACATTTTTCTTTAAATAAATTAAATAATTTAAATTCTAAATAAAAGTAATTGAAAGTCATATTGTGGTATTATTTATTATAAAAAAAATATGGTACGATTGCGGTTAAAAGGAGGACTTAGAAAAGATGAGAACCTCATGTTTAAAAAGAGGACTTAAAAACGTACGGCAGGAAGAACCCCTCTTATTAAGTAGCTTTGCATTTATTGGAATTTGGAAACGCTGCTCAAAAATAAATTTTCATATTTATCGGGACCACAATAAATATCACTGATAACCCTAAAATTTTTTTGATTCATTTTTATCTATTTTTGATTTTAAAAAAACTTTCCATTTGTCCGATCGAATTCAGACTCACAGAAAAATACCGAACAATATTTCCCAAAAATAACGTAAATTTTCACGTTACAATAATAAATTTTCCAATCCATTTTTTGCTTACAACTTTTTGTAAGTAATTTTAATTTTTTTCCTTCTTCTTATAAATTGTATTTGCTTTTCATTCTTTGATTTATATTAAGTGCTATAATATTTAGTATATAAAATGAGAATTTCTTATCGCACAATTTGGATGACAAAAGCGAAAAGTTTAAACAAATGCAAACTGAAAAATACTTTTTAGTACACCTCATCTTACAGTGTGCATATTTCATGACATTGCAGGAATTTATTTTCTATGCAAATTTGCATTTACTTGCACCATGCTGTAGGATAATTTATCATTGGTGATGCGACAGGATACTACGATTCTATGCTGTAATCATAAATTTAAAGGAAGCCCTTATGTATTCATGATTTCAGTCTCAGTATTTTTTTTTCCATCCCCATATGAGAATATATACTTATCCATCTGATATATCAGCATTTGTGTGTATATGTGTGGTTGTGTATAGTTAGTAATAGAAAAAAAATCGGTTGGTTACTTCGAAAATGAGTAATAAAACCAAGAACTTAATGTGAATGAAAACACGAAGAAAATTTCCTTGATAAATTGATGTTTCGTGCTATATTCAGAACGTTGGTTTTTGGTTTTTATCAAAGTTTTTTTGGTTGGTTTCCCCAAAAACTGTGCCGGCGCTCTTCTTATATCTACGATTAAAGTCAAAACCAAAAAAAAAAAGAAGGAAAGTACAAAATCAAAATCATTGAGTCAAAGTTATATTCGTTTATAGTTAAATATGATTATTATCATTATTTTTATTACGATCTGATGTTTTTTTATAGCTTTCATTTCGTGTGTCTTTCGACTTTTTGAAAGAGAAAATAAGAAATTTTTGGTTCGTTATTGCTATGGTTGGGGCAGTCACGTAATAGATACAATAAAGTTATGAAAAATGATTATTTGCCAATTTTTCTATCATTCTACTTATTAAAATGAAGAAAAAAAAAACAAAAAATATATTATTCAAAAATACTTTACTAAAAATTAAATATTAAAACATGCAATTTTGTATAAAATTATTAAAAGTAATGCAATTTTATCCTTTACGATATTGTCAATTTTAATTTTACTACAAAATATATTATTATTGTTTTAATATAAGTAACTTTTTTTTTAAATTAGCAACTTTTGTAAAATTACTAGACATACACGTATAGGTTTATTTAACTTTATGGCATTATAAACGAATTTCAAGCTATAAAAGAAACTTGAAAAAGGTAGATTATTAAATAAGGTCAGTTGGTTTGTTATTTTAAAATGTTACTTAAAATTTTTATAGTATCTTTTTTATTCAGTTATGACTTTAAATTTCAACAAGAAGCCACTTGGCTATATAAAATCTGAGATATATTGACCTATCATTACAGAAGTCGGCTCAAATGATACAAAAGTTACTATTTTAATCTGGAAAAAGGATTTTTGTGTTAAGCTTGGTGAATGTATGAATTTAACTTACAAAAACTTGCCAGGAGCAGAAGTAATATTATTTTTTTTTTTAGCAGAATTCTCTCGATTACTGTTTAGAGGTTTATCAACATATCCCACCAATCGCCTTAATATAACCATTTAATCGGAAATCATATCACCCTCTTTGTTAAGGTATAATGAGTATTGTGCTCACAGCTAAGCATACATTTTCGCGCCTGATACGGGTACTCCCTTTAATTTTTTATTTTACAAACATGTTTGTTCTCATTTTGTTTGTTTATTTTTTGATTACACAAACCTCTTTGTATTTTCCTTTTGTCTGTGGATCCTCATCGCCCGCATTCTCCGAGAATGTAGCATAGCTCGGTATTGAGCATTATTTTATTTTGTTGCTCGCTTGCAATCATCGTCAAACAAGCCTTGAAACTTGTACTTTTTCAAACTTTAGGTCATTTCAATATTTCCTTTGACTCCAGGTCATATACAAGGTATATAAGCTTAAATCCGCTGTTGTTTTGTCAAAAAAACACATGTTTTTTTTTATAGAAAGCAAAAACAAATTTCTTCAAAGTAATTGCCCTTCGCTAGCTACACATTTTTCCCATCTCTTGGGCAATTTGTGGATAGCCATTTTCGGACGTCTTCGTAAGAATCGAAGTGCTGCTCAGCGAGCGGGTGGCCCATCGACGAAAACAGATGGTAGTCAGAAGGGGCCTGGTCTGGTGAATAAGGGGGGTGGGGTAGCATTTTTGACGTGTGCGATGGTGCGTTGTCGTGGAGGAAAAGCGGTTTGTCATGTTTTTGTTGATAATCTATCCTTTTTTCATGCAGAGCACGGTGCAATTTGATCATTTGTTGCTGGTAGCGGTGGACATACCCTGCTGATCCCACCAAACGCACAGCATTGTCTCCCGTCCGAAGCGATTTGGTCTTCGAGAAGATGTTGCTGGTTGGCCGTGATCAACCCACGATTTCTTGCGTTTAGGATTCTCGAAATATATACACTTTTCATCAATTGGCACAGTCCGATGCAGGAACGACTTTCTTTTTTGTCTGGTGAGCAAAATTTCTCATGTGTTTTGGCGTCGCTCCATCTGCCTATTGTTCAATTTATGCGGCACACATTTTCTGATCTTTTTAATCTTCCTCATTACACGCAGACGTATGGAAATGGCTGGTTGAGTAACACCCAATTGCTCCACGAGCATTTTTTGCGATTGAGTATCGTCTTTGTCCAAAAAAGCCTGCAATTGATGGTCGATTTTCACCACCTTCCTAGGCCGATTTTCACGCTTCTTGTCCCACAAGTCAAAATTGCCGTCTTTGAACAGACGAAACCAATTTCGGCACATTGTTTCTGATAAAACACTGTCACCATAGGCCTCCATCAGCATTCGATGCGATTCGGCAGCCGATTTCTTCAAATTTCTGGCCCAAAACTAGACATGATTACCACAGGAAAAATGTATGTTGTTGTACGAAATTGCTGACAATGTGCACTGGTTAATATTGGCAGATATCAAACTCATCAAAAAAATGTATGGCGTGCCCATGGTAGCTTAATACGCTTACTCACGCCATCTATGACCAAACAGCGGGTTTAAGCTTATACATATGGTATTGTTGTTTGTTTTTATTTCTGATTGTTGCATCAATGTTCTTTTAGCATGATACATGTCTTCAGTTGCCAACAAGTCCAAAATTCTTGCTAAATATTCTATCATTTTCTATGCTCGACAGATGCCAGTTAATTCTGTTTGCATCACTTCCGGTAAAGATATATGAAGGTATTCAGGTGATCTTATTGATATCTTTTTGCACAAATAAGGTACTTCCAGCGACCTTTCATTTTCCACTACTAACTAAAATGGTTCCCAATCCATTATAATTGGAATGCTCATGCAATATTTAGGAACCTACATATTGTCAAAGCAACGGCTCCCTCCCTACCTTGCCGTTATACGTCGCAAGTATAATTTTTGTGTCATACTTAGGACAGGCATCGACGACTTATTCTGTCTCTTCGAAGGAGGTGGTCTTTTGCAAATTGGCAGACACCACTGTAGGGGTATGCACATTTATAAAGCTCATATAATTGTATTTGCCTCGCATATATAGACTACCTGACTTAGAAGCCTATTGCGAACATGTTATGTTTTGGATAGCACCTTTAAAATATATTGAAGTTACACATAGTCCTGAGCTTCACAGCAATTATCCGATATCCTGTCAAAGTACCAGGCTGACATAACAGCATTACAACAATAGTATAGATGACTATTGGGGAATGCAGCCCTTAGCCCAATTTGTCTAGAGAGCAGCACTCCCAAAATTTCAACTGGTAGAGGTCTTTAAGCTTTAGGGAACGCTTGGTAAGCAACTATAGTTCTACGGCTAGTAACACAATAGACTTAAAAGTAAAATGACTAGCGTCAGTCCTATAAAAGCCATCTTTCTATATAAATTTCCTCCTTTGTTTATAGTTGAGCTTAAACCGTCCTTGGTAGAACTAACTTGTATGACAAAAACATGCTGGAAGTGTCAAACTGGAGAGCAAGG
Organism: Atherix ibis; assembly: GCA_958298945.1. Lineage (NCBI taxonomy): Eukaryota > Metazoa > Arthropoda > Insecta > Diptera > Athericidae > Atherix > Atherix ibis. Next base: position 22,603,201 of record OY282607.1, read on the forward strand.
GCACGATGCCGGGACGTCTAGAATTCTTTGATTTAGCAGACATAAATTTCATTGATGAAATTATTTGCTCTCATGAAGTATTTGTGGAGCACCGAGAAGGGGTGAAAGATAAACCTTCCTCAGGACAATGAAAAATGATAAAATTATGATACGAGTGAGAACTTATTTACGGTCTGATCGGTGATTAATATTGGAACCGATAAGCTGTCAGAAAAAGTATCTTTGCGTTAGATCGGACGCCGCACAAAAAAAGGGTTTTATGGCTCCCCAATCTCCATGTTGACCTGATCAAAATTCGTGTAACTTTTTTTAATATCTTTGTATATCGGTTGAGGATTTTCAGCTATTTTTCAGACAATAGCAGCTATTTTGTTTATTAGCCCAAATGTGCTTCGTCGCTCATAAAGATGTTTGCCAAAAATGGTGGTCATCTATAACTTCAGCACTCCTGCCTCGCTACCGTTCATCGTCATTTGCCTGTAGTTATTATGTCAATTGAATTTTATAAGAGTAAGAAAGCAAATCTTTTTTGAGAATTTTTAACAAACATGATGGACATATTCCTAATTCTTGTGAGAGGTACCCGGACATTAAGCAACACTCCGCCTCACTGCATCAATCTTTCCAGGTGTACATTCCATTAATTATCGCACAGTCTCCACTTTATCTCCCAGTGTATGCTTTTATCGCTTTATCTCTTCCCTTTATCTCCAGTGTATGCATATTTTCAAAAAATTTTATTAAACGCTGAATAAAAAAAATTTTGGGTTGACTTGCTCGGCATATGATGAACACCAAAAAAGCCACGTAATTTTCTTCGCGTATTCAAAATTGAACAATTATTTAAATAAAATGTTTTAATAATTTCAATATATTGGTGCAACGTTAGATACTTTATAATAAACTGTTATTGATGATACTCAATGACTGTTAATTATTAAGAGGTAGGTATTTTTGAACTAAAATGGTGGCCAAAGCAAATTGACTTGGAACATAAAAATCATCCTATATAATCGAAGAATCTGGGCAACATTACCGTCAGAGAATGTCATGTTTCGACCGCGCTTCCCCAGGCATCCAATCCGATCGAGTAGGTGTCGTTCATGGGAAAAGAGTGCCGGCATTTTAGCCAGCAATTTGAGGTTTTTTTTATGAGGTGGGATTTAGTTGAGATAAGGCATTCTTGGTGTTGATTAGGATACGTTTTGTGAATTTTCTTAAAAAAATAAATTCTATAAAATAATTGGGGTATTTAATTAGTTTGTTGTACGAGGGTCATTCAACAAGTACTTAGCCTACAAAAGAAAAACGAAAATTTTGGAAAGGTAGCAATTTATTTTTCCACATAATCTCCTTCAAGCTCCATATACTTAGCCCAGCGATGCTCTAACTTTTTTAACCCGTCCAAAACATACATTTTCTCGGGGGAAGCAAAATAGGCCTCCGTGCCGACGATGACCTCCTCATTCAACCCAAATCTATTCCCGGCGAGCGATTTTTTCAGGTTTGGAAACAAAAAGTAGTCACAGGGGGCCAAATCTGAAGAGTACGGTGGATGGGGCAGCAATTCGTAGCGCAATTCGATCAATTTGGCCATGGCGACGGCGGAGGTGTGAGCCGGTGCGTTATCGTGGTGGAACAGCACTTTTTTCTTCGCAAAGCGGGGCCGCTTTTTCTTCAATTCGATGTCAAATCGGCCCAATAAGTCGGCATAGTAGCGCCACGTGATTGTTTTACCCTTCTCGAAGTAATCGATGTGGATCACACCTTGTGAATCCCAGAAAACGGTGGCCATCACCTTTCCGGCCGATCGAACAGTCTTCGCCTTCTTCGGAGCACGTTCGCCGGGTGAAGTCCACTGTTTCGACTGTTCCTTGGTCTCTGGTGTGTACCAGTGAATCCATGTTTCGTCGACGGTCACGAAACGACGCAAGAACTACGCTGGATTGCGCTGAAACAGCGCACAACACGTCTCCGATGTGGTCTCACGCTTGCGCTTGTTTTCCGGTGTGAGCAAACGCGGCACCCATCGCGCCGACAGCTTTCTCATGCCCAGTTCTTCGTGTAGAATATGATGCACTGTTCCTACTGCGATGCCCACAGTCTCAGCTATCTCGTGAACCTTCAATCGACGGTCTGCCAACACGAGATCGTGGACTTTTTTAACGTTTTCCTCCGTAGCAGCCGTTTTCGGGGCACCTGGGCGTGGCTCATCAAAAACCGGCGTGCGACCACGAACAAACTCGTTGTACCAATTCTTGACGGTCGCCATCGAAGGAGAAGAGTCACCATACACAGCATCCAAGCGATCTTTGATTTCACTGCCCGTTTTCCCTTCCAAAAACAAGAATCTAATCACCGAACGATATTGTTCTTTTTCCATTTTTGTGTAACCGACCGACACGCTCGCTTTCAAAGGCTCTCAAAACAAAACTAATAAAGGGAATCGACTGAAACATTCTTTGAAAGTAGGCTACTAAAAGAATGTACTGCACGATGGTAAATTTCTTTTGTGACAGCAGCTCCATCGGGCGGTGAGGCTAAGTACTTGTTGAATGACCCTCGTACCTATACAGTAGTATATCTGTGGATTATTTACCTAAAAAATAATAAAACGTAATAAAATCTAATTAAAAGAAAATTTAAAACAAAAATAGTAATTTTGAAAAAATTCAAAATTAAAACTAATGTGGCAGGGTTCATATTTCATATTGAAACTCTTATTAACTATTCATTGGTTGGTGATTTTGAGGTAATGGTTAATTATAGTAACAGTTTTTACTAAGGAAACGATTATCCAATTAATATTTGATGTTGCTGAGATAAGACATTCTTAAAGAGTCTTTCTTTTAAAAGAAGAGTAGGTAAAAGATTCTTCAAGGTTGGATTGGGATATCAACCTCTCGATAAACATTTTAAAAGATAACTATTTAACCTAATTCAATAAATAAATGAAAGATTCACTTCTTGAGTACTGACTGACAGAAAAAAGGCAATAGACAAAGACTGGAGGAATCGGTGTGGATAAACGGCGAACAGACATTTGACAAAATATAACAACACCAGGCGTTATCGCAGTAGTAACTATTTAATCTACATCGGTATACACCAATTGCGACAGACAGGGACAAAAACACATTTTTTGTTTTGGATGCGGACGCAGGAATACTCTTAAGCCTGAATTCCCTAGGTGTCTTTCAAAAAACCGACGGAGGATCCAGAGCACCAACACCAATACTCGGCTCGAGTGATCCTATTAACGATCATTACATTTCTCTAACAATACAGTGGTCCCTTATCCCAATCCTGTGGCACTCATTTCACTATCATCCATATTTTTCTATGAGAAGACCTTCTATCCTTCAGATAACGTACTATAAAGCCGCCAAATGGCCTCACAACCATCAAGTCCGTGGCACATATCTAAGAGACTTTACAAGCAAAAAAACAGTAGAGATCAAAGACGACAGGACCATAAAAATATTTAAACCGTCTCTCCATAAAAATATTCAAACAAATTCTACCCGAATTATGTCATTTCAAATTATTGCTGATAACAATTTATCAGTGAATTTAAAAGTTTACAAAATTGTTTAAGCTATTTTTAATTATCATGTATGTGTATTTGTAAAATTGCAAAAGATATTTTCTAAAATAAAATGAACAATTTATTCCCAAAATGGATTTATATAAATTATTAATAGTGCAGATGTGCATTTTTTTTTTGGTATATTTACAAACTTCACAAATGCAATAGTTGCAAAAAATTTAAATTTAAAATTAAATTTAATTAAAGCCAATATCTGTTATAGTTTTAAAAAGTTATTCACTAAAATTACAAATAATCAATGCCGTTTTGTATCTGATTTCGAGTTTTGTATCTGAATTAATTAATGGAAATAATTGGAATTTATGTAAATAATTTGGAAAATAATAAAAATAAATTAGTTTTTAAATATTTTCTTCATTTTTAAACTTAAAAACCCCTTAAAATTATTTAATCTCAAAATTATTTTCTAAATTACATTTTTAATAGCAATGACTTAAAAATTAATCATTCTAGATACTTGCCTATAGATTAAAGTATTCAAAATAATACATGGAACTATTAAGTCTACTAGTATCGTTGCAATTCTACCAGCTGACGATGTTTTTCTTCTTGAAATCGCTGCCATATTATCTCCTGTAAAGAAAAGAAGAACACATTTTTTTTTATTTTTAAATTCATTTAAAAAAGTAATAATTTGAAATAAATTGAGAAAAAAAATTAATTTAAAAATAAAACTTTTTTGGTAAAATTTAATATGGAATTTTTTTCCAACAGAATTTCTCTCAAAGTTTTCAGAGCAAGAAGAAATAGGAAAATAAATTGTGACGAAAATTCAGAAAATCATTACAATTTTTGTTGGCTGGGATATAGTTTGTATCGTAATTTTTGTTAAATGAATTTTTAGGCAAAATGCCCAATCACAGAAACGATAAGAAATCCTTTTCAATTTAGTTTTTATAGAATGAAAAAATCGCATAGTAAGTAATAAATTATGATAAGGAAAGGATATTTCCCATTTACTGTACTGTACACTCGAAGGATAATTGTTTTAATTTTTTTTTTGTTTTCCGAATTTATCCACTATATCCGTAGTTGTTGAAAAAATTTCCATTCTTTCACTACTTATTTGCCAAATGGTCATATTGCTGATCTTAAGTACGATGACATATGCTATACGGTATTTAAAATATGCGGAATTATGAGACAAAATTCTTTTCGACTTCAGATGATATTACATTTCGAGTGAGGAAATTGCAAATTACCAGTAGTGAAAAGAAAGTCCGCTTAAGAAAGGAAACATTCAGTTTGGACAAGAAGGATTTGTTCGCAATTCAGTTGCGACATTACGAGAGACGATAGAATATAGAGAAAAAGGACTAATACTAAGTCTGGTGATAGTGATGAAAATCTACGAATTGAAAAGGCGAAATTTTAAAATTTATACCCCAATTTAGATTTGTGTATGTGCATAAGTTGTAATAAAGAACCCGCAATATAAAGTGGATGGTCGTAGATTTTATACTCGTGTATATATAGGAGCATAAGGAAAATTGGGGCCATCGTCCACCATGTTCGGTCAGATTTGAACAAGCTTAAAAGTTAATTTATTTGAGCATATTGTTTTATGCAAGACTTATTCTATTGTATGAGTTGAAGAAATAGTCACATCATCAAAATCTTAAAGATAGGCACGAACAATGGCAAGAACTTTTGGAATTGGTCTTTCAGCTGACTGAAGGCGAATAATTGTATTCGGTGTTGTGAGCAGGATTCGGGATTCATTGGGCTCAATGTCCTATAAGCCCTAAAAGATAAGAATTTCCTTATGTAAGGCAAATGAAAACAAAACTAGGCACTAGAAAAGAAATTTTTTTTGAATAAAAATAAACGAGACAGAAAGAAGAAAGTATACCCATAAATGGGGTAGTAAAATCTTTTTCAAAACAACGAAATCGAAATAGAATGGTCGGTAGAGCGGTAGGGGTGACTGTAAACTGTAACAGTACCCGAACATTTGGTCTTTGGCCATTTAGTCGATCGAGCTGCTTACTTGGCTCGTTTGCCATAGAAAAATTACATCAAATACTGGAAATGGCCAGAAGTCTGCACGAACGGACGATTTATGAGAATTTAAGTTCTTTTGTTTCCATTCCCCATGGAATTGGAGTCGCCGATGGTGGAGGTCCGGCAACGATGATAGATGGCATAAGAAGATAGTAGGTGGCAAGTGGAATATTATGAGCCTAGATGGGGGAAGGGGAGGGGGGTGGTGGTATGTATGAGGGATGATTGTTTGTTGGTTAAGTTCGTTTTAAAGGCATGATTTTATAAATGGCTACCAGAACAAGTGACTGGCCACCACCAACTGTTTTAGACAATTTTTTCATTAATCTTTTCCGGTTGAGCAAGTTCAATTTGCGTTTTGAAATGTTTCTCAACTTAGTGAACGGAATTGGGGACGTTTTCAAATTCAAATAATGACAGAGTATTTTAGGAAATATTTTACATAAATTAAAACTCCTTTCGATATGTATCAACACGTACTCTTTTATATTAAAAATTCACTTTAATACAACTGCCAACTACCATCAGTTCCACTAAAAGCAATTTGATTTAATTTTCTCTTCGGGGGGTTTTTTTTTTTTAGTTAAAATTAAGGTAAGTGCACAGTCATAAACTTACTGGGAAAAAACCACTAAAACTTCAACCAGGAAAAAACTATCTAAAAGCTAAAAAAGTAAGTAAACACCGATCAGCTATTCGACTGAAGTGAACCATTTGTGGAAGAGCCAAAATCAAAAATAACCGACCATCTTGGATAGAATTAATGGCCGAAAGAACATAACTTCAGTTCAATGCTCAATAATATGGACATTCTAGCTTATGTCCATACATAATCGTGTACGGCTGTGTACGGTTCACATAGTTCTTCCATCATACTCGTAAAATACCGAAAACACTAAAATAAAGATATACCGAAAACCAAAAATCATCGAAAAGTTTTATGATCGTAATACTAGTAAAGCATGATACAAGGCGCTTTGGAAGAAGCGTAGTTTTTCGTATGAAATAATTTTATTTTTTGGATATCTAATCATACAGTATATGGTTTTGAGGAAGCATTACTTTTGCAGAGTATCGACTGGTATAAAATTTATGTTCTGCCTAAGGTTATGCTTGAAAATCAATGTTACTCGAATACCTTTAAGTATGGCCCCATGTTTGGACAGCCGAATTCGTACTTGTACTCGTAACAAAATGAATGTCTTTTTCTAGACTTTAATAAAATACAATTTCTACAATCTTTACTTAATTGGATAGTAAGTTTTTGGTTAAAAGTCAATTGAGCTGCTTTTCTTTTTTATGTCCTTGTGTTGTCAGTCGGCCTGGTTTTTTTTCGTATAATTTTATGAGCGTATTTTTATATGAAAAATAATACAATAATACAAGAACTTATGTTGTTTTTGATTAATTTGTTGGGAGAATATCTTTTTATATAACTGGGAGATATTAAAATATTTTTTTTTTTTAGTATGAAGGAGAGTGGGGCTTTTTTACAGCACCATAACCATGAGGCTAATTCGAATGTTTGAGTTTCGTGGGGTTAGATATACCCAGTTTCACAAGCTTAGCTTAGATAAATAATTTAAAAGAACGTGAAGGCATGACATTTTTGGTTTAAGAAAGCTATCGGCCGCTTTTGCAAACAGCTGACCAAAAATGAGGTCGTGTAACAGATTCAATGAAGTGTTTTTACATTCTAAAATATTATCTAAATAAATTTTTGTATTTATCTATAATTCTTAATCAAATAATAATCTATCATTATAAAGTAGAAATCAAAAGTCAGTCAAATAATGGACTTCTACTAGCAAACGAACACCAAAGAAGGGAAAAAATGGTTCTGTCGATGGGAAAGGTTATGGCTACTATTTTCTGGGACGCACATGGGATAATCTTTATTCACTATCTTGAAAAAGGAAAAACGGTAATTGGAGACTATTCTACGGTCTTATTAGATCAGTTGAAAAATGAAATTAAAACAAAACGAACGCATTTGGCAAAGAAAATAGTTATTTCATTATAATTATGCACCTGTATAATTGCAACGTATTCTCAACATTTAGCTCTCTGTGACTTTTTCCTGTTTCTGAACATAAAGAAAAATCCCCAGAGACTTAGGCCTACTTTGCAAGTTTTGACAAATCGCACCCCATGGATGGCATAAACAAGGTGAAGTATTTTTTGACAAAATATATTCAAATAAAAAAAGATTATCATAAAAAATAAATCAATTTTTCTGGATCACATTAATTTTTAATTTTATTTATCATTGATTTATCATACTGCCTTTGTAATGTTTGTTCGGTGATTTAAGTTAAATCTTTAATCTAAAGTTCTGTTCATAATGATGCTAATATAATTTTATATTTTTAACGTAGTTTAAAATAAGGTAGCTTTCTTAAAAATGATTTATTTACTGTTTAGTATATTTAAATATAGAATGAGACTTAATAAATAAATAATAAATTGACCAAATGTACTTTATTCATAGCAATTTCTTCAACTTTATTAGTTCAAGTCACTGTTTCTATATCAAATTTTATTTATGAGTCATAAGATCATATGAAGTCCAGTGGGTGAATTAAATTGGCTTTTTGTTTCGACCAATCAGCGGTTGCGTTAAATTACATTGTTGCCAAATTATATTTCCAATTAATCCAGCTTTATTTAAGTGGTTCCAAACGGTTTTTTGTGCAATGTTTAGCTCCTGGGCAATCGAAACTGTGCTTACGTGACGGTCGGACTCGACGATTTCCATTATTTTGTCGACATTTTCGACAATTGGCCTTCCAAAGCGTGGTGCATCTTTGGCATCAAAATTACCGGAACGGAATCGACGAAACCAAAATTGCGCGTAATTGACTGTTACAGTATCAAAACTATAAGCACTATTCACATTTTCTGCTGCCTGGCTTGCGTTTTTGCCTTTATCGAAGAAAAACTGTAAAATATGGCGTATTTTCTATTTGTTGGTGTCCATCTTTGACGCGTGCTGAAAAATACTGGGTCAAGAAAACACAAAACTGTATTAGAAGCTTTTTTATAACGAAATTTTATCTTTCTAACGCCATCTAGTGCAACCTGATCGCTCTTTTAAAACGGGAGATACAGATTCCTAAAGCCATCTATGGGCAAAATATTATTTTTTACTACACCTTATATTATAACTGTTGATACAGCCTGCTGGTCTGCGTATGCCAAAAGATGCTAAATGCCGTCTGGTAAGAATGTAAAATTTTATTGTCCTTTCAAATATATGCAATAACAGTTAGGATGAATGTAATTCCTTCAACTCATTTGTAAATAAAATTACTTTCAAATCAAATTCCTAAAAGAATAATTTTCTTCAATTTTTCTTTTCCAATATTTTATAAGTTTAACGTATAAAATGGTGATTTTCTAGCAAATATGGCCAATGGAATTTCTCCTTTTGGAATTAAATAGAAATTATTTAAAATTGTATTACCAAAATTTTTACTATTATTCTATATTATTTATAATTGAAATATTTAAAAAAAAACACTTTTATAATAAATAAATATTAATCAAAATTGTATGACAGATTCAATTCATATTCATTTCGAATGGAAATTTTTCATTATGAAAATTCCATTATCTAATATAAAAAGAGACAGAAATTCCAATTACAATTTCTATATTGAAAATTCACAATAAATTCAATAATAAAATATTTTGAATTTGTTCTATTAATATTTTATAGACTTTATACAACAAAATTCATTTATTATAGGTCTAAGGAAGCTTCATAAATTTATGATGAATACACAAAAAATTCTTACAAAAGCATACATGATTGATGGCATATTAAATATTAACAGCATGTTTTTATCAACAACTATATAATTTGTCTGATCAGATAAGTGATATTCTTTTATGCATACGTGTAGTATATATTTTAAATGATTTATAAATATTTATTTATTTATTTGTTTATTTATTCATATGTCTATTTGTCTAGTGTTCATATCTAATATTTGTACATAAATTTTTCATCTAACACCATTTATTTTCTCTTTTAATTTTGGCTATACATTTCTACCCCAATGATTCTCAATAATATTCTGATCATGAAAGAAGGGGTATAATTTTCCATATTCTTAGAATTTTCATACAATTTTTGGAATTTTAAAATATTTCTATTAGAAAATCAATAATAACATTGAATTATATAATTTCTATTGTATAAAGAAAATAAATTAATAACAAAGCTTTTTTTTAATGAAATGTTTTTTTTTTTTTTTAATAAAATATGCAACAAAATTTTATGTTAAAAAAAATATAAAAACTTTGATTTTTCATATAAAAATCATATTTTCTTTACTATATTATTGCAGGTATATGTACTAGTAGTCTACATTCAAAATAGCACCTGTTTCGATATTTCCGTCGATTGATTTTTTATTATAGACTAAATTAATTGGCACTTGTCCATAAATAATAACCATACATACGTAATAAATTTATTTTGTGGCTCTCAACTGAAAATTGTATTGTATATGAAATCCTATAAGAGAAAAAAAAAACATTCAAGAAAATATACTTTTACCTTTCCGAAATATAGTAATTCTCATATAAATGCGTATTTATATAAATCTATTTTGGAAACCCTAAAAAACATATTTATCCCTTCCCTGTACCAGAGAGGTAGTAAGAGAGAAAGTGAAAAAAAAATACGGAAGAAATTCAAAAACTGAAAATACATAAAAATAATAAGACCAACGAAGCATAAAACTAGATCGAATTTTGACGGTGAAAAAAAAAAACTGGGGAGGAAAAACATTTTTTATAATAGGGTTGTTCGAATTTAAAAACAATTTTCATGTCTAATGCATGCATGAGCAAATATCCATTGATCCCATAACACGCTGATACGAGAAAACTTTTTGCAAAACGTGTTCGACTTAGGCCGTCTTATAGAGTACATCCACAGTCAGTATTTGGTTTAAGGGTCCAAAAGCTCTGTATTATCCGTACTTTAATATAATGTTGGACTGATGGTAGAGTGCAGTTGTAGGTGTACTATTGAGAATGGAAAATTTCTTTTGGATTTTCGATATGATCGAATACTGCTTATACGCCTTCTATAAGTTCATTCTTTACGGTTTGGGATTTTTGGCCCCCTTTATCGATATCTACACTTTGGTATTATAGAGTAAATAAACCCAATTTAGGAAATTTAGCTTCAGTAAAGAAATTCACTAAAGCTTATGCCACCACCAATCAATCAATGTCAATAAATGAATGTGATTATTGCGTGTACAACTGGATACTCGTATATCTACATGTATATGGTATAGTTGTGTTTATATATTCGAATAGGTTACACGATGTGGTAAATCGTATATAAGCAATTCTCACCTGAGGTTGAGTAAACAGAAATCGGCAAATTGATCTGGAGCTTCGATTTCATTGCTTCAACAAAGTAAATTAGAAGAGAAATAGTCCTTTACGAGCACCAGCTATTGTTAACATTCTCTATTTAAACAGGATGAGCAAAAATTTAACCAGATTGTCATAGAGCTATAAAGTAGGTGACTACAGTCAATAGTCTATTGTAAATCAGTTGCAAAGTTATACCTTTGGATATTTAGAATACGTGTACATCAGTCTATGGCCATTTGTGCAATCTCGTTTCCTGGCAATGGGTATCTAAATATATTTACACTTTGATATGCACACAATTGGACTGAGAGAAACAATTATTCAACAATGGCCGAAACTTCCTATTGACAATGCAAATAGAATATCCTGTGAAATTCACACATTTTACAGGATATACTGTTTATAATTTTTAAATTATTATTTAAAAATTAATAAATATTTTCAATTGTTTTTCTTTTATCATTACCAAGAGTATTAAATTTGAAAAACTAGTAAATAATGAGTTTTAAAAAGATATAATCTTATAGTAGTGTACACAATTGCAACGATCAACTATAGCAAATATATAGTATATCCTTACTAGGCAATCTGACAAGTTAGTAATAAAAGTAGGCAATGTATCTAATATCAGCAAAAGATATATTTTTCTATAATCTGGCATTCTTTATAAGTGGCCATATCAAATTTCATAAACATTTGTTCATTTGTTTTGTTTTAACTGCTATTGACAGGAGGCAAAGGTTTGTGTTTTTTACTTATATAAAAAGGAATAAATTTTTTGCCGTAATAAAACACTGATTTTTGAGAAAAAAATATATATTTTTCTATGAAATGATTCACAAGTGGTTAACTAAATTTCATATTAAAATACCCTCGAGTGAAAGGGTATGAGATAATTAACATGATAAACAACTCAAAAGAACGTGAAGATATGTAATTTATGGTATGAGAAAGCTATCGGCAAGTGACAAGGTCAATGAAGTATTTTGATGTTCTTGAGTGTTAGCCAAATAAATTTTTGTATTTATTTATAACGCTTGATTAAATATAGGGTTTTCCAATAAGAGTGATATGATTTCTAAGTGACGATTCGGCCATTTGTAATATGTCATGATCTGTCATCATTGTATTCAGTAATGTTTACAATTTCATCATGGAGAGATATGGTATACGCAAGAACTTTGTTTACAAATTATTCAATTTTATTATCAAAATAATCGTTCTCCAATTGCAACTTTTCGTGCGCTCACTTTTATCTGAGTGGTGCGGTAAATAAACAAAACTGTTGATTCTGGTGCGAATTAAATCTACAAATTATTCATGAACATCCATTACATTCACCTAAATTGACAGTTTGGTGTGGTTTTTGGTCTGGTGGTACTTTTTTCGAAATGAAGCTGTTAACACCGTTTCAGTCAATGGAGAGCGGTATAGATCGATGATAACCAACTTTTTATGGCTACTATTTTTTATGGGACGCACATGGGATAATCTTCATTGACTATCTTGAAAAAGAAAAAACAATATCAGAAGTTATTTCTCATCATAATAATGAACCTACACATTCATCGGCAATTGCAATAGCAAATTTAGTGAAATTATATTAGGAATTAATATTCCACCCATCGTATTCTCGAGATTTAGTTCCCTGGCATATTTTTCTGTTTCTTAATATAAAAAAATTGCCCCAGAAACTTAAGCCTATTTTTCAGACTTTGACAAATGACACCCAACGGATAGAATAAAGAAGTTGGGATATTTTTGTACAAAATATATCTAAATAAAAAGATATTAACTTATAAAATAAATCAATTTTGGTTGAATGCATTAATTTTCTGTTTTATTTATCATTGATTTATCATACTGCCTTTGTAATGTTTGTTCGGTGATTTAAGTTTAATCTTTAATGGACAATTCTGTTCATAATGATTTTTAATATAATTTTATATTTCTAACATAATTTCATAAGGTAGCTTTGGTAAAAATGATTTATTTACTATTTAGTATATTTAAATATAGAATTAGACTTGACCGAATGTAATTTACTCATCACAATTTCTTCAAATTTGTAAGTTGAAGTCACTGTCTTTATGTCCAATTTATGTATAGTCCAGTTGTAAAACGGAAATTCCAGACTATAACGTGACGGTATGCTTTTTTTGTCTCGACCAATCATCGGTAGCCAATGTTGAATTACATTGTTGCCAAATTATGTTTTCAATTAATCAGTAGTTCCATAAAAGGTATGGATCGTTGGAATACCATATTGTCCGAGCATTTGTCTTCCATAACCAAGAATGATATTTAATCAGTGTCTAGCAATGCTACTGGTTGATTTTAATGCCAATTTCAAGCCCATTCCGGAAGAATAAAAGATCGATAAAGCCTCTATCGTTCACGCCACAGGAGACATTATAATTTTATGGATGAAATATTATCTTATATCTATTGTCGGTATGTATGTCTTGTTCAAAATTATTGAGCTAAAAATGAAACTTTGCGCTAATAAAATTTGAAGGTAAAATACTATTTTAAATTTCGCTAATTGGCAAAAGTATTTTCGTTAAAAATTTGTACAATTTGGCAACGTTTTTCAAGATTATCCCTATTCAATAAAAAATAGAAAATAATACGGTGTAAAATTTCGGACAAATGACTGTATAATTTTACAACAAATACTATTGGACAAAGAAGCTTTTAGGTAAGAAAAAAAAAAAAACCCGTAGATAATATATATTAAAGAGGAAAAACTGCCAAATTTATGTATTTTTTTAGTATTTAAAATTAATGTTTCAAAGCTTCCAAGACTTAAAAGATTGTAGTGTTAGCGCAAGTATGCAGATTGACTTCTATAAATAAGGATATTGAAAATTTTATATCTTCAAATCCGTTTATATGAAAAATCTCTTCCACTCCTTATTAAGGATCAAATCATAATGTGATGGCACACGTTTAGCTAATGAATCGGTGTAAGTAAGGGATTGAAATCGGTTTATTATTACTCAAAGCCTTGCATTTTACCGACCAACTCAATATGTTAATTATAAATCCATTTTTAAATAATAAATCAATACTTAAATTATACGTATTATATTATAAAATATTATCCAAAAATAAATAAATTTAAATGATTTAAATATAATTGAAAAATTATGAATTTGTTAAAATCTTAACAAAATTATTGTAATTTATTATCGTAAAAGATATCATAATAAAAAAATGTCTTATAGAATATAATCAAAAATTTGCTCGATTGTTTTTTCCTTGAATTTTATAAAAAAATAATAAGCTTTTAGCAGACAAAATCCCAATTTTATACCAGTTTCTGTCTAGTTAATAAAATCAGCATTTAATATATTGTGAACTAAATCCACAATTTTAAAACGGAAATCATTAATTTGATTTGAACTGAAAAATCACCGAAAATATGGGCTACAGATTTTTTTAATTAAAATATTTATTTTGATAAAAATTATTAAAAAATTATATTGAACAAAACATTGAAGATATTTGAAATGTTGACAGTATGAAAAAATTTCAAAAGTTAAATAAATAATTGTACCCAACGGCTATTTATACGTTTTGAATTTTATAACATGGTAAAATTGGAAATTAATACAATAATAAATATTCTACAAAAACAATTGAAAGAAAATAAATAAACAATAATAAATATAATATATTTTTACAAGACTGCCACTTCTCTATGCTCTTTATAATAAAAATTTCTTTATATTGTTCAAAAAGAATTATATTATATAACCGTAAGTCATTAAATTTTTTAAATTGAATAAAAATGGGATTCCGTTTGAAATTTTTTTAATGGCACGGGGGCTGATATGGATAAATCGATCAAATCAAGCCTACAATAAGAAAAACTATTTAATGAGAATCTCTTTGACAGCTGCAAGGAAAATTATAGCGTAGGCCATCTGTTGGCTTTTTTATCAATATTCAAAATATCTGTCAAAATACACATTATGCTTTTTGTTTACAGCTGTCAAGTATAAAGTAGCAATATTTTAATTATGGAGTCATTAACAAAAGAGCAATAACATATTAATTATCCAAACTACACAAGAACTGAAAATTTTTCATTGAAAATCATTTTTAGTTAATAAATAATTTTTCTGAAAAAATTGTCAAATCTGGTATATCTCCTCCTCAGACCTAACAACACTTCTTTCTACAATAACTAATAAATTAATTCAAGAAATTACTCTTCTTCTCACTCCTCTGTTAACTGCTTTCACAACCGCCATTTCCTCACTAACAAACAATATGAATAAATAAATGTTCTCGTCAAACGATAAATCCCTATCCATCCTTCTCTGGAATGCTAACGGACTGACTTTACACCGACAAGAACTAGACATTCTCTTACACAACAAACGCATAGACGTTGCACTGATTACAGAAACTCACTTTACGTCCAGGTCGTTTTTTGCTATACGTGACTACAAAACATACAGAACTGACCATCCAGACAACACAGCACACGGTGGAACTGCCATCCTTATTTGAAACTCCTTAAATCATTCCTTCCACTCACAAACTGCCACCGAATCCCTTCAGCCAATAGTTATTACCCTTCAATTAAATCCTTTACCTTTACCGTTGCATCTGTTTATTGTCCCCCAAATAAAAAATTAACTCCCATAAAATTTGATTCCTTCCTCAAATCAATTGGAAAATCCTTCATCGCGGGAGGAGATTATAATGCCAAGCACCCTAAATGGGGTTGCCGTGTTTCGAATCCCCGAGGAAAGATTCTCCAAGAACTCCTCTCCCATACCACTCTTGAGGTCCTATCTCCTCCCACGCCCACATATTGGCCGACCAGTGCCAGAAACCTTCCCGATATTCTAGACTATTTCATAACCACACCTATCCATTCCATTAATACTTCCATAGATACACTCCTTGCCCTGAATTCCGACCATTCCCCTGTTCTCCTAACACTAGACACTTCTCCTTCCTTAAAATCCTATCCTGCCAAACTTGTTAACGGAAAAGTTGATTGGGACATTTTTAGACAGAACTTAGACCAACAGATTCATTTACAACAAAGCCTTAAGAACAAGAAATAGACGATGCCGTAAAGGACTTGACTGTTTGCATACAGAACTCAATCACTAACGCCCACATAACTCATAACAAACCAACCATATGAGAACATGACTATAATCTTCCGCAAAAAATTTGCAGCTTGATAAGCCAGAAACGTCGAGCCAGGGCCCCGTGGCAACGTTCAAGAATGCCAAATTAGAAGAAAAAACTGAACCAACTACAACGAGAACTGAAACAAGAAATAATTAATTATAATAACGAACGATTTACTGAATACACAGAATTACTAACAACTAATAAGTCACTCTGGACAGCTACCCGACGAATTCTCAAATACAAAACAGCTACACACCCGCTCCGGAATACTGACGGAACCTGAGCAAAAACCGATAAACAGAAAGCCGACATCTTTGGCTCACGAAAATGTCCAAGACATTCTGCATGACGAACAAATATTCCGACAAATATCAACTAAGTCCACCTCCTAAGTTTTTCACTCCTTCTGAAGTTAAATTCACAATAGAACACCTTTCCAATAAAAAAAACCCCAGGATATGACCTAATAACTTCAGAAGTCCTGAAGCAAATTTCCAAAAAAAAACCTCGTTCTTATAACCTATATTTATAATAGTATCCTCCGCACATCATTTTTTCCTTCCCTGTGGAAGTTTTCCATAATTAAGATTATCCCAAAACCCAATAAGCCCAAAAACCTTCCTACCTCATATAGACCTATAAGCCTCCTTCCAATGTTATCAAAAATCCTAGTAAAATTAATCCTAAAATGCCTTTATCCCATTTTTGAATCCGAGGGTGTCATTCCTCAGCATCAGTTTGGATTTCGACCTGAGCATTCCACTATCCAGCAGCGTCATCGCATAGTCGACTACATAGCGTGTTCGCTAGAGCGAAAGGAATACTGCCCAGGCGTGTTTCTTGACATTTCGCATGCTTTCGACCGTGTATGGCAACCTGGATTGCTTTGGAAGTTGCAGCGAGTCCTACCCTCGGGTTATTTCCACATCCTTAAATCTTATCTCTCAGACCGATATTTTCAGGTAGCTGAAAATATTGAGTACTCTGACATTTATCCAATTTCCGCCGGTGTCCCTCAAGGAAGTATCCTAGGTCCTATCCTTTATAACATTTATACCCATGACATTCCTTGCCACAACAATATCCTTACCGCAACATATGCTGACGATAGAGCCATACTGACACATCACAAAGATCTTTCCACAGCCATTAGTATCCTACAGAACCATATCCACTCCTTAGAAATTTGGTTCAAAAGGTGAAGAGTGAAGGTAAATGAGCAAAAATCTGCTTATGTAACTTCCACACTCTGCCGAGAACAAATTCCCGATATAATCCTAAACGGCAGTATTAATCCACAATAAAATAGCGTACGTTACCTTGGACTTATATTCAACAAACGGTTAACCTGGAACCTTCACACGATAACTAAAAGACGTGAACTTAACGGACGATACAAACAATTATTACGTCTCCTAGACAACAAGTAAATTATTACTATAGTAATACGGTTCTGAAACCAATATGGACATATGGTCTAGAACTTTGGGGTTCGACTAAGCAATCTAACTCCCTTCCAATCCAATCCCTACAATCCCGAATCCTTCGTAAAATTGTCAATGCCCCCTTTTATGTCCGAAACACTGTTATCCACCGTGACCTAAATGTTCCATTTGTTCGTGAACTATGCATCTCCCGATATAAAAAATTGCATTCGCATCTATCCTTCCACCCTAATCCTTTAGGAAGGGAACTTTTCACTCCCACCCCTCCAGTATACACCCATCGACGTTTAAAACGGCGATGGCCGAGAGATTCTCTAAAATTATAAAATAAAACTACCCTGTTCTAGAGGTAACATCGATGGGTGTTTTCCTCCACATGTCTTCATGTCCATGTATATTCCCATAAAAAATCTGTTTGTTACTAGCATAACATTTAAAATAAAAAAAAAATAAAAAAAAAAAAATCTGGTATATAAAAAATCCTCATGTGATTTAGGACAAACCAATGCAATCTTAAAAAGTCACTACTTTGAGCGGATTATGGGCTGGTGGAATCATGAAGAAGACATTAAAGTAAATTCTGACCGATATCATTACATGCCAACAAAAATTTGTGTGACCTCAATCGAAAGATGGCGCTTCGAGCCACACAATACGTCAAGTAATCGGTTTTTTGCACACTAAATATGGTAGGTGATCAAATAATCTCACGAAACGCCAAAATAAATTGACCACCAAATTGACCTCTTCTTGGAGAATTTGTGGTAATTTTTTCGTAGTTTGCTCAGTCATTTAACACTGAAAAAAAACTTGATTTATTAACCGTCAAAATATTTCTGCCCTTAATACCCTATTTTTTTCATTCCTTCCCTTTGGTTAAATTAAAGCCCTTAATATGTGTCCTTTAAATAAATATAAATTCGGCATGTAGGATTTATTGAAAAATAATAAAATTTTTTTAGTAATAACAATTCGTATAAAATATTAAAGGGAAATATTAAAATGACTTTTATTTGAAAAGTATTTGACCAAAAGATACTTTCATATTTTTTTTTAAAAAAAACTAGAAAAAATTGTAGTGACAAAAATGCATATTTTTTTTCCCTATAAACTGATGAAACATTTTCTCACTTGAGTAGTTTCATAACCGGACATATAACCCATGAAAGAGTACTTAAGTAGTTGCACTCTGAAGAAGTTAAGTGCATTTCGAAATCCTTATTTCAGCTCTTAGTATAAAGATTATAGAAAGAAGCTTGCTGTTAAAGTGAATTTCTACGATGGACCATAACTATTTCGTTTGGCCACAGAATTCCCCATTCACGACATTCAAAAGTCATACAAAATGCAATAATCTCTCCATTGAAATATCAACGAGTAGCCAGGACATCTGTACAGATGGAAGAATCATAAGCTTGTCCTCTTACAATCAATTGCTGAAGGCATCATGCAGATAGTCTGTATCACTATTTACTTGGCCTCTGGTATAATAGCAGCCAAGCTTCTATTGACTGAGGAGGGGACTGTACAAATAAATAGAAATATTTGTTCGCAACCCGTACGGAGGGCAGACTTTTTCATTAACCGACATAAAAATGAGACAGACAATATAAAGGATTCCGTACACCCATAATATTAAGCATGTGTGGAAAAAAAGAAAAAAAAAACAAGAAAGAAAAGGGAAAAAATTCAACCAATTCCATACTTTAAGCTTTGTGTCCAACTCAATGCTGTCATGACTATCACCATTTTTATCATCATATCATTATTATTATTATTACTGCTGTTAGTGGGCTATTATAATCACTTTTAATCTAGTCTCTATTACTCTATTAGGTCATCAGGAATTCATAAAGTAGCAGAAAATTGAAAATAATTGCGACTAAAATCAAATATATGATCCTAGCGTGTGAGCTTTTATGCACATACTTATAGATAATTCGAGGAAAGGTGTACAAGAATGTAGGATAATATTAGCAAAGTATAAGAAATTATTATATTCAATTTAGTAAATAATTAAGAAATTTACCTTTCGAGACGAATACATATATGCTGGCTGGTTCTGTATTACTAGCCGAACATGTATAATTTCCAGAATCAGCTATTTGTGGCTCTCTAATTATAAGACGGCTCTGAGTTCGTATGCCAGGTGTTGTCTCGATTGTTATATCCTGTCTAGAATCGTAATAATTGATTATACGATCATTTTTTTGCCAGTACACGTATTGCGGTGGTGTAGGACTCTGGAAATTTAATAAAACAATATATATATTATTAGATTCTTAGTAATCATTACTTCTGTTTTATATTCTTTTTACTAATTATTATCAATATTAGTAGTAAAATTTGAATTACATTAACGGATGGTATTTATTACTTATTTTGATCATGTGATTAATATTAATAAATCAAAAAAGGAAAAATTTCGAATAAATTTGGAAAAGTTAAGGACTAATTGAAAATGAATTTTTCAGTAAAAATAAATTACAATTAATTAAATATCATATAAAGTGTTATGGATCTTCAATTTTTTTAATAAGAAAAATAACTTCAAAGTGTATTTTTTTATACTATAACAGCCAATTATGTGCAATTTTGGTTTCGTCGATTCCGTTCCGGTAATTTTAATGTCAAAGATGCACCACGCTCTGGAAGGCCAATTGTCGTAAATGTCGATAAAATAATGGAAATAATCGAGTCCGACCGTCACGTAAGCACTGTTTCGATTGCCCAGGAGCTAAACATTGCACAAAAAACCGTTTGGAACCACTTAAATAAGGCTGGATTAATTGGAAATATAATTTGGCAACAATGTAATTTAACGCAACCGCTGATTGGTAGAAACAAAAAGCCAATTTAATTCACCCACTGGACTTCATATGATCTTATGACTCATAAATAAAATTTGATATAGAAACAGTGACTTGAACTAATAAAGTTGAAGAAATTGCTATGAATAAAGTACATTTGGTCAATTTATTATTTATTTATTAAGTCTGATTCTATATTTAAATATACTAAACAGTAAATAAATCATTTTTAAAAAAGCTACCTTATGAAACTACGTTAAAAATAGAAAATTATATTAGTAGCATTATGAACAGAACTTTAGATTAAAGATTTAACTTAAATCACCGAACAAACATTACAAAGGCAGTATGATAAATCAATGATAAATAAAATTAAAAATTAATGCATTCAACCAAAATTGATTTATTACAAAAAAAGAGGCTGGATACAAAAAGAAGCTCGATGTATGGATGCCACACGAGTTATCGCGAAAAAACCTCATGGACCGAATTTCCATCTGCGAATCGCTGCTGAATCGCAAGAATATCGATCCATTTCTGAAGCAGATGGTTACTGGTGATGAAAAGTGGGTCACTTACGATAACGTTAAGCGACAACGGTCGTGGTCAAATCGCGGTCACTCGGCGCAAACGGTGGTCAAGCCAGGATTGACAGCCAGGAAGGTTTTGCTGTGTGTTTGGTGGGACTGGCAGGGAATCATCTACTATGAGCTGCGCACCTACGGCCGAACTCTTAATTCGGACCTATACTGTCAACAATTGGACCGTCTGAAAGAAGCAATCGCCCAGGAACGGCCAGCTTTGGCCAATAGGAGAGGAATTGTGTTCCTTCAGGACAACGCCAGGCCCCATACATCGATAGTGACTCGCTAGAAGTTCCGGGACCTTGGTTGGGATGTTTTTATGCATCCACCTTATAGTCCGGACCTGGCACCAAGTGATTACCACCTCTTCCTGTTTATGACGAATGATTTTGCAGGTGAAAAATTCGCCTCAAGAGAAGATTGTGAAAATCGACTGTCCCAGTTTTTTTCCAATAGGGACGAGGGTTTCTATGAGAGAAGCATTATGAAATTACCTCCAAAATGGCAACAAGTTATCAAACAAAACCGTGCATATTTGACCTAAATCGTATCATTCTATCTATGCTAAATAAAACCTTCAATTTAATGCAAAAATAATGGATTTCTTTTTACTACAACTTATATAATATTTACGTATATTAAGAAGAATTCGAATCTGGTCTTTTGAAGATAAATTAAACGTAAAGAGTGATTTTCCATTAAAATAAATTTAATAGAAAAATTGTATCGATTCGAATTTCTACAAAAGGTTTTTTTTCCATGTAAATGTGTCGAGATTCACATGATCCTTTACTAAATAAAACTGATCTCTAATATGCTACGAGTACCTTAGTTTACTCATCTCTTCAATCAGTTCTTGCTTAACCTTTTCTTACAAAGAAGTAAAATTTTTTTTTTAATATAACCTGCACGTGTGTACCTACTTATATACAATATATATCGAATACCATTCTTGCTACTACATATATTACTCGTAGTATATAAGATTTGAAAAAGTAAAATAATATAAATTTCGAAATTTTTCAAAATCCTCACAAAGAAAACTTTAACTTTGAAATTTTAAAAGCATATTATTAGATAAGCCTGAGAATCAATGTGAGAATATTCGTAAAAACAAAAAATACTCGTACATAAAAAAAAACAAATAAATCAAATGAATTCCTTTCTTTTTTTTTGAAATTATTATCATGTTGTGTAGACAAAGTTTTCTTCTATAACAAATTCACATATTCTGATATCGATTTGTAATCCAATACATACATTTTAGGGGAAAAAAGGCATTATATAAGCTCAATAGTGCTATTCTTTGTTCTGTTATCACTTTTGTGTATTGAATTTTATAAGGGAAAAAAATTTTGGACCAACATAATAATAGAGAAGATACAAAAAGGAGATTTTGTTTGCTCATATTTCTACAGATATTAAGCAGTCATACGTATAAGTATTTATAAAATATTTTGAAAAAGATTAAATTAAACTCTGGATTGCATGTATTTCATGTTCGATTGAAAATTTCTCAAAACTATTGTAACACAAGTCAACCCAGAACATCTTCAATTTCTAACAAATGTTAATTTACGTAGAACTCTTAAATTGCATAATTTTTTAAAAAAGAAATATTTTCTTTTTAATGTAGCTTTCTTGAGAAGCCATATATAAGCGGAGGCGTTATTTTCACTCTTCGTAGCAATCTTCTTTAGATATTATTTACAGTACCAAAAAAAATGTTTTTAAACAGTATCAAAAAAAAAATGTTTTTAAACATTTTTTTTGGTACTGTCAATTAAAGTGAGGTCCTTTAAATGTTTTTTAGTCTTAGTCCAACGGACTATTTTTTGTACCAAGAAAAATACGTGTCCGATTTGATGAAAAAAAACCTTTTTCTAAGTCTTTAAGAAACTTTTTTCAGTCCTTGAAAAATGTGACATTTTTATCAGATTTTTATGATAAAATCCTTGTTGTGAAGAGGGGCTGGGGATCTTCAGAAATACCTTTTTCCGACAAAATCTATTTGATGGAGGTGGCCATGTGACAGTGGTTATAGTCGTCATGATGTAGAGACCCACTTTCTGTGCATTTCAAGGACTTCTTTATAAAAAAAAATTGGTTTACAATTTATCCGGGAAGAAAACAATTCGTAGCTGTGCTGGAAGGCTTCAACTGGAATGGCCTGCAGCTCTTTGGTCACATTCATTTAGATACTATCAACAATATTAAGGTGACATCTTTTAAATGATTTTTTTAACTTGGATAATAAAATTTTTACACGAACTCAAATCAGGTGAATACGGGGTCTGAAGAACCCCAAGTATCCCTTTTCTCTGGAAAATTTATTGATGGATATGTCCTTGTGAAAGTTCTTATAGTCGTCATAGAGCTTCCAAGTATCTACAATGCCTGATATGATGTAAAGACCCACTTTTTGTGTGTGGCGAGGACTTCTTTATAAAAAAAATTGGCTTACAGTTTATCCGGAAAGAAAGCAATTTGTAGGTGGGCTGGAAGGCTTTAACTGGAATGGCCTGCATGTCCTTGGTCACATTCATTTAGATATTATACCAACAATAATACCAAGTTAATCTCCTTTTAAATGTTTTTTGATCTTGAAGAACAAAAATTGTTACACGAACTTAAATCAGGTGAATACGAGGTTTAAGGAACCTCAAGTATCCTCTTTTTCTGAAATATTTATTGATGGATATGGCCATGTGACAGTTGTAATAGTCGTCATGGAGCTTCCAAATATCTGCAATGACTGATATGACGTAAGGAGCCACTATATATGCATTTCAAGAACTCCCTTATAAAAAAAATTGGTTTACAATTTATCTGCGTACAGCAGTTCCATCGGGCGGTGAGCTAAGTACTTGTTGAATGACCCACGTATACTATCAACAATATCAAGATGATGCCCTTTTAAATACTTTTTGATATCGGAGAACAAAAATTTTTACACGAACTTAGATCATATGAATACGGGGTCTAAGGAACCTCAAGTTTCCCTTTTCCTCTAAAAAGGGGATGGATATGACCATTGAAAATGGTGCTTTTTTATCGTGGAGCATCAAAGTATCTGCAACATCTGATATTACGCAAATAATCCTCTAATTCCTGACCCTTTCAAAAAATTTTTTTATCAGATTCAATATTTATGGATGGTTTGACCTCAAAAGAGCTCTCACTTACTCTATAATTTTATCAGTTTTTTATGTCTTTCATTGTTTCAAAGGTTTCAATAATTGCTTATACCAGCTTGCTTATGGTCTCTGAATAATGAGAGCATCCAAGCTCAATACAAAATTTGACCAAGCTCAACATAATTTTACTTTTTTATTTTTTATATTTATTTTTTACATCATTTTCAGAACTGAAACTATGACACCTCAAGCCTTTGAGAAGCAACTAAAGCGCACCAAAACTGTGTCATTGAGTTGAATAAAAACTGTTGCATACTAATCGTAAGCGTTCGACTATCACCAAATCCAAGCACAATCCTTAATTTTGATGTTTCTTTTTTTTCGTTTATGTTTTCTTGTATAAATCACAAATTTTTTAGATAAAAATCAAATCCATCAAAATTATTGTAATTAGTATTTGAAGCGTGCCCACTCATTTAAAAAGTCATTATTCTATTAGCCCAGAGGGTAGGTATCCTTGTAATTAGTAAAAAATTAATCTGCATAAAATGTATTTGTCTAAGGGTGTTGTTTTCCGAAAAGATTTTACCCAAAAATCGTCTGACATTGTAACACTTTCCTTTTGTCCTTTCACTATTATTCAAATATGCACGCACTGTTTTTTTTATGTTTAATTTCTCCTTTTAAAAAAAATGCTTTATATATTTATAGAGCCTTGAATTAAATAGTACACATCGACATATCTATTATTTGGTTTGATCTTATTTTTTTGTGTTTTGTTTTTATTTCTAGCGAACGTATTAACATTATCAGGAAAGTTTCGAGAGTGCGAGTATGTTTGCTTATTAGTGCGAAACTCCATTTCGAGAGTGCGAGTATGTTTGCTTATTAGAAAAGTTGATCTCATACGACGATATCACATTTTTATTCCTTTTAATAGCTTTGGCATTGAACCTATTCAACATTCCCAACATGACGAGACATAATGAGGACAATGATATCATCAGACAGCCATGCCACCGCCATTATGGAGTGTACGTTGTTGAGTATCTTTGAAACATTGGCATGGGCATATTTTTTCAAATTGTGGCGAGTACAAAAGGTGGGTAGAAATAGATTTGGCAGCATGGGTATTATACCCTTAGTGAACAGTGTCATAGATAAACATTGAACGAGAGTTTTTCACTAAATTCCTGTCAACAGTTTTTATATCATTCGACCTAGCTTCACTCGACTTGATTTGACTGGGCTCAGCCAACCAAGAATTAACCCCCTACAAGGAGCTGCTCGGATAAGTGGCAAGGTTTCATCTTGTCGAGTGCTTCAAGGATACGTGCACGTTTACGATAGAAGGCGATAACGTAGGATAATATCGCTCATGGATATAGATACATATGTATGAACGGGTATGTGCTACATAATTATGTATGGGTTGGGGTATTTTCCTTTTTTTTTGCTTAAAAAAGCACCCACCACAAATCAGGCAAAAATCAACAACAAAATGACGCCAGGACATCTGTTTTCAATGGCGTTGTTGTTATTTGTTATTGTATGCTATTTTATTCGCTCTAGAAATGAAGTATGCTCACTCCTATTATCAGTGGGCAGCTTTAGATCCTTATTCGCGTACGTTTTCTATACAGTCTATACGTACGAGTACATTTAGAAGCGCTACCCTTATCATTTTTTTCTTAGCTACAAGAGTTCATTGTTATTTATAAATTCAAAGCCATGTTATTTTAATGTGTATTTTGATACATTTGCTACTTAATTCTAGAGAGTTAGTTTTTAGCAAATATTTTTGTACACTCCTTTCTGAAGGTTAGAAATGGATTTAAAGTTTATGTTTATACTGTGCCCACAGTCTTCTTTCAATTCTAATTTAAGAAATCGTCCGCATAAGTCATTTTGTTCTGATATCATATTTGTAAGGTCATTTCCACATCCTATTTCCTTATAATTATAGAAATAGGACGTCTTCTTATTCAAGATAATTACGTTAAAAACATGGGATTTTGTGTTGTATAAATTCTTTTATTCAATATTAACATTTTTTTTTAGCTATCAAAATAATAATTTTTATATATGATTTATATTTTTCTAAGTTGCTAACAGATTGAATTTGAAAATAATATTTTCTTAAAAAAATATTAAGTATAATATATTAATTTTGCTTAAACTAGAAAATATAGAAGCAAACTTCTAGGAAAAATCACAATAACAAAAATATTAAGGTCGAAGCAGACCAAAAACAGCCTTTTTTATAATAAAAACTGTCTTATACCAAACGATCAAGTGTTTCTTTTTTAAGTAGAAATTTTTTTAAATATTTTAAGCTTATATAAAAAAAAGTATTAACTTTTCTTAAGTATTTGTATATAAGAATTTTCAGTAAGAACAAAAATGTCTATAAAAATTTTCGGTAAGAGTTTCCAATAAAAATTTTCGGTAAGAGTTTCCTATAAAAATTTTCAGTAGAAATTTTCAGTAGAAATTTTTAGTAGAAATTTTCAGTAGAAATTTACTGTAGAAATTTCCAGTAGAAACCTTCAGTAGAAATTTGCAGTAGAAATTTTCAGTAGACGTTTTAAGTAGAAATTTTCAGTGGAAATTATCAGTAGAAATTTTCAGTAGAAATTTTCAGTAGAAATTTTCAGTAGAAATTTGCAGTAGAAATTTTCAGTAGAAATTTTCAGTAGAAATTTTCAGTAGAAATTTTCAATAGAAATTTTCAGTAGAAATTTTAAGTAGACATTTTCAGTAGAAATTTTTAGTGGAAATTTTCAGTAGACATTTTCGGTAGAAACTTTTCAGTAGAAATTTTTAGTTGAAATTTTCAGTAGAAATTTTCAGTAGCAATTTTCAGTAGAAATTTCAGTAGAAAGTTTCAGTAGAAATTTTCAGTAGAAATTTTCAGTAGAAATTTTCAGTAGAAATTTTCAGTAGAAATTATCAGTATAAGTTTTCAGTAGAAGTTTTTAGTAGAAATTTTCAGAACAAATTTTCAGTAGAAATTTTCAGTAAAAATTTTCTATAGAAATTTTCAGTAGAAATTTTCAATAGAAATTTGCAATAGAAATTTTCAGTAGAAATTTTTAGTAGAAATTAAAGTAGATATTTTCAGTAGAATTTTTAGTATAAGTTTTCAGTAGAAATTTTCAGAAGAAATTTTCAGTAGAAATTTTAAGTAGACATTTTCAGTAGAAATTTTTAGTGGAAATTTTCAGTAGACATTTTCGGTAGAAACTTTTCAGTAGAAATTTTTAGTTGAAATTTTCAGTAGAAATTTTCAGTAGCAATTTTCAGTAGAAATTTCAGTAGAAAGTTTCAGTAGAAATTTTCAGTAGAAATTTTCAGTAGAAATTTTCAGTAGAAATTTTCAGTAGAAATTATCAGTATAAGTTTTCAGTAGAAGTTTTTAGTAGAAATTTTCAGAACAAATTTTCAGTAGAAATTTT
The DNA here is from genome assembly GCA_958298945.1 of Atherix ibis. Lineage (NCBI taxonomy): Eukaryota > Metazoa > Arthropoda > Insecta > Diptera > Athericidae > Atherix > Atherix ibis. The sequence goes on from OY282607.1 coordinate 22,630,818, forward strand.
CAGTAAAAATTTTCTATAGAAATTTTCAGTAGAAATTTTCAATAGAAATTTGCAATAGAAATTTTCAGTAGAAATTTTTAGTAGAAATTAAAGTAGATATTTTCAGTAGAATTTTTAGTATAAGTTTTCAGTAGAAATTTTCAGAAGAAATTTTCAGTAGAAATTTTTAGTAGAAATTTTCAGTAGAAATTTTCGGTAGACATTTCAGTAGAAATTTTCAGTAGAAATTTTCTGGAAAAATTTTCAGTACAAATTTTCAGTACAAATTTTCAGTAGAAATTTTAAGTAGAAATTTTAAGTAAAAATGTTCAGTAGAAATGATCAGTAGAAATTTTTAATTAAATTTTCAGTAGAAATTTACATAAGAAATTTTCAGTAGAAATTTTCAGTAGAAATTTTCAGTAGAAATTTTCAGTAGAAATTTTCAGTAGAAATTTTCAGTAGAAATTAAAGTAGATATTTTCAGTAGAATTTTCAGTAGAAATTTTCAGTAAAAATTCTCAGTAGAAATTTTCAGAAGAAATTATCAGTTGAAATTTTGGAACATATAACAAATTTAAAATTCTTTGGTTTCATAATAATTTAATAGTTTTCGTAATTGAAACCTTTCGAGGATAATATAATTTATAAAGTTAATAAATGTTGACTATTTTATGATATAATTTTATTACTTAAACTAAATTTTCCTTTTACTACAATATTTACTATGTGTTTGTGTTGATATAATAGGCTTTCCTTTATTAATATACCATACATACATAAAGAGAACTAAATATATTACTTTTGTGGTAATAAATCCCATTAAAACTTACGTACTCATAACGTAGAAATTTGTAATGAGTTATATGCTGAACATAAAATTATATGAACTAAAACTTTCGGAAGCATTTCAAAATTTCATAGTTGTTTCATAAATTGGATTCTCAATGCTGCCCTTTTCAATCTATTACATTGTTTATTATACTTTGAAGTAACTATAATATACTGTCTAAAGTACCTTTTCAATAATGCAGACCAAATTGATTGTTGATCCCATATCAACGTGCAGTTCACCAGAACCGAGTATAAAAGCTTCCGGAACAACTACTTGTAGATTCACGAAATGTGAAATCCTTCCTGTCGATGTAGAAACCTGCAAAAAATAATTTAAAAAATAAAAGTTAATTTTCTTGTTTGATTTATGTTTTTTTTTCTTGTTTTCTAAATTTTATAGTTTGCTATTATTTTTTTTAATAGTTTATTTTTATTTTCATCGAAAAATTATAACAATTTTTTTTATATATTAAGTTAATTATATGAAAAATTGCAATAATTTAATTCTAAAATACATTCATTAAATTGTAATGAGAAATAAATGAGAAAATTTACCATAAACGAATTATTTTCACTAATGGTAAATACATTATAAAGGTTCATTTCAATTAAAATCAAATATAGATAATCGAATTTGGATATGTTCGTATAGTATGTGCAAAATATTTTTATTCAAATTAGTAATTTAGCTACTTAAGGATAAAGTCCTCTTCCATTCAAAATTGATTGAGTTAAATTGGGTAAACTTTTTCAATGAATATGAATTTCGAATCCAAGTAAAAGTTTACTATTGAAAAGACTTTTTCATTTTGTATAAAATCGAATCATGGAAATGAAATGATAAATTTCCGTTTAAATTGAAAAATTTGAATTGAGTCCGTCTGATGCTGTTTTCCGGTAAACTTTCAAATTACAACCCAAAAATGTTTCCATCTCCTCCTAGTCGTTCAGCCACATTCCATAGGAGTATAAGGATATTTGAAATACACACTGAGACAAGTTTATGTCCATTTCAATATGCTGCGTATTTCGAATGCATTACAAATCCATTTACGAATGTTATTACGAAAAGGAATCATTTAATAAAATGAGGCAACAAAACAAAAAAAAAGGAATTTACTTCTCTAACAGGAAAATGATGAACTCTAATCGGAACAAGGATCCATGTTATGACATATTCGTTGACCGCACCATACCAACTCACCATAAGAGTGGCAAATCTATTCAGCCCAATGTACTTTTATCAGGACTATGAATTGTACTAAATCCAAGGGGAATACACTCATTCGATAGATGATACTTTTTTTTTAAAAAATGTTCTTACCTGACATTCGTACATGCCGTGATCCCTCCTTTGTACAAATTTTATCTGTAAAGTCCAGGTATTCGATCCAGGTGTATGCAAGATGGCGAATCTCTCATCGTTTGTATACATCTGGGCACCTGATGATAATATATGCCAATCTCTCCGTCGTATCCAAGATATTTGATTCTGAAAGATAAAAGTTTTCAAATAGAAAAATATTTAACCTTTTTTCCTTTTTATACGTAATACATTGAAATGAATGACTACGTGTTTGAGAGAGTATCGTATCGCAAAAAAAAATAGCTTCACATCTAAAGTATTTCAAAATTAGATAATAAAAGATGCTACGATTACAGATCAAGTTAAATAAGTTAAAAGAAGCTACAAAATTAAATATATATTCTGCTGAAAGTATAATTTTATGTATGCACATGTACTCATCAAGAATATTGAATTTGTTGAGAAAATTTCAACAAAAAAAAAAATTTCTTCAAATATCAAAAAAAAAGCGTTCCGAATACAAATATAATTTTTAACATTAAATCAAATATTACTTCTTATGTGGAATATAATTTATTTATATTTAAATAGAAATAAATAGCGAAATTATGAAAGTTATTTTTAAAAATTTTTTTTAATTGTGCTGACGAACCAAAATTATAGTTTTTGTGGTGAATATTTAAAAAAATCATAAGTAAAATTATCGGAAAAAATTATATTAAAATTTGAACGATTGCAAAATACAAATACTTTTTATTTTTATTTTTTATTTTTTTTTATTTTTACAGATATTTACAACTACAACATAGTAATAAGGAAATTTGAGCAATTGAAAGGTTGTGGGGAGTAAACATCCAATGAATTTCCTCCTCCTAGCGTGTGTTTCTGTTAAGCCTCAGTATTTTAGTAAATCACGCGACTAGTGACGCTTAAGTCTTCGATGGGTATTTCTAGGGAAGGAAGTAGAGGATAGTTCTTGAACGGGAATGGAACTTTTTATAACGAGATACTGCCACGTCAAAAACAAATGGGACTTTGAAATCACGATGAATAACAGTATTGCGAACATAAAAGGGGGCATTGACAATTGTACGGAGTATTTTTGATTGGATTGGACCGGAATTAGAAGGCTTAGTAGATCCCCAGAGTTCTAGTCCATATGTCCATATGGGTTTCAGTAAGGTATTGTATAACAGTACTTTGCTGTCTATAGTAAGTTTGGAACGTTTGTCTAGAAGTCGAAGTAGTTTTAGGTATCGTCTTTTAAGTTCTTGTCTTTTAAGTCTCGTATGTGGGTTCCATGTCAAGCGTTTGCCTAAGTACAGTCCTAGGTACCGAGCTTCGGTGTGTTGAGGTATGGCACAACCATTAAGGTTTATGGAAGGGTATGACGCACGACGGAGAGTGAAAGTTAGCTGGGTAGATTTACGTTCATTGACTTTTATTCTCCATCTAGTAAACTAGTTCTGGAGGGTTTGGATTTGGATTTGGAGAGTTTGGGAAGCATGTTAGGGATTTTCTCTTGAGCCAAGAAGAAGGATTTGGATTTGGAGAGTTTCGGAAGCATGTTAGGGATGTAGCCAAGAAGATATTAGGGCAAATTGGGATATCGGATATGTAAATGTTGTAGAGGATGGGTCCAAGTATGCTACCTTGAGAAACCCCAGCCAATATCGGAGAGATATTGGAGAGTTCGTTGGATTCATTTACTTGGAAGTGTCGGTTGGAAAGGAATGATCTTAGGACTAGGAAATAGGTAGAAGGAAGGAGCTTCTTGAGTTTCCAGAGTAGACCCGGGTGTCAAACTCTATCAAAAGCTTGACTTATTTCAAGAAACACAACGGGACAGTACTCTTTTCTTTCTAAAGAGGATGCAATGAAATCGACAACTCGATAACACTGCTGGGTAGTGGAGTGCTCGGTGCGGAAACCAAATTGGTGATTAGGAATTAAATTTGAAGATTCGTGTAGAGGATGTAAGCGGCGAAGGAGGATTTTTTCAAAGATTTTTGAGAGAAGTGGAAGGAGACTTATTGGCCTGTAGGAAGTGGGGCGGTATATTGGTTTATTGGGCTTAGGGAACATTTTCATGATGGCAAATTTCCAGAGAATTGGGAAATGTGTTGTTCTAAGAGAATGGAGTTATATATTGTGGCAAGGAAAACTACTGCTCTTTTAGGGAGTTATTGGTGTATAAGGGAGGTAATCAGATCATAGCCAGGAGCTTGATTATATTGGCAACTTCGGAAGGAGTGATTGCCTTAGGGGGATGACTCATGGGTAAAGGAATGGATAGTTCCCTTTCGATTGTAGTGCAATAAGTCCTGTCTTATATGTCCTCATGTGTAGTAAATGTTTGTACAAGGTGTTCAGCAAAAGCGTCTGCTTTATGTTTGTCCGTTTTGGCCCAGGTTCCGTCAATTTTTCGTAAAGGGTACTTTGTTTTTTCTATAAGATAGTACAAATACATAGAGTGTGATTAATATAATAAATTTTCTATTTGATAATTAGAATTTTAAAAAAAAATATTCAAATATTCATAAAGTGCCATGCAGTTTTTTTAGAGCGATTATTTCTACAAAGTTTAGGTTTTTTTTAAATTTTTGTTTTAGGTAATCTAATAGGCTTTAGCAAATTATAGGTCATTTACAGGCTTTCGTAAATTTAAAGTGATCAAACTTTCTATAAAAATGATCATAGTGTATAAGAAAGCATTTCGGGACTTGCGTGATTTTTTCGGTCAAGTCCGTTTGGTACAGAAATTCGAAGAATCTGGGTTGGTTGACAACATGAGAATCTTCGTGTAGACCTTTGGCTTAAAATAGTTATAGTGCGGCTCAGTTTCTGGCAACCTCAAGTACACCGAATTCTCTTTTTGTACGAATTTTTTTTACACGAATTTGATTTAACACGAGTTAAAATGAAAAAAAATCTCTTTTTACGCGAATTGTTTTGTTTTAACACAATTTTTAATATTCTATGAACTTTTTAATGAATTTTTCTGAGAAAATTTTCTGATGAATTTGTGTCACCCCTCACAAATATGCATTGTAACTTCGCGTTAATTATGTCGATTATATGAGTGGGATTCCCCGAATTATGCGTAGAGTAAAGACTTAATGTATTTTTTACACAATTTACTTTGGTTTTGAGAGTTAAAAAAGAAAAGGCGTTTAGTTGATGTGGATATTTAAAAAGTTATAAGTAAAATAAAGTTAGTGCTCGTATAGATTTATCACCTGTAATAAAAACAAAGAGGAAGGCGATCAGTTTAGATACTGACATTAAAATTTAAGATCACCTTGCAACAGGAAAAGGTGCAACGGCTGTCGGAAAGCATTTTGGTATTCATGAAGCTACGAGGGTCGTTCAATAAGTCCTTAGAAGAAGATGGAAAAAAACTGTTTTTTAAAAAAAAAAAAATTTTTTTCAACTTAATCTCCTTTTAGCTGTATACACTTTCCCAACCATTTTTCCAAAATTTTTATCCCGTCCAAAAAATAGGATTTCGGAAGTTCTGCAAAATACTCATCCGTTTGAGCAATGACGTCCTCGTTGGAAGTGAACCGTCGTCCGCCAAACCATTTCTTCAGATTGGGGAAAAGAAAATAGTCACTCGGGGCCAAATCTGGTGAATAAGCGGGATGCTGCAACAATTCCATTCTCAATTCCACAATTTTGGCCATGGAAACAGCGCAGGTGTGCACACGCGCATTGTCCTGATGCAAGAGGATTTTTTTCTTCTTCAGATGGGGGTGTTTCTCTTTGATTTCCTCGCTCAACCGTTGCAATAACGACGCGTAATACGCTCCTGTTATTGTTTTTCCTTTTTCCAAGTAGTCGATAAAAATGATGCCCTGCGAATCCCAAAAGACCGTGGCCATCACCTTGCCGGCCAATGGCACAGTTTTTGCCTTCTTCGGAGCCCGTTCACCCTTGAAAATCCACTGTGATGACTGTCTCTTCGTTTCTGGAGTGTAGTAGTGTATCCAGGTTTCGTCCACAGTGACATATCGACGAAGGAATTTGGCAGGATTGCGATGAAAGAGTACCAACATAGCCTCAGAGTCCACTACACGATTGCGCTTATTCTCTTCTGAGAGCAAACGCGGCACCCATCTTGCCGAAATTTTTTTCACAGACAATTTTTCATGCAAAATTGAAGTGATCACCTTGTGATATGCCCGTGGCCCCAACTATTTTGCGCACTTTAATTCGCCGATCGTTCAAAATCATATCGTGGATTTTGTCGATGATTTCAGGAGTAGACACCTCAACTGGGCGTCCTGAACGATGTTCAACTTTTGTGGATGAACGGCCACGTTTAAATTCATTTACCCAATTGTAAACCGTCGCAAACACAGGTGCACATGTGCCATGAACTGCATCAAACTCGGCTTTGATTTCTTTCGGGCTTAAGCCTTTCAAATGGAGATGTTTGATGACAGCCCTAAACTCGCTTTTTTCCTTGTTATGCACAAATAAATGTCGTTAACTTTAATCGACGATAGAAATTGACCTACGCTACGGATCGCGCTGAAATCTTGACAGCTTTCCTGTTAATAATGTTACTTAAAAAAAAATCTTTACCGACACTACGAGCGCAATTTCTTGGATTTTCTAAGGACTTATTGAACGACACTCGTACCATAAGAAGGATTAAAAAAAAATGAAACTGCGATCAGAAAATCTGTATGTTCTGGGACAAAAATAAGTGCTAAATCATCGTCTTACATAAGAGATGTTGTCAAAGAGAAGATGGAAAAAGCTTTGCTAATATATGGATTGAAGGTAAATCACAAAAAAGAATACCAGTAGATAGGATTACTTTAAAGCAAACAGCATTAAGAATCTATAAACGTATTAAAAAAGTTGAGCCAGGCACTTCATCTCAGTCAAAACAACCTGAATTTTCTGCAAGTACAAGTTGGATGACAAGTTTGCTTAAACGACATGCTCTCTATAATATAAAAATTAAGAGAGAAACTGCGTCTGCAGATGAATTGGCTGCCAAAGAATTTCCTCAAGAACTTAGAAAAATTATTGAAGATGGGGGATACACGCCAGATCAAGTTTGGAATGTAGATGAAAGACTACATCTCTGGAAAAGAATGCCTAGGAGAACTTATGTTGCAAAATCGCAGAAAACTGCCGGTGGTTTTAAAGTAGTAAAGGACCGTGCAACATTGTTGTTTTGTTCCAATGCTTCAGGAGAACGTATGTTAAAACCACTGCTAGTAAATCGCGCCTTAAGACCACGCTCGAGGAATGGTGTAGATATCAATAAATTACCAATTTTAAAACATATTACATAAAACGTTCATATGAATACGTGCTAGACAAACTAGACCAAAATGAGGATTTAACAGTAATTGAAGTGTGAAAAAAAATTTTCATTATGGACTGCATTAATAAAGTTTGGTTAGCGTTAGCTGACTTAATGCCATCAAAGCTGAACTCATGTTGGAAAAATATTTGGCCAGAATATGTCAAAAGCAAAAGTCCTGATCCTGTCATCCATAATAACGCTGCTTTTACTGACATCACAACGCTGGCACATACAATTGGTGGAGATGGATTCGATGATTTATCATTTGCCGATAAAGAGAAATTATTAGTTGATTAAAGCTTGAGTGAAAATGAAGTTATAGACCTCACCCTTAAGACTTATCATGACAGAGAAGATAGCGATAATGACGAAGAAGATCGTCCCATTTTTAAATGCAACTCTAATTAAAGAAGGTCTTGATCTTGCCAGGAAATTATTAGGTAATCATTTTGAACAACATGATCCTGATGGGGAACGAGCTGCAAAATTTAAACGTGAACTGAAATAAATAAATGCATCTTACAGGAAACTTTATAAGGATTTAGGTTTTTTTCCCGAATTTTTTTTGCATCACGCCTTTACACGTGAGGTCCTTTAGAGATACCTTAGCTCATTGGCCATAATCTCCACTAAGTTTACCATAAGGTCGAGTAGGAAATTTTTATTTTCCGATTATCCATCACCAATTTAACAGTCAATTAATATACCAAAATCTATGGAGATTATTGGAAAGATTGCGAACACTTCCAATGCCCATAAGTCATGCTACTACCACAGCTAGTCTCACCCCGAAGCCTACGCCAACTGTTAGGCCCCTGACCCAGAGTACGTATTTTAAAATAGATCTGAAAAGTTTATAAAGTAACACAGTAAAAATATCTGAGTTCTGATCGATCATCCAGTCGAGTTTCCAAAGGAATAACAGTTCGGCTGAAAAGTTTATAAAGTAACACAGTAAAAATATTTTTTTTGCAAAATTCATTTTTATTATTCAACATAGTTGCCTTCGAGGGCGATACAGCGATTATAGCGATCTTCCAACTTTTCGATACCATTTTTATAGTACTCTTTCGGTTTTGCCTCAAAATAGGCCTCAGTTTCGGCAATCACTTCATCATCGGTCTTAAATTTCTTGCCAACGAGCATTTTCTTGAAGTCTGCAAACAGGAAAAAGTCGCTGGGGGCTAGATCTGGAGAATACGGTGGATGGGGAAGCAATTCGTAGCCCAATTCATTGAGTTTGACCATCGTTTTCATCGACTTGTGACACGGTGCATTGTCTTGGTGAAACAACACTTTTTTCTTCTTCAAATGAGGCCGTTTCTTAGCGATTTCTTTCTTCAAACGATCCAATAACGCTATATAATAGTCGCTGTTGATCGTCTGTCCCTTCTGGAGATAGTCAATGAATATTATACCATGCGCATCCCAAAATACAGACGCCATCACCTTGCCAGCCGACTGTTGCGTCTTTCCACGCTTCGGATTCGGTTCGTCGCTCGCTCTCCATTCTGCCGAGTGCCAATTGAATTCTGGAGTGTAGTGACGGAGCCATATTTCATCCATTGTCACATATCGACGCAAAAATTCGGGTTTATTGCGCTTGAACAGCTCCAAACACTGCTCATCAACACGTTGTTGTTTTTGGTCCACAGTGAGCTAACGCGGCACCCACTTTGCACACAGCTTTCGCATGCCCAAATATTCATGCACGATATGTCCAACACGATCTTTCGATATCTTCAGAGTCTCAGCTATCTCGCTCAACTTCACTTTACTGTCATTTAAAATTATTTTGTGGATTTTTTTGATGTTTTCTGCCGTAACCACCTCTTTTGGGCGTCCACTGCGTTCTGCATCAACTGTGCTCGTACGACCAGTTCGAAATTGACGAAACCAATATTCCACAGTTGACATAGCTGGAGCAGAGTCCGGATAACGTTTGTCAAACCATGCTTTGGTTTCCACTGTATCTTTTTCATCAAAGAGCAATGCTTTATCAATACACGAAATTCGTCTTTATCCATTTTTTTTTCAATAACAAAAGTTGCTTCACTCAAAATGCTATATCTCACGAACCAATCGACCGATTGCTGTCAAATTTTGACAGGAATCATTTGAAGGATGGTGCTTTGTGAGATATTTGCAAGAGGCGCCATCTAGACGTCAACCTTATAAACTTTTCAGCCGAACTGATATCCTCCAGAATTTCTGGTAGCACACCCCTAAAAGACTATAAGGACTTTTTTCCATGCACCATACCCTTCACGGAGGGTCATTACGAATTACATTGGTAACATCATTTGCTTGTGTATAATATAGGAGATCCTCTGCCGGATATATATCTGTTAGCCACTAGCCATCATTAGGATAAAAAACTGGTTTATGCTTAAGATCTCGCCACAGAAGCGGAACCTTCCGTACAACATCCTTTAGCGAAAAAAAGGCCTAATTTTTCACGTCTAAAAAATAAAATTAATTGAAGGTTAGAGACTATTTGAAATGCTCAATATTTACCAATTTAATGGTTAAATAATAAGCCCTTTATGCTGATTTTTAAAAAGAAATCATTATTGGGGATAAGACACATTTCCACTTAAACGGATACGTGTACCCGCAAAACTGATGAATTTGGAATAGTGAAAATCTACATGTCATTAAAGAAGAACCTATGCACCCACAATGAGTTGCTCTTTGGTACAGTTCTAGAGCTGGGTAGAGTTATCGAAGAGATACAACCCGAACTATACCAAAAATGCAAGAAAATTTTTATTTTTGTATTGCTACAAAAGTCATAGTAATAGTTAATAAGATTTAATGACCGCCGATGTCTCGCAAATTAATACCATTGGAATTTTTTCTCTCAAGTTACGTAAAAAGTAAGGTCAACTTTAATAAAAAAAAATAAGATACAGCTCAAAATATACCAAATAATGATGGAAAATTTAACCAGTTATATTTTATTCATAAATGCTAAAAACCGACATATTGAATCAACATGCAATTTTTTATATGCTTTTAGTTGTAATTAAAATTGGTATTGAGTTCGCAATTGGTTTATTTTTAGAAGAAAATAAACTTTTACCCAATTTATTAGGAATTATATTACGAGTATATATAAAATAATTCCACTCTTAATAAATAACCCAAGAGAAAAAGTAATTATTTTTGTAAATTAACTAAATCTAAAAATTGATAATTCTCTTTGATCTCTTCGCATTTATTGAAAATATTAGCAATAAAAAAAATATATATAAATAATAAAGGATCCTAATTCATATGAATTTTGATAGCCAATATAAGCAATTATCCAATAACAAAAAAAGCTCCTTACTGGTTTGATTAAACAAGATGGTTTGAACATCAAACAATCGACTAAAAGCTTTCAAATAAATTGGAAACTTTATAAGAATTTCGCCAATAATCCATTATAAGGACCTTTTTTTTTCTAAGGTGAGATAGAATACTGACCATTCTAAGGGTATTATACGTTTTGTTCTCTAGCACATTCATTTTTAGTCTTTTGTTAATTTTATTTCATTAACTGGTACAATAGATTGAAAGCATTAACTAATTACATTTTCTGCACAAAATATCTAAAAATGAAAACATCAAAGTTCTTTTTAAATATTTTCTACAATTAACAATTATATTCTACGATTTTAAAGATAAAATAATTATAAACAATACTTTTATCTATAACAAAATACAATTTGTAATAAGCAGATTTTTTAATGGAAACACAAGGATCTCAAAATATGTTAGATTAAAATTCATTGGGAATTAGAGTCCGTAAGTCCATATTGGTTCCAGTACCGTATGGGATTGTAATAGTTAACTTTTAATTGTCAGTTGGGACCCATTAACTAGGACTCATACGAGGTCTGTTCAAAAAGTATCGCGAATTTTGAATTTCCGCGGGTTACGTATATTCGATTTTTTTTGTGGCGTTATGTTGGTACTCATGTCTCTCACTTATGCCGACAATTTCGGTCATTTTGAATGTTCAGTTAATTTTTGACAGCTGCTTTCCTTGCACGTGTTTTGGCTTATCTTCGATTTTTGCCCATTCCAAAAAATGGATCAAAGAATCGGTATCAAATTTTGTGTGAAAAACAAAATTAATAGCGCGAACGCATTCCGAATGTTGACTGTAGCATATGGTGAAACTACCTTAGACCGAAGCAACATTTATCGGTGGTACAAAATGATCTCAGAAGGCATGAGCCAAGACCGAAAAAAACGCGCCAAGTTTGGTCGAATGTGAAGGTTTTACTTACAGTTTTCTTCGATTGCAGGGGCGTGGTGCATCATGAGTTTTTGCCACAGGGTAGAACGGTCAATAAGGAATATTACCTGCAAGTTATCGGTAAGTTTGCGCGAAGCAATCTGCCAGAAACGCTCGGATTTGTGGAAGAACAATAATTGGCATTTGCCATTTTTGGCCAAAAACAACACACTAATAATGCCGCAGTCACCGTATTCCCCAGATCTGGCCCCCAGTGACTTTTTCTTGCTCCCTAAACTGAAGAGCCCCATGAGCTACACTACGATTGAGGAGATAAAGATGGCATCGAAGGAGGAGCTGAACAAGATCACAAAAAATGTTTTTTTGAAGTGCATCGAAGATTGGAAAAAACGTTGGCACAAGTGTATAATATATGGGGGGGGGCAAGGGGGGGCTGGAATAGATATTCATGAATAAATAAATAATTTTTGGAAAAACACAAAATTCGCGATACTTTTTGAACAGACCCCGTAGATATATGTTTGTATCGGCTATTAAGTTTACTTCTTTTTATTTTTAGGTGAGAATTCTAATTTAATCGTTTCTCGATTGTAAGTCCTATGCAACGCATACTCGTTCTTTATAGAATATTTCTTTTATTTCAGGCTATATCAGAAGCCTGTACTTGGCGGAGTGTAAAAGTTACATTAACACCAATTTAACCATTTCTATTCTCGGTATTTTTTGATTTTAGGACAGAATTGTGACGAGGCATATCTTGGGTATAAATTTCATAAAGGATTGTAATAAGCATGCCACCTTGAGGGACATAGGCAGTGATAGGGTATATGGCAGTTTATTAACGGATAGAATTTTAGATTTTGGAGGTAACTAAAAAAATAATAAAATACAATCGAAAGTATGAGCAATGACAAGGAATATGCCAGGACAGTACTCCATTTACTCTACAGAGCAAGCTTTATAGTCAATGGCACTGCTGGATAGGGGAGTGCTCGGTTCTTCATCAAACTGATGCTGAAGAACCACACCTCTAGTTTCTATTGGATTTCAGGATCAATTTGATTATAAAAAACCAGCAAAGTGAAGAAAAGAATAGTATGCAAAGGATACTATTATTAATATAAGTTATCGAGGCGTGGGTTTTCAAAAAAATATTTTTTCAATTATTGATAAAGTTATCAGGCTTTATCTGTAGGCTGTTTCGTTTAGTAGGTTTTGTGTTATGGATTTAACTTTGGAGGATGATTATGGGCCATTGTGCTGATATTAGTCTGTATATTGTGTCATCATGTTGTTTGGCTCGAATATCTAAAAAGTGTTTGTTAAATATTTTCCAATGGGGTCGATCTATTTTTGCTTAGGTAATATCGGTCCAGAGTGACTTGTTTTAGTTTTCGTTATAATTAGGTTAGTTTTTTCTTATCCTTGGTTCGTCAATCATGAGTTATAAGAATAAATAAATAAATGGTTTGTCAAACAATAAATTTCCATCCATTCTTTTCTGGAATACCAATCGACTTAGCCAATACTGTCAAGGACTAGACGTCTTTTTTACATAAAAAATGCGCATATATTGCACTGATTTTTTTCTATTAAATATTTAAAAAATGTTTAAAATATTGTGAAATTTATTATTAAACTTCTAAATTGATTATTTTAAATACTATTAATGTGCATTTCATGTGTACTAACATTGATCTAGAGAATATTCAATTTTTCTATACTTTATAGCAAAGAATAAAAGAAAATCCTAAAAATATTGGAAAAATATGCACTTTGGGATTTAGTAAACTGAACTCTATTTGATGATATATTTTTGATAGAAATTCTACTAAGTTAAAAAAAAAAAAAATTCATATTAAAAAGCATCACAAGGGATTACCAGAATACATAAATCAGTTTTAACAGACATGATACGAATATCAACACACATAAAACACTCTTTACAGCAACATGCATACTCGTACGATGATAAACCTTGTACACGAGTGGTTATGATTTATTAGAAAAATTTCACACTTCATAAAATATATTTTTATCTTTCAATAAATTTATCATATTTTTGTTTTCTATCCTGTTTAAGTATAAATACTTTTTTTTTTTTTTTTAAATCCAAATAAGTTTCTAAATAAATACACGACATATTAATAAAAACAAATGATACTTACCCTTACGAGTATATGAAAATAGAGTTATTCGTGTATGAAACTCAGCTTAAAATTCTCTATAAACTTGTACGTGACACTATATATTCCCCATACGAAAGATTGGAAAGTACGAGTATATTCTGGGTTTAAATCCCATTATAGAACAGCTAATATCGAGTAAGTTTTTATGGCTGAGTGTGAATTTTGAAAGGAGTTAATAATATATATTGGAAAAATATGATTTATTATTGAGAAGATCTCAAATCAACTGGAGAAATATAAATAGAAAAATTAAAAAGGACACCAGTTATATGGAACTCTATACAATTATAATCGGATATAGTAACAATATTGAACCGAGTACTTATTCATACTGCAGTGCGTACAAAATTGATTTTTAGAACGGCATTGGAAGTTTTAAAACGTTAATATGACATATGACAAGAGCTGAACTAGATATTATGGACTTTTGGAAATATTTATTTTGTTTACTACATTATGAACGTCCAATTCAATGAATCTGTCTAAAATTATCGCTAGAAATTAAATTTTTACTTAAATTATGGCTACAAAATTTTTACTAAAATTATGGCTGCAAAATTTTTACTACAATTTTGGATGCAAAATTTTTACTAAACATTTTTCTAAAATATTTTTACTGAAATTTTTTTCTAGAAAGTTTTTGCTAAAACTATGGCTAGAAAATTTTTACCGAACATTTTTTTTAGAAAATGTTTACTGAAAATTTTTAGTGAAAATTTTTAGTGAAAATTTTTAGTGAAAATTTTTACTGAAAATTTTTACTGAAAATTTTTACTGAAAATTTTTACTGAAAATTTTTACTGAAAATTTTTACTGAAAATTTTGACTGAAAATTTTGACTGAAAATTTTGACTGAAAATTTTTACTGAAAATTTTTACTGAAAATTTTTACTGAAAATTTTTACTGAAAATTTTTACTGAAAATTTTTACTGAAAATTTTTACTGAAAATTTTTACTGAAAATTTTTACTGAAAATTTTTACTGAAAATTTTTACTGAAAATTTTTACTGAAAATTTTTACTGAAAATTTTTACTGAAAATTTTTACTGAAAATTTTTACTGAAAATTTTTACTGAAAATTTTTACTGAAAATTTTTACTGAAAATTTTTACTAAAAATTTTAACTGAAAATTTTTACTGAAAATTTTTACTGAAAATTTTTACTGAAAATTTTGGCTAAAAATATTTACTGAAAATTTTAACTGAAAATTTTTACAGAACATTTTTACTGAACATTTTTACTGAAAATTTTTTCTACAAAATTGTTACTGAAAATTTTTACTGACAATTTTTACTGAAAATTTTTTCTGAAAATTCTTACAGAAAATTTTTACCAAACGTTTTTATTGAAAATTTTTACTGAAAATTTTAACTGAAAATTTTAACTGAAAATTGTTACTGAACATTTTTACTGAACATTTTTACTGAAAATTTTTACTGAAAATTTTTATAGAAAATTTTTACTGAAAATTTTTATAGAAAATTTTTACCAAACGTTTTTATTGAAAATTTTTACTGAAAATTTTTACTGAAAATTTTAACTGAAAATTTTAACTGAAAATTGTTACTGAACATTTTTACTGAACATTTTTACTGAAAATTTTTACTGAAAATTTTTATAGAAAATTTTTACTGAAAATTTTTATAGAAAATTTTTACCAAACGTTTTTATTGAAAACTTTTACTGAAAATTTTTACTGAAAATTTGAACTGAAAATTTTTACTGAAAATTTTTACTGAAAATTTTTTCTGAAAATTCTTACAGAAAATTTTTACCAAACGTTTTTATTGAAAATTTTTACTGAAAATTTTTACTGAAAATTTTTACTGAAAATTTTTACTGAAAATTTTTACTGAAAATTTTTACTGAAAATTTTTACTGAAAATTTTTACTGAAAATTTTTACTGAAAATTTTTACTGAAAATTTTTACTGAAAATTTTTACTGAAAATTTTTACTGAAAATTTTTACTGAAAATTTTTACTGAAAATTTTTACTGAAAATTTTTACTGAAAATTTTTACTAAAAATTTTAACTGAAAATTTTTACTGAAAATTTTTACTGAAAATTTTTACTGAAAATTTTTACTGAAAATTTTGGCTAAAAATATTTACTGAAAATTTTAACTGAAAATTTTTACAGAACATTTTTACTGAACATTTTTACTGAAAATTTTTTCTACAAAATTGTTACTGAAAATTTTTACTGACAATTTTTACTGAAAATTTTTTCTGAAAATTCTTACAGAAAATTTTTACCAAACGTTTTTATTGAAAATTTTTACTGAAAATTTTAACTGAAAATTTTAACTGAAAATTGTTACTGAACATTTTTACTGAACATTTTTACTGAAAATTTTTACTGAAAATTTTTATAGAAAATTTTTACTGAAAATTTTTATAGAAAATTTTTACCAAACGTTTTTATTGAAAATTTTTACTGAAAATTTTTACTGAAAATTTTAACTGAAAATTTTAACTGAAAATTGTTACTGAACATTTTTACTGAACATTTTTACTGAAAATTTTTACTGAAAATTTTTATAGAAAATTTTTACTGAAAATTTTTATAGAAAATTTTTACCAAACGTTTTTATTGAAAACTTTTACTGAAAATTTTTACTGAAAATTTGAACTGAAAATTTTTACTGAAAATTTTTACTGAAAATTTTTTCTGAAAATTCTTACAGAAAATTTTTACCAAACGTTTTTATTGAAAATTTTTACTGAAAATTTTTACTGAAAATTTTTACTGAAAATTTTTACTGAAAATTTTTACTGAAAATTTTTACTGAAAATTTTTACTGAAAATTTTTACTGAAAATTTTTACTGAAAATTTTTACTGAAAATTTTTACTGAAAATTTTTACTGAAAATTTTTACTGAAAATTTTTACTGAAAATTTTTACTGAAAATTTTTACTGAAAATTTTTACTGAAAATTTTTACTGAAAATTTTTACTGAAAATTTTTACTGAAAATTTTTACTAAAAATTTTTACTGAAAATTTTTACTGAAAATTTTTACTGAAAATTTTTACTGAAAATTTTTACTGAAAATTTTTACTGAAAATTTTTACTGAAAATTTTTACTGAAAATTTTTACTAAAAATTTTAACTGAAAATTTTTACTGAAAATTTTTACTGAAAATTTTTACTAAAAATTTTAACTGAAAATTTTTACTGAAAATTTTTAGTGAAAATTTTTACTGAAAATTTTTAGTGAAAATTTTTACTGAAAATTTTTACTGAAAATTTTTACTGAAAATTTTTACTGAAAATTTTTACTGAAAATTTTTACTGAAAATTTTTACTGAAAATTTTTACTGAAAATTTTTACTGAAAATTTTTACTGAAAATTTTTATAGAAAATTTTTACCAAACGTTTTTATTGAAAATTTTTACTGAAAATTTTTACTGAAAATTTTAACTGAAAATTTTTACTGAACATTTTTACTGAACATTTTTACTGAAAATTTTTACTGCATTTTTACCAGAACATTTTTACTGAAAATTTTTACTGAAAATTCTTACCGAAAATTTTTACCGAAAATTTTTACTGGAAATTCTTACTGAACATTTTTACTGAAATTTTTTACTTTTTTTAAACAAAATTTTTTTAAAAAAATTTTTACTGATGACTTTTACAGAAACTATTTACTAACAATTTTTAGTGATAAAATGTTTTTATTGAATTAGTTTTGCTTTGAAATTATTTTAAACCAGCATTGATTAATCTGAAATGCTTTATAATTTTAAACTTATATTAAAAAAAATTAAAATATATTTATTTTCAGTAAAATTTTTATTGTTTTTAAGTTGTTGAAATTAATAGAATATTTGGTTTTCTTCCAAAATTTTCTTATTCATTTAAAAAAAAAAATTAATGAATTTAATAAAATTACGAAAACCAAATTCTTTTGCAAGGGGTTTTTAGAAAATATAAAAGGACTTCAGCAATAATTCCTAGATATGATTGAAATTTCAACCCCTAAAAAATTTGTCCTTAACTGCCAAAATACATATAATATTTAAGGAAAATTTGTTTTTATTTCAAAAAATTGGAATATTAGGTTATTTATTTTTA
The DNA here is from genome assembly GCA_958298945.1 of Atherix ibis. NCBI lineage: Eukaryota > Metazoa > Arthropoda > Insecta > Diptera > Athericidae > Atherix > Atherix ibis. The sequence continues at coordinate 22,648,789 of OY282607.1, forward strand.
ATTACATTTCATATATTTTAAATTTTCTTTCTGACATATACGAAATAGTTATTAGTCTACCAAACAACTACAATATAAAAGCTTTGTTGAACAAACGGATGGACAAATCTTCTCATATCTTTGGAAAATATTGCACAAATAAAGACTATTGAATAAACTAATTCCGATCTGACATATTGTGTACGTGCAGATTTGTTTTTTTAGTTCTTAAGTTCATATATTGTACAATTTAGAGACAATATTTACTCGAGCATTGCAGATATCCCCATCCACTAATTCACATTGCACAAAATTAATTTGGTCCAGCAGGAAAACTAATTTAATTATAGTTTTCAGTTACTAAATTTGTGCAATTTTAAAATAAAACCATATGGAATTAAGTATCACTAACAATATGATGAAATGTAAAAGTAAGCAGAACACTTTCATTTCAAAAGTAATCCCGCAAATCCCATTTGAAGTTTTGTTTATTAAACACACGAACACGAATGGGGTTGTCAGCATATTGGCAGAAACTATTGAAATTGTCGTCTTATAAGATTACTCAATTCTATTAGATACGATTTATGAAAGAACGTACGTTGGAACAATGTTTCTCTTATGGATTATGTTCGAGTATTTTTGGTATGAGTTTGAACATTGGGAAATAGTTGCATTGAAGTTCAGCTAAATTAAGTTCAAAATGTACAATTGGTGATAAAACCATAACCGCATTTGTTCAGATAACTTTTAAGCAAACTTATCCTTGTTCTCGATGGATCCATTTACCTATCGACAGGTTGTTCTCTACATTCTACATAGTCGTAAAGTAAATTATTCAATTTAGAAATTTAATTGCATAAAGTCTAACAACATTTCATATAGCATTGAAATGACTAGCGAGTATCAAATCATAAGGATTTGATGATAAAAGTTCACGAAACTTGTTGTTAAACTCAAATTTGTTATGAATTTTTTCAGTCGTCTTATTTGATAACACATGCATTTAAAAATCTACAATTATACAAATTATTACCAAAAAGATAAATTTAATGTTTTGTTGGCTACTTTTTATGCAATGAATAATTTGATTAGAAGTCAAATGGTGATTTTCTATCTATTCAAAATAATTGCCTACAAAAGTTCTTAAAAAATTTTTAGTTTTTTAATTAAATTTTTAGTTTTAAAATGTGGAAAATGTATTTTAATTGTTTGATTTGATTAAGAATTTTTTGAATTTTGAATATTTTAAGTTATTTACTTAAATTGAAATTATGTTTTTTTTTTAAAATTAAATTCTTTTTCTGTATTGTGAAAAATTTAAATGCTCATAATTATTATTTTAGATAAATACCAGGAGTATAAGCTTAAATCAGCTATTTTGTGATAGAAGGCGTCAGTGAGCGTATTAAGCAACCATTGGCACGCCATACTTTTTTTTTATGAGTTTGACATCTGTCAACATTAATCAGTGCACATTGTCAGCAATTTCATATACAACAACATACATTTTTGCTTTGGTAATCATGTCTAGTTTTATGCCAGAAAAAGACCATATGAGGGAAGCTCTGCTTTTCTGCTTCAATTTGAAGAAATCGGCTGATGAATCGCATCGAATGCTTATGGAGGCATATGGTGACAGTGCTTTATCGGAAACAACATGCCAATTATGGCAATTTTGACTTGTGGGACAAGAAGCGTGAACATTGGCCTAGGAAGGTTGAGGACCATTAATTGCAGGCTCGTTTAGATGAAGACGATACCAGTCCTGGAAAATGGGTGCCACATAAATTTAACGATAGGCAGATGGAGCGACGCCAAAACACATGCGAAATCTTGTTCGCAAGACAAAAAAGAAAGTCGTTCCTGCATCGGATTGTGATAGGCGATGAAAAGTGGATATCTTTCGAGAATCCTAAACGCAAAAAACCGTGGGTTGATCCCGGTCAAACATCAACATCTTCCCCAAGACCAAATCGCTTCGGACGGAAGACGATGATGTGCGTTTGGTAGGATCAGCAGGGTATCGTTTAATATGAGATGTTGAAACCTGCTGAAACTATCAATGTCCACCGCTACCACCAACAACTGATCAAATTGCACCGTGCTCTGTATGAAAAAAGGACGGATTATTAACAAAGACATGAAAAGCTGATTTTCCTCCACGACAACGCACCATCGCACACGTCAAAAATGGTCCGAAACTACTTGGAGACACTCAACTGGGAGGTGTTACTCCACCCCGCTTATTCACCAGACCTGGCCACTTCCGACTACCACCTGGTTTTGTCGATGGGCCATGCGCTCGCTGAGCAGCACTTCGATTCTTACGAAAACTTCCGAAAATGATTGTGATTTGCCTCGAAAGAGAAGGAATTTTTTTGCCGTGGTATCCACAAATTGCCCGGGAGATGGGAAAAATATGTAGTTAGCAAGAGCGAATACTTTCAATAAATTTGTTTTTACTTTCTATGAAAAAAAAACAGTTTTTTGGACTAAAAAAACAGCGGATTAAAGCTTATACACCTAGTATTATGTTCCTTGTGGCTGTATTTCTTGTGACAAGGAATATCATGAGTAAAAATATAAAAAGGATTGGATCTGAAATACTACCGTAAACTATCCTGTTTCGTACAGGATAGCATTGTTAGTCTCCTTCGGTCTATATAAACTTTGAGAAAATATTTATAAATTTTATAGCTAAATGTTTAAAAAACCACTTAAAAATGGAATACTTAGATCAAGGAGGTCCAAAACGCTTTATTTATACTCTCCTATAAATATGAAGCCTTGAAAGATTGATGTTTTGTAATTTTTTAGTATTTCTTAACATTTTTAAACTCTTCTTTTTGTTAAAAATTTTATCATTCTGTGCTCAAAGTTTAAAAAGTTTTTATTTCTCTGTGCAAACATTTGTGAAATTTTAAAAGGATATTTTTTATATTGAAATAAATAGAAGATTTTCCTTTTCAAACGAATTTATTGAAATTTGCATTCGATGCAGTTTTGTGAAAATTCTTTGTTCTTTGATCAGTAAATACAAGTGAGCTTTAAAACACGATTCCAAGAACTTGAGTATTTGCAATATTCTTTTAAAAAAAAACTAATACATATCGTATGACATTCGACTTTTGTATCTTCAAATCGAAATCCTTTTTCTAAAGATCTAAAATTGGTTTCCTTTTATTTGTACACCCATTTTGAAGATTTCGTAAATATATATAAAAATTGCCCATAACAGCGTTATGATAAAGTTTGTTTTTATAGAAATTTATCTTCAAAAGTTAATATTTTTTATAGAATTTAATGTTTTCTTGGCTTTATAAAAATTTCTTTGACTAAAAACCAACAATTTTCTTTTATTATAAATAGAAATGAATTGTTATATTAATTCCAATACTTAAAAAAAGAAGAAGAAAAATTCAACCTTGTTTTTTTATGCTTGAGAAAAAATAACTTTCATTCCAAGAAGAAACGATGTTTTCTTTAATGAAACGTTTTGGTGGGGTGGGGGGTAGGGGGAATGACGGGTGGTATAATGAAAATTTCCTTACCACTTTCTATACAATAGACTTAGAAAAAAATATGTTTCTTCCTGTAGAGGTTTGTTGGTGTTTTTGTTGAAAGTTTCATAGCTGTTCCCATTTCTATGTTCACATAGCTCTAATATCCAATTTTCAAAATAAATTTAAGCTTTCCTTGTAATCAATCAAAAAAAAAGGACCCCAAATTCTATTTCCGCAAAAAAATAGATACCTATTATCTGTTTGGGAATTAAATTTTATTTTTCATATTTATTTTGTAGTAAATTTTTTCTTGGGATTAGTAAATATAAAAGTCATTGCCATAAGAAAAGAAGTTCTTATTTTTAATAAATCATTTTGAATTAAAATTCATTTGGTATTTGCCTTTAAAAAAATATATTGTATTTCTTAAAATAATAATTTTTTTTTTAAGCTTAAGAAAATATATTTTCTTATTTCCTAAATATGATAATCATAGACAATAGAAATAATAGACCAATTTTCACGTTGTAGTATTTTGAAAATAATGCAAAAAATTACTTTTAAAAAGAAGCAACATTTTTTATAGCAAAACAATATAAACTTTTATATGATAATCATAATAAATATCCTCTTTTATAAAAAGTAAACTTTTAAACCCTAATAGAAGCACCTAACTGAATTTTTTTGATTATTATATATAAGTTGTAGTAAAAAGTAATCCATTATTTTGCCAATAGATGGCTTTAGGAGTCTGTATCTCCCGTTTTAAAAGTGCGATCAGGTTGCAATAGATGGCGTTAGAAAGATAAGATTTTGTACTAAAACAGTTTTGTGATTACTTGACTTAGTATTTTTTAGCACGCGTCAAAAATGGACACCAACAAAGAGAAAATACGCCATATTTTATAGTTTTTCTTCGATAAAAACGAAAACGCAAGCCAGGCAGCTGAAAATGTGAACAGTGTTTATGGTCCTGATACTGTAACAGTCAATCACACGCAATTTTTGTTTCGTCGATTCCGTTCTGGTAATTTTGATGTCAAAGATGCACCACACTCTGGAAGGCCAATTATCGAAAATGTCGATAAAATAATAGAAATCGTCGAGTCCGACCGTCACGTAAGCACTGTTTTGATTGCCCAGGAGCTAAACATTGCACAAAAAACCGTTTGGAACCACTTAAATAAGGCTGGATTAATTGGAAATATAATTTGGCAACAATGTAATTTAACGCAACCGCTGATTGGTAGAAACAAAAAGCCAATTTAATTCACCCACTGGACTTCATATGATCTTATGACTCATAAATAAAATTTGATATAGAAACAGTGACTTCAACTAATAAAGTTGAAGAAATTGCTATGAATAAAGTACATTTGGTCAATTTATTATTTATTTATTAAGTCTGATTCTATATTTAAATATACTAAACAGTAAATAAATTATTTTTAACAAACCTACCTTATGAAACTACGTTAAAAATATAAAATTATATTAGCATCACTATGAACCGAACTTTAGATTAAAGATCTAACTTAAATCACCGAACAAACATTACAAAGGCAGTATGATAAATCAATGATAAATAAAATTAAAAATTAATGCATTCAACCAAAATTGATTTATTACAAAAAAGAGGCTGGATACAAAAAGAAGGTCGATGTATGGGTGCCACACGAGTTATCGCAAAAAAACCTCATGGACCGAATTTCCATCTGCGAATCGCTGCTGAATCGCAACAATATCGATCCATTTCTGAAGCGGATGGTTACTGGTAATGAAAAGTGGGTCACTAACGACAACGTTAAGCGACAACGGTCGTGGTCAAATCGCGGTCACCCGGCGCAAACGGTGGTCAAGCCACGATTGACAGCCAGGAAGTTTTTGCTAAGTGTTTGGTGGGACTGGCAGGGAATCATCTACTATGAGCTACTCCCCTACAGCCGAACTCTTAATTCGGACCTATACTGTCAACAATTGGACCGTCTGAAAGAAGCAATCGCCCAGAAGCAGCCAGCTTTGGCCAATAGGAGAGGAATTGTGTTCCATCAGTACAACGCCAGGCCGCATACATCGATAGTGACTCGCCAGAAGTTCCGGGACCTTGGTTGGGATGTTCTTATGCATCCACCTTATAGTCCGGACCTGGCACCAGGTGATTACCACCTTTTCCTGTCTATGACTAATGATTTTGCAGGTGAAAAATTCGCCTCAAGAGAAGATTGTGAAAATCGACTGTCCCAGTTTTTTGCTAATAGGGACGAGGGTTTCTATGAGAGAGGCATTATGAAATTACCTCCCATATGGCAACAAGTTATCAGACAAAACGGAGCATATTTGACCTAAATCGTATCATTCTATCTATGCTAAATAAAACCTTCCATTTAATGCAAAAATAATGGATTTCTTTTTAGTACACCTTAAAAATGTTCATTTTCTATACCAAAAAAAAGAAAGACGTGTTTAAGGTTCTTTATTAAAAAATAATAATTTTATTATTAAAATTTAAAAATAAAAAATTCCTAAACATTTTCCTTATTTGCCAACATTAATAACATCTATTGACCTTCAGATAGATATGATTTAGTAAAATATTTTAAGTTTTAATATTTAGTTCAAAGTTACTTTATTATTCTTGATTTTATCATAGTTGATTCATGTTTATGAGTATTTACAAAATAATAAAATACAAAGTACCAAAATTATTTTTATGTTCACATACATGAATATTTAAATAAAATTAAACTTAATAAATTATTAATTTTTTTTATTTTATTAATAGTTTAGAAAAAAAAAAGATTTTTACATAATAGAAAAGAAAAAAAAATTCAAATGTTGGTATTGGTTTTCACATCACTTTTATATGGGAATGGTCACGTTAATAAATGTTCCCATTATGCGTGCGTATAGAAATTATTTTGAATGAAGAGTAAAGTTTCACAAAAATCTATTACTATCAAAAGATATTCGGTTTCTTGATATAAGCTATATTCTATATTATATATTTTGACAGGATAGAGAAATACCTGTTTACGTTCTTACCTGTCCGAATGAAGTTCATACAAGAACGGTATATAGCTACCCTGTGTCATATATCAACCATCTTTTATCAGGTGAAAAAAAAAGTATTATTATACCCAAAAGGAATACTGTTGAAATTCAATACTAAAAATGCGATAGAAAATGTTGTATGTATAGAGAAATATAAAAGTGCCAAGAAAATTATTCATTTTCCAGCAAAATTTTTATGTTCATTTTGCGAACATGACTCTATGTTATTTGCTATTTCAACAGACCAACATATAATGAGGATCAAGTGAAACTAAATATTTTTGTACCTAATATAACCACAGAAATATGTAGAAAATGGTCAATATTCAATTCGAATGGCTCCTTGTCACGACAAATAAAATCTCATTACACTAATTAAATAAAAAAAAAACCTAATTTAATACTCGTATTTGCAATAAAAGTAAAAAAAAAAACACAAAAAGATATTATTACTTATACTACGACTATATAGGATCCGCATACTGTAATCATAAAACATAAAATTACTATGAATTATTCAGTTACCAAACCGAAGTGATATACTCCAACAGATTTGATTTGTTTTATTTTTGTTACTAAAATTGCCCACCTACTCTCTTGTTTTTTTTTTAAAACAAATTTTAATGTATTTTATTATAACATAATTAAAAATAAATAATTAATGTTTTTTTTTTTAGAATTTATCAAAATAAATACGAATTTATAAGAATTATTTCGATTATTTTTGAACTTTTCCACTTAAATTATGTATTTATTTTTTGTATAACTAAAAAATGCGGGATTTTTGGCAAACTTTGAGTGTTTATTTTGAAAAATTATTACAATATATTTTATTCAAAGTATTATCCATCGGAAGCCACTACTTTTTCCCATCTTTCTGGCAACATATGGATTCCGCGCCAAAAAAACTGCTTCGGTTTTGAGGCCAAGAATGAATCGAGCCAATTTTTGATGCCCTGTTCTGAAGTGAAGCGTATTCCGGTGAGGGCGTTTTGCATGGATCTAAACAAATGATAGTCGGACGGGGCAAGGTCTGGGCTATAAGGCGGGTGAGGCAAAACTTCCCAGCCACTGTTTTCTAAATAATTTTTAACCGGTCTTGCAACATGAGGCCGAGCGTTTTCATGATGGAAAATGATGCCTTCGTGTCTGGTCGCATATTATGGGCGTTTTTCGGCCAATGCTCGCTCAAACGGATTAATTGTGTTCGGTAGAGGTCGCCTGTGATCGTCTGGCCCGATTTCAATAGCTCATAATAGATCACACCCTTCTGATCCCACGAAATACAGAGCATTACCTTGTCGCCATGGATATTTGGCTTTGGCGTTGATTTGGCTGGTTGGCCGGGCTTCACATACGATTTTTTGCGCTTTGGGTTGTCGTAATGAATCCATTTTTTGTCGCCAGTAATGATTCGATTCAAAAACGACTTCTTTTTCTGCCGTTCAAGCAGCATTTCGGACATGCAAAATCGCCTTTCAACGTCTCTCGGCTTCAATTCATATGGGACCCAATTTCCTTGCTTTTGGATGAATCCTGCTGCTTTCAAACGTTTTGAAATGGCTGCTTGAGTGACTCCCAATGATTTTGCAATTTCTTCTTGAGTTCGACAACAGTCTTCGTCGAGTAATGCCTCCAAATCTTCATCTTCAAACTTTTTTGGCTGACCTGGTCGTTCTTTGTCTTCCGTGTCAAAATCACCACTTCTGAACCGCACAAACCATCTCTTGCACGTTGAAATCGATGGAACATATTCAGGATAAGCTTCGGTGAGCAATCGATGTGCTTCAGCTGCATTTTTTTTCAAATTGAAGAAGTAACCCAACACTTCCCGCAAATGGGACTTTTTTGGTACGAAATTCGACATTTTTGAACCAAAAAAAAACTTTGTTGTTTACACTATTTCGTTCAATGACTAATCGAGAATGAATGACAGATGTTTAACCTCCAAAATGTCATATGAGTTATTATTAACACAAACCATGTGTAAAAGTTATGCCATCTGTTGTCAATCCCGCATTTTTAAGTTATAAAATGAAATTTGTTAACGTATTAATAATAAAACGATTTATTATCTATTTAATAAAATGAAATTTGTTAACTTATTAATAATAAAGTTTTTTTGTATAACACATATGTAATTTCAGGTAATATTAATACTGAAATATAAAATGCTAGCACAACGCGACATCTAAAGGCTACTTAGCGACGAGTCATCCCTTGGCCTGAGTCGTATTCAAACTCGGGTATGTTTCTGTACTAGTTACAAATTACTGGATACACCCTTCCACCCTCCACTTTACACAACTATTTTATATTGGGTTATCCAGAAAGTAATTTCGCTGTTTCCCAACAGAGGATTTAATTATATTTTTCCACAACCAACTTCAGACTTAAGCCGCATAATCATATGTACTTTGACAGATGATATAGCAAGACTTGGTTTTGAAAAAATTTAATGGATTCTGCACAGTAGCTTTTGGTTGATACACTTTTAAATATGAAAAGTGAAAAACAGTATTTTCAGCATATTTTACTTTTTTATTATAGAAAAGATAAAAATGCTGTTCAAGCAAGAAAAAAAATTTCCGATGTGTATGGAGAAGATATGTTAAATGAGCTCCAGTACCAAAACTGATTTGCTAAATTTCGATCCCGCAATTTTGATCTCGAAGATGCATCACGTTCTGGAAGGTCAGCTGAAGCTGATGAAGATACAATAAAGCCATTAATTGATGCAAACTGATGAAAAACAACTCCTTAGATTGCTGGGAGATTAAATTTATCGAATTCGATAGTTCATGATCATTTGAAACGGCTATGCTTTATCTCAAAGCTCGACATATGGGTTCCTCATCTTCTTACGGAAAAAAAATTGTGCCGTCGTATTGACGTTTGTGATTTGCTTCTCAACCGCCAAGAAAATGAGCCATTTTTGAAGCCTATCATCATTGGGGATGAAAAATGAGTTATCTACAATAATGTTAAATACAAAAGATCCTAGAGTAAAAAAGATGAACCGCATCAAAGAACTTCGAAAGCTAATATTCATCGAAATAAAGGTTATGCTATCTGTTTGGTGGGATTTCAAAGGAATCGTTTATTTTGAGCTTCTACCGAACTGTCATCAGTTAGACAAATTGAATGATTCACTTAAAGAAAAAATGCCAGAATTGGTAAATAGGAAAAGTATAGTATTCCAACAGGATAATACGAAACCACATACAAGTTTGACCACTCAGCCAAAGCTTTTAGAGCTTGGATGGGATATACGACCACACCCACCATACTCTTCAGACCTAGCACCTTCTGATTATCATTTGTTCCGGACTCTATATTTTAGACGGTAAAACGTTTAATGCAAATGAGAAGGTCAAAAATCACTTGGATCAGTTGTTTGCCATCGAAGAACATATATTTCGTGATCATCGAGTCATTCTACTGCCAGAAAGATGGCAAAAGGTATTAGCCTGGACAATACTTAATTGAATAAAATATTGAGTCAATATAAGAAAATAATCTTACATATTTATTTTAAAAAACGAAATAACTTTTCGGACAACCCGGGTAATAGATATTTGTTTTTTATTTATCTAAGAAAATTACTTTGAAAAATAAATAATTTAATAAATTTTGATTAAAAAAAATACCAACAAAAAGTTAGCAAAAATTTTTACTGAAAGTCAACAAAATATTTAATTTCAAAGCTTACTAAATATTTTAAGATACTACAATTTTTTTTAAAACATGATAGAATAGATTATAAAAAAAAAGTATTACTGAAAAATGTTATTTAAAAAAGTTTTTTTGCAAAAACTAAAAAAAAAATTTCCGTTATAAAATGTGTTAGAAAATTTAATTAATTTTCGATTAGGAAGATAATGAACAAAAAATTAATATTTTCAAATTTTCTTTGTTGGCTTATATATGATTATATGAAACGAACGTCCTTAGGACATAAGCCAGAGACCGTGGTGCATCACAACCATGAAATTATTTGATATCCTGTGAGGGCTAGATGGTGTTAGTCATTTGTTAGTTCGATGAACCAGTGCGGTTCTAAAAAAATTCCTGTAGAAGAATGAGTATTTGCCTTTTTGTACCTGTCTAAGGGTGCATATACTGTCAACTCTACTCTCAATTATAGTTAAAATCAGAATAAGGGGAAAAAATTGAAAATTTGAAGTATAGTAAAGCGATTATTTTCAAAAAAGGCTATAATAATTTTAACATTCTTAATATGAACTCTTTTTCCGATATTTTATTAGTAAATAATTAAAACTATCTGCCAGAAATAGACAAAAAAAATACTGTGGAATAAGAAAGGTCTCCTCGTGTCTATAGATTCCGACCTTAAAAATTGCTTAAATTCCCGATTGGAAAATATCTGGCCTTCTTATAAAAACTATCCAAACAACAAGTTCTGTAAAAATTTTAATACTTTACTACAATACAAAACTATAAAAAAAAAAAAAAATAATATAAAAATATATTTTCAAATTAGTTTCTAAATAAAAAAATGTTTTTTTTGTAAATCGAAGCAAGCGTGCTTGCTATGATCAATTTTGATCATATAGCAAGGACTCAACGCATCGCTTATATAAACCTAGACCTATTCGAATAGGTCTGATTTGTGTCTTTACTAATCGCCACAACTGTTGAGTGTACGACGAAAGAACTGCATATAATATTGTTTATTTAAAATTAAGTAAGGACTATTTTTGTTTAATATTATTTTTTCAAATAATTGTCAATTTTAAAAGAACCTCCAATAATTATAAGTAACTATCCTCTCGTCTTAGTAGTTAAATAATTAACATTTTTTTTTGCTTCATTATATTATATTTATTTTAATCAGAGTTTAGAACTTTAGTTAAAGTCTCTTGGTCTGATGTACCATCGAGTATATTTAACCATATTATTGTTAATTTATTTTGCAAATTTTTATAACATTTGAAGCTCATCAGTATCGGTAGTTACTGACTTTTACGGGGGTTGCTACCTAAATTTTGTAAATATGACAGCTATTAATTAGAAACAGATAACATCTGTTATAACTTACAATTCCAAAAGATTTGCGAATTTTGAATTTCTACGTATATTCGATTTCGATTTTTTTGTGGCGTTATTTTGGTACTCATGTCTCTCACTTATGCAGACTAGTTCGGCCATTTTGAATGTTCAGTTAATTTTTGCCAGCTGTTTTGCTTGCACGTGTTTTGGCTCGTCTTAGATTTTTGCCCATTCAAAAAAATGGATCAAAGAATCTGTTTCGAGAACCAGAGAAAGTCACAGGGGGCAAGATATGGGGTATACGGTAACTGCTACATTAGTGTATTATTTTTGGCCAAAAATTCGCGCACAAGCAACGATGCGTGAGCAGAGGCGTTATCATGGTGCAAAAGCCAATTTTTGTTCTTCCACAAATCCGGAGGTTTCTGGTGGATTGCTTCACGCAACTTGCGCATAGCTTGCAGGTAATATTCCTTATTGACCGTTCTACCCTGTGCCAAGAACTCATGATACATTTTACCGAACTTAACGCTTTTTTCGGTCTTGGCGCGTGCGGCAGCTTCCATTGGGATGATTGAGCTTTGGTTTCCATGTCATAACTATAAACCCATGATTCGTCACTAGTTATGACCCTCTAGAGCAAATTTTCGTTATTACGGACAGAGTCCAACAGCTTCTAAGCAATGTTAATGCGATGCTGTTTTTGTTCGAAAATGGGCAAAAATCGACGACGAACCAAAACACGTGCAAGCAAAGCAACTGTCAAAAATTAACTGAACATTCAAAATGGCTGAAAATGTTGGCATAAGTGAGAGATATGAGTACCAACATAACGTCACAAAAAAATCGGAAATCCAATATACGTAACCCGCGGAAATTCAAAATTCGCAAGACTTTTTGAACAGACCTCGTAATTTTTAAATGTCAAATAAAAAATGGAAGAAAATTTTAAAAGTAATTTATTATTACTAGAATACTTGGAAGGTCTAAACTGTATATTGATGGTATCAAGAATTTACATATGGTGCAGCTTCCTGAAGAGGCAGGTAAGTACATCTTCTCTGGGCAATAAATAAATAGAAAGAATAGCTCACCGTGTAAATTAAACATCTTTGGGCATTAATATGTAATTTAATATTTAAATTAAGTGGTTTAAAGAAACTTTCGAGAGGGTTTAATTTGGTCTAAGAAATTTGGTGAGTAGCGCAGCAAGTACAATTATTCATATAAGTTGGAAAATAAGCGCCAATTGAGCAAACAGATTCATTGGGATCTGCAGTTTGTGTATTGGAAAATGTGTCGAAAACTCCCTTAGAAAATAAAAACACGGTTAATATGAACACTAAAAAATTTTCAGATCTAATCATACCATGGTAAAATTGATAATTATGACTCATCCACATTTAAGTCTCAAAATATCAACTAAAACATCTATTGCGTACTATAAGCCTCATATTTTTAGCATGTCATCTTTTTAGTGGCCGAAATGTTTTAAGGACTGGTTTGACGCAATACAAAAATACTTCAATTCAAATAGAGAATATTTCGAAATACCATATAACAAAATATTTTTCAAAAAAAAATTATAGCGATCTTCGTAATTTTGAAATATTAAGTCATATTTGAAAATCTTAAGTCTATGTTATGTGTTCAGTTTATTAAAAGTTTTTTTTTACTTTTCCAATTTCTTATTTATAAAAAAATTCTCTATATTTCTGCTAAATTTTATAAAAAGTTTATTTCAAAATATATAAATAGTAATAAGAAGGGATTTTTATGATATTAAGAATATTGATAAATAAAAATAAAAAGAGATAACATAATAGAATTAAATATGTTCAATAATATTTTTCTCTAAGTTATTCTCAACATAAGGTTTGGAAGTTAAACTGGAAAAGTATATGACTACAAAAAAACGAGTACTTTATAAAATTATATTTTTAAAGAATATTTTTACTCAGTATTATTATATAAGCAAATATGAATCTTCTCTTGTAAAATTTACCTTTACTATGAAAAAAAAAAACCAACACAAATTTGCTCTTCGATTTCTTTTCCTAATCAAATAATAATAGTTAAAAGAATACTGGAAAAAAATTATATTCTTAAATAACCTTCTAAATTTAAAAAAAAAAACCGAAAATAAAAATAAAATATTAAACTGAAAGCTTTTGCGTATTTAAGAAAAATGAACGCTTACTTAAGAAAGGCATGCTGGAATTTCTGAGATGAGAGTAAAATTGTATAAAATATTAATACGAGCATAGAACATATAACCATTGAAAAAAAAAACGTAGTATAGGAGAAAAAAAAATATAGTATATATAAGATTAAGTAGAAAAGGAATTAGTTTATGGCATTAGAGCAGCAACAAAACTACAGTAGGTACACCAAAATTAAAACAAACCCAATTTACACCCACTCTGTCCACGCCGGCGACTATGCACACCAGAAATGCTGTTCCTCCTAATTGGACGGTGGTATTGTGTGCCATCATCTGAAAATATATAACAAAATTTATAGATTAGAAATGTAGGAATTATCCTTGAAGGATGAATACTTATATGACACGTTTAGGGTGTGAGTTATTTTATGTGTGAACATAACATGTAAAAATATGTTTGTACTCTTTTGTGTAGAATGCAAAATAATGTATGTGGAACGAATGAGTGTGGAACATATACCAAGGATCATTCAGTACCAAGGATTCACAATAATTTCTATTTATAAAATAACAAGAAAATATGTATCTGCACAAAGGAAAAAGGACCAAAGAGATATAGGAGAGTATAATCCAAAATAAAGAAGATTCTCGGAACAAAGTAAGCTGGGGCCAATCTACAATATATGTTGTGTGTAGATTCTGTTAAGCTAAAATAGGAAATCTGGGGAACTTTTAAATCTAAATAGATGCCGCTTTAAGTCTTTGCGATTTGTGTCCTTAATTTTTTTTTTTTGCTTTCATCTCATATAATTCATTCAACTTTTTGTTGTTGCTATTATTTTTGATTTTGTTGTTTGAGATTTTTCGTCCTTTCGTTCAGTTTTTACTTTACTTTATGTTCTCTTTGGTTTATGCTTTGGTTTTTCTTTTTTGCGCCTTATTTCTTCCGTTTCTTATCGTTTCCCATTTTGAACAAATCGCTTTATGCTCTGCAAGTTTACTATTGATTACCAATTCGATGGACGTATTTATGTTTTGGAAATTGCCGAGTTGCTATTCGATAAGACTAATTCTTAAGTTATGTCCTTTGTAGTAGGCTTCTATGTAATTTTTTTATGTTGCACACATACACAATCACAATCCATATCAAATATATGTGGTAGTGTATTTTCAATTTGAATGTGGAAAATATTAAAAAGCCTGTCGCATATCTTACGAATTACTTTTTGCGTTTTCGTAATAATTCGGATCTACGAGTAAAATATCCGATTTGTGACAATTTCTGAAATAGTGTCCTTTATTTCGATTGTCTTTATTCATCTAAACGGGCAGTAAAATAAAGGAAAAAAGCCCATCATTAGAATGGACCAAAAGAATTTAAGCAAAATCGAAGATAAAATCTCTTCTCTTCGGAAATGAGATGATTGTTACTAGCAATTGAACTGAACGATAAGCTGTTTCGTCCTATTTTTACATAGAATTTCATTTATTTCCCTTTTTTCTTTTTCTTCTATTTTTTTCTTCTTTCATCAGTTAGAGTCTCTCCATTTTTCCCTCTATCACACCATGTCTTCCGTAAGTCATTTTTCAAGTAAGCGCATTTATATTGATAGCATTCGGTCACAAATCAAATGACTAGAAGAGAGTAATACTATCCATAAAATATATTCCGATAACGATGTGATTTTTTATGTTTATAAAAATTATGTTTCCCTTTTATTTTTCATATTAAAGACCTTATAGCCAATATACTAGTTGACATATATATACTTAAGTGGATATATATCTTTTGTAAATATATTTGCTTCTAATCGTTTTCTTTTTATAATTCATTTTTCTTTAAATTACAATCTTCCTTTTAGATATTCTTCTGAAGGTCGATAAGTCTAATATGGTACAAGGTCTAAATGGCATGGCTCCGTGGTAGAGTTATAAAAATTGTATTTATGGGATTGTGTCATATGTTATGGTTATCTATAGGCTTTTATTAAATCAATAGAGCAATATAAGTTAAGGAGACTCTTTAGATTTATTTCATATGCTTCTTATAGATTTTTGATTGTTGTTAGTTAATGTAGAATCGTACTTTATCGTATTTTATAGGATGGTAGATTTCAGATTAAATAAATATTATATATTTTATAGCAAATGTCAAATATAAAAATTATTTAATAAAATTGTAATAAATCTATGATTAAGGAGTTAATGGTTATCTTATACAGAGTGATTTCGTTCTCATAGTTATAAATAAAGAAGATAATTGCTTAGGTTATATCCTTGGGGTCTATTCTGTACCCTTTCTGAGCTGATTTTAAATATAAAAAAATCAAGATCCAACATAGACTATCGATCCTTTCAATAGATTTAAATACTGGCAAATTTTTTATATTTCAAAAATTTTGAATTTTAGTATTAGAGTTTCTAATCCTAGTTCTTACTTTTTGAGCCCCATTTCCTTTAAACCGGTAGGTCCCCTTCTTAGTCGTATCGAAAATTTTAGAAAAAAAATATGTTTCTGCAACTAATAGCACCCGTTTGAATTTTCAAATTTAAGTTTAACCATCAATTCGGTTTTCGTTGTGAAAACTCTATCATCCAAAAAGAAAAAACTATTGTTGCGATGTGCTTTAAGACATTACTCAAGTGTGTTTTTAGGCATAAGCCAAGCTTTTCCACTTTAAAAAGAATATTCCGAAGACTGGCACCATGGCTTACTAATAAAGAAAAACTTAAAAGGATCCTTGCAAATCAGCGAATATAATAAACTTCCAAAGACTTTTCCGGATATTTAAAATGCTTCCGGAATTTTCCAATGTCAAATCCAAATCTTCCAAAACTGGTTTACCAATTGAATAATAAAAGTGAACGAGCATAAATGTGTTTACGCAACTTTTACTTTCCGCTATTATGCATATCTTTCCACACATCTTAATTGGAATGAATTATCACAAAACCCTTAACGTCGATACTAAGACGATATACATAAAAAGACGATATTGATAACTATTTTGCTTACAGTAGATAGTAGAGTATATTTACATAATGGTCTACTGAAACCAATATGGACTTACGGACAAAAACAATGGGACTTTCTAAACCTTTCTATTGTCGTCGAATCTAATTAATTCTCTTTATTCAAAAATACTCTGCATAAAATTGCTGATCAGCATGAGCTCGCTGAATCCGGCCTAGGCCCACTGAATCAAAGAACACAAGACGTTCCGGTTTTGTACTGTGATCTTCCCGTTCTATACTCTCAACATGTTTTCTGGGAACATATAATTAGCCACTGTAGATTTTCGGGCAGCATCTTCCTCATCCATATTGTATTCCTTGTGGCAAGAAATATCATGAGTATTAATATTATAAAGGATTGGGTCTGGACATCGTGAGGGACACCAACAGAAATAGGCTAAATGTCAGAATATTCAATATTTTCAGCTACCCGCTGCACATTTCAAAACAATCCAGCATACCATACAGAGTCGAAAGCATGGGAAATGTTAAGGTAAGTAAGCCAGGGCAGTATTCCTGTCTTTCTAGCGAGGACGCTATATAATCAACTACGCGAATAAGGAGTCCATCAAACGGTTATACCTAATCCATTTGGTCGAAAATCAGATCATCCTTTTTGCTGCTAGAGATCACCCCTAATCCATCAGATCAACCTTCTAGAGATTACCCCTAATCCATTTGGTCGAAAATCAGATCACTAATCCCCAAATAGTTGATACTTTTTATAAAATTTGTATTGTCCGTCTTGGACAGAATAACATACAACCTGTATCGAGAGGAAGTTTGTATAACTAACAGATTGCTACCAGTCTTATTACTTTTTTGCTACTCCTCGTATATGATTTAAGAAAGAAATACCAAAATTTCTATAATTATGAGATTATATCGGTTGATTTTTTTGCCGTTTGTTATTTTATATTTTTATTTTTAGTTAGATTCTGTATAACACGTTATATGAGTCAAAGTTAAGAGTGTTCAAAAGCATTATTTGAATATAAGTCTTTTCCCCAAAAAATGGTGAAAAGATCATAATCGACCTGCTGAGTAAGCAATTCAAGACATAGTGACAAAATTTCACAGGAATTTTACGCTATTGGACATCAAACCACTTTGGTGAAGGCCGCGATACGTAGAAGATTTTACGCAACGATCTTAGTCTGAAAGCGTATAAAATGCAGCTCGTGCAAGAACTAAAGCCGAATGACCTGCCAAAGCCTCGAACTTTCGGAGAGTAGGCCATAGAACAACTTAAGGAAAATCGGTTTTTATACCAAAAAATTGCATTGAGCGACGAAACACATTTCTGGTTGAATGGGTATGTGAATAATTAAAATTGTCGAATTTGGTCTGTTGAATAAACACAGGCAAAACAAGAACTGCCATTGCACCCAGTAAAATGCACTGTTTGATACGGTTTATGGGCAGGTGGAATCATCGCTCGATGATTCCAAACTTTTTTACCCAAAATGGAAGAACTGCATCTGGTCGGCATATAATTTTAACGAGGACATATTGAGAGATGAGTTCGGTGAGCATTTTATCTCACGTTTCGGACCGGTGAGTTGGCCATCTAGATCAAATAATTTGATGTCTCTAAACTTTCTTATATGCGGCTATATGAAGTAACTAGTCTATGCCGATAAACCATCGTCACTTGCATCCTTAGAAGAGCCCTCGGATGGATCACTTAAAATATAATCGTGGCCAACGTTTAAATGAAATAATCCTTAAAAAGGATCAAGCTTTGATTTATCGATTCAAATAAAACTTGTATGCACTTTTCCAATTTTCCTGTGTTTTTTTTTGGGAAATTTAAAAATCAAACACTTCAAAAATCAATCGTAAAATTAATTTTCTATTTTTAAATTAGAAAAACCAATCTTTTATTATTTACTAAAAATTATTTTGAATTTTTTTTTTGCTAGAAGTTTCTTTAAAATTTAATTTACTTTAAAGAACTACTTTAAAATAGTAAAGTTTTTGTTTAACTAAAGATGTTCTTAGTATTTGGAGAAAAAAAACATAATTTTCGTACTTCTTTAAATAAGTTATTATAAAAATTTTAAAATACGTATTAGCCGTATTCCAATCGACCAATTTTGCTACTCACGAGTAGTTCTAGCTATCATCATCTACACCACCTCGAACAAGTGAGTAGTTCCTATGCGTAGTTACGCCATACAATTTACGGTAGGGTATTTTAGTTCCCGAACTGGAAATAGATGGCTGAGCGGGTTCGTTGGTTATGTTGAAGAATCATATTTTTGTCAGTATTGTTTATGTGTGAATAAACTCAGTTTTTAATGTTTATGTGTGAGTAAACTCAGTATTGTTGTTGACTATTTTAAGGTTATATTTTACTTCAGTCAGTAAACTGTGCGTTCCTATGGGCATCTACTCCCAAGTACTTGCGAGTAGCAAAATTGGTCCATTGGAATACGGCTATTCATAATAAATATATTATTGGGTTTTTCAAAAATAATTTCGTTTTTTCCCAATAGAGGACTTTATTGTATTTTTTCACAACCAACTTCATACTTATGCCACATAATCATATGTATTTTGACAGCTAACATAGCAAGGCTTGATTGTGAAAAAACTGATTCTGCACAGTAGTTTTTTTTTCAGAAAAGATAAAAGTGCTGTTATCTGATGTGTATGGAGAAGAATACATTGCACAATTTTCGATCCGGCAATTTTGATCTCGAAGATGCACCACATTCTGAAAAGCCAATTAAAGCTGATGAAGATAATATACAGGCATTAATTGATGCTAACCGGCAAATAATAACTCGTGAGATCGCTGAGACATTAAATTTATCGAATTCGACCGTTTATTATCATTTGAAACGGCTAGGTTTTATCTCAAAGCTCGACATATGGGTTCCTCATCTTCTTACGGAAAGAAAAAAGGCCAGAATTGGTCAATAGGAAAGGTATAGTATTCTAACAGGATAATGCGAAACCATATACAAGTTTGACCACTCAGCAAAAGCTTTTACAGCTTGGATGGGATATACTGCCACATCCACCATACTTTCCAGACCTAGCACCATCTGATTATCATTCGTTCCGGTCTCTACAAAATTTTTTAGACGGTAAAATCTTTAATTTAAATGAGGAGGTCAAAAATCACTTGGATCAGTTTTTTTCATTTTATGATGGTCAATATTTAATAAAATAAAATATTAATAAAAAAAAACGAAATTACTTTCCGAACAACCCAATATTTGTATGATTTTTTTTAAAAAATTGCTCTAAGAAAAGTGTATACGTAGGCTACTATATATATTTCTGGCCTAGGCAACACTAAGTATTGCCAGGTGCGATCTGACATTTCCATTGGAAAGTTTGACATTTTTTAGCATAAACGTACTCAGAACGTTTTGACGTACGACTATCATTTGTGTTGTTTACAGTGACTTGAAAAAATCAATTTGGCAAAAAAATGGAATTAACTCGTGAACATTTTCGTGCGATCATTTTTCACAACTTTCGACGTGGATTATCACGACAAGAGTGCATCGATGAACTTAAATCTTTGTATGGCTATGAAGCACCATCCTATAGCACTGTGAAAAACTGGTACAACGAATTCAATCGTGGCCGACGCTCGCTCAAAGACGAATTCCGTGAAGGTCGTCCAAAAACAGCCGTTGTTCCAGAAAACATCGATGCCGTACGTGAACTGATAATGCAAGACCGTCATGTGACATACCGTGAGATAGAGGCATGCCTAGGCATTTCTCCCACCAGCATACATTCGATATTGCATGAACACCTGGCCGTAAAAAAGGTTTGTTCTCGTTGGATCCCGCACAATTTGACAATCGCTCAAAAAAAGGCTCGTGTGGATTGGTGTAAAGAAATGCTGAAAAAATACGATCGCGGTGCTTCAAAAGACGTTTATAAGATCGTCACAGGTGACGAATCATGGATCTATGCGTATGAGCCCGAAACAAAACAGCAATCGACCGTGTGGGTCTTCCAAGACGAGTCAAATCCAACGAAAGTTGTTCGTGGAAGAAGCACTTCGAAGCAAATGGTCGCTTGTTTCTTTGGCAAAACTGGTCATGTGGCGACTGTTCCGCTTGTGCAACGTAGGACGGTCAATTCTGAGTGGTACACCACCATTTGTTTGCCTGAAGTCTTCGGAGAAATTCGAAAAACGAACAAGAGAAGTCGAATCATTGTGCACCATGACAATGCGAGCTCTCACACATCGGCTCAAACCAGCGCCTTTTTGACCGGACAAAACGTCGAATTGATGGGTCATCCTCCGTACAGCCCTGACTTGGCACCCAATGACTTCTTTTTATTCCCACACATCAAGAAAAAAATGCGTGGTCAACGATTTTCGTCGCCAGAAGATGCTGTTGAAGCATTCAAAAACCATGTTTTGGAGGTGTCTCAATCGGAGTGGAAAAAGTGCTTCGAAAATTGGTTTGAGCGCATGCAAAAGTGTATAAATCTTGATGGAGAATATTTTGAAAAACAATAAAACCTTTTTCGTTGATAAATATTCGCATTTTCATTATTAGGCCAGAAATATATATAGTAGCCCACGTATACAATAAAAAAGTTAGATTGAAAAAAAATTGAGTGTGTTTTTTTGAAAATATATTTTTTTATAGAATAATTTTTTGTATTCCTTCTAGCTTATTAGCGCAAGAGAGAGGAAACTACAATAATTAAACTTGATATCCAAGTACTTTGGCATACTTAAGATTATATATAGTAAACGATGAGCTTTTTATCTGTTAGAATGTAGAAAATCGAAAAGAATTCTAGGAAAATATTTTACGATTTAATAGTTTTACTGTACATATGTGATGGTGGCGGAATGTGGAATGAGGAGAGTGTAGTCAACAAGTACGGCATTTTAAGAGTTTTCCACTCTGTTGCTTTAAGGAAATGAACAATTCGGTTTTATTCTTTGCAATTTTCTTACCTAAATATTCTGTCAGGTAAATCTATGACGATATAGCAGAAGATTCGATGTAAACAAGCAACAGAAATAAAATATTATATATACAATATCATAGATAATAGTCGGTAGAGTGACTATCATGAAAATGAACAGCAAAAACATGAATTGTAGCAACAGCATTTTGACAAAGTTATATGTTGTGGGGGAAATTTACGAAAATCTCAAGAATATTTCCGGTAAATGTATATTTTCTATTCATCAAGAACTTAACCTGTACGATACGTGAACAATCATATGCAGGTAAAGTTGTGTGAAAATAGTATAACCGCATAAATATATAAAAATGGAAAAGTTAAACAAAAGAAAAACGATAAACGTACACAGAAACCCAAACGAGAATCATATATTGTTTGATGGGAAAAACTTTGATAAAATATCTACAAGATTTTACCTACAAAGTACGAGTATCTATTCTAAAATAGGTGCACGAATCGCTATGGAAAGGAATGATTTCGTATAGAAAACGAATGTGTCCTATCTATTGGTAATGGGAAATTTCTTTCCATACAATAAGGTGTAGTTGTAAGTGTTATGTTAAGGGAATACTATGTGCCTGTTGTGTTGCTATTAAGGACAACGTGGTGAAGCTAAAAACTTTCTTATTGAGACGAAGACAATAATTTGTTTTGCACCACCAATATTTATCTGTGCTGTCATGTTTGCTTGACTGTTTGTTTACTTGTAAGTTTATTTATTTTTTCTAGAAGCACTGTTGTCCTTATGCCATTTGTTTAAGACCTTGCGCCTTTGATCTATTACATTTCATCAAAGTTTTTTTCCTTTTTTACTTTTTCTCTCCATTCTATTTACTAATGTTCATTTTCTCTTTATTTGTTTCCCTCCATCACTATAGTTACATTAAATAACTTGGACAATTCTTTGCTGTTAATATAATATACGATATTGAAAGTTTTTTGTAGTTAAGAAAATTTCTCTACCTACCTTTACCTAAAACAGTTAAGATTTTTTTGTTACAATTGATAATGTTTTATTTATTAAGAAAATTGCTATTTCTTTGTTTTGTTTATGTTATTGTATTGTAGTTATTTATTTTATTTGTTTGTTTTTTTTTTTAAATTTAATTAAAAGCTAAGTCGAATGTTTTGTTAATTTAGTATTATTGTATTTAAAAGTTGCACTTACCTCATTATCTTCAAACATTGGACTGTCGCTCGTATCAAGATCATTGTTATCACCTTTCGAACTTGGATTTATACCACCACCTGCCATCCGTACCTTTTTCCAATCGCTATCTGTTAAGATTGATTTTTGTTCTGTAATAGAAAATGAGAAAATAGAAGAAACCAAAATGAAAAACGTTCATTCGGAATCGAAATAAATTTTTGTAACATTTTGTAAATTTCATTCCATCAATGAATGTATGAGCCCATCCATATATACACATACATATTCTTTGGATTTAGATAGTTCAATCTAGTATTACCTCATTCCATTAGCCTATTTACAAGCATTTTCCTGATAATCTTTTCATATCTTTTATTTTCTCTAACTTCTATGAATTTCTATACATTCTAACGTATGAGAATTTATCCTTAAGGATATGCTTCCTTATTTACAAGTGTATACAATAACAAATCATAGCTGGAAAAAAAATTCTCTTATCTCTTAGGAATTTTTTTTTTTGGTTCTCACTCTCGATTTATATTGATATCTATCCGGAATCGCAATAAAAATTCAAGACGTGATTTAAATTCATTCCAGATATAAATTTCATTTGCTTCCTCGAGCATAACCCAAATAGACAGGCTTACAACAGACGAATGTATCTATATTTGAACATATACCATACATATATATGGATACAAATCAACACAAACGATTACTTTTATAAGAGTACGAAAAATAAATTTCCCAAATAGTTTCTCATTTGCATAACATTATTTATGTATGTTGAAAATCAATTTAATTGTTACAAACAAACATTATGTAATTTATTTAAATTTCATTTAATTAATTGTTGTTTTTTTTTTTTTGTTTTCGTAATTACTTCCGTCATTTGTCATGGATAAAATTAATGAAAATTTATAATTAAACTTGTAATCAAGTTCTTACTTTGGTAAATTTTAATTATTTGTAAAAACATTTTATTTGCAAATGATAATTGTTCTGAAAGTCAATTTTATTTGCTGATGAAAAATTTATGCCGTCGCATTGACGTTTGTGATTTGCTTTTCGAACGCCAAGAAAATGAGCTATTTCTTAAGCATATCATCACTGGGGACAAGAAATGAATTGTCTACAACAATGTTAAGTTTAAAAGATCCTGGAGTAGAAAAGATGAACCGGCTCAAAGCACTTCGAAAGCTAATATTCATCAACAAAAAAAAGGTTATGCTATCTGTTTGGTGGGATTTCAAAGGAATCGTTTATTTTCAGCTTCTACCGAGCAACACAATGATCAATTTTCTGAAGTGTATTGTCATCAGTTTTGAATGATTCACAGCAAGAAAAAATGCCAGGATTGGTCAATAGGAAAGGTATAGTGTTCTAACAGAATAATGGGAAACCACATACAAGTTTGACCACTCGGCAAAAGCTTTAAGAGCTTGGATGGGATATACGAGAGTCATTCAACAAGTACTTAGCCTCACCGCCCGATAGACCTACTGTCACATAAAAAATTTACCATCGTGCAGTACATTCTTTTAATAGCATACTGTCAAAGTTTCAGTCGATTGCCTTCATTAGTTTTGTTTTGAGAGCCTTTGAAAGCGAGCGTGTCGGTCGGTTGCACAAAAATGGAAAAAGAACAATATTGTTCGGTGATTAGATTCTTGTTTTTGGAAGGGAAAACGCGCAGCGAAATCAAAGATCGCTTGGATGCTGTGTATGGTGACTCTTCTCCTTCGATGGCGACCGTCAAGAATTAGTTCAACGAGTTTGTTCGTGGCCGCACGTCGGTTTTTGATGAGCCACGCCCAGATGCCCCGAAAACGGCTGCGACGGAGAAAAACGTTAGAAAAGTCCACGATCTCGTGTTGGCAGACCGTCGATTGAAGGTTCACAGAGATAGCTGAGACTGTGGACATCGTAGTAGGAACGGTGCATCATATTCTACACGAAGAACTGGGCATGAGAAAGCTGTCGGCACGATGGGTGCCGCGTTTGCTCACACCGGAAAACAAGCGCAACCGTGAGACCACATCGGCGCCGTGTTTGGCGCTGTTTCAGCGCAATCCAGCAGAGTTCTTGCGTCATTTCGTGACCGTCGACGAAACATGGATTCACTGGTACACACCAGAGACCAAGGAACAGTCGAAACAGTGGACTTCACCCGGCGAACGTGCTCCGAAGAAGGCGAAGACTGTTCGATCGGCCGGAAAGGTGATGGCCACCGTTTTCTGGGATTCACAAGGTGTGATCCACATCGATTACCTCGAGAAGGGTAAAACAATCACGGGGCGCTACTATGCTGACTTATTGGGCCGATTTGACATCGAATTGAAAAAAAAGTGGCCCAGCTCTGCGAAAAAAAAGTGCTGTTCCACCACGACAACGCGCCGGCTCACACCTCCGCCGTCGCCATGGCCAAATTGGTCGAATTGCGCTACGAATTGCTGCCCCATCCACCGTACTCTCCAGATTTGACCCCCTGTGACTACTTTTTCTTTCCAAACCTGAAAAAATCACTCGCCGGGAATAGATTTGGGTCGAATGAGGAGGTCATCGTCGCCACGGAGGCCTATTTTGCTTCCCTCGAGAAAATGTATTTTTTGGACGGGTTAAAAAAGTTAGAGCATCGCTGGGCCAAGTGTATTGAGCTTAAAGGAGATTATGTGGAAAAATAAATTGCCACCTTTCTAAAATTTTCGTTTTTATTTTGTAGGCTAAGTACTTGTTGAATGACCCTCGTACTGCTATACCCACGATATTCGGCAAAAGCTTCCAGACCTACCACCATAGTACAGGGCGCGCTTTCGCGGATAATGCCCAATATCGGAGACCCAGGCAAATCCGAAGGCGACTACTGGCAACTATATTACCTTCGTCCTGCTATACGGAGCACCAGTGTAGGCGAAATCGCTAGAGTTAACAACATACCGCAAGACAATGTCATCAGTCCAGCGGCTCTCAGCGATCAGAGTAGCGTCAGCATACCGACCGGTATCACATGATGCGGTCAACGTCGTGGCATCATTCCCACACATCGACATCCTGGCAGCAGAGCGTGAACGCCAATACCATAGGAAGAAGGAAAAGTGGCGAAAGGTCCTCTGTGAAGAGGAGAGACCCGAGAGTCTTCGCCTCTGGCAAGAGAGATGGGACAGCTCGACGAAGGGTCGGTGGACTCATCGGCCGATCCCAGATGTCACCAAACAGGTCACTCGCGTGCACGGGAAAGTCGGGTATTACATCACCCAACTCTTGACTGGGCATGGATGCTTTCGGATATACTTGCACAGATTCAACAGAACTGACTCCCCAAACTGTCATCACTGCCGCGATGTGATCGAAGATTCAGAACACGTATTCTTCCAATGCCCTTTCTACGAGGGGACACGGGCAGATCTGGAGAAAAATCTGGACCGTTCCATTAGTCCAGAAAACATAGTGGAGTGCATGCTGAAGAGCCAATCGGCTTGGAACAGAGTTGTAGAGTACGCGGAATCTTTAATCAACGATCTTCGGACCACGTACGAAGAATAGGCCGCGAGGCGTCATAATATCGGGACAGTAGTAATATCAAATAAGATCGCTCCGGCGAAGTAGTACTTACAAAGAGTTCCGCCGGGGAACCATCGTTCCGGGAGCAAGGGTAGAGGTACAGGTAGGTTTTAGCGAGGTAAAAATCCCGCATAGCTCGCCTAGCAGGTACGAGGTCTTCCAGGCGAGTACCTTTTGAAGGTCTCCCCCTGTACCTCATTAATCTAAAATAAAAAAAAAAAGACCTAGCACCTTCCAATTATCATTTATTCCGGTCTCTACAAAAAAAAACGAAATTACTTTCCGAATAACCCAATAGATACAGAAAAATAATAAATGCTTTTTTTGGTTTTTTTTTTGTAATTGTTTTAGCGCCATGTCCTTGAGGTCATTTGGTGACTTAATGTTAGGTATGGGTTTTTGCATTGCAAGATTCTTTAATAGAATTAGAATTCTTAAAGATTTATAAGGCATATGCAATTTTAAAAAAAAATTAAAGACAGGACTTGGAAAAGGGCTGTTAGGTCTAAAAGCTGTACCTTCTAAGAAGTCGCTCTTCAAAAGATAAGTCCAAATTAGTTGATATTCGTTTAGGATATGAGATATAGTAGGTTGGATAATGCAGAAATGGAATTGGGGACAGTTTCAATTACTAATTATTAAATTAATCCAGATTTTGAGAAGTTTAGTTTGACGTTCGACCAAAGTGTGGAAAGTTGGACGTTCGACCAAAGCGTCGATGCTCGAGAATAGTGACAGAAGTCAAAAAGGTGAACTTTTCAGGGTAACTGTTTAAAAATTTCTTGTTTGGTTCGTGGTTTTTTTTATAGTTCTGAATTTTAAAAACTTAATTTTTTTTTCTTCATTAACAAGTGGATTCACATTGCACCTGAGTTGAAAGTCGGAGCACAACTAGAACACACAACTAGAACGATACAACCGCTTTCTAGCGTCTAATTTTAAATCATACAAATGTGTCGTTTTGACACATTAAAATATAGAGATTTTGTTGACCATTTCTATAATAAAACCAAAAATGGTAATTTTTGACTTGTGTCACTATTCTCGAGCATCGATGACATGATTAATGATATTAAGCGCCATTTTGCCAGTATCCTGGGAAAATTTATAAAAATTTTGCTAGTATCCTAGTATACCGGGGATACCAGCATGACCGGAAAAAATGGTACCGGGGATACCAGCATGACCTGAAATCTAACCCAATTCAACAATTTAGGGTGCTTAGCAACCAGATCAACTACTGAGTCTCAACTGTGGTCCGAATTGTCCTAGGTTCACTATAAAAAGGGAACTTTCTATATTATAATATTCCACACTTAATTTCATGATATTTACTACTAAGTAACTGGAGGAAGAAAGAAATGTTGCATGCTCATCGATATCAGAATCTGTAAACAGAAGTGTGGTATCACCCAATGTATCTACCAAAGTCTAGGATGCGTTTCCTGCAGACAGATGGACCCGTGTTTGTTTTTTTTATCTTGACCGCTCCTAACCGCGGTTTTTACTCCGGATATGGCAGAGAAATTTGAAAATGAAAAGAGTGTCCAACTCAAAAACCGCTAGGATAAAGGATAAACGTGTTTTTTTTAAGAAATTCCAAACTCTCTGTTTTAGTGCCACACGAATTAAGCGAAAAAAAATTAATGGATCGAATTTCAATATGTTCTTCAAAATTTTGATCGTCACAAAGGGTTTTTGAGCCGCTTGGTGACTGGTGATGAAAAATGGATAGTTTATAAACATGTGGTAACAAAAAGGGCTTATGTGTACAAAGGGGAGACACCACCGACCATATCCAAAGCTGGCTTGCATAAAAAGAAAGTTATGTTTTGTGTTGTTGGTGGGATCGGAGGGGTATTGTCCACTATGAGTTCCTAAAAGAAAATTATACGGTCGATGCTGATTGTTACTGTTCGCAATTTGATGTTTGGAATAAAGAAATTCAACATAAACGTCCATATTTGGCTAACAGAAAGGGTGTAATTCTTCACCAGGACAACGCTAAGCCGCACGTGGTAGTAGAAAAATACTTTGCGTCCAAAAACTAGGATTTCTTTTCCATGGGGTTTGAAAGGCTATCAAAACGCTGACAGACAGTTATAATTAATAAAGGAAATTATATTTTGGATTAATTTTTGAATAAAAAGTGAAAAAAATTAGTATTTTCTTTAGAAAAAAAATGGCAGAACTTTCCCTTATACCCAATAGTATTAAGTTGGTTTTTGATAAGTTTTAATAAGAGTAGAGTCGACCAATAAAGGCTGGTGTACTCCATTTTCAAGTCAAGAAATCGTATTAATATAATCGAACTCAATATCTTTTGCATATAAACAATATACCATATAATAAAGGAAATAAATTATTATAAATATTTGTTTTTATTACTAAAAAATAAATAACAATAAATTTAAATATATTTGCTTAAAAAAAATTTTTTTTAATTAAAAATAATCTACCCACTTTTCTATTAAAATGAAAACGAAAGAATTTGAAAAGTTCACAGATAATGCGGATTTATTGAAAATTATTCTAATATAGATTTAGTTAAATCTCGTCCAAAAATTTGAAATGAAAAGAAATTAATTAAATATTTTGTAGAAATTCTAGTGAGCCCCCATCATCCAAGAACAAACATTCTTAACCATAAATCTATGCCAAAATGAAATTGTATTTTGTTGTTATTGTTGCCTTTTGGAAAAGGTAAAGGGTAAAAAGTAAGGATTAGTGAAATGGAAAAAAGGATAATGAAAATTGGTAGCTCTGAAAATGAAAATGATGGGAATTGATGAGATTGATGGAAAAAGAATCAAAAACCGAAGCTTGTTGATAAATACTTTTCCCCGTTTAGATTTTCAATTTGCAAGAGTTTATAGAGAAGAAGGAGATAGTCGTCTCTCGGCTAGATTTACCAATAATTTTCATCATCACAAGCTCTTAGACCATAGGGAATAAATCTGTCAACCAAGGGATAATATTGCTTGCTAAAAGAAAAAGTTCACAAAAATCGTTTAAAATTGTTCGCTTCAATGGAACTCTGAAATTAGATCATTAAAATAAGCTACAAACAACTGGAAGAATTCGAATAAGACTGAACGAGTTCCAGAGGAGCCAAGTTTCCTCCTTTTAGACCATGCTGAAAAAGAATCTACTCCATATCGGGTAAAGTATGGCTAAAGCTAAAGAAAAAAGTAACATCCTTTCAAATTTCAACAACATTCAAAAACAAAAAAAAAACAAAAAAAAAAAAACAAACAAACAAAATAAACTGAAGAAAGGATCAAATAAAGAGATTCCGCGAAAGAAAACAAATAAGGATCAGACCTCCTTTTTATTTATCCCTTGGAGTAAATCTAAATAATTGATTTGACAATAAAACTTTATGATTGTGATGAATCCGGGAATTATTATTTACGAAAATATAAAGTACACCATATAAACATAATGGATTGAACTCTCTTTATACATTCTCAAAGGTTTTATCCTTTCTTAGTTATTATTTTTTTCTATTTTTTTTTGTCTTTTCCAAAAGAAAATTGAATTGGAATAACATAGCCAGCCCAAAGGCTATGATATGCAAGTGGAAAAAAAGAATTTACGTATTATCGATTTTAATATTCTGGTTGAGAGGAAAAAGTAATGGTATTTTTAAGGATATAAAATATGTTGAATGGGTTTAATATGAAAAGTTTTTGTTTATAAAGTACAAATATTAGAAAGTGTTCTTAAGTTATACGTAAATTTTATTTGAACAAAATTTTAACAACTCTGACTTAAATGAAATAAGCTTTTTTTTAAACAAAATCTTCCCTCTATACACATACGTGTATGTCTGATTAGAAAGTGTGTCTAAATTGTAAGAAAATTTTAATTAAGATTTTGCCAACATCTGGAATTGGTAGTAAGTTCTTGAATAAGTTTATTTTCAAAAATTCAGTTGTTAAAGTGATAGGGTGATAAAAAGGATAAAAGGATGGCAGATGTATATGGTATAGGGTGGTAAAAGGGGAATTGAGGATGAAAATTATCATGTGATAAATATCTGAACTTTTTGAATAATAGCATGTATGAGTAATTAGTAATTACCACAGCTTTTGTGGCAAGTTAGAAATTTATTGACCAAGACAAAGAAGTAGTAAAATGGTTTATGGCTGAAAGCTCTGAAATAGTCAAAATTATTTACAAGCAAAGTAAATATATATAACATTAACTGAGTACTTGTTAAAACTATCAACAGACTATTAATGATATTTATATCCAAGGACTTTTGATACAAGATCTTTAAAGCAATTTACATTTCCGATCATAAGTATTGGCCCACATTAAAATATTTTTGCATCAAAATAAGAACTTTTTCGTATTATTTTTTTCTTTGGTTAATTTTAGTTAATTTTTAAACTAGTCCATTTTATATATTTTTATTATCAAATTTTTGATTTATCGACGTGTCAATTGTTGTTTCTAATAAGCATAATTTAGAGATTCTCATTAGTAATTTTCAAAAGTTTCTAGTAGTGATTTGGGACTGTTGTTGCTTCAAAATATTGCATAAATAGGGCAGACTTTCCTTAAATTTCTTTCAACCTTTTCTATAATGACTATCGCGTACAGTTCAGATAATCTCATAAAAAAAAATTTCAAAGTTTGAGACCAGGCTTTCCTTACATTCCTGTCAAGTTCATCTCAAAAGAGCTCTATAGAATTCGAGGCAGGACACTACAGCTGGTAAGTTTCCTCGGCGGAAAATTTATTTAAATTACTCCTACAAGTCTGTGATATATGTTACTGATTATTTTCGTACTGTAATATGCATATTTAATGGAAAATTTCACAGAAGCCACAAAGCACTAATCCTGTATTTTCTCTCCTGCTGATCTGCGAACAAAAACTATACACCGTATGCCAAAAACTGTAATTTATTTTTGTAATTAAATGAAAGTCTTAAAGGACACCAAGAGTAACTCATGCGTACTACTCAAAGTACCATGTGATTTTAATCCATTAAAAAATACAACCCTTGAGCACTACCACCCCGAAAACGATTCCTCAGCGAGCAACTGCTTTGCTTAAAACTAAACAATTTATATTTTAATGTTTTACTACGAGTAGCTTTTCAGTCATACTTGAGCAACTCTTTCAATGATTAATTTAGTTTTTTACAAATTTCATTTTGATACTTTTGAGTCTACGTGCCTACGAGTTTGACAGCTTGAAAATGTACGAGGGCAAAAAAAGCAATAATTTTTGTATAACATCCGAGGTCTGTTAAAAAGTATCGCGAATTTTGTGTTTTTTCAAAAATTATTTGTTTATTCATCTATTATATTTTGTCCCCTTCAAAATAATCCCCACCAGATATTATACACTTGTGCCAACGTTTTTTCCAATCCTCGAAGCACTTCAAAACATCACTTTTTGTCTTTATCTCCTCAATCGTAGCATAGTATCGTCCTTTCATGGGGCTCTTAAATTTTGGCAACAACAAAAAGTCACAGGAGATCAGATCTGGGGAATACGGCGGCTGCGGTATTGTTCGTGTGTTGGTTTTGGCCAAAAATGGCAAAAGCCAATTTTGGTTCTTTCACAAATCCGGGTGTTTCTGGCGGATTGCTTCGTGCAACTTGTGCATAACTTGCAGCTAATATTATTTATTGACCGTTTTACTCTATGGCAAGAACTCATGATGCACCACGCCCCTGCAATCGAAGAAAACTGTAAGTAAAATCTTCACAATCGACCGAACTTGGCGCGCTTTTTTCGGTCTTGGCTCGTGCGGCAGCTTCCATTGGGATGATTAAGCTTTGGTTTCCACGTCATAACTATAAACCCATAATTTGTCACAAGTTATGACCTTCTAAAGCAAATGCGAGTCATCGCGGACAGAGTCCAACAGCTCCTTAGCAATGTTAATGCGATGATATTTTTGATCGAAATTGAGCAATTTTCGTACGAATTTCACGGCGACCCGTCTCACAACAAATCATTGGTAAAAATCGAATGGCACGAGCCAATCAATATGTTTAAGTCCTCAGCAACTTCTCTAACGGCGATTCGACGATTGGCCAATACTATTTTCTTCGCTTCATCAATATTTTCGTCTGTTGTTGACGTGCTAGGGCGTCCGGCACGCTTTTCGTCGTCCACATCTTCTCGGCCCTGTGAGAACATGTTGTACCACCGATAAACGTTGCTTCGGTCCAAGGTAGCTTCACCATATGCCACAGTCAACATATGGAATGTGTCCGCGCAATTAATTTAGTTTTTCACATAAAATTTGATACAGATTCTTTGATCCATTTTTTGTAATGGGCAAGAATCGAAGACGAGCCAAAACACGTGCAAGTAAAGCAGCTGTCAAAAATTAACTGAACATTCAAAATGGCCGTACTCGTTGGCATACGAACATACGTAACCCGCGGAAATTCAAAATAATTTTTTTGAACAGACTTTGTTCTTGATTTTATACCATTTTTATACTATTTTTAGATCCCATTGAAAACTTGTAGTTTTAATGTACCAAAGTCCTTAGTACTTTGTTCTGTAACTGTTTATTATTGACAGCAAAATATTTTGTTATTTATTGAAAATAATTTATTTTCTATTGACAATAAATATAAAGAGGGCATTGTCCTCTTATCTCCGACATGTAGACTTTCTAGCACATCTTATCATCTAAGGACATGTCTAGTTACTCTGCCAAAATATATTTTAAATACATTTAATTTTAGCCTGAATTTGCTGCTCCAGAAAAACTCCCAATCATAGCATAAATTTCCGTTTTTGGTAGTGTCCATTTTTTATATCTTATCCCCACAATTGGCAGTTCTTTTTATGGATAGTGCGCAACAATGATTTCCTTAAAGACGTCTCATATGTAGTTAGGATGGATGTTATTTCCTTAGGCTGCCATGTTTTATCGTATTCCAATTAAATATTTTATTTATTTTCACACAAAAAATTTTAGTCGCACGTGCTTTATTTTTTTAATACTCTGCTCGTCCTTGATTTTTTATTATATTATTCATCTAAAATTTTCTGATTGTCCTAAGACAATTAAGAAGAAAAACATTTCAATGGGAAAATTTTAGTTTCAGGATATAAACTAATATTAAAATAGTGAGTCTGAATAAAATTTGAACAATGTTTTCTCAACAAAAGTTAAACGAAAACTTAACAGAAAAAACATTTGTCAGTTAATCAATTGTAATTTCCTGAAATTATAAAAAAAAAACTGAGAAAATCTAATTATGAATTTCCGCATAAATTTTTACTTGAAACCAAAGAAAGAGAAAATTTGCAAAATTTCTTTAGAAATATTTTTAATTTAATTATACTAAGAGGCAATCATCAATATTTGCATTATTATTATTTTAATTTTAATTATTTTAGTATAAACAATTATTTTTCTAAGCAAGAGCTTTAATGTAAAAAATTCTATTGCAGAAAAGAAAAATATTCTTCAGTTAATTTTATGGTTTTTCAAATTATTATTAAATGAAAATTTCCAAATTCCATTTGAATATTGAAAAATTTACAATATTATTCGAAGAATTTCTAAATATTTATCATAATGCTATAATATTTTTCCAGATCATTGAATTGAATCCTTTTACTATTATTTTCATTCAATTTAAATAAATTATATCTGAATATTTACAATTGAAAATTCCAACCAAAAATTAATTGCCATGAACCATACACATATATCAATTCAATTGGATAATCTTCAAAAAGCCTTCAAATCTTTTCGAGCGAATAATTTCCTTTACCATTAAAGGATGATTCAGGCAGGAATTTTACCGAACTATTACTTAAGTTTTCTACAAATGTAATACGAAAATCAAGATAAAACTCAAATTTTATTCAATTTTGTAACTACTTCTATGGTTACAAATATTTGCCTTACAAAATTTTTCAAATTTATATATTTCCATTAAATAGAATCCTTGAATAGGTTCAAGTAGATATTAGCACGCTACACTTCATTCAAGTGCTATTGGTTAGTATCGTATTATTATAATATAACTAGATATTTCCTTGTTTATCGGAAAAATAAAATTGTCTTCTTATTACAATAAATATTCCCTTTATTTTTATCTAATAAACAAAATTCTTTTAAGGACTGTTTAAAAAAATTTTTTCTGGATAAAAAAAATCAGTATTTGAAAAGTTCACTTTTATCCTTTTTACAATAACAAATATGAAACTTTTTTCTTTTTAATAACTCATATTAGTTACAGGCTTTGAAAAAAAATGTTCTTTAATTTCTATCAAAAGTATTTTTTTAATGATTATTTTTTCAAATGAACCTAAAAAGGATTCGCCAAATAAGAATCTAAATCTGGGCTGTGATTAATTATAAAACTTAATAAAAAATGGGTGCTATTTAAAAAAAATAAAAATATTTAGTTTTTGACCTTTTAAAAACCATCCAAGCAATATAGATTTTTTTAAAGATTTCTAAACCTAAACTCCTTTGCACAGACACAATAAATTGAAAAATCTTCTTTTTTTTTGGTAAGAATAATTGCTTTTGCTTTTGGAATAATTTAAGAAAGAAATATTTTAATCGAAAATTTTAGTAACATTATTTAATGATAATTAGCATAAATACTGAATAGTGTAACAATACAAAAACTGCCCTTAATTTATCCTTATCACTACTTCAACAAATTAATCTCCATTAACAAAAAAAAAATATGCTATAACTAAATTTTATAGTCATTAAAAGCTCCAAAACTTAAAGTCATATTATTTTGTTTAAATAAAATGCATATAAAATCACAGATAAAATTGTTGCTTGATTATAAAAAAATAAGTCCATTAATCGGCTCATATTATTACTGATAAAATAAAACTTTAATATCAAGTACGAGTATATATTAACTTGCATAGTGTAACTTAACAAACACTTTGACTTCTCATATAATATATAACTGTCATTATAAGAGCTTTTATGATACAGTTTGCTTTCTAGCCTTATTGAGATAGATTTGAGAGCACTTCAGGCTGTAATAAAATCCTTGAACAATTGATACAAACATTTTTTTGGTTTATTTTTTTTTTTTTTAAATCGATTGGTTAAAATAGTATATTAAATAATTTTTATTATACAATATATATACGAGGTCTGCTCAGAAACATCGCGAATTTTGTGTTTTTGTCCCTTTCAAAGTAATCCCCACCAGATATTATACGCTTGTGCCAACGTTTTTTCTAATCCTCGAAGCACTTCTAAAAATCATTTTTTGTGATATTGTTCAGCTCCTCCTTCGATGCCGTCTTTATCTCCTCAATTGTAACGTAGCGTCGTCCTGTCATAGAGCTCTTCAGTTTCGGGAACAAGAAAAAGTCACAGGAATTCAGATCTGGGGAATACGGTGGCTGCGATATTATTCGTGTTGTTTTTGGCCAAAAATGGCAAAAGCCAATTTGTGTTCTTCCATAAATCCGGGTGTTTCTGTCGGATTGCTTCGTGCAACTTGCTCAAAACTTGTAGATAATACTCCTTATTGACCATTCTACCCTATGGCAAGAACTCATGTTGCACCACGCCCCTGCAATCGAAGAAAACTGTAAGCAAAACCTTCACATTCGACCGAACTTGGAGCGCTTCTTTCGGTCTTGGCTCGTGCGGCAGCTTCCATTGGGATGATTGAGCTTTGGCCTCTACGTCATAACCATGAAGCCATGATTCGTCACCAATTATGACCCTCTAGAGCAAATTTGGGTCGTCGCAGACAGAGTCCAACAGCTCCTTAGCTATGTTAATGCGATGCTGTTTTTGGTCGAAATTGACGCCAAATTATTGGTAAAAATCGAATGGCACGAGCCAATCGATATGTTTAAGTCCTCAGCAACTTCTCTAACGGCGATTCGACGATTGGCCAATACTATTTTCTTCGCTTCTTCAATATTTTCGTCTGTTGTTGACGTGCTCGGGCGTCCGGCACACTTTTCGTCGTTTACATCTTCGCGGCCCTGTGAGAACATTTTGTACCACCGATAATCGTTTTTTCGGTCCAAGGTAACTTCACCATATGCCACAGTCAATATTCGTAATGCGTCCGTGCAATTAATTTAGTTTTTCACACAAAAATTGATACAGATTCTTTGATCCATTTTTTGGAATGGGCAGAAATCTAAGACGAACAAGCAAAGCAGCTGCCAAAAATTAACTGAACATTCAAAATGGCCGAACTTGTCGGCATAAGTGACAGACATGAGTACCAACATAATGGCACAAAAAATCGAAAATTTGCGATACTTTTTGAACAGACCTCGTACTTAACTATATATTAAAATGGAAATTGTATTAAACGATAATTTTTTTTCTATTTTTAAATATCTTTATTAATATTTTTTGTTCTCAAATTCATTGAGGCACCAACTGAGTCCTTATCGGTAATCTTTTAAGCAACACTTAAGCCCTTAGAGATGATCAAAAAATGTATGTTCGTTATTATATTAAATCATAAGCTGGGTATTAGGTACTTCTTAGAAAATATATCTTGGGATGATTTCATGGTTAATTCTAAGCAAAAAAATTATATTAGGCAGAAAATGAGGGGAGAGAGGGGGAAATCATATCAACACTTTAAGAGCTAAAGTCCATTTTCAAAGCTGTTTTTTTTGTTTGTTTATATATAAGCACTATCAAAAAGAACCAGGAGCCATTGTATAGCACTAGGCCCATGAGGCCTTTTGTTCCTAGATTCTTTAATAAAGTTGGTCAATAGTTAGTTTGGGATGGAAAAAATTGGTCTTGAAAATAGAATAGTTGGGCTTAGGAGATTTTATTCC
This sequence comes from Atherix ibis, assembly GCA_958298945.1. NCBI lineage: Eukaryota > Metazoa > Arthropoda > Insecta > Diptera > Athericidae > Atherix > Atherix ibis. The sequence continues at coordinate 22,685,996 of OY282607.1, forward strand.
TAAAGAATTTTTTGGTTAAATGGTACTCATTTTAAATAAAAGTAATGATGTGTCGAACGCCACAGAAATGACTTAAGGGACAAGATCGGTTAGCAAAGAGGAAATCATGGGTTAGTGTCGTATGACCAAATCTGGTTCAGCGAAATTTCCTTGCCTATAATTTCTGAATTTACGACATTTGGACAAATTTTTGACGGAATCCATCGGCGTTCCTCCAGCTAACGGAAGTTAGATTCCTCTAGAAAATCTTTAGGCCATTGTCTCTTAAGTCTCCGATGAGTGTTTTCGGCGAGGGCAGTATAAGAAAATTATCTTACAAGTGGATTATGATGATAGGGTAAACGAAAGTGTAATTTTTGAAATTAAATTGTAAGTCCCAGACGCGATAGGAATTTAAACGTTTCGCTGAACCCCAAAGTTCAATTCCATATGCCCAAATATGTTTTAAAATTTTATTGTACAATATATAAAATTTATTTTTTATTGTTAGTTTCGAGCTTTTGTCAGAGTAGTCTAATAAGTCTAGTATTTTCATTTTTTTTTAGTCTAGTATGTGCGTTCCATATTGATTTCTTGTCTAGGTAAATTCACAAAAAACCTACTTTATCATATTGTGAAATCATGTTTGTATTAAGGAATAAAGGAGTAGGTTTTCATTGAGAAAGAATGAAAGTTATATGTTATGAGCACTCTTCTGTTCATTTACCCTTACTCTCCATATCTTAAACCAGGATTGAAGGTTGTGTATATGGAATTTTAAATTGTTCGAAGCTATGTCAGGATTTGTATGAGTAGCAGGTATTGCCGATGATAGTATTAGGATCAGATGGAATGTAAAGGGTATAAATATTATATAAAATAGGACCAAGGATACTGCTTTGTGTGACTCCGGCTAGAATAGGATATATTTCCGACGATTCTGAGTTAATTGCAACTTGGAAATGACGTTGGGAGAGATATGAATTTATGATAAGGTAGTATGTTGAAGGAAGAAAGCTCTTGAGTTTCCAGAGGAGTCCAGGATTCCACACATAATCAAAAGCTTGAGAGATATCTAAAAATACTCCTGGGCAATACTCTTTCCTCTCAAGGGAGGATGCAATGTGATCAACAATCGGAAGCTCAGATCGGAAGTCAAATTGGTGATCAGGAATAAATTTTTCATTAACTAGGACTAATTAGGGTCATTTTAATAGAAGTTTATCAAAAATCTTACCAAGTAATAGTAGGAGACTGATAGGTCTATAGGAAGAATGAGAAATAACGGGTTTATTTAGTTTAGGAATCATTTTCTAAAAAAAAAAAATCTCCAACGTATGAGAAAATAGATTTTACGCAGGATACCATTGAAAATTTATTTAATTAAAACTAAATGAAGTGTTGTCATTTTGTTGTTGTAGTTGTGTCTTATTGTAAGATATGGGAGCGTTTGTAGCTTCAATAATGTCATGTGCTGTTTTTAACGTTCGTTTCAAGTCAATCTGTTGGTATAATTTGTTCCTAAATGTGTTCCAGTCTATTTTACCATTTATCAACCTAGGAGGAAGAGTCTTTAAGATTTGCTTAGAATTAAGGGTAAGGAGAACAGGACAATTATCAGAGTTTAAATCAGAAAGAGTTATGTATGGAATAGTGCTTCTTGAAGAATCTATCCTCGAGGATTAGCAACGCGTCAACCTTATTGAGGGTGTTTAGCATTATAATCAAAATAAGGAGGGTTCAATAGTAGCAACTGTGGATTGCAGGGATGCGGAGGAGAAATTGGAGTGAATATTATGTTTAATGGATTTTCTTATAAGGGTAGCTGTTCCAACATGCGCCGTATTGTCAGGATAATCAGTCCTGTATGTTTAGTAGTCTCGTATCGTAAAATATGACCTGGATATAAAGTGCGTGTCAGTTAATAGAGCAATGTCAATGCGTCTGTCATGTAGGAGAATGTCCAGTTGTTCTCGATGGGGGTTCAATTCATTTGTGTTCCATAAAAGGATGGAGAGGGAATTTTTGGTGCACAATGAATAGTGGATGATAGAGCTGACACAATGGACATTAAATCATTTGCAAGTGGTGTTAGTATTTTGTTTAGTTGCTCTATGAGTGTGTTCGTTAATTGGAAGGACATTTAGGATATATCTTGGGATAACAATGACGGAGGGGGAATATAGTTCTTACTGCTAGGTTGTTTCTGTTGTGGTTGTTGTAATTGTGACTGCTGATGTATGCATGTGTAGTGATTAATAATTTGAAAGATACTTTCCAAAGTTTAAATAGGAAAAAATCCTAACATCCTTCTGAAAAAACTGCCGGACACGCGTATTGCTCAATATGCTATAGTTTTCAATAATTCATTAAATAATAGATATTTTCCAAGTAATTGGAAAACAGCAAAAGTCATAGCAATACGAAAGCCCGGGAAAGACCCCACGGATCTGAGTAACTACAGCCGAATAAGTTTAATATCTAATGTCAGCAAAGTCCTAGAGAAAATCGTAAATAAATCTATCCTGAATGTCCTGGGCAAGAATAATTTACTTACGGATAACCAATTTGGTTTACGAGCCAAACACTCAACGGTACATAGTGCTAATAAACTCGTATCTGATATATGTTGGGCGATATATTTGATTAAAATAATCAGAACTATGATAATAGGTAGATAATTTTTAGTGGAAGCAAATGGAGTTATAACAGACGAGACGTATGATATTAAAAACGGATTGCAACAAGGAATAGTTACCTCACCAATCCTGTTTATAATTTATTTAAATGAGTTGCTAGAAATCTTAAATAGAAATAATCATGAAAATAAGTGCATCGCTTTCGCGGACGATCTAACTATCTACACAGTAAACAAAGATTACCATAAATTAGGAAAAAACTTGCAGTTCATGTTCAATACCGTACCCAGCTATGCTGAAGCCTGGAGATTGAGGATTAATTTCAAGAATTGTGAGTCAATATTCAGAAATGTGTTAAAATTTTGCCATGTGTCAGTACAAAAAAATTGGAGACAATTTGGAGTTAGAGCAGGGGATGATACAGTTTTGGAGCATAAGAATGCAGTGAAATATCTGGGAATTTGGCTGAGGCATAACCTGAACTATGGTGAGCACATCAAGAAGCAGCTGGATAAAGCAAAGGCAGCATTTTATTTAGCTAAAAGGCTGTTATATTCTAAATTTCTGTCGCCAAAAGTGAAAGTAATTGCTTATCAAGCAATTATTAGGCCAATACTGACGTACGGCAGCCCGATATGGTACAACATTAGTGGGTCACTGATGGAAATATATAGAAAATTTGAAAGGAATTGTTTAAGAGCATGCCTGGGTAAATACCGTAAGCCTCAAATAAATTATCAGCACTATATAACTAACAAAAATATTTACAATTATGCCCAAGTTATACGTATTGATAATTTAATAATAAATCTCATAAGAAACCACTTTGCAAAAATCGCTTCAATGGACAATGAAAAAAGTTTGGTTGAACATGTAATTTACCCGAGCACAGATTACATAGTCAAAACCCTGAACACGGGTTTTATCCGCCCGGAAGGTTTTATGTTTCTTGATCAACAGGGATGTATACAAAATAATAATAAAATCCCGATATTCTACAATACGAATAAGAAGAGCAACCGCCAAAGCAGTGCAAGCCCACCCAACAAATGGAAGCTTAAAATTCAGTACACAGTTAGCTGATAAAGACATTAATTTAAACAACAAAGCTTTATACGAGGGTCATTCAACAAGTACTTAGCCTACAAAAGAAAAACGAAAATTTTGGAAAGGTGGCAATTTATTTTTCCACATAATCTCCTTGAAGCTCGATACACTTGGCCCAGCGATGCTCTAACTTTTTTAACCCGTCCAAAAAATACATTTTCTCAAGGGAAGCAAAATAGGCCTCCGTGGCGACGATGACCTCCTCATTCGACCCAAATCTATTCCCGGCGAGTGATTTTTTCAGGTTTGGAAACAAAAAGTAGTCACAGGGGGCCAAATCTGGAGAGTACGGTTGATGGGGCAGCACTTCGTAGCGCAATTCGACCAATTTGGCCATGGCGACGGCGGAGGTGTGAGCCGGCGCGTTGTCGTGGTGGAACAGAACTTTTTTCTTCGCAAAGCGGAGCCGCTTTTTCTTCAATTCGACGTCAAATCGGCCCAATAAGTCAGCATAGTAGCGCCCCGTGATTGTTTTACACTTCTCGAGGTAATCGATGTGGATCACACCTTGTGAATCCCAGGAAACGGTGGCCATCACCTTTCCGGCCGATCGAACAGTCTTCGCCTTCTTCGGAGCACGTTCGCCGGGTGAAGTCCACTGTTTCGACTGTTCCTTGGTCTCTGGTGTGTACCAGTGAATCCATGTTTCGTCGACGGTCACGAAACGACGCAAGAACTCCACTGGATTGCGCTGAAACAGCGCCAAACACGTCGCCGATGTGGTCTCACGGTTGCGCTTGTTTTCCGGTGTGAGCAAACGCGGCACCCATCGCGCTGACAGCTTTCTCATGCCCAGTTCTTCGTGTAGAATATGATGCACCGTTTCTAGTGCAATGCCCACAGTCTCAGCTATCTCGTGAACCTTCAATGGTCTGCCAACACGAGATAGTGGACTTTTTTAAAGTTTTCCTCCGTAGCAGCCGTTTTCGGGGCACCTGGGCGTGGCTCATCAAAAACCGATGTGCGGCCACGAACATACTCGTTGAACCAATTCTTTACGGTCGCCATCGAAGGAGAAGAGTCACCATACATAGCATCCAAGCGATCTTTGATTTCGCTGCGCGTTTTCCCTTCGAAAAACAAGAATCTAATCACCGAACGATATTGTTCTTTTTCCATTTTTGTGCAACCGACCGACACGCTCGCTTTCAAAGGCTCTCAAAACAAAACTAATAAAGAGAATCGACTGAAACTCTGACATTAGGCTACTAAAAGAATGTACTGCACGATGGTAAATTTCTTTTGTGACAGCAGTTCCTCGGGCGGTGAGGCTAAGTACTTGTTGAATAACGGTCGTATTGGTGGAAAAATTTGTAATAAAATAAAACAATAAAAAATAAAAAATAAGTAAAATAATCATATTATGAAACGTATGTATTTATAGCGTTTAAGTAGTCATTAGTGGTAGTTGTGTTTTAGATTAAGTTAGTTAAGTTTGAGATTTTATTTTTTTTTATTTATTTATTATTAAAAAAAAAAAAAACTATTTTAGTACATTTTTCAGTTAAAAAAAAACAAGAAAAATTAAAAACTTACAGATAATACTAAAAAAAATAAAAATTTGGTAAAAAACTAATTATTTAATTGTAAAAATGAAATATCATAGAGTAGCTCCATAGTGGGTCATTATGCTAAGTACAGAACGATACTTACAATAATGCTTTAAAATTATTACAGAACGAAAATTACAATAATTGTTTAAACATCGAAAGATTAAAATAATATAATAAATAAACAATTATTAAAAAAAAAAAAAGGTAGTGATAATAAGTGATATTTTTTTTGGCAATCGAAGGATTGTCGGGATTTTAGGGAGCATAAGATGATAGAGAGCTTCTCATCTAAGAATGCCAATTTGACAACGGAAACCTAATCCAACTCTAAAGTTCGGCTAAAAAGTTTATAAGGTTGACGTCTAGATGGTGCCTCTTGCAAATATCTCACAAAGCACCATCCTTCAAATGATTCCTGTCAAAATTTGACAGCAATCAGTCGATTGGTTCGTGAGATATAGCATTTTGAGTGAAGCAACTTTTGTTATTGAAAAAAAAATGGATAAAGACGAATTTCGTGTATTGATAAAGCATTGCTTTTTGATGAAAAAAATACAGTGGAAACCAAAGCATGGTTTGACAAACGTTATCCGGACTCTGCTCCAGCTATTTCAACTGTGGAATATTGGTTTCGTCAATTTCGAACTGGTCGTACGAGCACAGTTGATGCAGAACGCAGTGGACGCCCAAAAGAGGTGGTGACGGCAGAAAACATCAAAAAAATCCACAAAATAATTTTAAATGACCGTAAAGTGAAGTTGAGCGAGATAGCTGAGACTCTGAAGATATCGAAAGAGCGTGTTGGACATATCGTGCATGAATATTTGGGCATGCGAAAGCTGTGTGCAAAGTGGGTGCCGCGTTAGCACCCACTTTGCACACAGCTTTCGCATGCCCAAATATAGCTCCAAAGCTGTGTTTGGAGCTATTCAAGCGCAATAAACCCGAATTTTTGCGTCGATATGTGACAATGGATGAAATATGGCTCCGTCACTACACTCCAGAGTTCAATTGGCACTCGGCAGAATGGAAAGCGAGCGACGAACCGAATCCAAAGCGTGGAAAGACGCAACAGTCGACTGGCAAGGTGATGGCGTCTGTATTTTGGGATGCGCATGGTATAATATTCATTGACTATCTCCAGAAGGGACAGACGATGATCAGTGACTATTATATAGCGTTATTGGATCGTTTGAAGAAAGAAATCGCTAAGAAACGGCCTCATTTGAAGAAGAAAAAAGTGTTGTTTCACCAAGACAATGCACCGTGTCACAAATCGATGAAAACGATGGTCAAACTCAATGAATTGGGCTACGAATTGCTTCCCCATCCACCGTATTCTCCAGATCTGGCCCCCAGCGACTTTTTCCTGTTTGCAGACCTCAAGAGAATGCTCGCTGGCAAGAAATTTAAGACCGATTGCCGAAACTGAGGCCTATTTTGAGGCAAAACGGAAAGAGTACTATAAAAATGGTATCGAAAAGTTGGAAGATCGCTATAATCGCTGTATCGCCCTCGAAGTCAACTATGTTGAATAATAAAAATAAATATTGAAAAAAAAAATATTTTTACTGTTTCTGTTGAACAGATTGCGAGGAATTCCATTTAACATCAGATCATTTGACGATCCACTAATAGCTTCCGAGAAATGATACATTGTTTTATATGGAAAAAGTCTACTGTATAATTCCATTTATTAAGAATTTGGGGAATGGATCCACCGTCTGCCCTTAATTTATTGCCCTAAACTATGATTTGCTGAAAAATAACATTCATATCGTTATATTGCCTAGAAATTTCTATCAAAAAGATGATTTTAAATTTATGCTAAAAATATGAATATAAAAAATATTTCTAATAAAGTTACAATGTGAATCTGATGACATCAATTTGGGTTTTCTTTTTTATACAACTAATAGCTTCCTAAATTTTGAAAATGTGCTATTATTCTCTAACGATATTTGGCTCAAAACAAACTGAAAAATCATCTCTAAAAATATTTTTATTAAAGAATAATATAATGTCCTATTTAATATCAAAAAAAATAAAAATTATCCAATATTTGCATAAAAGACAAAAGTGATTTATTAAATGTTCATAATGCAGATTATAGTTTAACAAGCTTTTTGACATAATTTGAAAGAATAAAAAAAAACTCATACTCATATTTTATATAGACTTTTCATAAAAATAATTTTTAAAGCTATGATTTATATTACATTTGCAGTCATTAATGCAATAATTAATGTACGAGAAAATGTCCAATGAAAATGGATCTCGATATAAACAGTAAATTATAAACTGCACCCACGCATTATTTCCCAATAGAAATAAAGTTTACATTTATAAATGTTACTCTATTAGTTTATTTTTTTTTTCGACTTTAATTAATCTTATAATGAACACAATATTTATAGATATAAACATATTAATTCTAAAATATATTTACCATAGAATGAATAATAAGAGAGAAATTCTGCTATTAATTAGCTTATATTTTTGTACAAATAATTTCTATTTGCTTATTTTAATTTCATAACAAAATTTCGACTATTATGCAATTTTAGGTTATTGCACAATATTGGACGCATTTCATGTTTAATAATTCATTATGTACGAGATGAAATTATTTTGCTATTACAATGATATTAAATAGAAATTTTGATATGAATCCATTCTAAAATTAACATTAGCCAAAAAAAAAAAAAAACATTATTAGCAATAAAATTGCTATTTACTCGGAATGGTACACTAATTTTCTTACTTCCATTTTACAAATGCAGTTCAAATAAAGTACATCAATGCAGTTTGTTATAAATTATTTTGTATTGAAATTTGTAAATAAATAGAATCGATAATATGACATGTGCTGCTGTATCTATTCATTGGAAAATTTTCATATCCACTTTATTGATATATTGCCTATTGGAAATTTACCATCGTTTGTAAAGTTCAATTTTATAGTACAATATTAAAAACCATACTTTCCAATAGGCAACAAATTCAATATAATGCATTACTTTTACATCGGTATTACTAAGTTATTAATTTCAATGGTCACTTTATTGGTTAGATATTCACTTCACTGGTTTTGACAATATATTAACATATGCCTTTTAATGTAAAATTTCAATAAACTTAATTGAAATAATAAAAAAAAATGCCTGTCAACTACAATACAATATTTTCTCAATATACATGCATATTTATTGGGAATTTCTTATTTAAAAAGCCCGCGTAAAATATGAGAAAAATATGTTTTGCTGTTAAGTTGGCACTAATTGACACGTAGAGTTTTGACATGATCTGTCAATCAGTTTATTGTGAACAGCTATTGTTGCGTTTGTTAGTCGATTTTAAGTATGCTCTGCCATTTTTAATATAGAAAAAATAATCGTTGATTATATTCAAAAATATACTGTGAATCAGTTTAATCGAAAACACAACCATACGAATATTGTAAGGCATTCAAAGATGGCTAAAAATGGTTTGAAGAATTACCTAATTCCGACTTAATAAAGACAATGGTGATCGAATATCGTCATTTTAGCTTAACCCTTGATATCCTTTTAAATCTTATTATCGTTATATTGCTGGTATTTAAGAAACAAAATAAAAGTTTTACCAAATCCTCGTTGTAGAACGTTCATTAAGTAAACTATAATTTTTTATATTATCATAATTTATGAAATTTTATATTAAAATGGAATTCAAAATCAACTATACGCTTGGTCAATAATTGGATACTTGGGTATCCTATTCATATCAAAATATTGGGAATATTTAAAGGAAAATTGCTATTTTCCAATAGATGGCGCTAGCAGTAAATGCTGGTACAAAATATCGAATCAAAAATGTCAATCGGCGTTACATATTTTTTTTACACGAATATGTCGAAATTTGAGCTAAATAAGCGTTATTTGCAGAAAGTTTTGCTTTTTGCCTTAAATTCGAAAAAAATCTGCGGCTGAGGTTCTTGGAATGATTTTAGAAAATTATAGCGAGACTTGTACGTATTGCGAATAGTTCCAACACTACAAAGATGGGGATTTCGACGCGGAAGATAAGGAGCGTCCCAAACCGCAGAATTGCGAACAAGGTTTGTAGACGCAGAATTGGAGGCATTACCAAATGAAGATCTCTGTCAAATGCAATAAACACTGGCTTGTTAATTGGGTGAGATTTACAAAGCCGTTTTCCATCATTTAAAAGCGTTAGGAATGATCCAAAATAAAGAAAATTTGGCATCATACGAGTTGAAACCGGGAAACGTCAAACGGGTTTTTTGACGTGCAAATAGCTGCGCCAATGGCAAAAAAGGAAGGTTTTCTGCACCGTATTGTGAATGGCAATGAATCCAAAGCGAAAAAAATTGTGAGGACGTCGGGGCTATGCATCAACATCGACGGCCAACCCAAACATCCATGATTCGAATCTCATGCTATATATTTGGTAGGACCAGCTCGGCGTGGTATATTATGACCTATTGCAACCGAGTGAAAATACCGCAGTTGATGCGTTTGAGCCGAGCATTGAAGGAAAAACGACTACAATACTAACAAAGACATGACAAAGTAATTTTGCAGTACGACAACGCTCGGCCACATATTGCTAATGTAGTTAGGACCTACCCGGAAATACTGAGATAGGACGTCCTGCCCAACACTCTGATTACTACCTCTTCTTATCGATAACGCGTGACTTGGCTGAGCTGCACTTCCGATCTTACGAAGAGACCAAAAATTGGGTTAAATCGTGGAGCGCCTCAAAAGACGAGAAATTTTTTTCCACATGGAATCCGCGGAAGACAATACTTTGAAGCATAAACATGTGAGCATTACTTTCGATGCTCATGGCTGAGCGGCACTTCCGATCTTACGAAGAGACCAAAAATTGGGTTAAATCGTGGAGCGCCTCAAAAGACGAGAAATTTTTTTCCACATGGAATCCGCGGAAGACAATACTTTGAAGCATAAACATGTGAGCATTACTTTCGATGCTCATGGCTGAGAAGCACTTCCGATCTTACGAAGAGACCAAAAATTGGGTCAAAAAGTCAGAGACTTTTTTGTATACAAACTAAATTTGATCTGTCCCTGCCCCAATATTGATACCAAACCTATTTCCTGTTACTTTTCTCCCGGCTTCAGATTTTTTCTTTATCTAATTTTTTTCTGGTTTTTTTTATTAAATTTTTTTCTTGTCATCTCTAATGGAGAACATAACACCTTTGGTGTCTTCATTTTCCCTTATATGCTTAGGCATGAAAATTTTTTTATTTTAATAGGTGTGAGAATATTACTTTGCTAATCTTCGAACCCGACTACAATCTGTACAATAAGTTAGCTACAAGCATGCCAAGCCAAAGTAAGATTTTCTTTGTGTGTGGTCGTAACTATCCGTACTCCTGTGTAACTTTACGTCCATTAATACCAAATTTCTATACCCTCCTCCTCCCAATTCAATACGCAGAGAATAATTTCCAAACCATAACTGTTTTCAAAGTCACAGATCCACCTAATCTTCATCCCTTTTTTTCTGGCTTTGATGGCATATATTCAGCAAATTTTATTCTTCCACAACATAGAAAAATCGTTTCGTTCAATTTAAATTTTACATTATTCACAAATCTATTATTGGTTCACTCTTATCCCCGTTTAAGCATAACATACGAGCTTTTATTTGGTAGGATTTTGCTTCTTTGATGTTCGAGAGAAATTCGTGATCGACTCTATTCCGTTCAAAGATAAAATGCTTAGACTCTGAAGATACACAAGATTTTTCAATTTCTTAAAATTTTGTATCACTACCACTTTTCTGTATCGAATTTGCATGACCTCAACCATTACTCAACATAATTGTTCGTAGCTGTATTTTCTTCAGGAGAATTCTGCTTCAAAAAATACAGGACATAATAACCTTTATCTTTTTCTCTTAACCTTCATCAGAAATATTTCAAAATTAATTATCGATTTATGTTTATTCCGAATAAAAATATTTTTATGTGTTGAGCATGAAATGCATTGCGTCATTAGATCAAAATACCGACAATAAAAAATATTATCCGACTATTATTAAGCATTTGAGAAGAAAGTGTGTTGGATGAATAATTCCTAATTTTCTAGGAACACGATAATGCGTCATTCCACACAGCAAGCATTTTGCAAGAGTTTTTGGTAGAAACCTTAACGTATTTACCAGATATTTTTTATATTTCCAAAGCTGAAATTACCATAACGTGGGAGACCTTGTGAGTTAATTTAAGCCATAAAGAAGAAATACACAGCCGAAGCCAAAGGCGATATCAACTAGTTCGTATTAAAACATTGTGTTTCGCAAAGTGGGTTCTATTCAATAATTGCTGATATTTATTTTCCAAATTTATGTACATATTCACAATTGTAAAAGAACAATTTATCCAGTTTTTCGAAAGACTTAAATTTGTATAAAGTAATTAGTATTAAAATAATGTGCTTTAAGCTCAATATCTAGAAATACAAATTTCAAGTATTTTATTCATCACATGGTATAATTTAATCTGAATCTAAATAGCTTTTTTAACTTTCAAGCTTAGGTGTACAAAGTAAAAAATTAATCTAAAATAAAATTTCAAAAAAAAAAAAATATTATATCAAGGACAGAAATTCATGAATATTTTTCAATAACGTATCCCCATAAGTAAATATAATAGTCCCCCCTTGTTTACATATATTTACACTTAAATCCAAAAAAAAAAAAACACACACACACAAAACGAAAGAGAAAGTTGATTGTATGCTGTGCAAAAGAGTTTTTAGACCTAGAAAAAATTAATTAATTTTTTTTTTTTAGCGAAAACCAATTTGTTTTGTTTGCTGATACAGTAAAATGAATTTTTGGGGCATTTAATTGTTTACATATCACCTTGTAAACGGCAAGCGAACCAGATAAGCCCCATTACGAGTATTTTCAAAGAAAACTTTTCAACAATATTGTATATTTACTTAGCAGGAAATATTTCATTTTATTATAAATTATAAAAGATAGAGCACATCAGGTACACTGACTGAGTGGAATTTTTATAGCTGATTTATAGCAAAATTTTCTGCAGTAATAAAAGGTAATAAATTATTGATCATATAGGATTATTGAAGATATTTTATTTTAAAAAGGAATAATTTTCTTATATTTTATGAATGCGTTTGAAACTTTTATTGAAGATTTCAAAAAAAGACAAAAATTAGTATTTTTAAATAAGTTGTGATAAAAAAAAAATCTTTAGATTTTTTTTTAGGTTCGGCAGATTAACTTCAAGAAATAAAATTATTTATATTCGAAATGTGATTATGAAATGAACAATTCAAAAAAGTTTTTTTTTCCAATTAAAACAGAAATTCAAAAAAAAATGCTAGTATCCCGATTAAATGAGACTCGAAACCTCAAACGTCTAGTACGTAGCGGTCTTGAGTTTAAATCAAGCCAGTAACACAGCCGGTCTTTAGTTTAAATCAAGCCAAAAACAAAGTGCATTAGCACACTACAATCAATTTAATTTGTATACATAAATTAATAGGTTAACAAGATGTGAATAAATAAGTGTTATTTATTTTTTGTGAGTCAACTCACAGTTATCAGTTAATTAACTGACAGTTAAAAAAAATATATTACTTTATTAGGTCTACAATAATTCCTATTATTATAATAAAATAAAATTTTTAATAATAATCTAATCAATCAAAAAGGAAAAATAAATAATTAATATATTTTTTATGAAAATAATATTAAAAAGAGCATATTGGGACCCCGATTAATAAGAATACAAACTGAGAAAAAATTTAAAAAAGTTTCTATTCAAAATTTTGGAAAATTTTGACATATAAATTTACGTCAAAATTTTCCAAAATTTTTAATAGTAACTAGTCTACACTGTATCAAGGTAAATTTGTTTTGTCTCAATATCGTGATCTTAATGCGTCCACATCTTTAAATATTGTTATGATCTTAAGGGATCTGTGGATGGTCTCTTAGTGCAATTGGAACACGTCGGTTGCGGTGTGATCGAATATGCTGATGACTTTCTACTTTTGATTGAGGTGGGGAGTAGGTCTGCATTAGAGATAGTGGGAAGCCACTATATACAGATGGTGTGTGAATGAGGAAATAGAATGGGAGTGAATGTTTCAGAAAGGAAAAATGTGTGTTTGCTGTTGAAGGGTTTTTTCAATATTCGTTTAGTGCCGGTCGGGGTCCGATAACGCGCGGGAAGTATGGTACCTTGGAGTAAAGGTTGGAGATCTTTTGGCCTCACTTACAACATCTGAGGGGGCGCGTGACCGGTTTGGTTGGCATGCTTGTGCGAGTATTTCATAAAGAATGGGGACTTCGATCCAGAGCGGTGAAAGTCCTGTATAAGAGTGTGTGGGCTGACATTATGCGCTACCGGTATGCAAGAGTAAGTATAAATTCAGTTCAGCGTCTGGTTTTGTATGCATGTTTGAATGTATGCAGAAAGGTGTCAACCGAGAAGATGCAGGTTCTCATGGAAGAAATTCTATGGGACCTGGAGGTGGTGCCGTCTACGACGGAGCATTTCGATTGCTAGTTGTCCGGTTATGAATGAAGAGGTTCAGGATCTTAGTCCACGCCAGCGGCGTGTACTGGTCCTGAACAGAATGTATGAAATTTGGCAATGAAGATGGGATGAGAGTGTGAATGGCAGATGGACGCGCTTGTTCATATCGGATGTGTGCTTTGCATCTACAAATGAATTTGAATTTGGTCTGTACCTTGGGTATTTACTCAGAAGACACGATATTATGAATGGATTCCTGAACAGATGTGGTCTGGTTACGGGGCTAGATGCCCTTGTGGGGCGGCGGAGGAGAGTATCAAGCACCTTCTCATTGAGTGTGGCCTGTACGAAGATTTGCGTGACTTAGGTGCATGTGGAATCGTGATGAATGATGAGAGTGTGGATGTGAGTGCTGTGTTAGGTATTAGAGAATGGTAACAATGCTTTAATAGATTTGACGTGGCACTTTTTGAGATGAGAGCGAGAATAGTCCGTGAATAAGTGCGTAAATGGCACAAAAGGTGGCTACAATCGGGTGAAAGATCAAGGTCGATTCCGGTTGTACTTTCGGGTCTTGGCGAATTCGCGTACCTGAGCTGGCTTAGCGGTGCCTTGGGATTTACAAAATTCCTGACCGTAGCTCAATAAACGGACTATAAACCGAGGTACTCTTAAAACAAAAATTGGTACTACGGGAGTCGAGGTGCCCCATAGTATTGGACTGTTAACTGCCAGTAATGGTGGTGCGTTGATTGAGCGTAACTCAATCCCTATAGTCTTAGGAGACTTGTAGTTTTATGTGGAAAGACGATTAAGCCACATTAAATAAAACATTACAATTGTTTGTTTTTTTAATAACAACATTATAATTTACAATATCGAAATATAACAAAACGATTCAATTGGAATTCGAAGAGGCTCTTTTTAAATTGATCCACCAATCACTTACATAGGATTTCTCGCTTATAGTTCCCGACTATATTCGTCGTTGACTCTATAAATTCCTGACTTTAACCAGTCGTCCCTAAACCCCTGTTCAAACTAGACTCCACCCGACTTTATTTCGTTGTTCTCCCTATGAACTTTTGACTTTGACCTGTCGTTCTTGAGTCACTTTTTTGAGTAGATTCACTATCGGGTAGCTATCGTATTTATACTGCTCCATTTCGGAACCAAATGTTCTGGAATACGCTGGAACTCTCTGGAACCGCTCTTCGAAAATTTTCTAGAACACACCAGATCCATGTAACGTAATAACAATATAAACAAAGGCAGGTGGCAGGGGTTCTTATAATTTCTGGCTTTCCTTAACTCTAGGAGAGCTAGACAATATAAAAATTCGAAGGTATTTCGAAGATGAAAAGAATGGATAGATGAGAATGAATATTAAAGAAAAATAAATCAAAACTTGTATAGACAATCGACGAGAGAAACTGAGTTGAGAGGAGTCTCAATGGTGGAACTGACTCCGTCCCTGGCCATTCCCCTGACCACCCATGGCCTTCCATTGGTTCTAATGTTGGGTGAGGTGCAACTATTATATTTTTATGAAAATTTGGCATCAAAATTTCACGATATTATTAAACTCATTTTTTTATGAAACTGAGTTAAAAATTTTCGGTATCTTTAAATGCAAAAAACTCCAAATTTTCAAATTAAATTAAAAAAAATTGGTTCCCGTCTGTTAGTAAATATAAATAAGAAATCCATTTTAGAAATTTACTTGGCAAAAAACTATTTTAAAATGTTTTAAAGAGGATTATTTTTTTTAAAGAAATCTTCATGTCAATGTACAAGTAAGAGGTTTAAAAAAATTCTTTAATGCGATTTTATTGAAAAGAAAATTTAGAAGAAAAAACCCTCAAGAAATAAAGTTAATTAAATCAAAGACAGTAGAAGCTTTTGTAAAATCAGCTTATTTATAATATTTTTTTTTTCGTTTTTATAATTATATTTATCAAAATATATATTTAATTAATTAATTATAGGAAATTTCCAGCAGCCCACCTATATGTCTTATTAGAAATATTTTTCAAAAAATAAGTACTTTCTTAAAGATTGAGTAGGCGTAAACGAAGTACGAGTAATAAGATGATGTGAATATTTTGTGCGCTATCTTGTATGAAATGATTTTTTATGATAGAATTAAAATACGATTAAATAATATTGTGGATACATTTACGATTGTGAAAGATATAAATTAGAAATAAATTTAATTATAATTAATTGAATGCAATTTCTTTTGAAATTTTTTTTTATCTGTATCCGAAATATTTTCTAAATGAAACTAAAATCACAGAAAATAGGCGTTGGTGTTTTGAAGATAAAAAGAAAATTTTTTTAAAAATTTTATTATATCATTTACGGTTATGTCCTTCCTATTTTTCTTTTTTTTTTTGTATCTCAACAACTTCAAAAGTTCACTTATTACTAATGCGTAGGCGAAGGAATTTCTTCGAGATTGAAAAAAATTACGGAAATGACCTAACCTTAAAGTTTTGTATTCTATGCTAACGAACTAAGATATCCGACCCTTCTTTTGTTTTCTGATTTAATTAAACAACAAAAAATTAACAATTCCTTAATAATTTTAATTAAAATTCCTTAACCCTGCCATGACCGTAGAATCGACTTTACTAATTCGGAGTCTGGTGGGTGGATTTCTATGCTCAGTGTTTTTCGTATGGAAATGTGAGAAAATTCAGAGCAAAATAGGAAATAAAACATTTTTCAAATCTAAAATCTAGTTTTTTTGTTATATAAATTATAATATATTATTCAATGAAATTTTTAGTTTCAATTATAAGTTACATTAATATTCATGTGGTGTATCTTTTTACATATAATTTGATTGCAATTATATTGTAGTAAATGTTTTCGTGTTTTTAATCGGATTTAGAATAAATACTTCAGTTTCTTAAATTTTTATGGGACCTCGAATTACAGTTTTCGTTATCATCAGAATTTTCATTGAATTTTTTTTAACTTTATTCAAAAAATCTTCTTTATTATTTTTAATGGCAAATTGATATAAATATTGGGCTTTTATATAAAAGAATAAATAGAATTTTTAAGAAATTAAAAATTCTATTTATTCTTTTATTTTTATTTATTATAATTAAACATTTCACTATCAATAATTAATTTTATTTTAGTTTAATCTAAGAAGATACATTTTTAAATTAAAAATCAATATGCAAACATAACAGTTAGTTATTAGCATTCATTTATAACTATTGATTAATTAATAATTATTAATTAGTAAATTGAATTAACTGATCAAGAAATATTAATGCTGATTTCTAAAAGCGGAAATTTCAAATGAGATAATCAAATTAACTATGCACATTATTGGATTAAATTGATTATAAATTATAATTAATAACATTCAATTTTCATATGCTAAATGCTTATCATTTGTGAACAAATTGTGTAAACTCTTCAATGAAATAATTACAAGAGTATCAGATATTAAAGATGTGTAATGATATAAGTTTCAGATTTAATCATCATTAACTAAACGAATGGACACCTTGAACTATGTCAATAAGCAATTTTACTACAAGAATAAAACTTAAAATTTAAATTTGCAGAAAAAAAATCATATTTTTATATTATTAATTTTAGAAGAAATAAGAATAAAAAATGGTCAAATAAATGTAATAACTTATTTCAAGATACCAAAAATTTTATAGCAAAATTAGATCTTTATGGTAAGGTTTATAGCGATAAAATGGTTTCTTCTTAAATAAATATTGTAAAATATACAATTTTTTTGTGTGTTTAAAGAAATAATTTTTATATTAAATAAAAAATATTTTTTTGCTTGCATAATAGTTTATGGTAACATATTAAAAAAAATATATATTATAAATATTGAAAAAAAAATTAAAATTAAGATTTTTGTAAAAATAAGAAAGTTGTTTTGTTAAAAAAAACACTATAGCAAAATTATTATAAGAATTTTTTTTATAAGTTGGAATAACTAATTTTTATAGTAAAATGTTTGTTTTTATGTAGGGCTTTTTAGATGGAAGGTCAGTAGCCACTTTATGGTACAACAACCATGAGGGCATTTTGGCTTTAAAAATTTCCCAAAGAAAACATTATAGCAAAAAAAATATTATAAGAATTTTTTTTAAAAATTGGAATAATTAATTTTTATAGTAAAATATTTATTTTTATGTAGGGCTCTTTAGATGGAATGTCAGTACCCACTTTATGGTACAACAACCATGAGGGCATTTTGGCTTTAAAAATTTCCCCAAGAAAACACTATAGTAAAATTATTATAAGAATTTTTTTCAAAATTGGAATAACTAATTTTTATAGTAAAATATTTATTTTTATGTAGTGCTCTTTAGATGGAAGGTCAGTAGGCACTTTATGGTACGACAACCATGAGGGCATTTTGGCTTTAAAAATTTCGCAAAGAAAACACTATAGCAAAATTATTATAAGGCATTTAAAAAAAAATTAGAATAAATAATTTTTATAGTAAAATATTTATTTTTATGTAGTGCTCTTTAGATGGAAGGTCAGTAGGCACTTTATGGTACAACAACCATGAGGGCATTTTGGCTTTAAAAATTTCCCAAAGAAAACACTATACTTGTAGTAAAATTATTATAAGGAATATTTTTAAATTAGAAAAAGTAATTTTTATAGTAAAATGTTTGTTTTTATGCAGGGCTCTTAGACGGAAGTTCAGTGGCCACATTATGGCACCACAACTGTGAGGCTATTTTGGCTTTAAAAATTTAGTTCGAATAAGATCTTGTGAAACTTTAGAAAAGGGACTTTTTTTATACTGTCTAGTCGGAATAAGGACTTTAAAATATTATTATTTGACCTTATAGGAACCTTACGTATGCATAAATTCCATATTTATATATATTCACTTGAAGAAAAATCAGAAAGCAGATTTTGGGTGAGAGAAGTGTTAAGTTTTGTGCCCAAAATTAACATAAGATTATTTATAAGACTCAATTGATTATAGTTAACGATTGTCATTCTTGGCTTAGATTAAATAATACCTGGATGGGCCCGTACGTCAGATTTTTGTATATGTTAACGAAATTTTCTGTCTATATTATTGTAAAAGCGGCGAGAAATCGTACTACTTGCATACATTTATGCAGAATTTTTATGTAGACATGACCACAAGTGACATCTAGTTTTCGTAATAGAAATTTTTTGAATTCCAAAAGCATAATTTATATTCATTTTAATTCACTTATTGAAAACAAAAGTACAATTTAAACACAACGACAGGCAAATTTTTATTTTTTATAAAATCTTTTGATATGAAATGGAATTGCATTTTAGATTTATTATTTATGTTATAAATATCAATTAAACATGAAGCGCTTCAATTTTGTAGACTTGTGGAGAGTTTTTAAACACGCCATTCACCATGAAAGTGGTAGTATACCAAAATGCTTGCATATTTTTGTTGTTTTTAAAATTTTTATTTTGACACTTATCTGAAAATGCAAGTGAAAGTATGGTTTTTATCTTTTTTGAAGTATTTACAAAAAAGTAAGTATTTATATAAATGGTTATATTGTTGATAAAATTTAATAGAAAATTTTTATTTCAGAAAATTAAGTTTTGCTGGTTATTCAACGGAATGAGTAAACTGGGAATTTCTTTCTTTCGGTAAGTTGACATTTTCATTTTTACTAGAGAAATTTGCAAAAATTTAGTTTATAATGTGGTTAAATGACTTTTAATGATTTATTTGATCCAAAAAGTAGTTAAAAAGTGAAAAGTTTGTGATTCAATAAATGTTAACAAGTTTGATGTTGACAGTTCATGGTTGGCAGAAAAAAGTTCAGTGCCGGCGTACCAAAAGTGTGCATAAGCAAATTTAAGGGAAATTAAATGTAGATGAGTTAAATAAATATTTTAAGTGACCATGATTATTTATTTAATACATCTGTACTTAATTAATATACTGAAATGGTGATCGAATACATATCAGGCTTTATTGGTTTTAAGCTAGGAAAGTCTGCATTGCGAAGATTGTCTTTCAGCTTTAGAAGTTTGATAGCGTACAAGTCCTTGGGCTTTTTAAAGTATTGTGAAAATTTTCTGAAGTGCGGAAAAACAAATCCGACAGCAGGTGGTGCATTTAAATTAAATTAAAAAATAAGTTAATGCTATCAATATCTACAAATGATTGTTTTAACATTAAAATTTATATTCACTAAATTGCGGTTTGTGGTTTTAATTTCAAGATTATCTCACATTCTCTCATTTAATTCATTTTGCAGTTTTGGAATGGATTTTTATTTGCACACTTACACATAATGCCATTAAACAACAAAATTCGCATTATTAAAAAAATCTATTTGTTTACGCATAAATGACCATAATTTACGCATAAATATAAAAATGGTTTTAAACAAGCCACTTCAATCGAATACTGAAATTTAAAATTGGCCCCCACTGATTTATGCCGTTCCTGTCATTTTGCATGTGCGTGCGTTCTTACGAATGTATTGCCAATAAAATTTGGACAGAATTTTTGTGTAGAGGCCTATCCAGTTCTCCTATAATCTACATATAAGGTCTAAGGTAGTTATTTGCCATTCTATAAATATATATTTGTGGCAAGTTGGGTACCCAGAAAGTTTCTAAATCTAACGGATCAGTGTGTTAATTTCCTACAATTTTCTATAATATTTCCTATAATATAATATAATAGCTTAATTGAAAATGACAAAATAACAATTTTACATAAAACTATTCAATGCAAATTTATTTTTAATGCGAACCGAAATACATATTTTAGAATAAATAAATTTATTTTTACCAGAAAATGTAATTTGAAAATTATTTAAGAAAATATCATTAGTCTTATTATAGTTCAAAAGTTTCCCTAACGAAATTTCCAAATAAGCATTATTTTGAATTTGATTAAAAGTAAAATGAAAACCTTAATTTTTATATAATATTTACTTAGTAAATTCACAATTATCCTTAAAAATATTATAGGAAATTTTTCTGTTATTATAAATTTCTCTCATTTATTATATGATAAGAAAATATATTCAATTTTCTAATCAAAAATAATCAAAAATAATAATAAATAAATTGAAAAATTCATCGCAAAATTGGTTTTTAGCATATTTTTATTCTGGCATTTCCTTTTTTCTTTTCTGTGTCCTTCAGTTTTTTTTACTAGAAAAAAAAATTGAACAAAAATGTACAGATTAAGGAACTTTTTGAATAAAAATTACGAAAAAGACCAAAGCAAATTCTATAAAAATCAAAATACCATGGCTTCATTTTCAATTTCGTCCTTAATCTTACCCGATTCTATTGTAATATTTCGAGTCACAAAAATTCTATTATTTAACAATCGCAATAATGGTGTTCTAACTGATTTTCTTCATGTTTCCTTGTTAGATCGTTCCACTTTGTTTTTGCCAGTTTTTGGGGGATGAATTCATCGCTTTTAAAAAGTTTCTTTCATTTTTCTTAAATACTTTTTTTTTCTCTTTCAATATTTCTTTTAAGCATATATTTTTATAGTTTATTTTATTATTTAAAAGTAAATTTCTGATTGTATATAAAAGTTATTTACTATAACTGGTGGGTAGTCTGTTTATTTATTTATTTTTATTATTATATCATTTTGCATATTCTTTAATGGTTGGCAATGCTTTCATTTAATACCAGTTTAGAGGGGACAAATTATCAGGCAAAATCGTACTTATCCTGTCCCTTTAAAAAAAATTCTTCTATTAAATATTCTTTTTGTATGTATGTGTGTGTGTGTCCTATAGGCTTTAGTTTCTGTTTCAATTGGAATAATTACATTCATTGAAAGCTTAATAAGCTCAAATGCCTTAGGATAAGAAATTCATGCCTTGCTAGCTTCGATAAATTTAGGAATGTTCCCTTAAAGTTTTAATGATTCAACTGATTAGATAGAGTTGTACCATATCCTTAAAATAATTTTCTCTCTCTCTTTCTCTCTCTTTTATTGTTCTAACAAAAAATAAAATTTCCTATTTTTCTCTCCTAAATAAATTCATTTTATTTTCTTTTCAAAGAAAGTTTAAGAAAATCAATAAATTTATTGTTTTTTTTTTTTTTTAAATTTTGCAGGATATTTTGTTTTGATGTTAATTCGTTTTAGGGTTTTTTTTTTCTTTTGATAATTTGTTTTCTTGATAAATTAAACATTATGGAATAAGTTTTATCAAATTTTTTTAAAATTTATAGTTAAAAAGAAAACAAAAAAAATTTATTTTTTATTTTAATTGGTTATAATTTAAGTTGAATATTTTTGATGAAAATTTTGTAAAAAAAAATATTGATTATAAAATTAGTGAATTACATAATATAACTGTATGAAAATATAAAAAAAATGACATAATATATCTGAAAAGACCTAGATTCTTTTAAAAAACAATTTACAAAATTCGCACTTCTCGACACGAAATAATCTAGTACAAAATGTTTATGTATTCAATATTCTTACATTTCTGACTCCTTGTCAAGTGTTCTTCTACTTTTATATGAAACTCCTTTCTTAGTATAATATTCCTCTATTTTTCTATTATAGCAGACAAGTTGAATTTTTTTGTCTGATCCTTGTGTATACTATAATACCTTGGGGTAATAATCTTGAGGCAAGATAACAGTGACAAATACGTGAATAAACTAAGACAGAACGAATATCAAATGCTGAGACCGATGTTCACATACAACATTTCATCTTTAAAAGAACGAAGTTTATGCAAACCGCAGAAAAGAGGAAAAATTGCTTCAGGATTACTTATTACAATCTACCCTAGTGCAATAAGCTCGGTGCTCTCTAAAGCTTAAAGCCAATGGAGGAAAACTTGTAGTAAAAAACTTCAGAAAATACACTCTTGACTAACAGGGAAAAACTTAACTACAAAAAGGATAAAAAGAAATTGATGAAAATAAGGACGTTATAAATTTTATATGAGACTTCCTTAGGGATGAAAGTACTTTATTCAAAAGATAGCTTAATATAAACTCGAACATACTCATAGATATGCATAAAAGCGTTGATTTACGTAAGTTTTCACCGATTTTTCTGATCCAATTTTTTTTTTTGTTGCTTTAAATAATTTATTATTAGTATAATTATTATCATAACTAGAGTTTATTTTATTATTTTAATACATATATTAACTGGAAAATAGCTTCCTTTTGATTATCTTATATTCGTAATATTCTGTTTTCTATAAAATTGGTTATTTCTTTTCTGGTTTATGGCTATCGAAAAAATACAAAATTCATTTTTTTAAAAAAGAAAAGAAAAAAAGAATGACAATAACTATAAACAATCCATTAAATAGATTTATATCTGACCCAGTTGACTATATATAATAAAATGAATTTATTCAGTTTCTCGACAGTATAGAAAATGTTACGTATGAGAAATTGGAACCGAAATGGGTATGAAAATGAAGAGCAAAGCATTAAAAATTGTGGAAAAGCTACTTTGTCTTTCCATTTTTCCTGTCTACTGACTTGTAAATTTTGATTTAAAAAAAAAATTCCATGGAGGTGATAAATACAAACACCAAACCGGAAAATATAAAACGACAAGAGTTCACTAGAATTTTATATGTTTTTTATCAATTATTTATGAGAATTGATTTGAAGATTTATAAAAATTTTTTACTACGAGTATCATAAAAATTTGATAAAATTTAAAAACGAAAATAATAAATCTTGTTGATTTTTATAAAAAATGACCTTTTATTCTAGAAATTTGAATATTTTCTAATTTAAATTAAAAATTGAATTGCTTAGTTTTGGGAAACAGTCAATAAAATTGATGAATCTTTTATTGATTTTGAATGGAAAAATTATTTCAATTTAAGGAAAAATGAAATTAGTAAAAACAAAAAGTGCATTTTTACTATCAGAATAACTGAAAACTAAATACATTTTTACTATCATAATAACCGGAAAATATCTTTCTACTATAAGATACCATATGGAAGTGGTCTTAAACGTTCTTATAAAGTGGACGGAGAGATGAGGGTTGAGAGACGGGACTAGAAGCTGGACATGCAAGATCGTTTTGAAAAAGTCGCACTGGGTGCCTGTAAATGGGTTCTAGGCACCAAATGGGTCCTAGCGCCCTTTTACTTCTTGCACTAAAAACAGCTGTCGTGGCGAGTTCAAATTTATTTAATATCTGTCTGAGTGAGGGAATTTTTCCACAACTTTGAAAGAGGCAACGCCAGGTACTACTACTAAAGGGAAGGGGGCCACTTGCGGACCCTTCGTCATACCTCCCAATTTGTCTTCTGGATACGGCGCGTAAAATTTTCGAACGCATTCTGTGCAATTGATTGGCGAAATTCACCGAGGAACAGAGGGGCTTATCTGTAGCAGAGGACACCCTGAACCACGGATGCTATTGATTTGACCATTGGCACAGCGCGTACATGTCCAGGACAATTGAAGACTACCTAAGTAGTAGAATACTGTTGTACAGAACGAGCAGTTGGGAGAGATCATGCAGGATCACTAGGGAGGTCCAACAGGACTTGATTCTGAGCGCTCTATTGTGGAATGTTGTGGACTTGATGTTGTGCCATTCGCTGACCATGTTGCTGTGGCCGTAGTGGGCAAATGTGTCGAATAGGTAGAATAGATCTGCAATGAGACTCCCAGCGTCGGGATGTTAAGTATACACCAGCTTCTCATCGCAATGATGGTATAAAAAGAAATATGGCTAACAACGGGCAAAAGTAGATATCCGATAGTGGATTTGTCGTGGCTGGCGAAATATGATATTAGAAATAATAATCACATGGTTACCCCTACGGTGCATGGTGTATGGTACAAAAATAAGTCCGAGCGGTGACTAGGAATTTACAAGGTTTCTGATCGTAGCTCTGAAAGCGGAGTTCAAATCTAAGTACTCTTAAAATAAAAATTAGTACCCCGAAAATCGAGGTGCTCCACAAAATTAGCCACTCTGTGCTTGATTTTGATGAAGCTTAGACAGACGTGGTGGCTGTGGGTGGTTATAAGCTGATCTCCGGATCGCTGGTGTGAGATGCTGGTAATTGTCGCGGGTGCTGTCACTGCTTATGGCAGCAGAGGTTTAGAAAGACCTTAAGTAATCAGCTTGTAACTGATTACCGACTTTTAGAAAGGTCCTGAAGTAATCAGCTTATAATTGATTACCGACTGCTAACTATCAGTTTTGTACATGCAGGATATTCTGTTGATTCAGGATATTGTAAACAAAACAGGATATTGTGTTGATTCAGTTCGACGTTGGCTTCTGACAGCTGGTCTTAGCCTTGTGCACTATAAGACAGAAATAGTCCTAATCACAGGTAGGAAGAGAAGAGAAAATATCTCCATTAGAATTGGCGAACATGAAGTGATCTCGGAATCATCACTAAAGTACCAGGCGGTGAGGATTTAGGAACACCTATTATCCGTTAGTTAGAAGGCTGCTGGACAATCTAGCCAGATGGCACTAGCGCGCTTAATGTCGAACCTTATGGAACCCAGAAAGAGTAAGGGGTCCTGTTGGCAATGTTGCTTGGGACAATCTTGGTATATGAAACGATAGATCGATGACATGTGATGTTGGTTACTACTTATCCCAGTTTTTGACAAGCTTACCAATACTACTTTAAAATAGATCCTATCCCAATGTGCTCACCTTTTGACGGGATGGTGGAGAGCACAGAGCACATGTTCTTTTGCTGCGCCCGATTGAATGCGGAAAGAGAAGAGGTTCAGAAGTGCGCTGGCGCACCCTTGACTCTGGACAATATAGTATCCCAGATATTGGACTTGATTTTCATTCAATAATTTCCATCTTACTATAATAAAAAATGAATTAGTTCAACAAAGCTGGCCAACGAGAGGTGGACCGATCTTGACTCATGTCACATCTCTAGAATGATCTGGCCTATGCTAGATTAGGGAAGAATAGAAATCCTACTAACGGCAAGTTAACCGTCGGAATCATTACAGCTCATTGTATATTACGGAAACGTGCTAGACGACTACGTATCCCCACAAATGACTTCTGCCTTAGCTACAAAGAAAAGGTGGATGAGGAGACAATTTCTCACATTTTCTTCTCATGCACAGCCTACATAATCCTTAGAAAAGAGAACTCTCGGTAACTTTCTCTTGGATGATTTGACTGATATTACGTGCATGGATATCATAAAAATCGAACAAATTAGCTCCCCGGTTGACATCAGCTTTGATGTCACGTGGTATCACAGCGGGCCTATCCTTGGTCAAAGTGTGTCCAACTAAAACAGAGAATAGCCATCTAAGCTATCCCTTACTAAAATTTTTTAGTAAAGAAAACCATATCAAAAATTATCTCCAAAAATCAAAAACTTAAAATTTTAACAAGCACATGAAAAATTTATTTGAAAAAATTTAATTCCACTTTAATCAAAATTTTTACTGAGATTAAAAAAATAATATCAAAAAATGGTTGCGGATTTTTTTTCTTCCATTTTTCAATTACGGTTCAGATATTTTTATGAAAATATAATTTTGATTTTATTAGAATTAATAACTTTGAACTCTTCAGGAAAATGCTAGAGGCAAAATTAATATCGATGAGGGTTCAATGCAATTTTCGAAGGGAGGAAATTAAAATCATGGAAAAAAATTGGAAAATTATCCAGACAGGTAGCATATATCAAAAGCAAACTGGGGCCTGTTATCCAATTTTGCCAACTTAAACTTTTCATGAACATACAATTTTTGATACGAACAGGAAAAGAGGGTAAAAATATATTAAAGTTTAGCTGATTGCTTTGCATTCATATAAAATAGAAGCGAGAAAACTTCATATGTCGATGTAAATGCTTTTCCATATCATATTTCAATTTAAGCTGAAAAAAGTTTTTCTCCTAAGAATAAGGATAATAATAGGCAAAAAATTTTTTTCTAAAACTTCCACTTAAGCTCAACTTAAACAAGTCCTGCCAATCGCATTATTATTTTATGAATTTTACTTGAGCATATGGTGCGTTATATTAATGAATTTCTTTGTGTCGTCTAAAGGCAACTTATGATATTATTGATTTCATGTCAACCCTTAACTTTTAAAGAATATATCGATATATATTGTATATATACAATATATTTTTTTTTTATAGACTAATCATTAAAAGTTTGAAAAACTATTTGCACAAATAAAATTACAAAAACCCTATTTAATAATGTATGACAGGAAATATTATCGCAAGGACAGTAAGGAGGGGTTGTAGAATATTTATCCAAAACTTAAGTAATTAGTGAAAAAGTTTGAAATGCTTTGCTTTAAAAATTATTCACCATAAATTATTTTGAATGACTTGGAGCCAGTTTTTCCAAATAGTTTTGAAAATAAAAACAATTCCTTCGAAAATATCCGAATAGTGTCAAGGCTATATTTTCATCCAAAAATTATGTACTAAATTTTTGTTAAAATTGTTGACATTTAATCGCACATTACAGACTCCAGTATTTTGATGGTTTTCTAGCTTAAAAACATAAATTATACCAGCTAGAATGGTTTTTATTGCTTTATACATGACACATTTAAGGAGTACAGTACAGTTCTTATGATTCAATAATAATTTTTAGTTAGACATAAATGGTCCTTTTCTCCTTCTCAACAATAAATTGTATTTCTAAGATTCAAGTTTAGTAAATTGTTTTTTATTTATATTAATCACAATATTTTTTTCGAATAGTATAATTTGAGTAAGAAATTCAAAAAGAAAGGATATTTAAACAAAACGGGCAATTTTTCTAATTTAAATCTTTTTTTCTCTCTGTGTATTGGAGGATATATGATCTTTTGCTTTTTTATGTGGTTTTTGGAGATTATCGATTGGGGTTTTAAAAATCCATTAGTTACTGTAGAAAGGATATTGTATCTGTAAAAAGTGACTTCCTGATGTGAATTTTGATCTGGAAGTGTAGTTTCTTTGATTATAAAGAACGAGAAACCATTACCGTCAATTCTGAGCTCTATGGCACTATGATTAAGGATTTTTGTTTGGTCCAAGCCTAAAGTTTTTAATCTGGATCAAATGTAGTTTTAATAAAACCGTAGCGGAAGTCACATAACAAATCAAATTTTAATTTGATTGTGCGAAAACTGCGAAGGACGTGTAATTTCTAGATTAGGTGATGTCAATTGGTCTCGAAAAGTATCCAAAAAAATAGTTTAAGCTTTAGATTACTTATAAGCCTGCAAACCAAAATATTTTCGAAAATAAACCGATCGTGAAAGATACTGTAGACGAATTCAAACGCGAAGCACGATACAGGAACGAGGACAGCTCTTCGGCACCAATGACTTACTTTTCGTCGGATAATCCAAGTACGAATCCGACAAAGGCAAAACATTGTTTCGTCGCAAAAAGCGACATCAAATCCTACATTGAGAGGGCATCTAGGAAAAAATCCCATGGTCCGGATGATATACCCAGTTTAGTAATGAAAAGCCTGCCAGAAGAAGGAATAACATTGCTAACACTCATTTGTAACAACTGCATTAATATTGAGTATGTTACTTCCCTACAATATGGAAGTCTGCAGATATTGTAACCATTCAAAAGAAACAGCACTCCTGCACGGAAGCAGATTTCCGGGCAATATCACTCCTTTCTAATGTGGGAAAATTGTTTGAAAGGTTCATCCTAGATAGACTTAACCTCTTCATCGAGGAAGAAAACATAATTCCAGAATTCCAATATGGGTTTCGTGAGGGCCACTCTACACAGCACGCACTTTTAAAGGTACATACAGACATTATACTGGAACGAATTAAAATCCGTTCAACATGGCTCTGTTCGTTAGATATTGAAAAGGCTTCGGTTTCATATTCAAACTCATAAAAATAAAATTTCCAAAATATGTGGTTAATCTAATAATCAGTTTTTTAGCTTTCAGAAAAGCCAGACTGAAATGTGGAGACGTATAGTCACGGTTCTTCGAGGTATTGTCAGGCATACCCCAAGGCTCATTAATTGGTGCAAAGTTATAAAACCTTTACATTGCAGATATACCCTAGTTTACATTG
Organism: Atherix ibis; assembly: GCA_958298945.1. Classification (NCBI taxonomy): domain Eukaryota; kingdom Metazoa; phylum Arthropoda; class Insecta; order Diptera; family Athericidae; genus Atherix; species Atherix ibis. The sequence goes on from OY282607.1 coordinate 22,714,901, forward strand.
CATCAATGCTACCTAAAGTAGCACTGAAAGCTATGAAAGTAGCTATCAATAAACTGACAAAATACTATAAGGAATGGGGTGTTCAAGTAAACATTCCAAAGTCAGAGTGCTTGTACATCACGAAGAAGAAATTCGTAGACTGCGGGTCTGGGGATAAGGGTGACTCGTTAACGAGGCGCGTAGATCTCAACAAGAACCTCAAATTAAACTCCTTCGTCAGGGATAAAATTAAAAAAGCCAACGGCATATTTTGCAGGCTTCTGAGAATGTATCGCTCAGAAATCCTACGCAAGGACGTCAAACTTATTATTTATAAACAATTTATAAGAGCGTACCTATGCTACAACGTCCCCATCTGGTCATCTATTTCCCCAACGGTAGCAACTGAACTGCACAGGTTGGAAAGGAAGATCTTACAAAAAGCCACAGGGCTCGGAAGATCTGTACATACAAAAGAGTTTATTTCCAAAGACAGGTTATATCGGGAGGCAGGCGTTTCCCCATTTATAGTATGGCAAATGGGGATAATGCACAAATGGGTGAAGTCATTAGCCCATCATCAAAACAGGGAAGTTAGGCAGCTGACGGAAGACAACTTACTGGAGACCTTGAGGAACAACAAGTACCTGTCACCCTTACTTCTAGTGAAGCACACAGAAGAAGCTCTGAAGCAACGGCTCCAGATGTATAAGAAGAAGCCAAAGGGACAACATCGAGGGTAGCAACTACACCACACTAGGTCGGAAGTACGGAAGGATATCAAGAGGACACGTCTAACGCAGTAGTCGCTGGATGTAAACATCATTGTAGTTTTAAGATTAGTTTTAAGAATAATTGTAAATATGCATGTTTAGTTTATAAGAGTAGAATTAAGTTTAAAGGTTAGGTTTTAGGATGTAAACATGTTTTTCAAAATGTCAAATTAAGTTAATTAAAATTATTATTTTACGAGTAGTAGGAATTAATTCAATGATAGCAGGAAGCTAAGTAATTAAAACAAATAATTGAGCTAGAAGTAAATATTCTTAAGAGAAAATACGAGGGTCGTTCAATAAGTCCTTAAAAAAAGATGAAAAAAAACTGTTTTTTTTAAAAAAAAACGGTTGGAAAAGTGTATAGAGCTAAAAGGGGCTAATCCCCTTTTAGCTCTATACACTTTTCCAACTGTTTTTCCAAAATTTTAATCCCGTCCAAAAAATTGGATTTCGGAAGTTCTGCAAAAAACTCATCCGTTTGAGCAATGACGTCCTCGTTGGAAGTGAACCGTCGTCCGCCAAGCCATTTCTTCAGATTGGGGAAAAGAAAACAGTCACTCGGGGCCAAATCTGGTGAATAAGCGGGATGCTGCAACAATTCCATTCTCCGTAATACGCTCCTGTTATTGTTTTTCCTTTTTCCAAGTAGTCGATAAAAATGATGCCCTGCGAATCCCAAAAGACCGTGGCCATCACCTTGCCGGCCAATGGCACAGTTTTTGCCTTCTTCGGAGCCCGTTCACCCTTGAAAATCCACTGTGATGACTGTCTCTTCGTTTCTGGAGTGTAGTAGTGTATCCAGGTATCGTCCACAGTGACATATCGACGAAGAAATTCGGCAGGATTGCGATGAAAGAGTGCCAACATAGCCCAAGAGTCCCCTGCACCCATTTTGCCGAAATTTTTTTCACAGACAATTTTTGGGAGTCCTGAACGATGTTCATCTTTTGTGGAAACACAGGTGCAGATGTGCCATGAACTGCATCCAACTCGGCTTTGATTTCTTTCGGGCTTAAGCCTTTCAAATGGAGATGTTTGATGACAGCCATAAACTCGCTTTTTTCCATTGTTATGCACAAATAAATGTCGTTAACTTTAATCGACGATAGAAATTGACCTACGCTATGGATCGAGGTGAAATTTTGACAGCTTTCCTATAGATATAGCTACTTATAAAAAAAAATCTTTACCGACACTACAAGCGCAATTTCTTGGATTTTCTAAGGACTTATTGAACGACCCTTGTAGTATTAAGATTGTATTAGACAAATATATAAATATTAATGTTATGCAATAAAAAAAGTAAAGTAAAGTAAGAAGCCTGCAAATAAGTCATCATACCAGCCGAAAATTTGATCCACACTCTCCGTTTCTTTGGAGAGTGTGGGATTATTACACTTGATATTTAAAGGGTATTTAACTGAGTTTGGCGTCAGGTTATTTTATCAAAAATGTGACGAGTGCCTCCTGAAATGGATTAGAAGCTACCTTTCGAACCGTGCAGCGCAAATTGTTTTGATGGTTTAAAGTCCGCAGTCTACCAAATAAATGCTGGTGTTCCCCATGGTTCGGTTCTATATGCGACTTCTTTTTTAATTTACTGCTGATGAGAGTACTCCCAATTTTTCATACTTGTTTCCCGATTCACGTCATAGCTTTTCGGTCGTGGAGATGGAAAAACAAGGCATATTAAACTCATTAAATTCCGATATATATATATTATATTACTATGGGGCTCGAAAAACAAAGTGGAATTTAATACTTTAAATTCCACTCTGTTCTTTGAGCCCCATAGTATTATAATTTTATCATAGTTTCTATAAACAGTATTTTAGTTAATTAGGTAAGTGCATTCCGCTCCTACAATTATTTAATCGTAATACCCGTGTTTCGCCAAGAATGCACAACAGTTTATTCTGAATTCCCTTTTCGGACGTACTGCAAGATAGAAAAATTCTTTATATAAAAATTCGAATGTAGAATGCACTGTCTCACTTGGTTTTCGCAAATCATTAAAATTAATAGTTATTTAACAGCAAAAGGCACCGATATCTCTCTCTTTATCCTTAGAACTTCACCAAAAAAACAAAATTTATCTTAAAATGTTCACGTTTTGCAAGAAGTCTCAGTTTAAGCATTTAATAAATATTATTTTACAAAATGGCAAAGTTAAGGCAATATAATAAAAAAAAATATTAATCAAAACAAAAATTTTTGGTATATTATTTTTATTTTTACTTTTCAAAACAAAAATTGGATAATCCCTTATAGGTGTTCAACATAAAATGTTTCCGCAACAAACGAAATGTTGCTGAGCGGAATTTTTGTGCAATAACCAAAAATGTGAGCTATAATTTTTTATTCTGATTAAGAATTAATTTAGTAATTAGGAAAAAAGCTATGTAAATTTTTAAATCTGTTTTTTTTTTTATAATAAAACTCCTAAAAATGAAAATATATTAAAAATTTACAATTTTCTAGATGAACTTTTGACATTTTGAATGGAAACTTATTTTAATGATGATTATTAGATATTTTTTTAAATTTTTATAAATCAATTTATTTATTACGAAAATATCAAATAAAATCTGCATAATTAACTAAAATTTCTGAAAAAAAAATAATTTAAAAAAAGTGAGTTACTGGAAAATTTATTTGTCTTTTTATCTTAAAAATAAAAATTTTCCTTAATAAAAATATTAAGAAGCGTTTAAAATTTGATATGAAATTTTATTTATAAAACTTTTTTTTTTAAATATTATATTTTAGTTTAAATAAATTTATTAACATTTTCATAAAAATATTTTTCTCTATATTTATGCACTCTTTAAAAATAAAATATAAAAACTCCATAAAATTCCAGAAATGAACTTTTCACAATTTTCACTTGAAATATTACAAATTTTCTTAGTCGCTTTTCATTTTCTTAGAAAGTTCATGTTTTATTCTTAGGAAAAAATATTGCATCCTTTTAACAGGAAGTACGTACACACACACAGACACACATTTACGTTGCTTTTATTTTTGCTTAAATAAACAATTCTCTCGGGTAATTAATTTAAATTTCTTTAGAATTTAAAACAACATTAAAAAAAAAACGTACATAAAAATCTCAAAACTTGAAAATCAAATGTGAACATGGAGAGATGTTTTACAAGGATACATAATAAAACTTTAATAAACTAAATACAAATGCATTTTTCTATAGTCTGCAATAGCAATATTTTAGCTTGTTAAACCATTAGATGTTCAAGTAATAAAAAATACATTAATTTATAATAAGGACGATGTAATCTTGAGTAAAGAGCTTTTATTCTCGATTTCTGTTCACTACTCATATAACTATATGGTATAAACGTACACCATACCCTTCCATATACATATAATTATTATAAGCAGACCAAAAAAAAAAAAAATATAATCACATCAACTTGACTGAATATTAATATATTGTATAAACATAGAAAAACACATACATTCGCATATGCACCTTCGTAAACGAACACCAAAGTTAACTGGAAGATAAGACACTTGGGCAATCCTTGTCTACAGATATGCCTTAAATATGACGAATATACATACTTCATAAAAGGAGGATGGCAACCCTATTTTGTCGGTTTATATACTGAATATTGTTATAAGCTTACCTGGCTCTAAGGTTGTTGCTAGCAGGATGGATGGAAGGCATAGGAGGACAACACGAATTTCGAACATGTTCAGCATTCTACAAAGATATGAGTACGTATATCAGCACCTTGAATTTTTATCCTTATTTTCGTTGCGTTTTTTTTTTTTTTTTTTACTTTTTATCTCGTTCTTTTATTATGGTTATCGCATACACCTTTACCACAAAATACTGTACTCGCTATTGTTGTTATCAGTTGCAGCCGTGCTCCTTGTACCTGTACACCACCTGATACAATATACTACGTTTGGTGGTGGTGTCTTGTACGTTACGCGTAATCTGTCAGTTTGGCAGCACTGAAAAATTTATGGCAACTGTGTATGGGTAAGTAACACCACCGTATAGATGGCGCAACAAGGTGCACTATGTAATTCTGCAATTCGCTGTCTAAAGAGCTTCACCCTCTCACATCGGTTACTTTGCCTCTTTTTGCGTAAAATTTTATTATTGTGTATTATGATTAATATTGTTTCTTGTTTATTGTCTTATAGCACGATCTATGCTTGTATGGAATACTCTGCTTATAGGGTATGTAAAAAATATACACTCTCAAAAATACGCACGCGAATAAAATAAATCCATAAACGTGATGAAGAAAATATAACGATTTATGTCACTTTATACCCCGAAATTTTTATTCACCCGCACACGCACGAGATAATATTACGAAAAAATATACGATTTTTATAACAGTTTCTCTATGTCGTCACTGTAATATTTTCTTCCTTTTCACGCACACAATTCCATGGCGTTGGTGTTGTTGAAAATATATTTTCTGTCACATCAAAACCATTTATGGTTAAAAATAGGACGCACAAAAATTCGTAATTTTATCAGCAAAGTCTGTTGGTGTTTTTACTTAATAAATTGTTTTTTTTCTCCGTTTTATTTATTTAACTAAGTTTTTTTTCCTGATGGCATCTTAATAGAGCAAATATGGTATACGTATAAACCATATATACTAGCGTTGGTAAATGACATTTGTAATGACAAATGATAGTAATCTTACCATGTATTATATAACATTATATTATTTAAATGAATCATTAAAACGTATATAAAGTCCACAATTTACCATCCATAATTATAAAAAAATAAAATTTAATTTTAATTTTTAGTAATTAAAACTAATTCAAGTTTTCTTTTTTTTTTAAATTTCCTTATTTTACTTTTGAAATTATTGCACGGTTTTTGATTTGTTGATCAATAATAGCTCTTCGCAGTATTAGAAATGATGATTATTAATTTGGTTGGTTAATCTGAAATATGAAAAAATTTGCATTAAAATTATTGTATTTAAATTTGGATGTTTTTTATTTTATATTTACAACTACAAATATATTATAAAAAAAAGGGATTTTAATTGGAAATGAATTTACAATATTCGTGAAGCAACGAATTGGGAGTAAACAGCAATTAACGTTTCTCTGCTTAACGAGAGTAAAAAGAAACAAATTTCAATTCCATAAGTCCAAATGGGTTTTTATAGTGGCGTTGTATATTCAAAGTTGTCTGTTCATTATTAATTCTGATCTGGTCTACAATAGTCTAAGTAGTTGTCGATAACGTCTGAATGTTTCTAATACTGTTATTTTAGTATTTGGATTCCAGGTTAATCTCTTGCTTGAGCAAAGAGAAGCAGCCCCCTAAATTCAGGAAGATCTTAAATGATAAAAATGACCCAAATAAGGAACGAATAGCGTCTTTATGATGTCGGGCACTCGAAGGCTCAGAAAAAAGGATCGGGTGATATACTATTACAACGCTACCAGTCACCACAACACTTTTATCAAAGGATTTTTAGTCGGCAAAATAAAATTTTGTTGATTTTCTAACTCCCATAGTCTGTGTGACTCGTTTTTGTTCCTTAACATTAAAAATCACTTTAAAAGTAGTCATTTTTGTACTGTCGTTAACATTGAAAAGAGTATAGCCAAAGAGCTGAGGGCAATTTCCGTTGAAGCCATCCAGCCCTGCTACGAAAACTGGAATCAAAACCTCCGCCCATAAATAGATGCGCAATAATATAAAAATAAAATAAAATGTTTGCTCCAAAAATAGTCTCATTACTTTTCTGGCATATATCGTATTCTGCCGGTCGCAATACTGACTATATAATAAAATGTTGAAAATAAATGAACTCTTATAAAAGTTAAAAAAAAATTAAATATATTTTTTCTAATTTTTTATTTAATATTAACTAAAAATTAGGAGAGTTGTATGAGTAATACCTGGCCTTAACAAGAAAGAAGTAGTTTTATTTTTAAAAATTAATTTAATTTTTTAAAACTGGCTTTTTTTAGCTTGATACACTTGGTCTCATATTTTTCTACCATTTTCATCCCATTTAAAAAATACAGATACAATTTCTCCAACCCTTCTAAAAATATGTTTGTTTACACAATCACCTCATCGTTTGAGCTGAATTTTTTTCTCTGAGCATTTTTTTTATATTTTAAAATAGAAAATAATTTCCGGAGGCCACTTTTGGTGAATATGGAGATTTTTTTATAGCGATCCGATAAGTTGGCATATTAATCGTTTTGAATTTTTCAAATTAATCGACATTACGAGTATGTCGCATTCATCCCAGAACCATGGGATCATGACTTTGGTTCAATGTTTGAATTGTTCTTTGGTCTCTCGTATACTACGAGTATAATGAATCTATCTTTCGTCACTAGTTATACATTGACGCCAGAAATCATTCGGATTGTGCTTTAACATTACAAAACCTCTTTTTTTTGGAGCTGACACACGTGACACTCAACATTGTCACACACTTTTTGATAGGATTCTTGTGTAAAGTTACAATTTGAAAAAAAAAAATTATTTTTATAGTAACACTAGCATCTCTTGCTAAAGGGCAGGTATTATTCATACAGCTCTCATATATTTTAAACAGGTTTTTTTTGCAAATCCAAACTAGAAACTATTAAAATAAATACCACAAATTTGATATTGTATTAAATCGAGCATCTCGTAAAATATTATAAAAACCTTTTGGAATTCTTAAAAATAAGTGTTTTTATCAATTTTATTAAAAATATTTGAAAAAATTATATTACAATATTCGATAAGATCGAATTCAGAATATTAATTTGAATACAAAATTTTGCAAAATGTAAAATTATTTCCCCCAAAAAATCATAATAATATAAAAAGTTCATTTGCAATTTACAATAATTATAATAAATAAATAATTGAATGGTAGGTAAATATATTTATTCAATAAAATTAATATTGAATATTTTAATTAACATCATACAATTTAGCTAATTATTATATAATGGAGAGAATCTATTTGATCGGTTAATGAAGTATGAAATTTGTTATAATTGAAGGTAATTATGTATATTGTATTCAAGGTGAATGGATAAATTATGAATTTTTTATAAAGGTAATTTAATCAATTTGTGAATTGTTATTATTTGGTTCAAATTTATTCAACAAAACTGTTTTTTTTTGAATATATTGTAGTATAATATTTGAGGATGTTTTTTTATTTATTAAATATCAACAAAAAAATTATATAAAAAAATTTACAATAAAAGTCTTTACTTCTTAATGTATTTTTAACTTTATTCTTTTGTTCGTGCATAATAATTATAAATTATGAATCTATTAAAATCAAATTTAATTTTTAAAATATAAAAGAAAAGAATAATAATAAATAACTTTCTTAGCTTTATCTATGGTATATATCATTAAAACCTTGAAATCATTGATATCAAATATAAAGTTGCCCAAAGTATTTTGGTTAATTTTCTTGCCATGAAAAAAATTCTCTTTTATATGCTTTCATATAAAAAATTTCACTTTGATATGAAAATGCTTACTTACCCACCCACTGAACCGAACCGTGAGCTTTAAGCAAACATCCGTTAATAGGGTACTCACCCTTATTTAATTTCGCTACTTGTACTAGCACATTTTTTTGTTTGATTGTGAGTAATATGCCTTTTTTAATAATAAAAAAAAACCACTATATACTCAAAGAATATATACATATATATGCAGAAATAAAAGTACTCTACAGTTTGTGATTTATTTTTAAAATGTTCTAAAAAAAATATTATACATTTTTCCTTTCATTACCTAACAAAATACCAAATGTTCACTCCGCCAGTGGTTGAAGTTAATATGCTTCTATGTTTTTTGGTTATGGTTTATTTAATGTACGTTTACTGTTTCAAGATAAATAATCAAATGGTCAACGCATTAGATTAAAATTGCCTTAATTATTGTTATTACATTTTTTTTAGCGGTAGAATTTCATTTCACGTATTGTTGAAATTAATCAAAATTTATCCTCCATGGCTTTATAGCGACCAACATAAAAGAATCTACATAAATAAATATACAAACTAATGTTTCACATTATCAAAACTGTAATGTTAAGAATAAATAATAAAAGTCCAAAAATTCGTAACTTTTAGAAATGAACATTAACAATGGTTTGGCCATTAATGAAGGTAGCTTAAGGTGAGGAAAATTAATGGCTTTGTTTTTAACCTTAAATTGCCTTGCGTTGATCAATATCCGCTATTACACGCGGTTTTGTTCACCAAACACTAACAATTTTCTACCATACAAGTATAAAATTAATTTACACTTTATACTATTTTACATTTGAAATAAGTATTGGTATTTATATTTTTAGAAAACAAATAAAAAAAATTTCGAACTTTCCACTTATTACCATAATTTTTTTAAACTATTTTATTTTTATTAAATATAAAGTTTAATATTTAGTAGTCAAAAACACTATAAGATTTTTCAATAATTATAATTTAACAATAATAAAAATTTTTTCACATATTTATAAATATTTCAATATTATTAAGAATTTTTTTTAGATCTTTTTAACACTAAATGTTAAAAATATTTTATACCTTCAGAAGTTACGAACCTGATTCAACAGATGCTTTGCAAAAATAATCTCGGACTATTATTTTATTACTTCTAAAATCTTAAATATTAACACAAGTCTTGAAAAACGCAATTCTTCTGACCACATTTGATATACTTCCTTATAATAAAATCCTTTCTCTATATAAGGACCACATTTGATATACTTCCTTATAATAAAATCCTTTCATATAAGCCCGAAAGAATCCTTTCTATCTCATACTTCCTTATAATAAAATCCTTTCTCTCGGAGTAATATTTTTATGTGGTTGAGAAGGTTGAACATTCCAATTTATTATATATCCAAGCATGTATTCCCAAAGATCGCTCTTTTACGTATTATTATTATTAATAGCAATATTCAATATCCTACAAATCTATTTGAACTCCTTTCAAAATTGTTTCAGAAAGAGAAAAATTAAAGTGAACGAAGGATAATGTTCTAATAATAAGGCAGTATTATTCCCTAAGAAGATAAGCTATCTATATATTATATCTATAATGTAGGACTCTATATCGACAAAGCTTTATTTAATAACAATACAAGTAGTTGCTGCGATTCTTAGACACAATATCAAACCTAACAATGGACAGCAATTTGCTGATTTATAAATAAGTACAAAGGCCAATTTTGCCGTACGGACTTGAAAAAGTGTACAGGGATCTCTACGAATCGTTCCAACTACTTCCCATTCAGTCTCTACAATTATGTGCGCAATACTGTTTTATACACCGTGACCTATAATTTTGGTTTTGTAGGCACCCAAGAAGGTAATCATTATAAGCCACTTCCTCAAAAATTAAGACTACCTCGAACTTCCCTTCCAATAAATACCCAACAACGTCTGAAATGGCAATTGTCTCATGATTTTTTAACTTGTTCAAAGAGTCGCCATACTTTTCCGTCAAAATGTTCCTTTTAAAAAATAGAAGAAAAGAATACCGAAAGCTAAATCAATCTTTCCATATCATTAAGTAAGTAGAATTTTACAAAATTTTTTTTATGTGTCTATTTATTATTGGTGCTCAAAATAGAAAGGATTTTATAAAAAATTATTAAAATATAGATTCTAAATTGCTATCTTTGTATTACTAGAAAAAAAATTATTTAATATTAAAAACTTCAATAAAAAACTTTTTTTTTAAAAATTAAAAATAAATTCTATGAAAGCACATATTTCAACTTAAAAAATTAAATATTTTTAGTCAGCCTATGACCTATAATATTAATAAATATACGATTTATATTATTTCAACAACAACTGAAATAATAACGAATTTGTATAGAACAAATACTATGACCTAAATAATTTTAATAAATGTCATTAATAATTAATAAGTTAATTAACATATATTAGTCATTTTAAACTAATTACCTAAAATATACTCGTTCAATAGTGTAAAATTTTATTTATATAATTTCCATTAGCTATGATTTATTCGAGTATAAAATTTATTTTAAATTATTAATACTTTTATTAAAATATACAATACCATTTTTATTATGTAACTTATGCTAAATTCTAGAAAATTACAATATAATAAATTCTGAATTCAATTATTAATAATTAAAAATATTTAATTAACAAAAATTATTTTAAAATTTATAACAATATTTATGGTTTAATTAAAAATTATTTTATTTATTTATTATCCAATAAAAAGTTTCTATATTGTTTATAGAATTTTTAAAGCTAAGTTAACAACCTACATCCGTAAGGACTATTTACTAAATAGCTAAAATGGGTTAACAATCAGGTAGATTCATAATAATTAATTGATAAGAATATTTAAAACATTCTCAATTCGATTTTATATGAAATGCCAATGGAAGCAATATGGCAACACTGCAAACTTCCTCTCTACGAGGATCATTCAACAAGTACTTAGCCTCACCGCCCGATGCAACTGCTGTCACAAAAGAAATTTACTTTCGTGTAGTACATTCTTTTAGTAGTCTACTGAACCTACTTTCAGTCAATTCCCTTCATTAGTTTTGTTTTGAGAGCCTTTGAAAGCGAGCGTGTCGGTCGGTTGCACAAAAATGGAAAAAGAACAATATCGTTCGGTGATTAGATTCTTATTTTTGGAAGGGAGAACGCGCAGCGAAATCAAAGATCGCTTGGATGCTGTGTATGGCGATTCTTCTCCTTCGATGGCGACCGTCAAGAATTGGTTCAACGAGTTTGTTCGTGGCCGCACGTCGGTTTTTGATGAGCCACGCCCAGGTACCCCGAAAACGGCTGCTACGGACGAAAACGTTAAAAAAGTCCACGATCTCGTGTTGGCAGACCGTCGATTGAAGGTTCACGAGATAGCTGAGACTGTGGGCATCGAAGTAGGAATGGTGCATCATATTCTACACGAAGAACTGGGCATGAGAAAGCTGTCGGCACGATGGGTGCCGCGTTTGCTCACACCGAAAAACAAGCGCAATCGTAAAACCACATCGGCGACGTGTTTGGCGCTGTTTCAGCGCAATCCAGTGGAGTTCTTGCGTCGTTTCGTGACCGTCGACGAAACATGGATTTGCTGGTACACACCAGAGACTAAGGAACAGTCGAAAGAGTGGACTTCACCCGGCGAACGTGCTCCGAAGAAGCCGAAGACTGTTCGATCGGCCGGAAAGGTGATGGCCACCGTTTTCTGGGATTCACAAGGTGTGATCCACATCGATTACCTCGAGAAGGATAAAACAATCACGGGGCGCTACTATGCTGACTTAATGGGCCGATTTGACGTCGAATTGAAGAAAAAGCGGCCCCGCTTTGCGAAGAAAAAAGTGATGTTCCACCACGACAACGCGCCGGCTCACACCTCCGCCGTCGCCATGGCCAAATTGGTCGAATTACGCTACGAATTGCTGCCCCATCCACCGTACTCTCCAGATTTGACCCCCTGTGACTATTTTTTGTTTCCAAACCTGAAAAAATCTCTCGCCGGGAATAGATTTGGGTCGAATGAGGAGGTCATCGTCGCCACGGAGGCCTATTTTGCTTCCCTCGAGAAAATGTATTTTTTGGACGGGTTAAAAAAGTTAGAGCATCGCTGGGCCAAGTGTATCGAGCTTGAAGGAGATTATGTAGAAAAATAAATTGCCACCTTTCCAAAATTTTCGTTTTTCTTTTGTAGGCTAAGTAATTGTTGAATGACACTCGTAAATAGTTTGAATCTCAGTCAGGTAGGCATTTAACATTGAAATCTAATGAAAATAAGGAAAGAGTAAAAGCTCATTTTTGAGGTTACACCGTCGGTATACATTGAAACTGATACATTGAAAAGTAGTCCTTTAACAATAAAGCTTATTAAAATGAACCTCAGAAAAAGGGTTCGTCGTGTCAGATCAATCAAGGAGTTTTGGTCGGAAACAGGAAATTCTCTTATTTTTCAAACCCTCCTATTTATTAGACCATAATCTATATGATATTTTTTGTTTCCTATGATCAAAAAAAAAGTTGACAGAACTTCATTTTGTTACTGTCAATAATATCCAAAGAAGAGTAATTAAGAGGAAACAACGCACTCGTCGATATACAATATAATGACCTACTTTAAAAGGGATAAGTTTGACGTATAAAAATAAAATGAAATTTTTACAAAAAAAAATCGATCTGCCACACTTCGTATACTTTTTGTCACATTTTTAAGCTCCAAAGATTTATTAATAAATGAGGTATTTTCATAATATTTATAATATATCCCCTTAACTCCCAAAAAGAAAATTGCTTATTTTGTTACAAATTCTACAATTTTAGTCATTTTACCCTATATAAAATAATCTAAAATAGCAATGATAGCCAACGATTTACAAAATTTTGTAAGGTAGAATATTAATTAATAACAGTGCTTGTATAGAAGTATAAGTGAAACTGTTATTATAACCCTGAGAAGAACAGCAACTGAACGAAAGCTTTCTTCCAACTCCTACAATATTATTCCGAGTTCTTCGGCATCACTACTAATTAGAACGATGTCATCGGTAAAGCTTAAGTGGTAAAGATGTTTTTTAACGAATTTTATAACCCTTTGATTCCAAGATAATTTCTTGAGTATATTCTCTAATGCTATGGTGTGCCCCTGTCTCACCCCTCTCTCAATTTGGTCGTTCTCATAGTCTAGTCATCTTTGATATTTACCCTGAGGGTCGCATGGTCTGATATATATTTCGACAAGTTTGAATATCTAGAGCCTATACGGGCTCTATCCGTTGCTCCTAGTACGACGCATGTCACCGTGGCACTCAAAAGCTTTCTGCTAGTCAAGAAATGCAAGATGAAGTGGAATATCAAAGTACGTACTGATTGAATGTAATCGATTGTGATAGAGCCCTTCCTAAATCCTGCTTGTTCGACGGGTTGGTTATTGTCGAGTTTTTATGTAAGTGACTTTTCTTAGCAGTTTGTATAAGGGGGATAGGAAGCTGATCGGTCTGTAGTTTTGCATACTTGCACATTCTCAAACGAAGAAACCAACAAACGAAGAAACCAACAAACCAACAAACCAACTACCCAACAAACCAACAAACGAACAAACGAACAAACCAAGAAATCAAGAAATGAACAAACCAACAAACCAACAAACCAACAAACCAACAAACAAACAAATAAACAAACCAAGAAACGAACAAACCAACAAACCAACAAACCAAGAAACCAAGAAACCAACAAACCAACAAACCAACAAGCAAACAAACCAACAAACCAAGAAACCAATAAACCAACAAACGAACAAACCAACAAACCAATAAATCAAGAAATCAACAAATCAACAAACCAACTACCCAACAAACCAACAAACGAACAAACCAACAAACCAACAAACCAACAAACCAACAAACCAACTAACCAACAAACCAACAAACCAAGAAATTAACAAACCAACTACCCAACAAACCAACAAACCAACAAACCAACTACCCAACAAACCAACAAACGAACAAACCAACATTTCGGAATTTGTTCTTCTTCTAAGCAAATATTTAGAAGCATCGTAAGTGCAGTTTCAAAAGTCTCTACTCCAGCTATAAGCATTTCACCTGTAATTGAGTCTTTTACTTCTGGCACTTTACAATTTTTCAATTTGTTTAGCTCAACTCTCAGTTTTGATTTATCAACGGGTTGTAGCTGTTCAGAACCCACGTTTAGAAGTACTCATTTTTATGTGTAAAGGTGGTGGAGTTGACTGACTATGTAGCTTCTGGTAGAAATGTTCTATGATATTCGCAATCCTTCTCTTCTCTATGGTCATTCCACATTTTATTGATTACGATCTAAAATGCGGAACGACCATAGAGAAGAGAATAGCTCTTTTAATGATCTTCGTATGATGGTCTTCTCTAAGCATCTTGCTAACTTTTTCGTAAAATTCTGCGTATCTTGATGAGTTCTTGTCTGTCTGCCGTCATTCTTCTATTATGTCTGAACATATATATCTCCTCAACATGAAAATTTAACCATAAAACTAAAATTATAAGTCCCAATAATGTACAGATCACGACCAATGACACCACACTGGAAACTCGGATCAGAAATCCAGAAAGTGGAAATTACCAGGAGGATTAGCTTGTCTTGGGCAGCTTTATTGATAAGCTCAGCTACAAAATTAGAGACAAAAAAACCCATGAATCTCTTTGATAGAGAAGGAAAGTCTATGATTGTGTATCACCCCTCTTACAACCTATGAGCTCAAAACTTCGATACTCACAGTTAAACAGAGTCAGAGTTTGTCAGCGAGTGATAAAAAAGTCAACGCACGGTTAGAGCTTGCATTATCATATTCGCAACGAAGAAATTAGGACTTTTTGCAAAAAATTTAGAAGTAGACTAAGGCAGCATGCAGAAGAAGATATAGTGTCAGGAACGAAAGCCCGGTGCTTGCAAGCAATCATCTCAGTATGAATTTTTAAGCAAGTATCCTTAGAAATAAGGTTTTTAGACCTATTTGAAAAATGCCAACTATTAATGGTAAGAATTAGTAAAAAAGAATTATAAGTAGACTTTTCAAAATTCTACACGAATAAATAAGTAATCTTTCTCTTCTGATTAAAATCTATATAGTATATAGTAAGGCCAGATGTCACTGGTCCATTTCACACAATACACGTCAGGTCCTGGAGTGGTTGTACAAAAATATCTGAAATCAATGGGTATTACAAAATGAAACGAATTATTTTTAATCGGGTAGAATGAAAAGAGTTGTGTATGCAAAAAAACCAACATACAAGGGCAGTCTGATAAGTAAGTGATAACTGAAAGAAAAAATTAATTTTATTTAGTAAATAATTCCATACACTATTAAGAAGGCTCTGTGATATATTTTAAGCTAAGTTTAGACTTTCTAAAAAAGTAAGAAATTTACATTTTCGATATTAATAAAAAAAAAACTTTGTCTGAATTCAATGGCTTGTTAAAACTAAGTTCGTGAACAGATTTTTTTGTCTTTTTAAAAATGCTAAATCATAAAAAAATATCATTTCATTCATTATTATAAAATTTATTAAATTAATCTGAATAGTTCTATATAAAAATAATTAAGTATCATTCATAATTTATTCACTCCCTAAACACTAGGTGAGAAACCTTTAACGTTAACTTGGTTATTTCTTCCTTCATGTTATTTCTTTCTTTACATAATAATACAGAATATCATGTAAAAATCTGAGCTTAAATAAAAGTTTTCCAGAAAATTTTAAGTTTAAAGATTAATTTTTTAATGCTTTCAAATTTAAAATGCTAGAATTAATTGATATAGAATATATCCATTTCCATTATTTTGAAAATGTGATGTAATAGTGCTTTTTGCATTGCTATATACCCCTTTTTAGAATAAACAAGGTTTTTGCTCAGAAATTTTTAAAAATCTACCTTATAATCATCTAGAAAAATTGTCGTATTTAAATTTTTACAGTCTTTAAGAAAAATTTATAACTCTTGACAAGATAGATATCTTTTTTTAGATAAAAAACGTGTGAATATTTAGGAAAAGAGAAAAATTATAAATTATTCGTGGGGAATTTTAATTAGTTTCTTATTAGTTTTGTGAAAACTTTTATTATTATTTTAGAATAAAAACTTGCAAAACGAAAATAATGAATTTTAAATAAAATTCTTCTCTTCTTAACAAAGTTAAGAAATTGTTTGAATTTGTTTTTGAAAAAACTCACAAAATTCCATTTTAAGAAACAAAATTAAAAAACCATTTTACAAAATTAAGAAATTTAAATTATAATAAAATTTTACCGGCTAATAAGTAATTGTTTTTTTGTTTAAATTTGGATTTTTAAATCAATGACATACAAATATAATGAGGCCAGGATGTCATCTAAAAATTCCAATTAATTAATTACAATAAAAAGTTTTTGGCATAAATTAGAACTTTTTTTTCGAATAAACAAAAATGAAAAAAAAATATACTTTTTAACATCAAATAAATCATCAAAATAATTACATTTCATAGTAAATTAGATTTTTCTCATAGAAACTAATTTAAATGCCAAAAACCATCAAATTTACCAATTTTCTTAATAAAATTCAATTTATATAGCAACAATTCAACAATTAAGTACGTGTTAAAGTGTCCTTTCTATATAATAATAGATATTTTTAATTAAATTTATTACGTAAAATAATATTTTGATAATTTACTCATTATTATAAATTAAATTTTCATCATAAATCATCAAAAGGTAGTAAAATTAATACAAAATTGAATTCTGTAAGCCGTCAGTTAACTATTTGCTATATTTAATTTTATACCTTAACTTCCTATTAACTAATTATACTTTTAAAATTCTATTTTCTATTGAAATGAAATTAATTAGAAAATTTGAATTGTTTTTGAAATTTATAAAAATAATTCCACTTTTATCTCAAAAGTTTTATTTCATCTTGTAACTTTTATGCCAATCATGACCAAAAATAAGGAGTTTTTTTGATTGTTTTGATTTTAATTTTTTACGTCACTGATAATTGAACATATTTAGTTAATAGTACTGATTTAGATGGCGAGTTATGGGGAATAAACATCTACTGAAGTTTGCCCTAGGCTCGTCATTGCTGGGTATCTAAATATTGGGTGCTTTTTTAAGTGTTTGGTTATCAAATTTCCAAAAAACTATAGAAAAATTGGAACCAAGAAATCAATGCTGACCACGACTACATTTTAAGTGATCCATGCGAGAAGTCCAGTTTTGAACCACATTTGCGAGCATCTCGACTGGTATCTCGCTAAGAACACGTGTAGTGTTATTTTCCAAGGCTGTAAATGATACTGATTTATCGGCATAAATGAGTGACTTCACGTACTCTCAAAAAAAATCGTCTAGAGGTGTCAAATCGCACAGTCTAGGCCGCCAAATCAACCCTGCGAAACTTGAGATAAATTGCTCACCGAACTCATCTCTCAATATGTCCATTGTTTCACGTGATGTGTGACTTGTAATACCGTTTTGTTGAAACCACATGTCAATCAGAAGCAGCTCTTTTTTTTTTTATTTTTTTATTTTTTATTTGACAGGTTTTCATTTCTATGTTACAACACATAGACATGAGAACACAGTCACTCCTATGGAGCATATAGCGGCACTAGAGCCTCTGTGAACTCTCTCCATCTGCTTCTGTCTTGAGCCAGCCTTTTTACTTCCGACCATGATTTGTCAGTTTGTTGGTGTTCGCGCTCGACTGATCTTCTCCAAGTGGTCCTTGGACGTTCTCTGCTGCGATTGCCCTGTGGGTTCCAATCTAGTGCCATCCTTGCTATGTCCGTAGGTGGTTTTCGCAAGGTGTGGCCAATCCAACTCCATTTCCTGCGTTTGATGTTATCTAGCAGGGGTATTTGCTTCGTGAGAAGAAGCAGCTCATCGTTCGTTATCCAGTTCGGCCAGAAGATCTTGCTTATGCGCCTCAAGTATCTGTTCACAAATGCCTGAGGCTTACGAGTCGTGCTGACTGTTACTTTCCATGTTTCGCAGCCGTACAGCAGGACTGGCTTGACGTTTGAGTTGAATATTCGAAGTTTGAGTGCTATGGAGAGATGATTGGAACGCCATACGTTCCCAAGTGAGGTGTACGCTTGTCGCGCCTTGTTGATGCGCGTTTGGATGTCTATTTCAGTTCCACCATCCTTGCTGAGCATGCTGCCAAGGTAACAGAACTTTTCGACATCTTCGACTTGGGTACCGTGTAGCATCAAGGGTCTCTCGCAGGTGGCGCCGACACGCATCAATTTGATCTTCTTGATGTTGATTCTCATCCCCACTTCTTCGGTGTTGGAGGCCAGAGCATTCAGTTTCTCCTGAATACCGTTGAAGGTGTGGGACATGAGGCATATGTCGTCGGCGTAATCCAGGTCGTTGAGCTTCTCACGCAGTGTCCACTGGATACCGTTGCTGGCTGTGTTGTTAGTGCGTTGAAGGACTAGGTCTAGGGCGATTATGAAGAGGATAGGCGAGATTACGCAACTCTGCCTGACTCCTCTCGAGATATTGAATGTATCGCTGTTTCGTCCTTTGAGACGCACTCTACACGGGGCCTCGCGGTATAGTTCTCGGATTAGATCGATTATGGCCTGCGGGATGCCTAGTTCAGCCAGAGCACTCCAGATGGCGTCGCGAGAAATCATGTCGAAGGCTCTTTCGAAGTCAACGAAGAGAAGATAGAGCGGGCTGTTCCATTCGTTCGACTGTACGCAGCTCTTGCGTTTGGGCAAAAAAAAAGTTCTAAATCATTGAGGCACCATTGACGATAAGGCTGCGGTCGGCGTCATCTTTAAAGAAATACGGACCCACAATTCCACCGGCCCAGAAGCCGCTCCACACAGGATGACCATTTTTACTTCGAATGTGGTTATTCATTAGACCAAATGCGATAATTTTGCTTATTCACATACCCATCCAACCAGAAAGGAGCTTTATTGCTGAATGCAATTTTTTGGTAAAGAAAAACACGGATTTTCCTTAAGTTGTTCACCGAAAATTTGACGCTTTGGCAGGTCTTGCATGATCTGTATATTATATGCTTTCAGATCAAGATCCTTGCGCAAAATCTTTCACACAGTCGAGTAACACAATTCCAATTGCTATCAACTACGACGGATGAACAAATCGAGCTCTTCAGCAACACTGGACGCTACGGCAATAATATTTTCCTCTGTTTGCACACGGGTTGGTGGTTTGATGTCCAATAGCGTAAAAAAAACGATGGCTTCGAATTGCTTGCTCAGTAGATTGATTATTACGACTATTAATTGCTCAAAGTGCGTGAAATACATTTTTTACAGAGCACAAATTTTGATAGTAAAATTAAGAGCTTGTAAGCGTTGTTGAGGTGTAAATCAAAGGAGCACTTTTGACTTTGACACATATCACGTGTCATGCGTGATCTGTCAAATATGAACATACAAACCAGCAAAAAAAGTACTCGATTTTTGGGTGAAATAAGAAAGTAAGTGTAAAATTTTTCTCACGCAAGGTGATTAGTAATATTGGAAAAAACGACAATAAAACTTTATATAACGAGATAGTCAGAGTGCGTACAAAAATGAGTTTAAAATAATAATAGAAGGAGAGCGTCTACAATTTTATAAAGTATTTTCGACTGAACTAATTGGATTAGATGGGAATCGGAAGGAGATATTGGTTGAAGTAGAACATTTTTTTAATTAGAAACGTTTGGAGCATAGACATCGCAGTATAATATCTCTGATAATTTTACAACAATTCAGATAAATGGTAGGGCATTCATGTTCTTCTATTTTTATTTTTCATTTGGTAAAGTAGTTTTACGAATAATAAAATATAATCTCTAAGATGACAAAAATAATGCAATATTAAAGTACATTTTTATAAAATTACTAAGAATTTTTTATATATTCAGATGAATTCAAAAGTATTATTAAGAAAAAGGATTTTTTACAGAAATTTACTGTGTTTATAATAAATCATAAAAATATTGAAAAATACGGAAGATATTTGGAAATGTTAAATTTTTTCTTGACTTTATAATCAGGATCTTGGCGATTTTTAGTGAATCCTAATTGTTCTGTAGGATGCCGGTCACTTTAATTGATATTCCTGTCTTGGTTACAGTATTGATCACGTTAATATCTCCTGGTCACTCTAATAAACACTGGTGACTTTGATGAAGACTGGCCACTAACTAGGCATAAGTTAATTTTTAATGAATATAATGAATAAAATAAAATCTTTTATAAAAAAACATAATAAATAAGAAATTAATATTTTAAAAGAGTTTTATTTAAAATTTCAAAAGTTAATACTTTCAATAAAAAATTTTTACACTATTACGTGTATTAGGTATATTTATATAGGGTTTTCCAATAAAAGTGATATGATTTCTAAGTGACGTTTCGGCCATTTGTAATATGTCATGATCTGTCTTTTTTTTCAATGTATTCAGTAATGTTTACAATTTTATCATCGAAAGATATACGCAAGAACAACGTTTACAAATTATTCAATTTTATTATCAAAATAATCGTTCCCCAATTGCAACTTTTCGTGCGCTTTTGCCATTTGTGGTAGTAATAATCGTCCAACTGTGCTCGCTATTCATCGAATTATTAAAAATTTCAAGCGTACATTTTCTTAAAATAATGTTCAAGTGCCAATAAGACAAAGAACCGCTCGAAGTAATGAAAATATTGCTGCCGTTCAGGGAAGTCGATTCCAAGAGGTTCTCAAGAATTGGGACTGTCTCAAACCACAACCTGGCGGATTTTGAGAGAGGATTTGAGTTTGTAACTGTATAAAATTGTTATAACTCCAGAACTGAAGCCATTGGACCACCGTAAACGTCGTGAATTTGCTGACTTTGTCTTGGAACAACTTGAAAACGATAACAATTTTTTTAAGAAAATCATCTTTTCCGATGAGGCTTACTTTCATCTGAGTTGTGCGGTAAATAAAGAAAACTGTCGATTCTGGTGCGAAGAAAATCCACAAATTATTCATGAACACCCATAATATTCACCTTAATTGACAGTTTGGTGTGGTTTTTGGTCATCGGTCCATACTTCTTTCGAAATGAAGCTGGTAACACCGTTACTGTCAATGGAGACCGGTATAGATCGATGACAACCAACTTTTTATGGCCAATATTGGAAGAAGTTGAGCTTGACAACATTTGGTTTCAACAAGATGGGACTACGTGCCACACACCACGTGCAATAACCGAATTATTGCGAGAAAAGTTTGGAGATTCGATAATTTCAAGAAATTGTGACATTGAATGGCTTCCAAGAAGTTGTGATTTAACACCATTAGACTATTTCTTGTGGGGTTATTTGAAGTTATTGGTCTTTAGCAATAAACCAGACTCTTTTCAAGCTTTAGAAGTCAATATTGAACGTGCTATTCATGACATACGACTTGATTTAGTGGAAAAAGTGCTCGAAAATTGGGTTCATCGAATTCGTTCCTGCAAAAGAAATCATGGAGGCTATTTGAATGACGTTTTATTCAGAACTTAATTGTATTGATTGTACTTCACATTAAATAAAAAATATTTGAATTTCCTTAACAATTAGTATGTTTTTTTTTAAAAAGAAATCATATTACTCCTTTTGGAAAACCCTATATATGCATAAAAATATAATTTATGAAAATGTGTTTTTTTTAAATACCGCATCAATCCTTCCTATTATTTTACTAGTATTTGCGTTTTTATGAATATACTTAAGAAATAAATGCATAACATAAAATTTTGTTACTGACAATTTTTTTACAGAAAATTTTTTTACTAAAAATTATTCTTACGGCGTTTTTATGAATATACTTAAGAAATAATTGTAGCTATAGCGGTAGAGGCTTATCCACTTATTATACTATATATTCTTAGGTTTAAAACAAATTTAAATTAATAGTAAATATTGTAGTTAGCTTTAGAAATTTCGTCAGGCTATCAAAAACTATTTTATCACTCAGTCAAGATTATTTACAATATTTGTAAATAAATTTTAAAAACAAGATTTTCATTGCATCTTCTTTAGAAAGACAAGAGTAACATCCCTGTGTATTTCTTGATATAAGTCAAGTTTTTGATAGAGTTTGGCACTCGTGTCTACTCTTGAAACTCAAGAGGTTCCTTCCTTCCACCTATTTCCTAATCCTAAGATCATTCCTTTCCAACCGACACTTCCAAGTAAATGAATCCAATAAACTCTCCAATATCTCTCCGATATTGGCTGGGGTTCCTCGGGGTAGCTTACTTGAACCCATCCTCTACAACATTTATACACCCGGTATCCCAATCTGTCCTAATACCTTCTTTGCTACATACGCCCATGATACGGCCTGCCTTGCTTCTAGCAAAAATCCCCAACATGCTTCCGAAACTCTCCAAATCCAAATCCAAACTCTCCAGAACTGGTTTACTAAGTGGAGAATAAAAGTCAATGAACGTAAATCTACCCAGGTAACTTTCACTCTCCGTCGTGAGTCATGCCCTCCCATATATCTTAATGGCAGTGCCATACCTCAACACACCGAAGCTCGGTATCTAGGATTGTACTTAGACAAACGCTTGACATGGAACCCACATACAAGACTTAAAAGACAAGAACTAAAAAGACGTTACCTAAAACTACTTCGACTTCTAGACAAACGTTCTAAACTTACTGAAACCCATATGGACATACGGACTAGAACTCTGGGGATCTACTAAGCCTTCTAATTCCCGTCCAATCCAATCCCTTCAATCAAAAATACTCCGTACAATTGTCGATGCCCCCTTTTATGTTCGCAATACTGTTATTCATCGTGATCTTAAAGTCCCATTTGTTTTTGACGTGGCTGTATCTCGTTATAAAAAGTTCCGTTCCCGTGTCCTCAATCATAATTATCATCTTGTTCAAGAACTATCCTGCATTTCCTTCCCTAGAAATACCCATCGAAGACTTATACTATTGCTCAAATTTGCTTATTACTATGTTGTAGTTGTAAATATCTAAAAAAAAAAAAAAAAAAAAACAAGATACATTCTTACTTTTTTTTAAAAAAAGGTTTTTTTTTTAAAAATTCGCTCAAAGTTCTACCAAATATTTATGCTTAACTGCTAATGACTAATGAGCAAAAAATAAATTTAATAAATATTCTTAATTCTTTAATTACGATATTTCCAAGTTAAAAGTTATTGAAAAGTTGATGAACTCATTTAAGAGTACTTTTGAATTTTCCACACTAATTAAAGTACTTTTCTACACGTGTTAAACAATTGTTCTTTAAAGATAGTATTCCTTAATTAGTTATTGTTGATTTAATAATAAGTAGACATTCTTGAAGTCAAAAAAAAAAATTTAAGAAAAAAGAAAAACTTGTTTAACTTCTCTAATTGAAATTTTTAGTTTTTTAATTTTTTTTAATTGCTTTTCTAAAAAGAATCGTAAATATTGCATAATAAAATGAATTTTTAAAAAAGAGACAAAATAAAAAATATAATTTTATTGAAAATTTCATCTACTATCTAGACAATTATGATCATTATTATTTTATTTATTAAATTTCTTATCAAACTAAAGCATCAAACTTTGAGTCTTAAAGATTGCATAACATATAAAAAGGAAAATTTCCTTTACTGATTGTTGTATGGTTTAATGGATTTGTGGTTGAAATTTATAGAATCAAAAAATAAAATGAAGAAACTAAAGTAGATTATGTAATCCATTGAACTTTGCAAGAAGATGGTTAGGCTTTTAAGAGAAATGGACCACCGGAAATTGAAATCACATTTTAAATAAGCAGCTGTGAAATGGTCATTCTATCGATTCTTTTTCACTCAATAGCCATGGCATATAAGTCCGAATATAATAAAATTGAAAAAAAAGAAAAAATTGCAAAGTCATAGGAAAATGGAAGATACTAAATCCAGACTTTTTAAAATAGCTCACAGTACAAATATTCATTGCTCATTCGGATAGTACAAGGCAAAACGAAAATGTATTTGAGCACTTTACCAATTCTGAAACGAATAAGGTCAAGAAAGTAGAAGTTCCTTCCCTTCGCAAAAAAAAACCTTTAAGGATCTGTATCCGAATGAGTACATATGTTAGTTTGTGTTAAGAAAATAGATATTATACTTCTATTCTGCTTGATTTAATGCTTTGTAGGCACTTATACTCTTTTCAAACGCACTTTCTACAATGAATTGAATAAATTCACACATGTTTTACGGGAGCTTTAAGATTATTTTTTTATATAAATTTTTTTTAGTAGAGAATTTTTTAAGTAAACATTATTAAATTCTTTTGAAATTACAAAAATTATGTCATGATACTTTATCGAATGAATAATTTGATTTTTTTGTGCTCCAATTTATTTGTCTTTTTAATTAATGGATTTTTACATTTTTAAGTTCGAATGAGTTTGGTTTCCGTTTGACCTAGAACCTTTTAAGTTATAATTAAACTAAAAAACGATTTATCTGCAATGATTTTTTTTTTGTATTGAGTAAAGACGAACAATTTAATCTTATTAGTTTTCCTGGAATTCAAATTGAATACAATAAATTTCCTCTAAGGAGAGGAAACAAAATTCAAATTACGCCTTTTTGCAATCAGAGGTCGTTTAGTAGGTTACTAATTGGCAAGAGAACTTCCGCCATTGAACAGACGAGGCAATTATCGATTATCGATAGTGGCAACCATGCTACTCTACACCTGCAATGGTATCTCCATGGTATTTGTTACCCCACGGGTATTAGGCACGTGTAAAAAGCTTCAATCACTTTTGTATTAAACGCCTTGCCCTATTAAGGCTATTAGAGGTTGAAGAGTTGACTTTTATGCCCGATACGCTAATTTATTACTACAAGCCCATAAAAAAACCGGAAACGGTTAAAAGAGCTGCTTTTATACCTTTTAGTTAAATTCATCAAAGGACCTGCTTGTTTACCGTGCTTTATTTTCAAGTAAATGATTGTGTGGCCTTTTGTTAATGCTAACTTTGATATAATTTACATTTAATTAATAGCACGCAATTACTGTACGAAATTTTTCAAGAGTTTGAGGTCGCTTGGTAAGCTTTTAAAATGAAGAAAGATATTTTTGGTTAGTTGTTGTTGATTATATAAAATTTTCATACATAACATATTTTATAGTTATTAAAATAAATTATTACAAATGATAACACGCTTAAAGATTCTAGAGACAAATTTTTTGATGAACAATTTTTTACTGGAATTGTTTTTACTGACATTTTTTTACTGAAAATTTTTTACAGAAAATTTTTTAACTGAAAAATTTTTAGCTAACAAAAAATTTTTAGCTAACAACTCCTGAAAATTTCTTTAATAACCAATTTTTTACTGACAATTTTTTCACTGAAAATTATTTTTACTTAAAAGTATTTTTTCTCAAAAATTTTTACTGAAAATTATTTTTACTGCAAATTATTTTTATTGCAAATTTTTTTTGACTGTAAAATATTTTTTCTGCAAATTATTTTTACTGCAAATTATTTTTACTGCAAATTATTTTTACTGAAAATTATTATTACTGCAAATTATTTATACTGCAAATTAGTTTTACTGCAAATTATTTTTACTGCAAAACAATTTATCTGCAATTTTTTTTTACTGCAAGTTATTTTTACTGTAAATTATTTTTACTGCAAATTATTATTACTGCAAATTATTTTTACTGGGAATTATTTTTACTGTAAATTATTATTACTGTAAATTATTTTTAATGCAAATTATTTTTATTGCAAATTATTTTTACTGCAAATTATTTTTACTGCAAATTATTTTTACTGCAAATTATTCTTACGAAAATTTATTTTTACTGAAAATTATTCTTATTGCAAATTATTTTTACTGCAAATTATTTTTACTGCAAATTATTTTTACTGCAAATTATTCTTACGAAAATTTATTTTTACTGAAAATTATTCTTACCGCAAATTATTCTTACGGAAATTTATTTTTACTGAAAATTAATCTTACTGCAAATTATTTTTATTGCAAATTATTTTTACTGGAAATTATTTTTACTGCAAATTATTCTTACGGAAATTTATTTCAACTGAAAATTATTCTTACTGCAAATTATTGTTAAGGCAAATTATTTTTATTGCAAATAATTTTTACTGTAAATTATTTTTACTGCAAATTATTTTTACTGCAAATTATTTTTACTGGAAATTATTTTTACTGCAAATTATTTTTACTGCAAATTATTTTTACTGCAAATTATTTTTACTGCAAATTATTTTTACTGCAAATTATTTTTTCTGGGAATTATTTTTACTGCAAATTATTTTTACTGGGAATTATTTTTACTGCAAATTATTTTTACTGCAAATTTTTTTAGTGAAAAACTTTTTACTGACAAATTTTTTACTAACATTTTTCGTACTGAAAATTATTCTTACTGCAAATTATTCTTACGGAAAATAATTTTCACTGAAAATTATTTTTACTGCAAACTATTTTTACTGGAAATTATTTTTACTGCAAATTATTTTTACTGCAAATTGATTTGACTAATAATTATTTTTACTGAACATTATTTATACTGAACATTATTTTTACTGGAAATTTTTACAGAAAATTTTTATTGAAAATTTTTGCAGACAATTTTTGCTGAAAATTATTCTTATGGCAAATTATTCTTAATGAACATTATTTTTATAGGACATTATTTTACTAGAAACTTTTACTGGAAACTTTTACAAACATTATTTTATATGCAAGTTAATATGAAATTATTATTGATTAAATGTAGTGAAAATAAATATATTTTTCCCGATTAGAGTAAGTATTTGTACCTCATTATCTACGTAAGATATGATAATTTTCTACATTTTCTATTATATATATTATTTTGAACGTGAACACGTATGTTATCTTATTACATTATCAACGGTTAAATCCTTAAAAGTGAAAACTTTCTAATGTTAGCCATTCAGATAAAATTATGAGGTGTATATATATTACTAAAAGTAAAAATAGATTCAGCATCAACAAATTCATGTCTTTTCTTTAAAGGATTCTATTTTTTATAATTACATATTTTCCGATAAAATAAATGGTATTATCATAGTACGAACAGATATCCGTCTTATATATACCAGACGAGAACACTGTAAGAGTCTGTAAATATAATTAATCCTATTACAAATTCTTTAATTAACTAATATTTGTTATTTGATTTATTTAACTGTTTTCGAATTTATTTTATTATATCAGATGTAAAGTAAATAAGTATTCAACTATTCTAATCAGCGTTCATATTAAGAATGGTTGTTTCGCATATTGTAATTTTTTTATATTAGGAGAATGGAAAATAAAGCATTAAAAATAATTAAAAAATGTTGGCTGCAACAAAAATTTTTTTTGAAGATATATGCACTTTGGCTGCTTATACATATGTAGACTATATATATTGGCAAAAAAAAAATGAACACAAGGATCCAAATACAGACACCAACTTGGGTTAATAATAATAAACTCATAGAAAAGAAAAATGAATTGAGAATCTTCTACTAATAAGATCTTTCATATATAATCGGTTACTGTCTGATCTTAATCAGTAACTCTTATCTAAAATGAACTTTTATCAAATACACAAGGATATCGAGTGTGCACTCTCCCTGAAGAACATTATATGATAATGCATACGAATAGCAGTAACTGGCAAAAGTTAGAATTAAGTTCGTTTCATACATGATAGCGATTCGAGATTAGAAATTTATGTAAAATGCAATCTTCTTCAAATTGATCTCGAAGGACACTGTACAGAAATTATTTTGACTACAGATATACACAATATGTATTCATACAAGTGCACTGAGAGAATCTCATCAAATTTACTTCAGTCATTTTCGTGGTCTCAGTCGTTCTCAAGTCACTACTAAATATGGTAGTATATAACATAGATTTCTAGATAAAGATAATACATAATGTTGCCCTACTTTCAAATTATATTGAATCCATCCTTGTTACGAACTTATATTTGAAGGACTTATACACCGAGACGATACAAAACGGTCATGAATTCACGATTATTTATAGAGTAACTATTCAGTAATGTTGCCAACATAAAGAAAAATATACTGGACCACTCAAGTATCCGTGCATGGGGGGATATGGCAACAAATTCACCATATACTATATTGCAATTTGATCAAAACGATTCTGGGAAAGTGATTTTTTATGTTAACAATTTCGTCAAAATTATTATTTATTTAAAGGATTTTGTATTATTTCCAACAAAAAAACTTGTCAATTTAATATCTTTTGTAGTAACTTTATTTTTAATCATTCAAAATTCTAATCGAATTTATAGATTTTAATTGTTTTACAAAATATTCAGAATAGTTCTGCTATTTTTTTGTGAAATGAAAATGTTTAACTAATTAATTTTGAAGATTTAATGTGTGTCTTGTTTAGGCTTAGACCAAAATAACCAGTAAAATAATTATTTAAACTGAAAATAAGTCAACAAAAAAAAATACATTGAAAAAAAATATTTAATTAAAAATATTATAAGCTAATTTTAAAAGGATTATTAAAATAATAACATATTTTCGTTCTTGTCAACCATCTAATTTTGGTTTCTTTGAAATATTTCGCTTTCCCAAATTTGCTAAAAAATAATCTTCAAAAGATTTATATTTATAATTACAAGTTATCATTGGTAATAAAATAAATTAACTTTTTTTTTTGTCAATTTTCGCTACCTCTTAACAAATAATATAAATTTTGATTATTTCTATAAAGTAAACATTTCTAATCGTGATTTATATTTATTTCGATGTTAATTTATTAAAAATAATTTTTTCATATTCTGTCAGATTTAAACAAAATATCCTTTATTTACTTGAAGAAGATTCCTAAGAAATACTTTTTCATATCCTTTCAATTAATTAACAAAAAAAATATTTCTCCAACTTATAGGTTTCAAAAGAGTATGTTAAAAATAAATTTTATTTTAGATTTCTATGAATTTTCAAGATTGCTTTGAATCTGTATCTTATTTCACTGTTGTTGTTTATCTTCCTATAAAAATAAATTATCCAAAAAAAAAAAACAAAAGTCGATCTCATACCTTTGTTGGGAATATTTTCTTAAGACTGATAAAAGAAATTGTGGAAATTTTTTGAATAATTTTTATAGATAAAATTCAACAACAAAAAAATACTAAATTAAAATTTCACTTTTAATTTATTTGCTTTAGAAAAAAGCGAGAAATATTGTCCAAGATCAATATTATATAAAGAAATCAAAGGACGGAAATTTTTCTTTTCGAATAAAAGAAAAGAATTGACAAACGAAAATAATGGACGGGCAAATTGAATTCAAGACAATTAGAAGTTCTAAGGACTTTTTCTAATTAAAATGTTTAATTAATGAATTCGAGTGAATTAACAGGAACAAAAAAAAAATGAGTGTTAGGAGAAACCAAGAAAAAAAAAAAAAAAAAAAAACAAAATTAAAATAAAAACGAAAAACAAAAAGTGAAATAACGATAGAAATATCCTTTCCTGGTTAAAAGTTCTTATTTAGCCTTTCGTAATTATTTTCTTTATCTTTTTTTCACTTTCGAGCATTTGTCCTTCGGAAAAAATAAAAGAAAATTTCATAAAAAAGTCGAACTTCTTCAACTTTATTTTCTACTTGACAGATATAATTGAAAAAAGGATAAATAATAAGGGGAAAAAAAAAATAATTTCACATCAATTGAATTATGTTTTGTCAGTATTTGAATTATTAAAATATCCTAAAAGTTTTTCTTTTACCTGTTAAAAATAAAAAAAAAGAAGGATTTTCCTTTAGTACCAATGTCAATACTATCAATAAATTAACTATTATTAAGATTCAAGGATGTGATAGACTCTTTGAAAAGCTCCTTATCACAGTTTCATAGAAAGTACCCTTCTATATCGAATATTAAAATATATTCAAGGATAGGGGAAATTTTTTGGTCATCGGATAAGTACCGTTTATGTATACTTTCCTATACTATAAAATTTTATACCCTAATATAATTAATACTGTAAGGGTAGAATTAAATTTTAAATAAAAATTTCATTCTAAAATGGGAAATATTAAAAGTAAAACTTTTTTTTTTATTAAGTAAATTTTTTTAATTAATTTACATAATTTCGAACAGATTTTATTATTTTTTTTTAAATTTTCATGTCAGTAAAATCCCATAATTAACATTTACATGGTTCGGAAAGTACAGCACTGTTGATTGACAGCGGACAAAACTATAAGTTATTAGAGATGACATAGGCTTAGTTTACTATTTATTATTATGTGCAACTTATTTATAGAATAATATGTCGAAATTGTATACATGAAAGTGATATTATTTGCCTATATTTTGTTATGGTTGCCTTGTCGAAAGTATTGATGATTTGTTTATTACCTACAATTTAAAAAGAGGGCGCACAAAGCAGCAAGACCATGCATGGAGTTTTCGGTCAGTTTTGGTGCTTCTGGCAACACTATTTCCCGAAAAAATCACTGGCGAAATCGTTCGTACGATCATACATACGAAGATATACGAGAAGAATACGAATGAGCCGGCACCATCAAGCGATAAGTTTTTACACGAAGCAGTCGGCGTCAGGCAGCGTAGTTGATTAGACATGATAGAATCAAGGTCGATTGTGTGTAGATATTTATTAAAATAAAACTATGATAAATTTGCTATAATTGTGCGAAGAATTGCTTTAAGCTTTTAAGATTGCTTGCCCCATAAAAATTACTACTTAATTAATTATTATAATACAATATTAATACCATGACATTAATAAAAGAAAATTGTCCAAATATTGTATAAAATAAAAGAAGAAAAATCGACTAAATCGTGAAGATAAACTAATATTGGAGGACACCATTTTGTATAATAGTGGAACGGCAAGAGACCAAATTTTTCTCATCTGGAGTTTTTTTATTTTTTATTAGACACTTTTTTCATTTCTACGTTATCGTACAATTTTTACATAACACATATATGCATTTATACACATTGATATGAGACACAGTATATAGTGGCACTAGAGACTCTGTGAACTCTCTCCATCTGCTTCTGTCTTGGGCTAGCCTTTTCACTTCCGACCATGCCTTGCCAATTTGTTGGTGTTCGCGCTCGAGTGATCTTCTCCAAGTCGTTCTTGGTCGTCCTCTGCTGCGATTGCCCTGTGGGTTCCAATCTAGTGCCATCCTTGGTATGTCCGTAGATAGTTTTCGCCAGGTGTGGCCAATCCAACTCCATTTCCTGCGTTTGATGTCAGCTAGCAGGGGTATTTGCTTCGTGAGAAGAAGCAGCTCATCGTTCGTTATTCAGTTCGGCCAGAAGATCTTGCTTATATGCCTCAAGCATCTGTTCACAAATGTTTGAGGCTTACGAGTCGTGCTGTCGGTTACTTTCCATATTTCGCAGCCATACAGCAGGAATGGCTTGACGTTTGAACTGAATATTCGAAGTTTGAGTGCTATGGAGATGTGGTTGTTACGCCACACGTTCCCAAATGAGGTGTACGCTTGTCGCGCCTTGTTGATGCGCGTTTGGATGTTTGTTTCAGTTCCACCATCCTTACTGAGCATGCTGCCAAGGTAACAGAACTTTTCGACATCTTCAACTTGGGTACCGTGTAGCATCAAGGGCCTCTCGCAGGTGGCGCCAATACGCATCAATTTGGTCTACTTGATGTTGATTCTCATCCCCACTTCTTCGGCGTTGGAGGCCAGAGCATTCAGTTTCTCCTGAATGCCGTTGAAGGTGTGGGGCATGAGGCATATGTCGTCGACGTAGTCCAGGTCGTGGAGCTTCTCACGCAGTATTCACTGGATATGAAGATGATAGGCGAGATAACGCAACCCTGCCTGACTCCTCTCGAGATGTTGAATGGATTGTCTGAGGTATGGTCCGGATTCTTCATCTTGTGCTGTTTCTTGATAAGGTATTTTTTTATAGCTTGCGGCTTATCAGGCCAGGCGTTAATCCATTCAAAAATTATTTGATGATATTTGACGACAATTAATTAGGAAAATTTACACATGAAATTTATAGTAAAGAAAAATAATAATAAACGAAAAAACTTATTTGATAAATAAATAATAACTAAAATAGAAACTAAAAAGAAGAGAAAATTTAAATGAATTAAGCAACATTATAAAAAGTATTTAAAAAAAACTTTAGCGTGAAGGGACTAATTTTTCTAAGAGAAAAAAAAAACAAGTGGCACTACAAAATAATTTGGCCGAGTAGTTCCAACGGGAGGATTTGGGGAACGGCCAGGAACTGACGTAACAACTAAGTCGCTCTGCCATCAATGTTGATGGATGTCTTTAAATTTTTTCCTTTTCTCTATTTTGAAAATGAAAATTTTATTTTAAATTTATTTTATCTTTCCCAATTTTTATACCTTCTTCCTCTCTTTCTATTCCCTCAAATTTGCCTGAATATTTTTTTTTTGCATTTCATTACTTCTAAGCTCATAAATTACTTTATATTCTCCTTTTTCCCATGTAGTGAGGAAGTTAACACTATTGGGTATCCCAATTTTCGCCTATATGCTTTTTTTTTATTATATCAAAAAGCCTGCCTAGCTAGGTAAGGTGTTCCCTGAGTATGGTCGTCATTGGCCATGCACCTGTTGAACTTACCGTTCATTTTACAATCGTTATTTTAACAATTTTCTCTTCCAAACTAATATCCAGGATATCTTCAGGATTATCCACAAACAAACCATAACTGTTTCTCATTTTAAAGGGGATTTAACCCACTAAAACCATCTTACTTGGTCACATATCTGTATCTGGTCAACGAACCACCATCAGGCATTACTTCGTGGAGCAGGAAGTGATCGAAATCACTACTCTGGTGAATTGATAAAACCGTTTTCTTTGAAGCTCATCCAGACGTATTCTTTTTAATACTGTTATGACAAGGATTTTGATAGCCTCCTAAGCGGCCCTCGAGTCCAACATCAGGGCAACTACACAGTCCGTTAGCGCATTTCTGAGCCTCTTCTCTTTTCGAATTGAATCGGACGCAGTAAAAAAACACATGCTGCATGCTCTCCATCATTCCATCACAAGAAGGGCACATTGGACTAGAATCTAATTTAAAGCAGTATTGGTAAGCCCGAAAACACTCGTTTCCTGTCAAAAATTGGCATAGGTAGTAACCAACATCAACAAGGTTCAACATTAGGCCTGCCAGCAGCCTTCCCACCAACGTACGGTAGGTACTCCTAAAATCGCAGTCTCGCGTGAATCACGAAGGTAAGATCAGTAACGTCAATTCTAGGTCCTTTGGCCATATGATTACGATCCTTTTTTGACTCTTAACTAAGGATTTTAATATGAACTATGTGTAATTTTATCGTAACAAGACGGGAAAGTTCTTAGACGCGTAAATTTGCAATATAAATTGGTCTCCAAGATCGTACAATTTGACGTTGTTTGCCTTTTTTATAAGGTTAAACAAAATATCGTTTTTGCGAGAATAATTTTTCAGCCTTAGATAATTTTAAAACTAACTTTTTTTTTTATTTTCCATTAAAGCATCAAAATTTTAAGGTAATTTTTCGATTTTGTGACATAAGCTGATTTTCAAGATCGTACGATTTGACGTTGTTCGCCTTTTTTGTACGGTTATACAAAATATTGTTTTTGCGCTAATAATTTTAAAGCCTTTGATCATTTTAAAACTAATATTTTTTAATATTTTCCATTAAAACATTAACATTTTAAGGTAATTTTTCGATTTTGTGACATAAGCTGATTTTCAAGATCGTACAATTTGACGTTGTTCGCCTTTTTTGTAAGGTTATACAAAATATCGTTTTTGCGAGAATAATTTGCCAGCCTTAGATAATTTTAAAACTAACATTTTTTTATATTTTCCATTAAAGGATCAACATTTTTAGGTAATTTTTCGATTTTGTGATATAAGCTGGTATCCAAGATCATACGATTTGATGCTGTTTGCCTTTTTTATAAGGTTATACAGACTATCGTATTGTGCCAATAATTTTCAAGCCATAGATTATATTAAAACCAATATTTTTTAATATTTACCATTAAAGCATCAGAATTTTTAGGTAATTTTTCGATTTTGTGACATAAGCTGATTTTCAAGATCGTACAATTTGACGTTGTTCGCCTTTTTTGTAAGGTTATACAAAATATCGTTTTTGCGAGAATAATTTGCCAGCCTTAGATAATTTTAAAACTAACATTTTTTTATATTTTCCATTAAAGGATCAACATTTTTAGGTAATTTTTCGATTTTGTGATATAAGCTGGTATCCAAGATCATACGATTTGATGCTGTTTGCCTTTTTTATAAGGTTATACAGACTATCGTATTGTGCCAATAATTTTCAAGCCATAGATTATATTAAAACCAATATTTTTTAATATTTACCATTAAAGCATCAGAATTTTTAGGTAATTTTTCGATTTTGTGACATAAGCTGATTTTCAAGATCGTACAATTTGACGTTGTTCGCCTTTTTTGTAAGGTTATACAAACTATCATATTTACGCCGATAATTTTCATACTTTAGATAATTTTAAAACCACCATTTTCCAATATTTTTTATTAAAGCATTAACATTTTAAGGTAATTTTTCGATTTTGTGATATAAGCTGATCTTCAAGATCGTACAATTTGACGTTGTTCGCCTTTTTTGTAAGGTTATACAAACTATCATATTTACGCCGATAATTTTCATACTTTAGATAATTTTAAAACCACCATTTTCCAATATTTTTTATTAAAGCATTAACATTTTAAGGTAATTTTTCGATTTTGTGATATAAGCTGATTTTCAAGATCGTACAATTTGACGTTGTTCGCCTTTTTTGTAAGGTTATACAAAATATCGTTTTTGCGAGAATAATTTGCCAGCCTTAGATAATTTTAAAACTAACATTTTTTAATATTTTCCATTAAAGCATCAAAATTTTAATGTAATTTTTCGATTTTGTGATATAAGCTGGTATCCAAGATCATACGATTTGACGCTGTTTGGCTTTTTTTAAGGTTATACAGAATATCGCATTTACGCCGATAAACTTCATACCTTAGATAATTTTAAAACCAACAGTTTTCAATATTTTCTATTAAAGCATTAACATTTTAAGGTAATTTTTCGATTTTGAGATATAAGCTGATCTTCAAGATCGTACGATTTGACGCTGTTTGCCTTTTTTATAAGGTTATACAAAATACCATATTTACGCTAGTAATTTTTACGTGTTTCTTTTTAAAAAAAAATACTTTTGCTTTTAAATTTCTTATTTTTTAAATATATTATTTTAAATTTAAATATAAATAATAAAATTTTGAATAACTCAAATTAGCCCACATAACAACATAAATATTAGCTTATTAATACACAAAAATAAAAACGTTCTGAACTCAATTCTAATCAGTATAATTGGATTCAATTGAATTTTCCAAATTACACATCACTCAATATATGTACGTTCTAAAGAATTGAATTAATAATTCCAATTAAATGTGTGAAAATTTCTATTAGCTGAGAGGTAGTCACAAATGACGTTGTATTTATTACTCGTGAGGATTGAAGCCACAAAACTCGAAATTCTAAATTTCAACGATGATGTGAAAACGCGATTAGATGGACGAATAATGTGACTATAGACTCATGCGAAAGGATATGTGCTCTTTCTGTATGAAGTCGTAATATTGTACTATCGAATTTTGTGGCGCCTTCGATATAGGAGTACTTGGCTTTAATTAAATATCTTTTTGTATATTATTTTTCTGTTCAGCTGTATGAGTAATTTTATATGGATATGAGTTAAAATCGGAGTGTATTTATGGTTGAAAATGGCTAAATTTCGATGTAGACACTCATGTAAATGATCGTTTTTAGCTCATATGTGTACACATGCTCATATGTGATTCTTCGAAAATGAAATTGATATGCACACAGAATTATATTTTACAGACATCCATATAATAATGAATATATGGGATAGTAGCGTGTTCACAATGTTAGCACAATTTCATAGTAACTAGGACGAAAAGACTAATAGGATAGCATTTAATAATTCGTTCTTATGAAAATTCGAGGCACGAAATCCAATTCAGATGAATGTACATAAATTTCAGGAGTTTCGTGATGTCAACTAACCAAGCTGGATAGCTAAATATCAAAAAACGCAAGAACCTCATAGACACAACGATCTACTCATACCAATAATGGTACACATCTATAGCCAGGAAAAAAAATTTTAAAACAACAAAATCTTTACAATTTCTCAGGCATCATTAATAATAATAGTTAAGAATGGTGGGCGAAACGCAAGACGGATTTAAGGGATGAACTTGCGCAGCGCAATTTTGTCTCAATAGTAGGTTTATAGACAAAACATAAAAGCTCAAATTAAAATTAAATGGTTGCGTGCTAGGAGACTCTTGTAGGCTTTTTTTCCCTCTTTTTGGATATTTCCTAAAAACTCCGGCTAAACATGGGGAATAAGTTAGATGTGCGTGTATATGGGCGATATTCGATTGATTGAGAAATTGGCAATAATAGGGTTTTTTTCCCAATATCATTTAATATTATTGCCTTTCACAAATCTTTATGATTTGATTTTTGTTTAGTTATTTTCTTTGGATTCTCTAAAATCAAGATTCTTAAAAGATCCTTTTTATGATACTATCACCAATTATATATATATTTATGAACTTAATTATATTTATAATTAATCGCTCTATTATGTCAAGTAGTATAATTTTATTTTTCTGGAAGCGCATTTATTTTTTTTAGATATTATTTATAAATTAGAGGATATTATTAATATACATGTTTTAATATGCTTTTGATTTTATTATATAAATAATTTTGATATAATTTTTTTTTAAATATTCAATTGGAACATGAACTTTTTTCCAAACTGGGAATATTTTTAATAAAATGAAAACGTGTTAAAATTTTAATTTAAGTAATGCATTTTTATTGAGGCAAAGAATTTTCTGAGTTGAAACTTTAAAGTTTTTTTTTTCAAATTATTAATTAGGACATCAATTTTTTTTACTGCATTAGTAAATTCTCAAAAGTAAATGAAAATTTTAAATTTTCTTAAATTGACAAATGATATTTTTATTCAAATCAAAATTTTCAATTTTCTAATTTATAAAAAACAATAACTTTTCCATTACAGCATCAACATTTTTTCCCATATTAAGAATATATTTAAAATCAAAATTTATTTATATTTTTAATTAAAACATAAATTTTTCTTACCAAAGTAGGCATGAGTTAAATCTTTATTTTTATAAGTTTTTTAATTGAAAACAAAAATTTCAAGTTTCTGAATTAAAATGAATTTTTTTAAAAATATTTATAGCCGAACCAATTTTTTTCTTACAAATAAGTTATTTTCAATAATTCCAATTTAAGTTTGTTTATGTTATTAATTTTTTTTTTTTTTTTTTGGAATCGGAGTCAATTTTTTTTAAACAATTTTATTAAAATATCAATTTTTATTTTTCATACAAGAAATTTAATCAAACAAAAGATTTTTATTTGATTAAATTTTTTTTTTACAATATTTAATATTCATAATGACAACATGAAATTTCTCTTTAAATTGAAAATATCTAGAAATGAATTTAAAATTTTGCAAAACAATTTTAAATAAAACAACAAATTTTTGAACAAAAAAAATGGCAACTTTTAAAATCAAAACTAAAGTTTTCTAAAATTTTTAATATAATTGTTAATTTTTTTTTCTAAATTTTTAATATAGAGAAAAATATTTTTTACTGAAATTAGAATAATTCCTCTTTTAAGTTGTTTTAAAAATTGGTGAAAATTAAGAAATAAAAGCTCAAGGGCCTATGCACTTTTTTAAAAACAACAACAAATTTAATTTGCTTCCAAATTATTACCTATAATATCATATAATTAAATATAGTGAAATATTTTTATAAAAATTCTTCCCTGCAATACACAGTTATTACTATTGATACCACCTTATTTAACCTTAATGTAAAATCTATATACTGTCCTGCCAGCAAAATGGTTCCGACTGGTTCTGACATTTTATTTTTCCTACACTCACTTGGAGCCTTGTTCATAGCGGGTGTTGATTACAATGATAAACACCCTCAATGGGGTTGCGGGTTGCTAAACCTTAGGAAAAGATTCTTCAAGAAGCTCTATTATACCAAATAAATAACGACACAACCCCCCCCCTTCTCCCCCTCCCCTGCCAAATTCATTATTGTGGCCAACTTATAGTTCAAAATGTTCTGATATCCTCAAATACTTCATTAGCACTCCTTCAATTACTATGAAAAAAGAAAAACCAGAACGCAATGGCAACGCCTATGAATGCCTAGCTCTAGGGTTTTTTCAAAAAGAGTGATATGATTTCTTTTTTTAAAAAAATACACTAATTGTTAAGCAAATTCAAATGTTTTTATATTTATTCTAAAGTACAATTGATATAATTAAGTTCTGAATAAAACCTCACTCAAATGGCCTCCACGACTTCTTTTGCAGGAACGAATTCGATGAACCCAATTTTCGAGCACTTTTTCCAATAAATCAAGTCGTATGTCATGTATAGCACGTTCAATATTGACTTCTAAGCCTTGAAGAGAATCTGGTTTATTGCTAAAGACCAATGAATTCAAATAACCCCACAAGAAATAGTCTAATGGTGTTAAATCAAAACTTCTGGAAGCCATTCAATGTCACAATTTCTTGAAATTATCGAATTTCCAAACTTTTCTCGCATTAATTCGGTTGTGTGGCACGTAGCCCCGTCTTGTTGGAACCATTTGTTGTCAAGATCAACTTCTCCAATTACGGTCATAAAAAGCTGGTTATCATCTATCTATACCGCTCTCCATTGACAGTAACGGTGTTACTATCTTCATTTCGAAAAAAGTACAGACCGATGATTCCACCAGACCAAAAACCACACCAAACTGTCAATTTAGGTGAATATAATGGGTGTTCATGAATAATTTGTGGATTTTCTTCGCACCAGAATCGACAGTTTTGTTTACTCAGATAAACGTGAGCGCACGAAAAGTTGTAATTGGAGATTGATTATTTTGAAAATAAAATTGTATAATTTGTAAACGTTATTCTTGTGTATATCTTTCCATGATGAAATTATAAACATTACTGAATACAATGGAAAAAAATGACAGATCATGGCCGAAACGTCACTTAGAAATCATATCACTCTTATTGGAAAACCCTATATAAACAGAAACTTAACCAACTATAACGTGAGCTAAATATGTAAATTTAAATGCACTGTAATAAACGGCATGTAATTTTTTATAGACGAATATTCCCGTACAAAATAACATCACACCTACTGAAAGGAAATAACAGGAAACTTGACAAAAACATACAAAAAAAAAGCCTAAGTATTTGCTAAACATTTTGTAAATACTTTTGCTCCACATGACGATATATTGTAGATGACAAATCACATACCAACAATATTATAGAAGAACTACTTGTTCCCATTCCCTATGAGTCTTCCTCCCAAAAATTTTAAGACCTCGGAAATTAAATATGATATTCTGCACTTTCCCATTAAAAAAGCTCTTGGCTATGATCTAAAAACAGATCCTATTCGGAAGCAAATTTTCCCAAAAATTTTAGTTTTAATTATATAAATTTTTAATGGTATCCTGCGTAAAATTTATTTTCTCATACTTTGAAAATTTTTTATCATTAAAATGATTCCTAAACTAAAAAAAAATCCTTATTTGTCATTCTTTCCATAGACATGTCAGCCTCATACTAATCCTTGGAAAACTCCTATTAAAATTACTACCCAGTCTAGTTAATGAAGAAATTATTCCTGATCACTAATTTGGCTTTTGATCTGAACACTCTACAATCCAGCAATGCCATCGCTTTGACGATCACATTGTATCCGCTCTTGAGAGGGAAGAGTATTGCCCTAAAGTATTTTTAGATGCCTCTCAATCTTTTGATTATGCGTGTAATCCTGGACTACCCTGGAAATTCAAGAGCTATCTTCATTTAACATACTATTGTACCTTATCATAAATTCATATCTCTCCCAACTTCATTTCCAAGTTGCTCAGAATCCTCAGAAATATATCCTATTCTAGCCGGAGTCTCAAAAGGCAGTATCGTTGGTCCCATTTTATATAATATTTTTACCCATGATATTTTATTTGATCCTATTACTATGATTGCTACTTATGCAGATTATACCATATCCATAAAAATTGTTAAAAACTATGTCATACAAATCCTGACATAGCTTTCAACAATTTACAATCCCATATCCACAATCTTTAATCCTTGTGAGGATAAATGAACAGAAGAGTGCTCACAATACATTACTTTCACTTTTTGTTAAGGAAAACCTTCCTCTTTATACCTTAATATAAACATAATATCATAATGTGATAAAGTACACTATTTTGGATGGAAACCTATTTAGACATATACCACCTTGATCAAAAAGTTCCAAGAACGATGAAAATGTAGCGCTCCCATCGTTCCGATTTGAGTTCTGTTTTTTGTTGTTGTTAAGTTTGTACATCTGTTGTTGATATTCCCTCTAAATCTTAGCGTCATAGCTTGACATTTGCAAAAGTTACGTATCCAAAAGTACATCTATTTTTTTACAATTTTAGAAATGAATTTAAATTTGCAACAATGAACTTGTATTAAATTTTGCGTAAAAAACGGATTTTAAGGTGCGCGAACGTTGGAAATGTTGGAAAAGTGTTTCGGCAACGATTCTCTAAAGAAAATGGTCGTTTACTAGTTGCACGACCGGTTCAAAAGTGGTTGTGAGTCAATCGAAGATGATGAACACCGTAGCAGACCATCGACATTGAAACCCGACGAAAACATTGATAAAGTAAAAGAAATGTTGGTCAATAACCGCAAATTAACCATCAGAAAGATAGCGGAGGACTTGAACATTGCCTATGGATCCGTCCAAGACATTTTGGTTAATGATTTGGGTTTCCGTCGTGTAGCAGCAAAGTTGGTACCAAAATACCTCAATTTCATGCAAAAAAGAGACCGTGTTGACGTCGCAAAAGACATGATTTGCGAGGCTGAATCCGATCCCACATTCATCAAAAGGATCGTTACTGGAGACGAGACGTGGGTTTATGAGTACGACACGAAATCCAGACATCAGGCAAGTGAATGGCGTTCACCAAATGAGCCGAGACCAAATAAACCACGTCGTTTTCAGTCAAAAAAGAAGGCAATGCTCACGGTTTTCATGGATTGCAACGGTGTTGGGCATCATGAATTTTGCCAAAAGGCCGGACAGTAAACAAAGAGTATTATTTGGGCGTAAAAATACAACAAATACCATCCAACAACCACTGAATTCACCTAATTTGGCTCCCTGTGACTTCGTTCTGTTCAATCGAGTTAAAAAACCCATTACGGGGAACGTGTTTCAACAGCCGAGAAGAGGTAATGGAACATCGCAGGAAGCACTGATGGACATACCGAAAACCGAATATAAAAAATGTTTCGAGAATTGGATCAAGCGCTGGCAAAGGTCATTCAACAAGTACTTAGCCTACAAAAGAAAAACGAAAATTTTGGAAAGGTGGCAATTTATTTTCCCACATAATCTCCTTCAAGCTCAATACACTTGGCCCAGCGATGCTCTAACTTTTTTAACCCGTCAAAAAAATACATTTTGTCGAGGGAAGCAAAATAGGCCTCCGTGGCGACGATGACCTCCTCATTCGACCCAAATCTATTCCCGGCGAGTGATTTTTTCAGATTTGGAAACAAAAAGTAGTCACAGGGGGCCAAATCTGGAGAGTACGGTGGATGGGGCAGCAATTCGTAGCGCAATTCGACAAATTTGGCCATGGCGATGGCGGAGGTGTGAGCCGGCGCGTTGTCGTGGTGGAACAGCACTTTTTTCTTCGCAAAGCGGGGCCGCTTTTTTTTCAATTCGACGTCAAATCGGCCCAGTAAGTCAGCATAGTAGCGCCCCATGATTGTTTTACCCTTTTCGAGGTAATCGATGTGGATCACACCTTGTGAATCCCAGAAAACGGTGGCCATTACCTTTCCGGCCGATCGAACAGTCTTTGCTTTCTTCGGAGCACGTTCGCCGGGTGAAGTCCACTGTTTCGACTGTTCCTTGGTCTCTGGTGTGTACCAGTGAATCCATGTTTCGTCGACGGTCACGAAACGACGCAAGAACTCCGCTGGATTGCGCTGAAACAGCGCCAAACACGTCGCCGATGTGGTCTCACGGTTGCGCTTGTTTTCCGGTGTGAGCAAACGCGGCACCCATCGCGCCGACAGCTTTCTCATGCCCAGTTCTTCGTGTAGAATATGATACACCGTTCCTAGTGCGATGCCCATAGTCTCAGCTATCTCGTGAACCTTCAATCGACGGTCTGCCAACACGAGATCGTGGACTTTTTTAACGTTTTCCTCCGTAGCAGCCGTTTTCGGGGCACCTGGGCGTGGCTCATCAAAAACCGACGTGCGGCCACGAACAAACTCGTTGAACCAATTCTTGACGGTCGCCATCGAAGGAGAAGAGTCACCATACACAGCATCCAAGCGATCTTTGATTTCGCTGCGCGTTTTTGCTTCCAAAAACAAGAATCTAATCACCGAACGATATTCTTCTTTTTCCATTTTTTTGCAACCGACCGACACGCTCGCTTTCAAAGGCTCTCAAAACAAAACTAATGAGGGGAATCGACTGAAACTTTGACTTAAAGTTTTCAGTAGGCTACTAAAAGAATGTACTGCACGATGGTAAATTTCTTTTGTGACAGCAGTTCCATCTAGCGGTGAGGCTAAGTACTTGTTGAATGACCTTCGTAAGTGTGTTGAAGTCGATGAGGATTACTTTGAAGGGGACAATATAGATTTAGATGAATAAACTTGTAATTTTAATTTTCTGAATAAATTCCGGTAACTTTTTCGTCAAAAAAGAACTTTGGGGTTCAACGAAACATTCCAATTCCTATGGCGTCTAGTCCTTACAATACAAGACCTTCCATAAAATTGTTGAAGCCCTCCTTTTATATTATTAACAACGTAATATATTCTGATCTAACTGTTCCCAAAAAGTTCAATCCTTTTTATCCTATCATCATAATCCACTTGCGAGAGAATTGTACTGTACTGCCCTACCCGGAAACACTCATCGAAGACTTAAGAGACAATGGCCTTGAGATTTTCTAGAGGAATCTAATTTCCTTTAGTTAGAAAAACGCCGATGGGTGTTTACTCCCACTTCATGACGCACAAGATTATAAATTAGTATGTTATGTAACTCTGCTTGTTACAAAACATTTGTAGTTATAGAAAGACAAAAAAGAAAAAAATTATTCTAAAAACAAAATATTTCTACTATCAAAATTATACTCACAATAATATTAATTAATAAAATATTATGAAAAATATCTCCATTATATAATGAAATATAATTCCTTCCCTTAAACACTCAGGATATATTGATAGATTTGCTTATTAATTAAATATTCACCCTGTTCATGCCAAATTTAATTTATGTTTATATGTATTTATTGTGAATTTATAGAGTCATGGTTAGTTTTATGCCATTACGGAACGACCCATTATAAAAATTGCTATAGAATCATTATCACGGAATACTATAAGTTGGAAACCGCAAAGTTATTAACATAAAATCCCATAAAACGGGTTAATATTAATTCTTTCAGACAGTATAATATGTACACAAATCGCATAAGCTAAAGTAAGTGTACCTGTAATATTGGTTTGGATTTTCTTTTTTTAACATGAATTCGGAAATATTATGTGTGAAAAAGCTCACAAAAATGTAA
The DNA here is from genome assembly GCA_958298945.1 of Atherix ibis. Taxonomy (NCBI): domain Eukaryota; kingdom Metazoa; phylum Arthropoda; class Insecta; order Diptera; family Athericidae; genus Atherix; species Atherix ibis. The sequence continues at coordinate 22,759,091 of OY282607.1, forward strand.
ATATGAATATTGAAGGAGAATTCTAAAATAAAGATCATATTGTAAATTTTCAACGTCAAAGTTTTTAATAAAATTTCATATTTATTTTAGTAGGAATAGTTTTTTAATACAGTATAAAAAAATCCGAATTCAACAGCATAAATTCGTGTTGATAAAGTTTAGTTAAAGTTTGATTAAGTTTGTATAAATATTTTTGTTGAATAAATTATTTTACTTTAACTGATTTCATATAACGATAAATCAGATGCAATACTATTAAATATTTGTCAACATTTCATGCTGTCATTATATGAGTTTATATAATTTTTTTTCTTGGTGAGGATAAATTTAGTAAAAATTTTTGATTAAGTGGGATAAATTTAAAAGGACTAATATGATAAAAATTCTTTAAAATCTCATTTAAATTATCAAAATAATATTTTTAATATTCCGAGTTTCATTGGAAAAATAATAACAGAAATTTCAAATTCAAATATTCGATTATCCATTTTACAGTTTAAAAAGTATAATAATATTATTTAACAATTGTTAAATATAAATATTAATTAAAATAAATTTTACATAGCCTAAAATATGTCATTTTTAAATTATAAATTAGTTAATTACTTAACAATATTAAAAATCTGTAAAATTTATGTATAAAAAAAGCGATGGAGCCAAATTCTCCCTCGGTTTAAAGGTCAATAAAAAAAATTACCATTTCTAAGATTTTAAAAATGTATAAATGACAGTTGAAAAAATATTACATATAAGAAAAGTGACATTTTGATGTGCATTTTTGACTGAAAGTATTATTCCCGTATTTTATTTAAAACGACGAATTACATAAGAGACCATTATCATCGATTCAGAGTGTTAAGGCTGTATGAAAACTGACTGGCCTTAACTTAATGATATAATCTAAATTATATTGGCCTTATTGCAAAAAATTGCTGATCCAAAGACACGTAATTTGTAGATTTATTGATATCAATTGGCTTTAAAAAAAAATATTTAATTAGACTATCATTTAACTTTAAAGCATTTAAAATTTAATATTACTAAAATAAAAATCGCATAGCATTCATTGCAATGATGTTAAATTTGGTGTATTATAGCAAAGTGTTTATTAGAGAAAAAGGATTTTTTTCTTGTCAATTGATTGATGGAATAAAAAAATTTAATTGCACATATGAAATCTTAGAGCGATGAGTCTGATATAAAAGTCAGGCTTTCCTGAAGATGAGGTCCGGACAAGGCATGCTTGTATTTTTTTGCTTGATTAATTTCAATTACTACTAATACTAAAATTATTAATTTTTTTTTGCAAGAGATAGAAAAACAAAATTGATAAAAGGAGCATTTTTATATTATTTTTTAAACAATACTAATAAAATAAATCTCTAATTCGACCAGCTGAATCATACTACTAGAATTCCTCAACAAGACTAAAGAAAAATAATAAAATAAAAATGTTATCCAAATTAGAATATTTAATATACTTTTTAATTAAGAAATATCTATTATGAATATTTTTACCTAAATCGTATTTTTCTTAAAAGTAAATTTTCTCTTTTATTTTCGGAAAATTTATTAAAAGAACCTTTTTTATATTTTACTAAATATAAATTTTCTTTGAGATTTTAAATTAAATAATTAGAAAAAAAAAACTTTATACTAAAAATATTTAAAAAAAAATCTTTAAATTCCAATAAAAAACTACAAATGTTCCAATATTTAATTAAAAACTTTCTTTTCTATCGAAAAGTTTCACCAGAGTCAATTACTAAGCAAAAAAACGTATGTAAATTTAGAAAAAAAAATAAAATTTTTATTCATTACAACTCAAAGTTTAATAACACATAGAATCTAAAAAAAATATATATAATAAAATAAATAATGCACATACATTAATATGAATAAAGTCTTCTATATCTAAAGGGCAAAAAACCTTTACAATTTAATAAAATAAACTTTTGATAAAGTAAAACTTATAAGAACTGCATACAAACTACAGCAATATTTATTCAAATAATATTTTGACCTCAATTTCCATATAGCTTTTCCCATTTTACCGTCTATTCATTTAAGAATTTACTTTGAAAAAAAAATCCTATCTTATTTTGTGTATATTTTCTTTTATTTGAAAAAAAATAAAATTCCTTTTTTAAAATGTTATAACCTAAAAAACTTAGCTTTTTGCCTATATCATATCATAGCCAAAAGAAAAACTTCATAAGTTTTCTAAGTTTACATAAAAGTTTTAGTGCCTTTGGACTAAAATTTCTTTTTCTATATTTGTACTGTACAATAATGATGGTCTTGTATTTTTGCTTTTTAATTTGAATAATCTAAACTTTAGCTGTGATAATGAAATTTTTTTTGAAAATTTTGTCCTTAAAACTTTATACACTCAAACTGATCCATTATCGATTAGAAGAGTTTGAGGAGAAAATTCAATTTATTTATGTACAAAAGTCTTTGAGAAATATTGTCGATGGTTCAGTGAAATCAATCCAATTTATTCGTAGAACAAAAGCAAAAGGATCCATTCAAATTTGTACACTTGTGATTTGTTTGAACATTTTCTAATGTAAATTCAGTAATTCCATTTCAATCGTTCCTTGAATCAATTAATTCAGGAATTCAGAAGAAAAAATTTATAATTATTTTTGAATTTAAACACAGACATTTTATTTAAACAAAATCAACAAAATTTCATCTAACAACTTGTATGTTTTTAATTAATTTTTATATAAAAAAGACTTAATTTTAAAAAGTAAAAAAAAAATACTTTTATACTAGACAATAATAATCAATTGTAGCCTATTTCATAATTACTAAATTAATCATTAGCTGGAAAAATACCAGTTCATATTATTTGCGATTGTGCAAAAATTTCGTTGAGCAACATTTTTTTTATGTTGCATAAACATTTGATGTTGATCAAATATGTACACTTATCGGATTATAACTTCTCTAACAAATTCTGTATTTTATTATCATTTAACTAAAGAATAATAAATCCATGTTTTGATCTATTTATATAACTACCATAGTAAATATATTATAATTTTTTTCTTCGTATATGCAATTAGATAAACATTGTAAGAAGCAGATTTTATAATGAGGTACTTTAATAACAGGTGAGAGTAAACACCCATTGGCATTTCTCTACATAATAATACATTTTAACACCTCCAGAAATCTCTTGGCCAATTTCCCTTTAAAACGATCACGAGTGTTAATGTGAAAAGTAGCAGAGGAGAGTTTTGTAATAGGACAGGATAGTCGGACATGAAATTTTTTATAACGAGAAACACATAAATTATGAACAAAGGGAATGTTTATGTCATTTTGTTACGAACATAGAATGGACCATCAAGGATTTTTCAGAGTATTTTAGGCTGAAGGGTTTGGATTAGAGATAAATTGGAATGCTTAGAAGAACCCCAGAAATCCATTTCGTAAGTTCAGATTGGTTTAAAAATTATGTTATAAATTAAAAGTTTTTTTTTTAAATGCCAGTTTTGATCTTTTGTCTAGCAGTCGATACTGTTTGTTATGTTAATTAATTTCTTTTTTTAATTTGAATTAGGTCGATTAATTTTTTTTTTGAACGTCTGTTACGTTCATTAAAGTCTTGCTTGGATTTTTCATACTTTAAATTAAGGACAATTAAATTGTGGCTTAGTGGCAGATAGTGTTGTTTGCGTTTTGATGGAATATTTTTGCCATATTATTAGTACTTGTAATACTTTAATTTACTATGCAATTATTTTAAGAATATATGCCATTTAAAATTTGATTTTAATTTATACGAAAATTTAAAAAAAACCCTATAAAATACCATATATTAATAATTTCAATTTAATTAAAAAATAATTACACTATTTATTTTCAGTATGAAATTGCAAATAAAAACCTTTTTATAAACAGTAAAACTTTATTGATTACTTCATTTAAGTTCAAATTCTTCAATATGGAAATATTTTTATAAAATATTATTCAAATAAAGCCCTTTTTATTTTTATTTCAAATACACAATTTATATAAATCACAAATCAACAGAGTACAAATATTTTCCCAAAATCAAAGAATCAAATTGCAAGAAAAATTTCTGTTTTTGTAAAACGATACATTTATAAAAAAAAATTCAATCGATAAAGATATTTGAACCGATTTTCAGCATATTCATGCTTTGAGATATTACTTTTTAAGAATACAGAAAATATTGTCTACTATATATTTTATGAAGCATATACAAAAGCTGCAGAAATAAAAAAATACTCCTTTTCTTGGTGCATATTTATTTGATTTTCAATTCACTAAATTCAATTTTTTTTAAAAATATAAATATAAAATTTTGTTTTTTTTTATATTCTAATTTAATAAATTAATTAAATTCTTGAGAAAGGATGAAGAATTTTTGATACTATACAATTGATATTATCTAAATACCAAGGCACACACTGCAGGCTAAAATTATAGGACCACTATCGTTAGCTATAAATTTGTATCGCCTGACCTGCAGTGCTAATTTGGTGATACTTGATTTTATTTTATTTTAGAATGATGAAGGATGACATAAATAATATTTAGGAAAGTTTAATTATTTTATTTATTCCTTATGCCTGAACATTATTTTGTATAGATACTTAAATTTTTTATCTAAACTAAAGACTTTCAAGAAAGAAATTCGTGAAATTCATGTTTGAAAATTCTTCTGCTAATAGATTCAAGCTGAAAGTGAAATGTTTCTTTTTTTTGCTTGTTCTTCAAAGTAATATGTGCGCAAGCATGAAAGAAATTTTCACGTTCGCCGCAAACAAAATTCTTGCATTGCACGCGCAATCTAATCATAGTTTAATTGCTTAAACGAATAGTTGCAAGAATAATTAATTGCGATGTTCGATCAAATTACGCGAACAAAACGGTTCATGGTTTTTTTTTTGTGAATTCTCTAGTTGGTTGCTCCTGTTCTTATTTAATTTACTTTATATTATAAATGCAAAATATAAAAAAAAATATTATATTTAGTTTATAATTAATTTCAACTTTATTATGTCATATTTATTTATTTTTTCATTTTTTATATCAACTATAAAAAAAATTACATTATATTATTATATTGTATTAAAAACAATGTTTTACTACTTTTTTAAATTTACATCCGACGACCTTCAAAATAGCTTAAAATTATAAATAATAAATATTAAAATTATAAATTAAATAAAAAAAATTGCATATAAATAAAATAAAATAAATGCGCATGTGTGAATTACTGTCAAATGTTAAAATAAACGACGCAAAAACGACAAGTTTACACAATAACAAGCTCGATTAAATTATGTATAGGTTCGTACAATATATCTCCCCCCCCCCCCCTTTTGTAACAGTACAAATTGCTCGGCACCGATAAATATCGTTTAATAAAGCTAAAAGGTGAAATAATATAGTTGTTGTTCGGCTCAATTTTTATGTTGAAATATTCCGTTTGCTCAATTTGACAACTTTCTTCGATTAATCCGATCTATATTATTTCAGTATTTTCTATTTCGCTGCGATAAATTTCTCTGACTTAATCGCTATATACAGGGAGCTTTTTATCTTTCAGGTCAATTTTTTTTGATCGTTTTTTTGGTTCGAATAATATTTATTTGTTGGGATTTAACAATCGTAGCGAGTGCTCGATAGCATATAATTATAGAGCATCTTATGCCATAAGAACGTATTAACATTATTAAAATATTTGTTCAATTACGAATACGCGCAGAAAATTACGTAACTTTTTTGGTAATAATCATATGCCCAGCAAGTCAACCATTCAGCGTGTAATGAATACTTTTAAAAATATGCATATACTGAGAGATAAAGATAAGACTGGGCGACAATTAAGCCAACGTACAGCTGAAAAGATTAGCCAACGTCAATTGATACTAGAGCTGCAGCCAAATGATCTTGAACGGCGGTGAGACTGGAGTGGCCAAGTTTTGCAGCTCGGTATATACGACCATAATTTTAAGAAAAAAAATCATTATGAGCAACAAAGCACATTTCAATTTGGCTGGCTTTGTTAACAAAGAGAAAAACCGCTCTTGGGGCACTGAAAACCCTCAACTGATATACAAAAGACCACTAAACCCTCGCACAGTAACTGTATGAGCCATGAAGCTCACTTTGATTTGGCTGGCTTTGTTAATAAATAGAATAGCCGCTATTGGGGTACTGAAAACCCTCAACTGATATACTAAAGACCACTAAACCCTCACTCAGTAACTGTATGTGCGACAAAGCACACTTCGATTTGACTGGCTTTGTTAATAAATAGAATAGCCGCTATTGGGGCACTGAAAACCATCAATTTATATACTAAAGACTACTAAACTCTCACACAGTAACTGTATAAGCCACGAAGCACACTTCTACTTGATTAGCTTTGTTAAGAAACAGAATAGCCACTATTGGGGCACTAAAAACCCTCAACTGATATGCCAAAGACCACTAAACCCAAGTAGAGTAACTGCATGAACCACGAAGCTGGCTTTGTTAATATACAGAATAGCCGCTATTAGGGTACTAAAAACCCTCAACTGATATATCAGAGACCACTACACCCTCGTAGAGCAACTGATAGTGTGGCATTTGGGCTGGTGGCATCATTGAGCCATATTTCTTCGAGGATACTAGAGGCAATTCTGTAATAGTAACTGGTGACGGCTATCTGGACATGTTGGAAAACTTTCTTCTGCCCGAATTGGATCAATTAGGCCTACAGAATATGTGGTTCCAATAAGACAGTGCCACATCACACACAGCTCGTGCTACGATGAAAATTTTGAGAGAAATTATTCTCGGCCGAATAATGTCAAAAAGTGGTGATATTGATTGGCCCCCACGATCCTCTGCTTTCATCCTTCCCTATGTCTTCGTATAAGAGTACTTGAAGAAAAAGATGAATACTAACAAACCAATCACAATCTCGATGCTTAAGGACAACATTCGAAACGAAATTACTGAAATAACACCAGAAGATCTGCGAAAATGTGATGAAAAAAATTGCTCAAAAGAGCTAGCCTTGACGCCACTATAATAATACATACATAATACTTAAGACCATAAAATCAGTCTCAGTAAAATACAAATTATAAAATTTTATTTCATTTAAAAGTAATTAAAAAAAACTTCAATCTGGAATATAAAACAAACCCTGTATATGAGTGTAGCTCTTATAAGTTAGTAAAAGTACCAGGTTTGTGTATAGAGAAGTGTAGATACTAGGTTGGTGTATAGGAAAATCACCAGGAATATTGATAGACTACCACATTTTCTTAGCTGATATTAAGCTGGTGTTATAAGGAAGATTCTTTTGCAATGCTAGAGCAATATTTGAAAGCAGATATGTTGGAGCAGTATTTCTGCAATGCTGGAGCAGTTTTTCAATGAATACGATCAAAAAACTAATCGAACAAGTACCCAAAATCATAAAAGCTGTCATTGAAGGGATTTTCTCAACGAAAAAAATTTGAGCAAATTTATTTTTTATTGAATTTCTTACAAAACTAATATTTATATTTTTTTTAACTTACTCATTAAAAATAAAACCAAATTAGTCGCATACTTTTGGCCTATATCAAACACAAGAAAAAATTCCTTTAAAGGGTATGGTTTTAAATTTGTCATAAAGATTTACTGGGAAAAAAATCAAATTCTGAAATTATATAGGCATAAATCAACTAATAAGAAAACCCTATTCAATTAAGTCAAACAACAACAAAAAAATCTGACCTCGATTTAGTTAGGAACGAACTCACCTTTTACATAACCAAATATGAAATATGGTATTTACATTTGGGGTAAAGATGAATATTAGTTCTGTTCAGTGAAGCTGAATAAGGATGATTCTAATTCATTGTAACAGTACACCATACCCAATTCTAGTTGTGTATTCATAGAATTTCAATATTAAACCGCAAATTTCCTCGGAAATAGCATTTACGGCAGGAAGTGGTATCAGCCTAAAGAAAAATATTCAGGAAAATAGAGGCATTCGCTTTGCAATTTCCTATCGGTTATAGTCATACTGGCTGTGGCGATGTCAGTGAAACCGGAAAATCAAATTTTTAGTCAATTTATATAACCATCTATTCGATCTTTTATGAGTCAAATCTACCCTTATTCTAATGGGCTCGTTCAATTCATCGAACTTTGTCCAAATTTCAAATTTCCCTACCTATTAAATAGGTTCAATTTTTCCTTCTTAAGAAAATTCTATTCGAAATATTTTAGACACAAAATGATATTTTTTACGTTGTTTGTATAATTTTTATACTTTTATCTCCTTTTCCCATCCCTGTCAGTTTCAATATCCTCTTCCATCGTATATTCATATTTTTTTCTCCCTTATTTTCTTCTATACGAGTATTATACAATTTAGTAAAGAATTTTATTCGAAGGACCTTCATAATATATTGTATATAACTGTCAAAATATGGACTTTATTTGTTTGATTTGTTCATTTTAAGTTTTTCTTTGCTTTCATTTAAAATATATATATTTCTATATACAATATATAGTTTGTTTTTTAGACCAAAGGGAAGGGAAGTGGTAGGATTAAAAAATATGGCTTATCAAAAAATATCGAAAAACTGACATGCATATTTATTTAGAAAATAGATTTTATTTAAAGTAAAGGCAATACAGAATATTTCATAATTGATATGGGATTTTTTGAATTATTTTCTTAAATATTGCAAAAATAAATTAGGTAAAAAATATTAGGGATATAAGCTTAAATCCGCTGTTTGGTCATAGATGGCGTTAGTGAGCATATTAGGCTACCTTGGGTAAGCCATAATTTTTTTTTATGAGTTTGCCATCTGTCAACATTAATCAGTCCACATTGTCAGCAATTTCGTACAACAACATACATTTTTCCTTTGCTAATCATGTCTAGTTTTGTGCCAGAAAAAGAGCATATGCGGGAAGCTCTACTTTTCTGCTTCAATTTGAAGAAATTGGCTGTCGAATCGCATCAAATACTTATAGAGGCCTATGGGGACAGTGTTTTAGCGGAAACAACGTGTCGAGATTTGTTTCGTCGGTTTAAAGACGGCAATTTTGATTTGTGGGACAAGAAGCATGAAAATCGCCCTAGGAAGGTTGAGGACCATCAATTGCAGGCTCTTTTGGACGAGGACGATACAAAACCCGGAAAATAGATGCCGCATGAATTTGGTGGGATCAGTAAGGTACTATGAGATGTTGAAACCTGGTGAAACTGTCAATGCACACCGCTACCACCAACAAATTATCCAATTGCACCGTGCTCTGCGTGAAAAAAGGACAGATTATCAACAAAGACATGGCAAGATGATTTTCCTCCACGACAACGCACCATCGCACACGTCAAAAATGGTCCGAAATTACTTGGAGACACTCAACTGAGAGGTGCTACCCAGACCTGGCCCCTTCCGACTACCACGTGGTTTCGTCGATGTGCCACGCGCTCGCTGAGCAGCACTTCGATTGTTACGAAGACGTCCGAAAATGGCTTGATGAGTGGTTTACCTCGAAAGAGAAGGAATTTTTTTGGCGTGGTATCCACAAATTCCCCGAGAGATGGAAAAATGTGTAGTTAGCGAGGGTAAGTACTTTGAATAAATTTGTTTTTGACTAAAAAAACAGTGAATTTAAGCTTATACACCTGGTATATACTTTTTGGTATATAATTTTTTAATGCTATAAATTAAGAATATTCTGTTTCCTTCCTATTTTTATCTATATGTTCCTGATCAAAACCACCATACGTCAAGTTATAAATATCTAAAAAGGAAATAATTAATATCATATTGTAAATAATCGATTTATGTAAGATTTTTACTGGGGTAGGCTTATTCCAATTATAGCATGAATTTTTTCTCTCAATTTATTATGTATTCACTTAGGAAACATGTAATAGAAATCTTTGATTGGAATGAGAGTAAGAAGGCTTATGTAAATTGTAAACCGTCACATCTTCGCTGTTTATCTTAATGGTTCTATCGGAATATCAATGAATTAATTATGATTATCTTGAAAACCATTATACAATCCCATATTGACAGAATAATAATCATTATTTGGCGAACTCCTTCAAATAGCGAACTATTCACACGAATTTAACCAATACCAGCCTGAAATTATTATCTCTGAGTATCAGTAATCAAATCTTTAACTATTATATATAATCTAATTAAAAAGCATCTATTAAACCTTTTTAAAATATAATTCTATTAAGCATTACTATAATTCTGATTATTATTACCAATATACACCATCAGCATTATAATATTGCGATTTAGTTTTGTGATTTTGATTTCGATTTCCATTTCGATTTTCGAATAGATTTTGTGGATAAAATCTGTCATTATATCAGACAGGACTCACTATGATTTGACAGAATCAACTCAGCAGAGAATTTCTAAGGAATCGTAAATGGAGAAAACGTGTTTTCTTTTGATAGGTTGGTTTATATCGAATTCGACAATTATAAGTGATTGTGAATAATATTATTTGGATTTGAATATTTAATAGAGTATTATCTATTCAACCGCCATCTTCCCACTCTCGTATTATAATGCATTCAAAATATTATTAGTGAATACGTATTAATTTTTAATAATACCAATGGATCTCAAACTTTGAAGGTTTCAACTGGAATCTCTCTGACGTCTGAGTCTGTACTCCTTCGAAGTACGAGGTTCGTTCAGTAAGTCCTTAGAAAATCCAAGAAATTGCGCTCGTAGTGTCGCTAAAGATTTTGTTTGTGTCTATCGTTGATTAAAGCAGGCAAGCTGTCAAAATTTCAGATCGATCCATAACGTAGGTCAATTTCTATCGTCGATTAAAGTTAACGACATTTATTTGTGTATAACAATGGAAAAAAGCGAGTTTAGGGCTGTCATCAAACATCTCCATTTGAAAGGCTTAAGCCCGAAAGAAATCAAAGCCGAGTTGGATGCAGTTCATTGCACATCTGCACCTGTGTTTGCGACGGTTAACAATTGGGTGAATGAATTTAAACGTGGCCGTTCATCCACAAAAGATGAACATCGTTCAGGACGTACAGTTGAGGTGTCTGCTCCTGAAATCATCGACAAAATCCACGATCTGATTTTGAACGATCGGCGAATTAAAGTGCGCGAATTAGTTGAAGCCACGGGCATATCACAAGATACAGTCGCTTCAATTTTGCATGAAAAATTGTCTGTGAAAAAAATTTCGGCAAGATGGGTATGCTCTCAGAAGAGAATAAGCGTAATCGTGTAGTGGACTCTGAGGCTATGTTGGCACTCTTTCATCGCAATCCTGCCGAATTCCTTCGTCGATATGTCACTATGGATACACTACTACACTCCAGAAACGAAGAAACAGTCATCACAGTGGATTTTCAAGGGTGAACGGGCTCCGAAGAAGGCAAAAACTATGCCATCGGCCGGCAAGGTGATGGCCACGGTCTTTTGGGATTCGCAGGGCATCATTTTTATCGACTACTTGGAAAAAGGAAAAACAATAACAGGAGCGTATTACGCGTCGTTATTGCAACGGTTGAGCGAGGAAATCAAAGCGGAACGCCTCCATCTGAAGAAGAAAAAAATCCTCTTGCATCAGGACAATGCGCGTGTGCACACCTGCGCTGTTTCCATGGCCAAAATTGTAGAATTTAGAATGGAATTGTTGCAGCATCCCGAAATGATAAAGTATTTTTTTGACTTTGGGGAACCAAAAATAGTTAAACGAATTTTGATTAGGTGAATAGGGGACTGTGAATCACAACAATATCTTTTACCAATAAAAGCTCTTTGATAGTAACGGTCGTCTGGAGTGGGGGGGGGGGGGTTGGTTGTCATCGTGATAAATCATCAAAGCAAGCGTCTGCAATTTTTATAAAAAAAGATTTGTGTGACAGTTTATCATAGAAGTACAAATTCTTTATGAACTAATGAAAAAAAACAAATCAGCATGAATATGTTGGTTGTCTTCGGTCTAAGATATTTGTCAAGATTTTTTGGAACAGACCAAAAAAATCTGTTCAGTCCTAAGATTTTTTTTTACACTATCTTAGCATACACCTTGCTCATGCATGATTTAAAAATATGTGGAAGAGTAAAAGGAAATTTTATGGTAATTAATGCAATACTGATCAGCTTCAAAGTTAATGGAAGGTCTGACCACAAAAAAGACCTTATTCGTTGAAATTTTTCGATATGGAAGTTTGTCCTTCACTTGTTTATTCTATCGAAAAGTTTATGTTTTTAATATAGATTCTTTTCAAATTTTTATAAACATTACACTTAGAGCTCCAAGAACACTATAAAGATTGAATTTTAAAAAGCACACCTTAAATGGATTAACGTATAAACGAAGTCAGCACTGTTGCCAGATTTTTTCTGCCACACCTTGTATGACACACATTAATAAAATCCTATATGCATAATTTGAAAAATTCTACCATTAAGAAAAATAAATATTATTATTTTTATAATTCCTCTTTTTAAGTACAATCAATTATTTAATACTAAACTAAATAATATTTTTTATACTGAAAACTAAAAGAATAAACTTTCAAAGAATTAATTAAAAACTTAAACAATTGAAATTCATTTAGAATGAGAACTTCTTCGTTTATTTTCATTTAGAATTTCTTATATTATATAAATTTGTATATAGAGATACTCTTTAAGAGAGTCTAGTTTCAAAGTTCTAAGAAATTCCAGATAGAAATGCATTTTAATGTGCAGTCGAATTAAGAGAATTTATACTTTAAATAATTATCACGCCTATATAGAAGTGCATATTGCAAGTACGTTTCTTAACGTTTTTTTTCTTTTCTTATAATTCTTAAGAAAAGACAGTCTCTGGGATAATGAAAATATTTCCATAACTGCAATGCAAATTTAAAAGTTTCCATTTTCATGGTACCATATTAATATTTCAGATGATTTCATCGGATGGAAATTAATTTTTCTTCATTTTATTTTACTATTTTTTAAATAATGAAAGTAAAAAAGAAAAATGGATGCTTATGCCAAAAATCAAACTTTATTATTCATTTAAAAAGTAAACATTTCTTTTTAATTAATTGCCATAAAAATTGGTTTTTTTCTAATTATATATTTAGTATAAATAAAAAAAATCATTTTAAACACTTTTTATTATAGTCATTGGAAATGGAAGTAAAACTTAATTAAATTTGGCACAACTATTAAAATTATGGGTAAAAATTTCATTAAATTTATAAAGTATACGAGTATATGAAATTGTTTAAAGTAAATTTATTGCAAAATTATTAAAATCCTTTTAAGAATATGAAACCAAGTACTTACCATCATATCAAAATTATCAGCATTATTCTACTTTAGAGACTGCTGAAATGATAAAAATATTTAATAAACAAATTAATAATAAATATTTATTATCTTAGAAATCTAATATTTTCTTATTCGTAATATTTGAAAATGATTTAATTTAATTTTATTTCTATTCTGATAAAATCATAAATTTCATTGGTTACCAATTCTTATAAATCAAGTTTTTTTTTTACTTTTATACTATGACTTAGGGAAAAGTTGAAAAATATCCTTGCCAGAAGCCAGATAGAGGATTGAAGGAAAAATCAAATTTACGAGTACAAATAATTGGAAAGCAGAAAGCCAGAAAGATTTCAAATCTTCTGGGATGAATGATTGGAGAGTAAACAAACGAATTCCGAAAAATGTGTGGTCGTTTGGCTGTAAGAACAGTTGACGATGCACATTTTTGGGTGAAAATCCAGACAGACTACAGTGAAAAACTGCAGTCACCACTCTCCAGATGATAAAAATGATATTAATTTTCTTTAGAGCAAATATCAGCAAAAACGTTTTAGCAAATACGAATACACATCTTTGTCTTCTTATAAATTGAAATGCCTTAAAATGATTATCTTCAATATCTTCTCAATATTAAATAAATTCAAAAAAATTTCCTTCATAGTTAAATATAATATTTTATTATTAAATGGATTTAAAAAAAGTACGAGTATATTATTAAAAAAAAAAAAATTGTTATATTCACCAGATTATGTTGTTGAAAATATGAAAAAAAAATAAAAAAAAAATCTTTACGTAAAATTTAAAAATACAATTTTTAAGAAACTTTTGAAAATTTCTTTAGAAAAGATAATGTTTAATAATTTTGAAATTACTAAATTCATATATAAAAAATATAGTGAACCTGATCGAACATACTTGGTGGACTCAATTCTTATTCACTTTCGCAAAACCAAAAATCCCTTTCACTCTCACGTTTTCTATTCCAATTATAGCACCTACACTTTAGTTAAAGTATCATTAGGACCCGCAACTCGAAAAGCAAATCATTCTTAATAATCTCTTAAGCAGATACAAATTCTTTTACTTTCACCAACTTCCAAATTTTTTATCTGCGTCTTTGAACGAAGGAAACTTGTTTTCGAACAGTTAGATGAGCTCAGATAATATTCATTCCTGTTTCCGACTATGGCGACCGACCTCAGTCCAACTTTCTTTGCATTTATCGGGGTCAATAGTACCTAAATTTATAATTTACATTGTGAGGTCTTTCCTCAGAAGTCGGCGCTATACTAGAGGATCATGATATATAAGGTAAAAAGTAATCCGTTATTTTGCCAATAGATGGCTTTAGGAGTCTGTATCTCCCGTTTTAAAAGTGCGATCGCATTGCACTAGATGGCGTTAGAAAGATACAATTTTTTATTAAAAAAGCTTCTCATACAGTTTTGTGATTACTTGACTCAGTATTTTTTTAGCACGCGTCAAAGATGGACACCAAAAAAGAGAAAATACGCCATATTTTACAGTTTTTCTTCGATAAAGGCGAAAACGCAAGCCAGGCAGCTGAAAATATGAATAGTGTTTATCTGTTCCGGTAATTTTGATATCAAAGATGCACCAAGCTCTCGAAGGCGAATTGTCGAAAATGTCGATAAAATAATGGAAATCGTCGAGTCCGACCGTCACGTAAGCACTGTTTCGATTGCCCAGGACCGTAACATTGCACAAGAAACCGTTAGGAACCACTTAAATAAGGATGGATACAAAAAGAAGCTCAATGTATGGGTGCCACACGAGTTATCGCAAAAAAACCTCATGGACCGAATTTCCATCTGCGAATCGCTGCTGAATCGCAACAATATCGATCCATTTCTGAAGCGGATGATTACTGGTGATGAAAAGTTGGTCACTTACGACAACGTCAAGCGACAACGGTCGTGGTCAAATGGCGGTCACTCGGCGCAAACAGTGGTCAAGCCAGGAAGGTTTTGCTGTGTGTTTGGTGGGACTGGCAGGGAATCATCTATGATGAGCTGCTCCCCTAAGGCCGAACTCTTAATTCGGACCTATACTGTCAACAATTGGACCGTCTGAAAGAAGCAATCGCCCAGAAGCGGCCAGCTTTGGCCAATAGGAGAGGAATTGTGTTCCATCAGCACAACGCCAGGCCGCATACATCGATAGTGACTCGCCAGGAGTTCCGGGACCTTGGTTGGGTTGTTCTTATGCATCCACCTTATAGTCCGGACCTGGCACCAAGTGATTACCACCTCTTCCTGTCTATGACGAATGATTTTGCTGGTGAAAAATTCGCCGCAAGAGAAGGTTGTGAAAATCGACTGTCCCAGTTTTTTGCCAGTAGGGACGAGGGTTTCTATGAGAGAGGCAACAAGCTATCGAACAAAACGGTGTATATTTGACCTAAATCGTATCATTCTATCTATGCTAAATAAAACCTTCAATTTAATGCAAAAATAATTGATTTCTTTTTACTACACCTTATATATTGACAGCAAATCCGTTTGACGCCAATTGAATGATTCTAGACTGAAGTTGATTTGGATGTTTGGGCATTTTGTCCGGTGCTCGCAACTATACCCAATCTACCACACGTACTAACAAAATGGCAAGCAGCATCCACAACTTTACGCCGCAATACAGACTGCACTAATAATGGGATCAGTGCCCAACTACTTACAATCCAGTTTACTCAACAAAAACTGCTCAGAATTCGGATAGGTCATACTAATCTCATCCGTAACTTTTTATGGGAACTCATACACTAATTTTCTTTCTTTTTCACATATTTGAAGCGACTATCAGTAAACCCGGAATTTCTTTCCGAGCCGGGTTTCTCCCCGGATACAAAAATTTTATTTCCAAGTCCACTTCTCAAACTGATCAATTAATACTCACATGCTTCACAAAACTTAGCAAACCCTAACTTATCTTGTCAAATTCTCACTAAAAACAGACCAGCTTCGCTTAGAAAACTGGTAACGCCGTTCCACATGAAACATAAGCCTCACGGTCATGGTGATATAAAAGAGCCTCTGCTCAATTTTAAAAAACCTTACATTAAAAAAAAAACTTCAAAAAATTATACGTAAGTCACCCACCCTCCTTACAGCCCATTAAAATATGAATGAATTTACTTTGAACTTATAATATAAGAAAAAAATATAGGATTTATTTTCCTTTGCTGATCTTTGTTGCTGCAACATGTTGCTAAGAGCTTTTCATGCTAATTTCACTATAATTTTATCAGTTCTTTAACAAAGACTATTTTTTTCCTACAAAAAAAAAGTTATTCTATTAAATTTATGATACAGTTATAAAAAATGTTAATTTAATTAATAAAACTAATTAAAAATACTACCATGAAAAAAAATAAAAGTATAAACATCTTAAATATATGCAATTGAATAAATTCAAAGTTTTCTGTTTATATTTGTAGAAAGATATAAGAGAAATTCCAGACTCTTGACTTTTTAATTTTTTTTTGTTTAAAAAATAATCACTTTTGGTAAATGAAATCTCTGAAAAGTTGAAAAAAAAAAATCTTCCATAAAAATATATACGAAAACTCATCATAATCAATAAAGTAATAAAAATAAAGTTAAAAACTTCAACATATTTTCCTAAACTCATGAAATTGTTAAACTGTTTTAAGACATGAATTTTATATTATTTAAAAATATGCAAATGGTAATAAATTATTTCGATCGAAATAAATTGCAAAATAAATTTTCAGATTAGGATGCATGCTTGAATATATTAAAAGAGGGTACAAGAAGCACCTTTAAAACATTTGCGGCAAAAAACAAGTGCGTCCTTTTTAGTATAAATGATTTTTAAATATTGCGTTTATATTTTGTGTTTATTTTTGCTTTTTATTTGTTCGATTATAACAGAGGGAATAATTGTGAACATATTGCAAATGTGACAAAGTTTCATTGTGAATTTAATCAAAAATTCGTTGTGGTTTGTTTTCTTCGTTTTTATTTATTTTTTTTTGTGTTTTTTTTTTTAACAGAATAAATAATAGATTATTTAAATGATTTATTTATATATTTAGAAGTATGCTAAACAAAAAGAAATCATTGAAATGAAAATGAATTCCATTTAAATTATAAAAAGATTATCCTAATTTGTAAATAATTTTCCCAACCATTTAATGCTAAGTATTATATTTTTTGTTATTTAGTTATTTTCTAAAATAAAAATTCAGTAAATCCAAATGTTCTTTTTACGATTATAAATTTAGTCATTTTAAAAGCCTCTTACTTTATTTTTAAGAATATTTATCAAGTTTTGAGAATTTAGAAAAAAAAATCCTTCGGCATAGGAAATTTTTTTAAAAAATTAAAATATTTTTGCTTTCTTTAACAAATTTGTTATATTTTTTTATAATATTAAAAGAAAATATAAAGATTTTAAAATGTTTTTACTGGTTTTCAATGAAAGGAAAATTTTTTAGTAGATATATTTCACTACATGCGTTAGCAATGCTTGAAATTTGATGTGGATTGTGGAGTAATAATGACTGCAAGAATTACGCATGAGAACTGTGGTGAATATCTTAGGTGTTTTGGTTCATGCCTTGGAAGCAATGCTAACATGTTGAGAGCTACTGGTATATATACTAATTTTTTTCATCTTCAAACCATTAAGCTAATATTAGACCATTCGGGAAATGCTCGAACTGTTCGAGCAAAATGTTCGTCCCAAATTCGTCTGATTGGATAAAATTTATAATACTTTCGAGCAATGGATAAATTGTTGCTGCAAATCGAACATTTCTCTTTAAGACTTTGTAGGCGAAATAAAAATGTCTCGAAACCTTGAACAATTTTCACGCAGAGATTACACGCAAGCTCGATCAATATTCGTCCACGCAGAATTTTTTCGAGCTATAATTTTTTTGTTCATAAATTTCATATTTTCACGAACAATAATAAATATATTAACCTTTAGAAAATAGGGTAATTCAAAAGAATACAAATAAAAACAAAGTGCACCAACGTGGCTGGTATTGGACGGTAGCGAAACCCATGGAAACGAAGCGCAGTAAGAACTGTGCATACGGAAAGTTATTATCGGGGATCAAATTATTCGAGCCAAATATTTTTCTCAAATTTGTCCAATTACACAATCTTTTTGACACCGATTAAACTATTTGAGCAATGGATAATTAATCCTCGAATAATTTTCGAGCAGTAATTACACGCGAGCACGATCAATGTTCGTTCAGGCAGAATTTGACGTTTGACATTTGTTTTGTTTTCACGAACAATTTCCAAATTAGTTTTTTGAGTTTTACCTTCCATTACATTTCGCAATCAAAGAAAAGACATTAAAAATATTTGAACAAAATAATATATGTATTAACCTTTAGAAAATAGGATAATTCAAGAGAATGCAAATAAAAACAAAGTACAGCAATATGGCTAGTATTGGACGATAACGAAAGCGATAAAAATTAAGCACAGTAAGAACTGTGCATGCGGAAAGTTATTGTAGGTGATTACTTCGAGCAGAAATTGTACATCATTTTTACCATACCGGTAAGTATGATTTCGATCACCTTTTGGAACTAGTCTCATCGTTAATCCTCATACAAGATATATCAAAGTCTAGGCTGGGCAATTCAATGTCACTGCCATTGTTGAAAAATAAATGTTGCGATATTTTTTTTTGTACAAACAACCGATAAACAATTTTTAATACACAAATATTCTTTACATAAATCACTTTACAAAATGGCAAAATTGCAATAATGTTCAAGCTCAAACAGAAAATGATCATTCGAGCATCGTGTTTGGCCTCGTTACCTTAAGTTGAGGCGATTACACCATTCGAGCAAATCATCATACTTTGTTCGTCTCGAACATGCTCGATCGAGAGGATGGTGTTCGTTCAACCCACATTATTGAGGTTATATTCCACCGATCGATGGGTGAAAATGACTGATTTTAACTAAAAAGATTAGCTTATCAAATAAAATTTTTAATAATGTTGTAGAGGCAGAATTTATTAAACGCGATGATAGAGTATTAAAACATTTTAAAAATATAAAAATGTCTTTTATGCTAAAAAATATGTAATATAAAGAAAAAAAACTCAAAGAATACAAAATAAAGATAAAAAACCGACGAAAAATATTTATAAGCTTTTGCGATTGAACTCAATTGATTTTGTTATAATATTTCTAAAACATTTTTTCGTTAAAAGTTCTTTTAAAGAAATACCCAATTAATATGAAACCCCCAAAAACAAATTCTACATAAACCTTGATACCAATTATTTTTTTTATTGTAATTTTCGTTCTAGAATTATTTGTTTTAGAATAAGGCAAATAAATGAAGATTAACCTTATTCTGAATACAAAAAAAAGAACTACAAAAAATATACTTTATTAAAAAAATTATTTTAAAAAAAGATGTATGCAAATTTAATTAAAATTTTTGTTTACTTTTTAGAATTGTTGAACATACAAAACCACATTTATAATTGTTATAATGAAATAATAAGTGAATAATAATATTTTCTCATACATATACATTTTTTATAATGTGCACATGCCTGTACATATGTAATTTGAGATATGAAAGTAACATTTATGCTGCTGATGCAATTTTATAGTTGATTTTTTCTTAATGTTGTTAAGTAAAATTTAAATGACGTTGAATTTATTTTTAGAAAACATTAGCGAACCAAAAAAAAAAAAAAACAAAAGAAAACAAATATTCAGGCACAGCACTTTTATGCTAAACAATTTAATTATGTTGACGGTAAAGGAAAATAATTGAAATTTCCTTACAAATAAACCTTTTGCATCGTATTATATTCTGCAACGTTTGCATTAATATTACTACTGTTGAAGGCATTTCATAAAACAGCTTAAAACTTTAACAAAATTTACTCATAATTCCGTTTACGATAATACAAGTACAAGCCATAATCAGCTACTACCAGTAGTCATTATTCGTATTTTCACCAATGTTACTTTTGTCTATAGTCCCTTGATGTTATAAGAACTTTACTTAAAACTAAGCAAAAACAGGACTGACTATACTTAGTATTTTTGTTAGTACATTTTCTTATGAATAAAAGTGAAAAGAAAAGAGACAAATACATTGGAATTAAGACTGAGGATTTTCATAAACTAAAAGGTAAATCTGAAAACTTTGAATATTAATACATATAAAAATAATTATTGTGGGAAAATGTTTTCAAATTTAATTAATTCAACTTAATTCTATGAAAATATACATTAATTTGTCTTATTAAATAATGAGCTAATTTTAAAAGATTTCCATTTCATTCATGGTAGAAAAGTGAAAAAGTTGCTGAGCAGCTATGAAAACATCTTTTCATCATTTATATACTTCTTATACAACTATACTAGTTTAAGGATTTTCTAATCTTTTCCGGTTGTTATTATATTTTTTTTTTAAAAAAATAGAAAATACTATCGAAAAATGAATATTCTAGAATGGCAAAAGTTCTCGTAGATAAAATAATTCCTCCTTTTATCTTGTTATTAAATTTTCTACTTTGAAATGTTTTTGAAATTCTTATAATTTGTATATAGATTTTTAAGAAATTATAATGCTTTGTTATAATTTTAAAAAATTTCAAATAATAAATAAGAAAAACTGCACTGATATATATAGTATTTATGTGAACTGCAAATATATTTTAATTATACTCATAAGCGTATATAAAAAAATAAAAAAATAATTTAACATTTAAACAAAATATATTTAAAAAATAATAAAAATATATTAAAATAACGTGAGAAATATTTAATTATAATTTATAAAAGTCTATTTAGTTAGCGACAAAAGCTTTACTTTTACACAAAAAAACTAACAATATAATAAAAATAATAATGTAACCTAGAAAAAATCTTATAAAAAAAATTTAGATACTTTAATGTACTGAGCCCATATAATGATATCAAAGATAAAGCATAATCTAATTCTATTAATCTTTAAATCTCGGCTCTAAATACTTCACTATATAATCTACCCTTTCCAAATTACGAAATCATTAATACTATTATTTTGATATAAATATGAAAAAAATTCTAGTATTTTTAACCAAAATATTATATTTTCTACTACTTTGAATAAAATGAATCCTAAATTAAATGAACATATTTATTTCGATTTGTCGTATAAATCCATTAGTTTATATACTCAAATACTATAAAATCTTCGTAAAAAATTTCCAAAATATACTAAAAGGATTTTAATAATTATCAGAATAGTTAAAAGACTAGTGGGCGGAAATTTGTTATGCGTCAGAATACTAGTGTCAGTCGAGGTGGTAGGTAGCCGCTGTATTTGACTAGCCAGTGTAGTTCACTGATTTCACCAGTGGACGCTATGCTAAATTGAAATTGATTGATGACCATTCTTATACTATCTTAGTTTTCCTCCCCTGAATATCTCCTTCCCAATCTTCTAAGATAAATAATTTCCACCACCTATACTTACAGATATTCATACTACATTGCCTTATTAATTTCCAAATTTAAGAGAGATCCCTATACTCTATCTCGCGATTTGATTGATTAGGAGCGCAGTTGAGGGTGTGTACGTTACTGAGCAGGTACAGCAAAGCTACGATTACACTATTCGAGAAATGCTCGAACTGTTCGAGCAAAATGATCGTCCCAAATTCGTCTAATTGCACGAACTTTTTAACACCGATTATACCATTCGAGCAATGGAGAAATTATTGTCTCAGCTCGACTTTTTTGTTCGAGTCCGTGGCAGGGAAATGACAATTTCCGAGCAGTGATTGCAAGTGAGTTCGATCAAAATTCGTCCAGTCCGAATTTGTTCGTGCTACGATTTTTTTCCTCATTAATTTTATATTTGACATATAACGTTTTGCAGTGCAATACAATTGTTAATCGAAGAAAAGGTAAAAAGATATTTGATCAACTTAATGTAATTGAAAAATAGGAAATTAGGGAATTCAGTTATAGGAGTAGCAGTTTCCGTAATGTGTCTGATGTTGGACGCTAGCAGCAAAAGCGATGACATCGAAGAAAGTTATTGACGGAACTTCACGGCGGTGATCAATTCAAGTAGAAATTGAATTTACAAAGCCTTATTGCCCAGTGCATGTTTGGTGCTTACACATACTTATTTGGCGACTAGTTGCAGTTTCCGCTTTCTGAAGTATCTATTCCATATTATTCAACCAACTATCACGACGATCATTCCTCCGTTGCTCAATGCCATTTATACTCTATTCGTGGACAAATACGTAAGGATACAGAGACTTACTTCGCAATAACTGATACTTGGTCGTGCAATATCTCGAGGGTAGTGTTCATCCAATAATTTGCCAATTGGGCCTCATGACGCGGTGCACCGATCTCGAATTTATTTTTCGAAAGCGAAGCATTTCACACACATGGAGTCACCTCTATAAACTGAAACTCAATATTTTTGACAGGCAATGTTGAGATATTTTTTTATACAAACAACCGGCAAATTGAAACACAAAATAAACAATTCTTAATACACCAAGGTTCATCACACAAATCACACTGCGAAAAGTCAAAATTGCAATGATGTTCGCGCTCGAGCGAATCTCCCTCCATTCTTTGTTCGTCTTTATTTTTTGCGGCTGACAGATGTCTTCGTAAACGGTTTTGCTGCTGTTTGCTTTTATGAACCCAAACCCAATATTTTGATAGGAAATTCTACATTGGCAGCAATTCATCAAACAACACTTGTTGAGACATTTTTTTTATACAAACAGCCGGCAAATCAACACACACAAAAATAATTATTAATACATAAAGCGAAATGTCAAAATTGCAATGATGTTCGCGCTCGAACACGTAGATCGAGTAAACATTTTTATTTGAGCTGCGTGTTCGAGTTCGCTGCGTACAATGTTCGAGCGCCTACAATTCGAAGCGATTACACCAATCGAGCAAATCTCCATTTTGGTTCTTTTTGAATATGCTCGATCGAGGGGAAGGTTTTTATTTAACGTGTTCGAGCATATATTACAACGCTTGAGGCGACAAAATTGACGATTTTTCATTAAATTCGAGTATCTCGAATGGTGTAATCGTAGATAAACGCTGATCGTGCTAAATACAGGACATTTTACTGGGTTCGCGGATGCAGCTGTTGAAGACTTGGAGCCTCTTTTGCTCTCATCCAGCTTGTTGGAAACATACCCCTTGAGTTGTACAGTTTATCCATTTAAACAATCCCTCTCCTATGGCAAGCTGTAGGATTCAACGATCGTCAAATAATCTCGTGCTGAAAGAGATTTGTCGCAATCTGTTAAACACTCAGAACGTCAAGTCCCATTGAGTTCTCGGTTATGTTGGAATCCTGGATAATGAATGGGCTGCTGGTTTGGGGAAAAATTCCAAATTACTAAAATTCCAAATTTGGTTAGCTTGCTATCAAAATGGCACTTAATATTCTTAGATATACATATATGAATAGACCAATAATGGGAGATTTTTTTCCACACCTTTTGGGGTATGAAGACTTCTCAGCATCCAGATTGGTCATCCTTATTCAGTAACCAATCTCGTGTCATTACGCCATTCCTGTGTCATTTAGCTCAATAATTCCTTTATTTTAAATGTGTTCCAATTAACTCAAAATTTCTTTTTGATTAAATCTTCTTCTATTATTGATCCCCCAAATCTAATCATTCCTTTTTCTAGTCCAAACTTTTCTCACCCATTAACTTTCAACCAGTTTCTTTAAGAAATCTGTCAATACTAGACGTAAAGTCTTCAAACGGCCTCATGGTCAAAGCACTACAAAATAGCCTCTAGCTTTAACCTCAGATGCTTTATATATAAAAAAAAAGGATTTGAATAGTACGAAAAGGAAACTTCCCATTATCCATATTGATTATACCGCATTTATTCATGATTTCTCCTTCGGTAACCAGCTCCGTCCTCCATTTCTATGGCGTTAAGTTCACCACTTCTTATATTTTAAATATTTACCAATTAAGTAAGAATTTCTTTTCGAAAAGATCTTCAAAAGTTGTAGATCACCTAGACCCGATCATTCTATTTTCAAACCAGAACTTTTACCCTCCAATTAACTATCGACCAGTTTTTTTTAATAAAGCTGGGGCCACACAAACCTACTCGAGACGTGCAGTCCCCAACGAAAAGAGGATTTTAATTTTTTTTTTATAGAAAAACCATAAAAATTTAAAAAAAAACTTAACCTATAATTAAATTAAAAAAAAAAAAAACAATTTCAAATTTGAACAAAATTGAATATCGTGTTTTCCACTCGCAATCTGTGTAAATTGATTTAATTTTCTCATTTTAAATCAGCATCGTAAATTTTCAACTACTTGAAAGGATATAACATCCCAATATGTACTATTGAATATTTCTTTTATAATTTGTACATACATGCACATACGTAAATATCTTATCGTCCTTGGAGGAATACAAATGATGTTCGTTCTACTATTTGTATGCCATTCAATATTACTTTCTTAATCGTTCTCGCACTTCAAATATTTATTTTGTAACACTCTTGCGATATGAAAATTGAACAAATTTATTTCCTGCCCTTCTAATATATACGTGTGTGAGTAAATATAATGTGGGAGTATCTAATATTTATTGTATATATGTTAGGTGATGGGCATTTGTACGGTATACATTTATTGTATTTTGTGAAATTAGTTATCTTCGCAATAATGTATGCAGTGCTTTTGTGGTTTCTATACACATATACTTAAAAAGGATAAGCTACACATCAGTATGTAGATATATAAATATAATCATTTATTTATTATTATTACCATTTTTTCCATTATTATGCTCGACGATTTTGGTTTATCTTTATACTCACTAGTGTTTAGATGATTCTAATATCTTCTATAAAAACGAAATCTTTTCGCGAATATATTTATTTCCAGGTTTTTCTATCAATAATATTTTATATACCTTTCCGATGGTAATATAACACAATTCTATATAATAGTTTTTATACTCGTTTTGTTGAAATATTGACCATCTAATATAATGCAGAAAATAATTTCAGAGCATAATTTCTTTCGAGTATGACAAAATATAATATGTTTACATTGCTCAAAGTTTTCAACTACGAAAATGACAAGCTTTCTATGATAACAATACTTTTAAAAGTCTCAAGAGGCTAGCCAGAGTATATACCATAACACTTCCTTTACTAAAAATCGAGTATGAACTAACAAGAAATGATCGTCCATCGTATTTGTGATAGAGTGCATTATAGGAGTTCCTTTACTCGTTGGAAAGATAATATCCTGATATTCATATTCACATATATTGTTTGTACTTTAGCTTGGGGTATGAATTACTGAATGTAAGAGTATGTGTGCATGTACATGGCTAGAAACGTGCTACAAGTACTGCTTAGAGCACATTTGTTCTTCTTTTTTTTGAATATCAGACTTAGTAATTTAGTCACGTGCAAATGAAAAGCATATCGTACAAAAACCAAGTCAACTTTCGTATCGAATGTTGAATTTTTGACCTTCTATCACCTCTGCCTTTTTTTTTAGAGTTGCATATAAAAACAAACAACAACGTGAAAACCATTAAAATGGAGCACATTGGAGAAGTTCATGTCGTTGAACACGTACTTGTACATTTGTATACGATTTTGCTTACTTTTTCAAATATGCTTCTGCAGTTTTCCACGAAATGATACAATATTCAATTGTGTACACTCTCTTGTATAATCAAACATGTGTCCTTGTCAAAAATATAATACATGTGAGGGAAAAAACAATAGAAAACAAATCGCATATACTCAAGGATTTCTGTTTTTTTTTGAGATGTTTTAAAAATTTATTTAAAAAAATTATTTCTCAAAACAAGAAATGTATTTACTCAAAAGTAGAAATAGAAACCATTAAATTTATGAATTTTTTTTTTCTTCAAAAAATTCATTATAAAAAATTTGCATTTTGACAAACAAAAAATTGGGGTATATGGAATCAAAAAGCGGTTACCAGTTACTGTTACAGTATTGCCTCTAGCATCCTTAAATAAATAAATATACCCGAATGATGCCGCACCATCACTTACTATGCCTCAAAATATGTGCTTCAATAACGGCCATTCTGTATATTAACAAAGCCAGCCAAATTGAAGTATGCTTTGTCATATAGTAACTCTACGAGGACTTAGTGGTTTTTGAAATATCATTTGAGGGTTTTCAGTGCCCCAATAGCGGCTATTCTCTTTATTGACAAAGACAGCCAAGTCGAAATGTGCTTTGTCGCTCATACAGTTACTCTACAAGAGTGAAGTGATCTTTCGTATGTCAGTCGTGGGTTTTTAGAGCCTCAGTAGCGGCTATTCTGTTTATTAACAAAGCTAGTCAAGTCAAAGTATGCTTCGTTGCTCATACAGTTAATCTACAAGACTGAAGTGGTCTTTGGTATGTCAGTTGAGGGTTTTTAGAGCCCCAATAGCGGCTATTCTGTTTATTAACAAAGCCACCCCAGTTGAAGTATGATTCGTTACTTATACAGTTACTCTACAAGAGTGAAGTGGTCTTTGGTTTGTCAGTTGAGGGTTTTTAAAGCCCCAATAGAGGCTATTCTGTTTATTAACAAAGCCAGACAAGTTGAAGTGTGATGCGTCGCTCATACAGTTACTCTACAAGAGTAAAGTGGTCTTTGTTATATTAGTTGAGGATTTTCAGTGCCCCAATAGCGGCCACTCTCTTTATTAACAAAGCCAGACAAGTTGAATTGTGCTTTGTCGCACATACAGTTACTCAATGAGAGTGTGGTGGTCTTTGGTATATCAGTTAGGGGTTTTCAGTGCCCCAATAGTGGTTAATCTGTTTCTTAATAAAGCCAATCAAGTCAAAGTCTGCTTCATGACTTATACAGTTACTCTACAAGAGCGAAGTGGTCTTTGGTATGTCGGTTGAGGGTTTTTAAAGCCCAAATAGTGGCTATTCTGCTTATTAACAAAGCCAGTCAAGTCTATGTGTACGTCATCGCTCATACAGTTACTCTAAGAGGATTTAGTGGCTTTTGATTTATCAGTTGAGGGTTTTCAGTGCCCCAATAGCGGCTATTCTCTTTATTGACAAAGACAGCCAAGTCGAAATGTGCTTTGTCGCTCATACAGTTACTCTATAAGAGTGAAGTGATCTTTTGTATGTCAGTTGTGGGTTTTTAGAGCCTCAGTAGCGGCTATTCTGCTTATTAACAAAGCTAGTCAAGTCGAAGTATGCTTCGTTGCTCATACAGTTAATCTACAAGAGTTTAGTAGCCTTTCGTATATCAATTGAGGATTTTCAGAGCCCCAAAACCGGCAATTCTGTTTAATGACAAAGCCAGTCAAGTTGAAGTATACGTCGTGGGTCAAACAGCTACTCTAAGACGATGCAATGGTCTTTGATGTATCACTTGAGGGTTTTCAGTGCCCCAATAGCGGTTATTCTGTCTATTAACAAAGCCAGCCAAGTCTAAGTATGCTTCATCGCTCATACAGATACACTAAGAGTGTGGAGTGGTTTTTAATATATCAGTTGACGGTTTTCAGTATCCCAATAGCGGCTATTCTGTTTATTAACAAAGCTAGTCAAGTCGAAGTATGCTTCGTTGCTCAAACAGTTAATCTACAAGAGTTTAGTAGCCTTTCGTATATCAATTGAGGATTTTCAGAGCCCCAAAACCAGCAATTCTGTTTAATGACAAAGCCAGTCAAGTCGAAGTATACGTCGTGGGTCATACAGCTACTCTAAGACGATGCAATGGTCTTTGATGTATCACTTGAGGGTTTTCAGTGCCCCAATAGCAGTTATTATGTCTATTAACAAAGCCAGCCAAGTCTAAGTATGCTTCATCGCTCATACAGATACACTAAGAGTGTGGAGTGGTTTTTAATATATCAGTTGACGGTTTTCAGTATCCCAATAGCGGCTATTCTGTTTATTAACAAAGCCACCCCAGTTGAAGTATGCTGCGTCTCTTATTCAGTTACTCTACAAGAGTGAAGTAGTCTTTTTTATGTTAGTTGAGGGTTTTCAGTGCCCCAATAGCGGTCATTATCTTTACTGACAAAGCCAGCACAGTCGCAGTATGCTTCATCGATCTTACAATTATACTAAGAGTGTGGAGTGGTTTTTAATATATCAGTTGACGGTTTTGAGTGCCCCAATAGCGGCTATTCAGTTCATTAACAAAGCCGCCCCACTTGAAGTATGCTTCGTTACTCATACAGTTACTCTACAAGAGCGAAGTGGTCTTTGGTATGTCAGTTGAGGGTGTTCAGTGCCCCAATAACGGCCATTCTGCTTAATGACAAAGCCACTCAAGTTGAAGTATACATCGTGGGTCATACAGCTACTCTAAGAGGATGCAATGGTCTTTGATGTATCAGTTGAGGATTTTCAGAGCCCCAATACTGCCCATTCTGTTTAATGACAAAGCAAGTTAAGGAGAAGTATACGTCGTGGGTCATACAGCTACTCTAAGAGGATGCAATGGTCTTTGATTTATCAGTTGAGGGTTTTCAGTGCCCCAATAGCGGTTATTCTGTCTATTAACAAAACCAGCCAAGTCTAAGTATGCTTCGTCGCTCATACAGTTAATCTACAAGAGTGAAGTGGTCTTCGGTATGTCAGTTAAGGATTTTTAGAGCCCCAATACCGGCAATTCTGTTTAATGACAAAGGCAGTCAAGTCTAAGTATACGTCGTGGGTTATACAGCTACTCTAAGAGGATGCAATAATCTTTGATATATCAGTTGAGGGTTTTCAGTGCCCCAATAGCGGTTATTCTGTCTATTAACAAAGCCAGCCAAGTCTAAGTATGCTTCGTCGCTCATACAGTTAATCTACAAGAGTGAAGTGGTCTTCGGTATGTCAGTTGAGGATTTTTAGAGCCCCAATACCGGCTATTCTATTTATTAACAAAGCCGCCCCACTTGAAGTATGCTTCGTTACTCATACAGTTACTCTACAAGAGTGAAGTGGTCTTTGGTATGTCAGTTGAGGGTTTTCAGTGCCCCAATAGCGGCTATTCTGTTTATTAACAAAGCCACCTCAGTTGAAGTATGCTTCGTTACTCATACAGTTACTCTACGATGGTGTTGTAGTGTTCGGTGTATCAGTTGAGGGTTTTTTAGTGCTCCAATAACATCTATTCTTGTGGTCTTTGGTGTATCAGTTGAGGGTTTTCAGTGCCCCCAAATTTTCTGAAGCTCAACAAGAAACACAGCATATAAATAATAAAATGCAAGGCTCCAATAACATCTATTCTTGTGGTCTTTAATGTATCAGTTGAGGGTTTTCAGTGCCCCCAATAGCATCTTATATTAAACATAATCGATAATCAAAAAAAAACCCGCAAAATATTACTGATACTAACCTGCACTATTATGCGAGTGCTTCGCTTAGTAATTTTACTTCAGTGCGTACAAATATGACTTTAATATTATGATAACTCTTCCTATCCAGTTCTTCTATAATCTATGGGCTGGCCTACGACTATTGAGACCTTAGAAGATGGCTATTAAATTGTTTAGTTTTTCTTCATTTTTTTACATCCAATCAATTACTATTGTATGAATATACTAAATTATTGCATTTAAATTCATTAGTAAATGGAACCACTAATCGTACTTATAAAAATATTGTAGTAGAAAGTTCACAGAGTGGCTATTTGTCAATCAAAGGATTTATTTAAAATTCTAATTTATCTATATTTTCATAGATAGTTTTGCAAAAGAATTTAATAAGTTAGAAAAAATTTTAAAAATTTTAAATTTTTATATTGGGCAATTATAATATTTATTGTTACTATTTTTAAAAGTATTTTTATTGCTCTAAAACTGCTATAAAATATTTTATTTAAAAAAAGGATTTGAAAACATTTTCGCTATCAGTTAGTATTTAATTTAAGATAGCACCATTGGCCTATGTTATGTTAAATATACTCACATAAGCCTAGTCGTGTATTTAACAAAATATTTTTTTCAGAAATATTTTTAATTATTTATTTTCACTACTAATAAAAATAATAAAAACCTATTTTTATTATTTATAAATTATATTTGCGGTAGATTCACTTTATAAGCTTTTGATTAAATATTTAATATAGATTGACATGAAAGCGTTTTTTTTCACTTGACCAATTTTGAAGAAATATTTTTAAAAATTCGATATCTTCTCTAAAAATGAATACCCTCTTTTTGCTAAATATTTTTAAAAAAAAAGTATTTCAATTTATTTTTTAACTATAAATGTCTATAAGACAATAAGAAAAATTCATAGAATATCAAATTTGGGTATACACTTTAAGTTTCGATTCAGTCAAATAGAAAATTGTTGACATTAAAAAGGTCGTTTCCAATTTATGGATGGGATTTATTCA
Organism: Atherix ibis; assembly: GCA_958298945.1. Classification (NCBI taxonomy): domain Eukaryota; kingdom Metazoa; phylum Arthropoda; class Insecta; order Diptera; family Athericidae; genus Atherix; species Atherix ibis. Next base: position 22,789,843 of record OY282607.1, read on the forward strand.
GGTAAATCTTGATGTCAGGTTCAAATTCTCAAACAAAATAAGAAATCAAATCAATAAAATATTTTTTTTTTTTAATACAAAATTCTATACGGATTATCTATTCTATTTGGGGTTGTTTCTGATTATGTTTTTTTTTTTTTTAATTTTTTATTTGAGGTTCATTCAAATTGGATCATCTCAAAACTAATTGAATGACATCTTTTACAGCCCTTCTTGACATAAATTCCAAATTATTATTAATTTGATTTTTTTTTTTTTTTGTATTTGAAAGTCCTTATACTTTTTATGAAAATCTGATATTTTTTTTACTACGTGCAAAAAATTGTTTTTTAAATGTATTTTGAATGTTGTTTTGGTAATTTTTTTTTTTTGATTAATTTATAAGACAAAAATAAATAATAAAAGCACACATGCAAATGTTATAAAAGATTTTTTAAGTATATGATAAAATTATCTTTTTCTTCTATTATTATCAATTCTTTTTTTTTTTTTGCTGACAAAAAAAGTTTCTAACATCAATTGCCTGTGCACGTGTGCATACCATTTTGTTACCGAGCATCCTTTTCCTCATTTATTGAAACCCTTATATTATTATGCATGAGTCGATATGCTGTGATATACTTTTTAATATTTTTATTTTTCATAAAAAATTATTCTAAATTTAAAAATCAATATATCGGAAAATAACTATGATATAACCATATGATAATATATATCTGATAAGGATGACTTCATGTAGTATTTTTTTTTCGTTCTTCTATTAGACATAAAATGGAATGAAAAATCCAAGAGAAAAGTTACATTTATTTAATATATGATATAAATTAGAGATAATTTTTATAAAATGGCACATCACATGTGCACAACATTATGAAAACATTAAAGGATCTCTTATACATATTATATAGACTGTGCTAAAAATAAAATCAAAAAAATAAAGTCAAAAATACCAAAAATTCAAGTATATCATTTTGTGATAAGAGTTTTTACTCTTAATTTAGTAATTTTTTTTTATTATCCAAAAATTTCTATTATAAATGTACGTATATACTCTAATAATGATTCATAAAAAATTATATGATTTCTAAAGAAATTCATATTCTCATTAGCACGATAATGATATACAATTATTTGGGAAATATTACAAGAAGAAGAATTTGGGTTTTTAGTTGATGTTTATTAAATAAAAGGAAAAAATTTAATTCTGTAAGAACTCTTCCAAAAATATATAATATTTTGATATTATTTTTTAAGTATCAAGTAATTTTTTTGCGGTTTTGTTTTTCATATTTTAAGTTTTGACAGATGTCATCTGTCAAAGTCAAAACTGCTCAATTAGTCATGGAAATAAATATGTCTGAAAAACGTTTATAAATTATTTAATTTCATTATGAAAATTTGTGCTCTGTGAAAATAGTTATTAGAAATCAAACCATCAACACGTCTGCTTAAAATGCGTACAGAGGAAGATATTGCTGCCGTAGCGTCCAGTTGATTGCGTTTGTGTTACTTGACTATGTGGAAGATTTTACGCAAGGATCTTGGTCTGAAGGTATAGAAAATACAACTCGTGAAGAACTGAAGCCAAACCACCAAAAAATTGCGTTCAGCGACGAAGCTCATTTCTGGTTGAAAATTGTCGCATTTAAGAAAAACTGATGAACGACGACAGGCAAAACAATAACTACCATTGCAACCAGAAAAATGCACATTATAGTTCCGTATTTCAAAATAGAAGAACTGCATCTTTTAACAAGATGGTGCTATATGCCGCACAGCCCGTAGTTTCGCAAAAAGTACTCTCGAGGCGTCAAATCGAACGATCTAGGTGGTCAAATGTTGACCACCTAAATCGTTCGATTTGACGCCTCGAGAGTACTTTTTGCGAAACTACGTGAAGTTACTCCACTATGCCGATAAACCAGCATCACTTGCACCTTTGAAAGACAACAATACACGTGTTATTAGCGAGATACCAGCCGATATCCTCAGAAAAATAACTCAAAATTGGATCCCTTACATGGATCACTTAACATGAGTCATACCCAACATTTATACGAAATAATTTTTAAAAATTTAAACATACATTTTTGTAATTTTTCTATGTTTTTTCCAAATTTTTAAAATTAAACGTTTAAAAAAACTATTTTTAAATAGTTACAAATTTTTATTAGTCTTATTAGTTCTATGCAAAATATGACATCACGAAATCAAAAAAGACTGAAAGCTTCACCATTTAATACTTTAAAATGTCAAGTCTTCAATAATTAAGCTTTTATTATAAAAAAAATTTTAATTCAAAGAATGACGTCGAAAAAAAAGCAATTGAAAGGCATCCAAAAAAAATTATGTACAATTGTAAATTTTCTTTTTTTTTTCAAGAATTTTGGGACCCTAATTGGATTTTGAGACCCAAATAAAATGTACGTGTTGCTACCATTTACTCAGTATAAGATTTAAAAGATGCCGTTTACGATATGTTATCTAAAATTAATTGTCATTATAAGAAAAAAAAAACAAAGAGCTTTTTTCCGTTACAGAAAAATATCGTATAAGAAGCAAAAGTTTACAAAAAAATATCTTATAAGAAGCCCACAAATCTATACAAAAGATTTTTTGTCCGGTTTTAAATTTTTTTAGACTAATTGAATCATAAATAAAATTTTTAAGTATTTTGAACATCCATTTATTTAGCAATAAATGAATATTTTTAAAATTTAATATTGTAGTTTCTTTATTTGCTTATTTATTTAGAGCGAAAATAAGACTTTTATTTTACAAAGTACTTTTTTCAATAAACTTTGAAAAAGTTCTTTGTTAAAAAAAAATAAGGAAATTATTTAATGAAATTTGTCAGTATTTTTAAATCAAGATATTTACATAAAATTAGTATTATTTAGAACTAATTTCAATTATTTTTTAAATAGAAATAATTTAATTTTCTGAAGCTCAACTACAAACACAGAATGCTGATAATACAAGGCTACCCACCAATATCTACTTTGAGCGAGGAAGGAAATGAAAGATTCTACAAAGACCTGACATACACGTACGTAAAAGAATGCAGAAAGATCCATGCTTACTGTTGTTATACCACAATTGGAAGCAAAAAATACTACTAACTCTTATATTAAATTTTTTTGTTTGGTGAAACGGAACCAGAGAGGTTAAAGACTGCTTGACTTTCTAAACAAGGAGAAGATCTATTCTCCCTATACTTTCTTCGAAGAACATACAGGAAGAAAATGGGCTTGAAAAAGTCCGTCCACTTTAGCCCAAATTTAATTAATTACATCTTCGAGCAGCCCGCTAGAACTCTAGATGTTCAAACTTGTTTGAATCATGAGACCCTTATGGTGAATATAGCAGATTACTGGACTACAGGAAGGTTCCCGATTGGGGGAGGGGTAAGGCAGAATTTTACCCAATAAGCTGAAAGAAAGCTGTTATTTGGTTGGACTAACAAAGAATATTCAGAAAGCCAAAATTAAAATGTTCAATAAATTACAGGACACGATCAATAAAATAACGCAACGCTGGAAAATGTTTACAGGAATCACTGATATAGTGCAGGACATATAGCGATGGATGATCTCAAATGAACAAAAATTATTATGAAATGATGGCCTAAAGATTCGAAGAAAAGTATATAGAGATCGCAAGCACGATGGAGGGATGATATTTAACGGTAATGCAAACAGTACAAGAGAGGACATAATGGATAAAATTTGAAGAGGGTTATGTTCGAGAGTGAACTAAGACAGGCTTAAGAAGAAGTAGAAGAAAAATAGCAATAAATATTATTTACTTAGTATTGTTTACTAAAAAAAAATGTCTAAAAATGTTATTAATTGCACACAAAAAATTTAGAACAAATCATCTTAAAATATTAAAAATTTCATAAAAGCTTTTTTAAATTGATTCGAATAAGAAAAAAAAACTTCTTTAAGGACCGAACACTTTTTACAATTCTTTCAAGTGATTATTTATTTTAAAAAATATAATCTTATTTGAAAATATAATTGAATTTAATTCTACTAAACACAATTTAAAAGAGCGACTTCAATTTTATAAAATAAGAATAAAAATTGAAAATTTAATTAAAAAATTGTAAAAAAAAATATTGAATCAAATTCGGTGACAATTTTCTCAAATAGGCTTAATAGAATGAAAATTGAAACAAAAATGAAACCGATTCGATTAGCGAATTCGGAATAGGAAATCTATTTTGTTCATAGAACAGAATATCAGGTACAAAGTACTTCTTTAATTAAATTCACTTCTGTATCCATGTTAAACATCCTGCATATTCTGATAAGACTAGCTACCAAATCCGATGTTACATCATCGACACCTGACGGTATCAGCCTTGGGCGAACTGTTTGACACAAAATACGAGAACAGGTAATATTGTGCAAAAGGAATTGATCCTGGCATATTCCACATGACCAAAGCTTTAATCTGAAACTTGTCTGATACCTATAAGTATATATATCCTTGTCAGTTTTACGTAATCTAATACCATGGGATTTGTTAGAATGCGATAGTATCATGCGGCTACCCTAAATCTCCTTAACCAATTTAACCGTATGGTTTTGTGTCCAAAAATATTCACCAAACAAATACATAGAAAATTTTCGAATATACTTCTTCAGGATATATGAAAGTAATCTATACAACAAAAAAAAAGGGGGAGCTCTGCTAAAAGTATACGGAACAAAGTTGAAAATGAAATTCACAATGATGTGCTTTGCGTTCCTGACATTATACCTGACTATTATCGGATTTTAGTCTGTAATAGGCGTGTTCACGAGACAGTAATTAATATGCTCACAGGTGAAAATGAAACCCTCTTTATCTAATGGATATTTTCGTTTATTAAATTTTCAATAGATCGTATATTAATAGTACCAACATTCTATTTTCCTAACACTATAGCTTGTTTATATTGAAGGATCAGTTTATAAAATTGAAGCTGTACGTAGGAATATTTTCTTTTATGTAATAAAATTAAAATTATTTTTTATTTTTGAATAAGTATGCTGAATTTTTTTAAAAATCGTCTTAATTAATTATTTATTGATGAAGTTTTTGTAATTCTACATGAAGTATGTGCGGATACATAGCTTATATAAGATAAGAGTGATATGATTTCTAAGTGACGTTTCGGCCATTTGTAAAATGTTATGATCTGTCATTTTTTTTCATTGTATTCAATAATGTTTGCAATTTTATCATGAAAAGATATATGCAAAAATAACGTTTACAAATTATTCAATTTTATTATCAAAAAATCGTTCTCCAATTGCAACTTTTCGTGCGCTCACTTTCATCTGAGTGGTGCGGTAAATAAACAAAACTGTCCATTATGGTGCGAAGAAAATCTACAAATTATTCATGAACCGCCATTACATTCACCTAAATTGGCAGTTTGGTGTGGTTTTTGGTCTGGTGGAATCATCGGTCCGTACTTCTTTCGAAATGAAGCTGGTAACATCGTTACTGTCAATGGAGAGCGGTATAGATCGATAATAACCAACTTTTTATGGCCGAAATTGGAAGAAGTTGATCTTGACAACATCTGGTTCCAACAAGACGGGGCTACGTGCTACACAGCACGTGCAACAACCTTTAGAAATCAATATTGAACATGCTATTCATGACATACGATTTGCTTTAGTGGAAAAAGTGCTCGTATATTAACTACAATAATTGAAATTGTATTTTTTTAGTCCGTTACGAAAAATATAAGAACAAAGTTTGCAGCAATGTACTATCAAATTTTACGTTAAACTTGATGAGTTGGACTTCCAAAAACCAACCATGAGCTTATGGGGAATATTTCTTAAAAAAAAAACACGATGTATTCGGTGGTAAAAATCATTTTTTTGGGGGCGAAAAAGTGAAAGACGAACCTTACTCAGAGAGACCTCTAACAGCAAAAACTGATGAAAGCATAAACTATCAATCAAGGTTTTTTATGAAAGGTCTTTTGAGAAGCTTAGAAAAATAGTTCTTCGTGTCGGATCGGATATTGCATACACTTGGATACTCTACTATGTTATATGAGCTACTTTATTAACGAATTTTTATCGGAAAACCGTTATTTCTATAGTCCCCCTTTTTTTTTACTTGATCAAAATCTGTGTGCATTTTTTATATTCTACATTTTCAAAATAACTTCAAATTAAGTCATGAAGGTTCCAGGTTAACCGTTTGTCGAATATAAGTCCAAGGTAACGTACGCTATTTTTTTGTGGAATAATACTGCCGTTTAGGGTTATGTCGGGAATTTGTTCTCGGCAGAGTGTGAAAGTTACATGAGTAGATTTTTGCTTATTTACCTTCACTGTCCACCTTTTGAACCAAGTTTCTAAGGAGTGGATAAGTTTCTGTAGGATACTAATGGCTGTGGAAGGATCTTTGTGATGTGTCAGGATGGCTGTATCGTCAGAACATGTTGCGGTTAGGATGTTGTTGTGGCAAGGAATGTCATGGGTATAAATGTTGTATAGAATAGGACCTAGGATACTTCCTTGAGGGACACCGGCGGAAATTGGATAAATGTCAGAGTACTCAATATTTTCAGTTACCTGAAGATATCGGTATGAGAGATAAGATTTAAGGATGTGGAAATAACCCGATGGTGGGACTCGCTGCAACTTCCAAAGCAATCCACGGTGCCATACACGGTCGAAGGCATGCGAAATGTTACGAAACACGCCTGGGCAGTGTTCCTTTCGTTCTAGCGAACACGCTATGTAGTCGACTACGCGATTACACTGCTGAATAGTGGAATGCTCAGGTCGAAATCGAAACTGATGCTGAGAAATGATACCCTTAGTTTAAAAATGGGATAAAGGCGTTTTAGGATTAATTTTTCTAGGATTTTTACGTGACTAAAAGACGTGAACTTAACGGACGATACAAACAATTATTACGTCTCCTAAACAGTAAATCAAAACTTACAACAACAAGTAAACTATTACTATACAATACGGTTCTGACACCAATATGGACATATGGTCTAGAACTTTGGGGTTCGACTAAGCATTTAAACTCGCTTCCAATCCAATCCCTACAATCCCGAATCCTTCGTAAAATTGTCAATTCCCCCTTTTATGTGCGAAACACTGTTATCCACCGTGACCTAAATGTTCCATTTGTTCGTGAACTATGCATCTCCCGATATAAAAAATTCCATTCGCATCTATCCTTCCACCCTAATCCTTTAGGAAGGGAACTTTTCACTCCCACCCTTCCAGTATACACCCATCGACGTTTAAAACGGCGATGGCCGTGAGATTCTCTAAAATTATAAAATAAAATTACCCTGTTCTAGAGGTAACATTGATTGGTGTTTTCCTCCACATGTCTTCATGTCCTTGTATATTCCCGTAAAAAATCTGCTTGTTACTAGCATAAGTAGTTGTAGAAAACATTTATAATAAAAAAAAAAAAAATTCTTAGTACTTTCGGTAGCATCCAAAGGGATATAACCGTGGAGCTAAAAGAAGCTATTCATGCCTCGTCTTACTTATAGTTACCGAAGATAACCACTTTAAATGGGATAACATTAATAAAATTATTTCAAACAAAAAACTAAAAATTTTTCAAAATATAAAAGGCAACTTGATCTTTTCTTTTATAATTTAACATATAATAAACAGAATAAATGACTTAATTAATAATATACAAAATTAAAAACAATAGCACAAGAAGATAGGTGTTGTTTGTTCTTCTTTTTTTTTTAAAAAAAAACACATTTGTTTGATGCTATCAAAGTAAAAATTAATTAAGACTTTTACTTTACTATGGGGCATTATTTTTTCTCGATTGGCTCTCTTTGATAATAATCTGTTCCTGATTTAACCATGCAGCAAAATGAACATGGATAATACTATAATAGTAGCTAGAACAATGGCTTATAACAAAAGAATATATCCTTCGTGCAGGACATCCCGTAAAATCGATTCTATATAGTTGGCTAATGCAAAACTTTGGTTCAGTAGTCAAAAGGAAGGAGAGTATTTATGGTTTTTTTGGTGAAATTTTTCGGTATTTTAGAAATTTATTTTCAAAAACCCAAAAAAAAACCAATTATTTTCCCCTATTTTATTGTTGCTATTTTCTATTTAGACTTTTGTATAGCAAATTATTCGTTGGTTGACTACAAATTGATCAATGGCCATTGCAAAATACCTTATAATAGCCATTATATTGTTATGAATTGTATAGAAAATTTTGGCACAGAAAACAAATTATTTTTGTCACGAATTCAATTTTCTTGTTGTACCTGAAATAATTAAAATTGTTAGGTAATCTGGGATTTTTGGTTATGGTTTTTATAAATTTTCTAAACAATAACAGTTATTGATTTATGTGTATAAATACTTATTAAATACTTTTTTAAGATGAAAATGAAAGAAAAGTTCAAAGATTTCTTTGCAAGGATTATTAATATTACAAGGACTGACTAAAAAATTTTAATGGACGTAATCAATTTCTCCAATATTTAAAATGCTTACTAAATAAACTAATAATAATAGACTAATTATAGTCATTTAAATGACAAAAAAAAACTATTAAATTTTAGGATATTTTTTTTGTATGATTTTAAAATCTTTTATCGTAATCCTTTTTCAAAAAATTATTATGAAACTTTTTTGTTTTTACTATTGAAAAACATTCAATGATGTCAATGCTTTTTTTTTCGCCATTTAGATATAAAAAAAACTGCTTCAGGTAAAAATAATGCTCCTTTATACATCGGGAATTAGCTTAGTAAGCTGAAGTGACAAGGGGTATGAAGATCACTGAAAATAATTATCTTACAATAATTTCACTTACGAAGGAAACTTTAAGATCATGATTTATAAAAGTGTTAAGGACATAACAAGAAGCATTTACAATTTTACGAAGGATTTTTAACCGGTTGGATTGGCCATGACTAGAAATTTGGAAGGGTTTGTAGAACCGCAGATCTCATTAATATATTATAAATAAATAATATGTTCTGAGTTGTAGGCTTTAAACATTAGTTCAACCGTCTGCTCGTAATGCACTACCTTTTTTTGCGGAATTATACTGCAATTAAGATTTACGGAGAGGAATAATCTCCATTTGGGAACTAGTTTTGGGGTTAGAGGATATAGTTTTGTAAAAACTTTGATGTAGAGGGGATTTTCGTGAGGTTGTAAGGATTGTGTAAGAGGTAGCGAGGGTGTTAGGTTATCTAGGAATATCGGGACTGTAGATATTACACAGGATAAGGCTATGGATATTACTTAGAGGAACACCAGTAAATAAAGGAGTTATAAGGAAGTATTTAACATTTACAAACACTTGAAAATACCATTGTGAGAGGTGTGCTTCTATCATTTGGTAATAAGTGGAGGAAAGGAATTACGAGGTCTGTTCAAAAAGTATCGCGAATTTTGATTTTCCGCGGGTTACGTATATTCGATTTTCGATTTTTTGTGGCGTTATATTGGTACTCAAATCTCTCACTTATGCCGACAAGTTCGGCCATTTTGAATTTTCTGTTAATTTTTGACAGCTGCTTTGCTTACACGTGTTTTGGCTCGTCATCGATTTTTGCCCATTCCAAAAAATGGATCAAAGAATCTGTTTCGGGAACAAGAAAAAGTTATAGTGCGCTAGATCTGGGGAATACGGTGGCTACGGCATTATAAGTGTGTTGTTTTTGGCCAAAAATTAGCGCACAAGCAACGATGCGTGAGCAAGGGCGGTATCATGGTGCAAAAGCCAATTTTTGTTCTTCCACAAATTCGGGCGTTTCTGGCGGATTTCTTCGCATTACTTGCAGGTAATATTTCTTATTAACCGGTCTACCCTGTGACAAGAACTCATGATGTACCGCGCCTCTGTAATCAAAGAAAACTGTAAGCAAAACCTTCACATTCGACCGAAATTGGCGCGCTTTTTTCGATCTTGGCTCGTGCGGCAGCTTCCATTGAAATGATTGAGGTTTGGTTTCCACGTCATAACCATAAACTCATGATTCTTCATCAGTTATGACCCTCTGGAGCAAATTTGGGTCATCGCGGACAGAGTCCAACAGCTTCTTAGCAATGTTAATGCGATGAGCAAAAATCGAAGACGAGCCAAAACACGTGCAAGCAAAGCAGCTGTCAAAAATTAACTGAACATTCAAAATGGCCGAACTTGTCGGCATAAATGAGAGACATAAGTACCAAAATAATGCCATGAAGAATCGAAAATTGAATATATGTAACCCGCGGAAATTCAAAATTCGCGATACTTTTGGAACAGACCTCGTATTTCAATTTCCAGAATATTTTTTTTTATTTAACGTGATATGCCTATGGGTCATTATAGGAATTGCGATATGCTCAATCAGCGCTCACAGACCTGTACTTTCAATGAATTTCGTCAGAACAGCTAACTAGATCCAGATAGTTGCATTCCCATCATCTCCTCTTGATACATTGTTTAAATTGCCTCATGCAGTCCAACTCTCACACCTTTTTCACTCCTACTCGTATTCTCCTTCTATTTTCTTCTAATAGTAAATTAACTGCCATTTAACTTGCCTATAGTTCTATGAGAGAAACAATCAAGAAATCTATCCGTCAATTGCTTTACGATGAGCGGTCTAATATGTAGATCGCTCACCTAGACTTTAACTCACAATAACTTATGCTTTCATCTGCTCCTACCGCTGACCAGCTCCATCCATTGCAGGTACAGCATAGCTCCCAGTCATTAATTTAACTATTAGTAGAAAGGCCTAGCTAAATCTCTACTATCTTCTGCAATTATAGCACTGCGCCATTATAACCCTTGATGTGAAGAATACCTTTAATTTAGCGAGATGGGATCGTATTCTTTACACCCTTTACTTAATGGGTGGTTCGCAGTATATTATCAGGATAATAGGGGCTACCTAAGTAGTAGAATTCGGTTCTTCAGAACAAGCTGTGGGGATAGAATATATAAGATCATGAGGAACATTCACCAGAGCTCATTTCTGGGTCCTCTGTTGTGGAATGTGAGGTATGATGGTATTTCCAAGCTCCATATCCGAGAGGAGGTGAGAATCATCGCGTTCGCTGCCGTTCGTATTGGGCAAATGCGTAAAAGAAGAAGAACGAATCTGCAATGAGACTGTTGTTTCAGTTTGAAGTTGGCTTCTGGCGGCTGGTATTCTCCTTGCGGACTATAATACAGAGGTATGAGGACCCCGTTGGCGACCGTATTTGGGTCAATTCTACTATTTGCTGCGTCATTTTGGACGCATGGGTTAATTAGACCAACATTTATACGTGTAGTGGTTTCATTCTACCATAGGAGTGCATTGAGGATAGCCTGCACATTCGGAACAGTATCTTACGAGGCCATTTGTATTGTCCCCGGAATGATACCGATTGAAATACTAGCAGATGAGCGGCAGAGGCTGTGTTGTGATCCGTGGCTCGTACGGAGGAAAACAACGCGTCAAGGAGGAGATTAGCAAAACTGTTGAAATAATGCCCCCAATGGCAGATGGACTCACCTTTGGATATGCCGATAATATGATGATGTTGGCTACTACTTATCCCAATTTTTGACAGGACATCTATGTTTTCGAAATCATCAGAGTGCCGCTTTAAAGTGCATTGCACCCCAATATGCCCTTGTTGTCACGGTATGGTGGAGAGCGCGGAGCACGTATTCTTTTACTGCTCCCGATTCAATGTGCGTAAAGAGAAGAGATTCAGAAATACGCTGGCAGACATCAGATACCGCAGAATGCCGTGGCCTTTATATTGGACCCGAGAACGGCTTATCAGGCTGTTAAAGTCCTTGCAACAATAGTACTAAAGAGAATACGTCTAGATTAGCTTGAAAGAAAACGGAAGTAACAATTCACCAGAGTAATAATTTTGATCAATACCTGATAGCGGTCCCATTCGCAGATATAGATATATGACCAAGATAGCTGGTTTTAGTGGGTTTAAGTCCCATATTTTGTCTTTTAAAAATTTCCACCTTACTATAAAAAAAAAGAACGTTATAGCACTTACCTACCGTCCTAAGACAGTACTGGCGATTTAGGTATTAATTACAGCCACCACGTTTCAGCTGAAGCTTTGATCAGGCACAGTGTTTTTCAATGCCATGGGTCACCTGATCTCCGCAGTACTAGTTTTGTTAAAAGAGTACTTGGTAGGTACTCCTATTCAAAGAGCTACAGTACGAAAAATTATCTATTTATTGGGCATAGCTAGACCGGCCTAGTAAGGTGGTTTCACCAAGACTTGTAGGCCACTTCTGCAATTGGTCATTGTATGATCGTTTCTTCAGAAAATGCCTTCTTGCTTGATCAAACTAACCCAGAGTGCCAGACATGGTCAAATTCATACAATATGTTTAAAAACACACCTGGTTAATACTCTTTCCTCTTGAAGGTGGTAGCAACCCAAAGGTGAACTGATATATAAATAATCCTTTAAAGAGATCCTTTAAAATTTTACTTTAATAAAATTCATTTGACTGGTATTTACAATCAAAAAACACAAAACAAAATTCTACATAAAAGAAAAAGTTTTGTTGAAGAAAAAAAAATTTAATATAAAATCATTTAGGAAATTTTTTATCGATTACTTGTTTTAGCATAAAATCAAAAGAGGCCCATTGAGCTTTACGCACTTCTTGTCATCTATAAGAGTTGGAATTTCTGTTAACTTGAGCCATCGTGACGCTCTATCAATTACAATAATTGTCCTTTTGCTATGTTTTGCCTATTTCATCGCGACTATTCTCAGATCGACAACGATAAGGACATAACCGAAAATTCAACATGAGAAAACATGGCAGAATTGCTAACTTTGATTATACTTGATTCGTAAATGTGCCGGAACAAGTAAGTTTAATGCCTTACTTACAGATACTTCCCAAGAAATCCAATTCAATATCTTAAAGTAATATTGTACCGGATGTGTTAGTTAATGTTGTGATTTTATTTTCATTTCGAAAAACACAAGCCGATAATACTATTTCCCTAATAACATTTCTCATATAAGAGTACTCGCTGGAATTTTACACAAGAGACAAGGGGAAAAAAACACTATAAACAATCAATTTTGTATTTTATTTTTATACAATATATTTAACAATATACTAGCAAATAGATATAAAAAATATATAATAATATTAAATTTAATGAAATCTATTTTATTTACATCGATAGGTTTTTGCCTTTGTTTTATAAATGGAATAATAATACTTTGAGATTTCGAGAGCAACTTATTTTAATGAATAGATTTAAGAAATTTCTTCTCGAATTTATATTAATCGTATTTTATCTAAAAGAATTTTTATTTTATTTGATATTTTATAAAATGGTTAAAGTTTCAATTAAAGGACATTTATTTGAACTTTGCTCGTGATCATTTATGTTCATAACGAATGAGTAAATGATGGCAATAATTAGTTTACACTAAGAGTACTTACGAAATTTTCATTAAAAATAATATTGTTTATAAAAAAGTATTAATATATAAATTTTTTTTTTTGTTCAATAAATATATAATTATAAATTTATAATTTTTCAAATAAAATATTGTTAAATTTTTGGATATTGTGCGTGTTCCTTTTTTAAAAGAGGATCTTATAGAGGAACTTTTTTTTGTAACATATTGGAATATCCAATTTGCAGTACGAAAAGCAAATATTTATTTATTGAAGTTTTTTATCATACTTTAATAAAACTTTTCTAAAAGTATATTTTAAAAATAATGGCATTATACATAAAATATTATATTTTGTATAAAAATATAATTATTCATGTTATTAAAAATGAAAAAGTCATTAAAAATGTAAAAAGAAGTCACGAAATTTCTTTTACATTTTTAATGACTTTTTCATATATATCGGGCTGTAAATTGGCCAAAAAGCTTTTAAACCTTAAAAACTTTTTATATAAAAGATATATTTAAAATAGTTTTATAAAAAAAAATTACTTACAGTATTAAATTACATAATCTTGGATTTCAAATTACATAACCAAATCTACAAATTATGCGTACTGGAAACTTTTTGGGTAATATGTTAATATCAAAATTTATCGTTTTATAAGATTTATGGTGTCGTTGTGCTAAAATCGCATATAGTAAAAATAAGAAGTTTTCTAGTTGAGACCAAAAAAAAATGGTAATCAGCGGTTTCTTCTAAGCAGACAGTCATTTTTTGCGTACATAATTCCCCTCTTCAGTAACCTGTGGATTTTTGAAGCCTCACATATACTAGCTTAAATCCGCAGTTTGGTCATAGATGGTATACGCTTAAATCCGCTGTTTGGTCATAGATGGCGTAAGTGAGCGTATAAAGCTACCATGAGTACGCCATACTTTTTTTTTATGAGTTTGACATCTGGCAACATTAATCAGTACATATTGTCAGCAATTTCGTACAACAACATACATTTTTCCTTTGGTAATCATGTCTAGTTTTGTGCCAGAAAAAGAGCATATGCGGGATGCTCTGCTTTTCTGCTTCAGTTTGAAGAAATCGGCTGCCGAACCGCATCGAATGCTTATGGAAGCCTATGGTGACAGTGCTTTATCGGAAACAACGTCCTGAGATTGGTTTCGTCTGTTCAAAGACGGCAATTTTGACTTGTGAGACAAGAAGCGTGAAAATCGGCCTAGGAAGTAGGCTCTTTTAGACGAAGAGCCTCCTTCCATCAATTGGAGGCTCTTTTGGACGAAGACGATACCCAATCGCAAAAATGCTCGTCGAGCGATTGGGTGTTACTCAACCAGCCATTTGCATGGGTCTGCGTGCCATGGGGAAGATTGAAAAGATCGGAAAATGGGTGCCGCATGAATTGAACGATAGGCAGATGGAGCGACGCCAAAACACATGCGAAATTCTGCTGGCCAGACAAAAAGAATGTATTTCCTGCTTCAGATTGTGACAGGCGATAAAAAGTGGATATACTTCGAGAATCCTAAACGCCAGAAATTGTGGGTTGATCCCGGCCAACTATCAACATCTTCCCCAAGACCAAATCGCTTCCGACGGAAAAAGATTCTGTGCGTTTGGTGGCATCAGCAGGATATCGTTTACTATAAGATGTTGAAACCCGGTGAAACTGTCAATGCCCACCGCTACTACCAACAACTGATCAAATTGCACCATTCTCTGCGTGAAAAAAGGACGGATTATCAACAAAAACATGACAAGCTGATTTTCCTCCACGACAACGCACCATCGCACTCGTCAAAAATGGTCCGAAACTACTTGGAGACACTCAACTGGGAGGTGCTACCCCACCCAACTTATTTACCAGACCAGGCGCCTTCCGACTACCACCTGTTTTCGTCGATAGGCTACGCGCTCGCTGAGCAGCACTTCGATACTTACGAAGACGTCCGAAAATGGCTTGATGAGTGGTTGGTCTCGAAAGAGAAGGAATTTTTTTGGCGTGGTATCCACAAATTACCCGAGAATTGGAAAAAATATGTAGCTAGCGAGGGCAAGTACTTTGAATAAATTTGCTTTTCCTTTCTATTAAAAAAAACATATGTTTTTTTGATTAAAAAACAGCGGATTTAAGATTATATACCTTTGAAATATTTTTTTTTTAGTAACGTATTCTTAAAATAATAAAGGCACCTCATTGCTGACAAAAATAATGTCTTCTTAAAGCGTGGAACGTTGTTACTGTAAGGCAACCTTCTTTTTTTCACAGAAAGATTTTATAATTTTTATCGCATTGTTAAATTATTATAAAATTCATAAAATAAAATGGCAAAAGGAAATCTAATAACTTTTAACTTTCATTATAATAATTAGTATAAAATTGTTAAATACTAGAACTTTTTTTTACAAATTACAAAATGAATCACTCTTTAATATAAATAAAAATGTTGCAAGAGCGCACATAATTTTCTTGAGATTAAACTAATCAATCAAATGTGCTACTAATTAACTATAAGAGTTTTTAATTTTAAAATATATTATCATAATTATAATAAATATATTAAATTAAAATATATTTAAAAAAACCACAAAAAAAATAATTCATTATACATTTTGTGAATGGTTATTGTTTTTTAAATATTTATAAAATTATTTTGATATATTGAACAAAAAAAATTTGTAAAAAAAAAACTTAGAATATAGTTAAGAGGAAAAACTATGATTACAAAATATAGAATATTTCAAATAGAAAGCATATGTCAATATGATTACGAATATCTGGTGACAAAATAAATAATTGGTCCTAGAAATAGTAGAAAAGTCCCTGAAAGCAGGAATAGTAGATACCATCCAGAGTTCACACTGTCGATAAATTCCATATTCAATATGGCGAGAAGTGAAATCAATTTTTGCTTTAGTTTGCCCTTTCCATAGTTGAAAGATATCTGTCTGACTATTCCTACCACAAAAAGTTAATACAAAAATGCTGACTCAAGTAATAGGAAGGAAGTATTTTTGCACGCCAAGTGCCTATTAGTTTCCGGAAAACAGAAATACGTAAAATTGAAGAAAAGTGCAAATAAGATATAATTACCACGTGGAAAGCTAACCTCCAGTGTGTCTGTTTGGCCCTCACCTCTAATCCCTTGAAGGGTTCATACTCGTAGTACGACTCTGTAACCGTCTCCCAAGGGAGAAAGTCACTAAATCCTTCATGGCATTGGCTGTACGGATTGAAGACACTCGTAAAATATCGTAAAATATAACACTGACTAGGGAAAGACTTAAGAGATTTCACCCAGCATGATTCCTTAGGCAGGCGATCGATCACCTTGACACTCACCCTCGCCCCATAGACGCGTCAGTTGTAAATTACTCAGGGGTTGTAAGATAACGTATGTTACTCCCAGTAACTGTTCTTATATTATAACTTGGATAGAATTTCATGCTGCTTTCACATTTAAAAAAAGAAACTGTCTAAAAAATATACGACAGCAAAATCAAATAAAGCCTGTAAAGTATACCCAAAGAAAAAAAGGGACATTGGCCAAATTGTATGGTCAAGCAATTTTAGAATTTTTCAAGTTTCTCAATAGGAAAATCAGAAGCCAAAAGTCCAAAGACAGAAAAATTGAACAACATATATTAAAGTGGACAGGAGAATTGTTTGATTTCGAAATATTTCTAGTGATTTTATTTTCCGCAAAAACGAAAATAGTGCTGTGCACAAAGCAAATGTCTGAAATATTTATGACGAAATCCGATGAATTCGTATCGTTTGATAGTGGTGACCCCTTTGGTCTCTAGAGACAAACTTTGATAAGACGATGGACTTTTGAAGGAAAATTCACAAACGAAAGTATGGTATAGTGAAAAATCACATGGGGTAAGGCGAAAAGAAAAGGATATTGTAGGAATATACTGGTCCTTAATATGCTAGTTAAACTTCCGATCTGCTAGAAGTTGGCTATAGAGCGAAAAAGTGTCATTTCAACACAGCATCAGGATTTATTACGAGTATCGTTAGTCCAGCATAAATTTATATATACATGCATATATAAAATGCGCATAAATGCTTTCTTTATCATATTATATTATCCAAAAGTTTTCTATCTAGACTAAGCTTTTCTTGTTCGTACGTCCATTATTAGGTTTTCGTTTGCACACTCAACAAGGAATTTGCTTCGCCCCAAGAAGAAAATATTTTCGAACCTCTTTTGATACAATTTCTATTCAAAATAAACCGTCACCGTACCCTGTATAGCCATATACAAAAATTATCCCATATATATTGTTTTCTTATCCGCTAACCTAGCCCATAATATTTGTTGAAAATATTCAAACGAAAAAGGAATGGAATATTATAGATTTTCTTTAGATACCATTTTGGTGGTATTCAAAATATTTTTACCAATAACAGCAAACTATATTCCCCATACGTAAATGGTTATGGCTCCCATTACGTTTAGTTTTTGGTAAAGATTCCCATATACCACTTATTTATTTATGCATATTTGACATTAATGGTATTTATTTTAGCAAACTATTAAGTTATTTTGGAAATGGCTCTGCCATTTATGCTATTCTGGGTAATGGGCTTTTCCGAAAGTTTTCCTGTACATACCATATTCATACACCGGAGTATGTATGTTTGAAGATATCATCAAGAGAGTCCAAGCCTACATTGATTTTTTTAACCATTGTAGACATGTACTTGTAATTTAGCTATTGTAATATTTAGACTTTATAACAAAAATAAATATTTACTATTGCACATTTTTTTAAAATTTAATATATAATAAAAAAAAATGTGCATCTTTGATATTACAAGTTTCAAATACACGTATGAAAAGAGGCAGTCCTTTATTTTCGGAGAAATTTACTAAATTTACACAAAACTTAAAATCTTTAAAGTCATCATAAAATCTAGATTAAATTGAAAATAATTTAAAAGCTATTTTCAATGGACAAAAGCCGGAACAATACCAGATATTTATTCGATAGAATTTACTTATCAAACTTTCACGTCTTTCCAATGTCGATTTGAATACTTTGGTATTTTCGTATTTGGAAATCGTGATTTCATTTTGATTGTCATCAATTTTAACTTAATGTGAGAAATTTTCAAGTTTTTCCATAATATCATATTTTGCTAACGTATTTGCTAAAATCGTCTATAAAATACCAATTGCTGTGAAACTATTACTAAACTGTTATTGGAAAAGTTTATATTTTAAATAGTTTTTATTACGAAAAAAAAATTGAATACTTCTATTTTCTTTATTTTTAAATAAGAAATTGAATAAATTTCAATAAAAAAAATTATATTTAAGTAAATTTGAATATTTATCAAAGAAATGCATTTAAATAAAATCGAATAAAATATTATTCAATTTATAATTTGAAAAGTAAAGTTAAATTTAAAATATTTAAAATATGAGGTTTATTTAGATTTTTAAAAAAATATATTGCATAAATTTTGCCATTAGATAATACAGAGTATTTCAATAAGAGTGATATGATTTCTAAGTGACTTTTCGGCCATTTGTAAAATATCATGATCTGTCTTTTTTTTTCATTGTATTCAATAATGTTTACAATTTCATCATGGAGAGATATATGCAAGAATAACGTTTAAAAATTATTCAATTTTATTATCAAAATAATCAATCTCTAATTGCAACTTTTCGTGCGCTCACTTTTATCTGAGTGGTGCGGTAAATAAACGAAACTGTCGATTCTGGTGCGAAGAAAATCCACAAATTATTCATGAACACCCATTACATTCACCTAAATTGACAGTTTGGTGTGGTTTTTGGTCTGGTGGAATCATCGGTCCGTACTTCTTTCAAAATGAAGCTGGTTACACCGTTACTGTCAATGGAGAGCGATATAGATCGATGATAGCCAACTTTTTATGGCCGAAATTGGAAGAAGTTGATATTGACAACATCTGGTTCTAACAAGACGGGGCTACGTGCCACACAGCACGGCAACAACCGAATTATTGCGAGAAAAGTTTGGAAATTCGATTATTTCAAGAAATTGTGACATTGAATGGCCTCCAAGAAGTTGTGATTTAACACCATTAGACTATTTCTTGTGGGGTTATTTGAAGTCATTGGTCTTTAGCAATAAACCAGACTCTATTCAAGCTTTAAGAGTCAATATTAAACGTGCTATTCATGACAAACGACTTGATTTAGTGGAAAAAGTGCTCGAAAATTGGGTTCATCGAATTCGCTCCTGCAAAAGAAGTCATGGAGGCCATTTGAATGACGTTTTATTCAAAACTTAATTGTATCGATTGTACTTCACATTAAATAAAAAACATTTGAATTTCCTTAACAATTAGAGTATTTTTTTTTTTGAAAATAAATCATATCACTCTTATTCGAAAACCCTATAAATATAAATTTATCTAAATTTTAGCCATGAAACTTCTTCCAGGACTCGATCCTTTTAAATTAATTTCTTATAACGTTTTCGTACATTTCGGTCGGTTGTTTGGTTATTTGAAGGTTATTTAGTTTTTAATGATTTACTGTTAAAAATCTGGCTCAATTAATATATTTTGATATAAAACCTTACAAGAAAAAATCCAACGGTTGATGGATTCTTGGGGGTTTGAAAAGCTCTATTTATGATAATTAGGTTTACTGACATTACCTTTGAACGATAAATGAGTTTTATTGTTGACGGAAATTTGGTTCGATAAGAGCAAATACTACTTACATCAATATTATCAGTTTGTAGAAATTTTTTTTTTTTTACAACTTTAAAGACTTTTTTAATAATAGAACTCTTTATAATATAAAATAGCAAATTTTAATCTAAGCTGATGTTATTTTGGATGACATATATCATATTTTTGACAGCTTTCAAATAATACCGAATTTTAAAAACATATTTTCATCCAACAATATGCAACTTAGTTAAAATTTGGTATTTTATTCTGAATTAACATTTAGAATACATTATTAAATAATAAAAATAATAAATTATAATTCATTAAAAAATATATACCAGTAATTCTCAATCTGTTACGTAAAAGATTGACAATCACTGGTATAATTTTTATTGAAACCATTAATGGTATTGTTGTGTTTTTTTTATTAAAAAGAATATCCATAAATATGCAAAAATTATAAAAGACAATCCCATTGAATTAATATTAAATAGAAAGATTCTAATTTGTTTGAAGAAAAATCTAAATTCAAGTTCTAATGTTTTTTTAATTTTTATTACTCAAATAAATAATATTTGAAATCTGTACATTTAGTAATTAAAAACACTATAATTTATTTGAATTTGTTTGTTTTTTTTTTTTTTTTTTTAAATAGAAGTGAGTATATTTAGCATGCGAAAAATATTACCACAAATTCTCATTAAAAGTGCTACAACATTATAACCATTTTTGAAATTGCCCCATTTAGTAAATTCTATAGCTATTAAGATAGTCAACCTACTTCCTTTAATTTCTCTCCACAGTTATTCTAGCCCATAAAAACTTTTCCATTTTACATAAAAATTAAACACTGCAGGCAAACAAACTTGCATCTGTGTCAGATACGGAAATATTTATTTAATCTTTAGAGATGTATTTGAGGTCATTTAAAATCCTTTGAATATTATTATTTTGTTTTTTTTTTTGTTTGTTTCAGGGGTGAAAAATTGTTTTTCATGCTGGAAAAACTCCCTATCGATGTGAAAGTTTTATTTTTTGTTGTTATATACAATTAAAAAAAAAACGAGAAGCTTTTCCTCATTTTAATTATATTTACCGAAAATATGGAAAATATTCATTGCCATAATCTGAAGATTATGCAGAGCCAAAAATAACAATTTGATTAAACTCATTCGTTTATTCATTTAGTCATTCATTATGGTTGAAATTTATTTCAGGAAAAAAATAAATACTTTTATTATGTAAAAAAAAAATTACATAATAAAAGTATTTTTCGCACTTAAAAAAGAAAATAGTCTACCCTTAAAACGAAATGTTTACTTTATTTAGCCTTCAAATGATGTATTCATGAATTTTGGGAATAAATTCGCATTGATTCTGGTGCTTCTTGTTAAATTATTTATTTTTATTTGTTTTTTTTTTAATTTAAAGCTATACTATTCTATCAGTTCAACTTTTTTCGCTTACGTTCCTAAAGAGTTTAGATTGAAAATATATACCACTGCATTGATTCCATTTTGGTTATTAGGCTCTGAAAATCGTTGTATAGTCACTCTTTTTTTTCCTTTTATTTAAAATATTTAACATCGTATTGGATTATATTCTTTTTTACATTCAATATCTCACATCTAACAATATAACTATAAAGCGTAAAAGCTTTACTTGCTTAAAATATTTATTATATTTTAGTGAAAATCGCTATTCAACCTATTATATAATGCAGCCTTTTTTGTAATAATGCCACAGCTTTGAGACAACATGCTGGGGGGATATGGATTATCAAATTCATACTATTGCAGTATAATAACATATTCATAAATTTGTAGTTCTTGCATATGTATTCGTAACTGTGTAATCAAAAGTATCACAGAAGCTGAAAGTAATGGCATATGTTAGTTACTGAACTTTAGCAGAGCCGTAAAATCATCTAGTCGTTGCCATTAAGGACTTTTTTTGTGGGATCTGGGTAGTGGGAAACTACCCCTTTTTATATCATTCTAACACAGATATACCATATTACTCTTCACAAATTCCATTCATGTCAAACAGCCTAAAACTTGTGATGCGAATGTGCTTCTCCATTTTCGTAAGTCGGATTTATGCGAAACGCTTCATTTTCGAAAACAATAAAAACTATGATTGGAACAAGAGATTTATGGTATTTGACAAATTGGAACGGGATCGTATCCCATCTATCGAAAGAAAATTTTATTTGGGTCAGCAAATTCTAATTCTGATTTAATAGTTATAATAATTCAACAATGCACATAAGAGTATATACGTATATTTGTGTATGTGCATACACTACCGCTTAAAATAGAGAAGGTTTTTGTTTTTAACTTTCAAAATATCTGCCAAACATAAATGTCATAATTTTTTTTTAAACAGATATCAAGTATAAAATAGTACGATTTTATGTAAAGAGTTTTTAGTAACATTTTATTTATCCAAACCAAATACTTATATTAAATCGTTGCGTTTTTCTGCCTATCAAGATAAATAATGCATATTGCCATAATTGAATTAAAAATATTTCTAGAAAAAAATGCGATGGCAAATTCCTCTGCTTTTTGGTTAAAAGCAAAAATATACAGAAATCCGTAATTGGATTCTTTTTTTTTATAGATATTAGCTGATAACATATGACTTTACCACAGACGCCAGATATCGAAAATGGCAGAACAACTAATTTTTGTTCGAGCATTCGAACTGTGAGCTCGATTAATGTTCGCGCATACTGAATTTGTTCGAGCTATGATTATTTACTTTATCCATTTCAGATATGATATTTGTTTCGTTTTTATGAACTATTTTTAATTTTGTTTTTTTTTTGTGTTTTGCAATTTAAAAAATATTTTAAAAATATGAAATAATAAATATATGAAAAATGGAAAATAGGATAATTCAAAAGAATGCAGCACCAAAAACGAAGTGCAGTAATGTGGCTGATGTTGGATAAAAGCGATGGCAACGAAGAGATGCAGCACAAACAGTACCTGATTGGGAGAAGATTAATTAGAACGGTGCATACCAAATGTTATTGTCTGAATTCAATGTCGCTGCCATTTCTGAAGAATATATTTTATGGCATTTTTCTTGTACCAACAACCGGTAAATCAAAAAACAAAACCAAAAATTTTTGATACTCAAACAAACTGTGAACATTATTGCAATTTCGACATTTCGCAGTGTGTTTTTGTTCAATTTTCGAACAAAAACACACTGCGAAATGTCAAAATTGTAATAATGTTCACGCTCGAAAATTTTCATTCGAGTTGCATGTTCGAGATCATTGCTAAAAATGATCGAGCATATCTACAAGTTGATGCAATTACACCATTCGAGCAAATCAGCATATTTTGTTCGTCTCGAACATACTCGATCGATGGGAAGGTGTTCGATCAACATGTACGAGTATATCCCAAACCGAACAAATGAACGATTTTTCCTTAAATATTCATAAATATTTGAAAGCAATTATAGTTATCGTTTTTTTGTATTCCTTCGGAATAATGTTCTTCAAAAATTGAACGGAACCCATGCCTACTTTTTAGTTTTTAAAATTACGTGTACAAACTTGCTAAATTGCATCCTAATAAAAATTTTTTTTTTGTATTTTTCCTTTTAAATTATCTTTAAACTAAAACTCAAAGCACACACTTCTACAACAAATACTGGAAAACAATTTACAGATCAAATAGATTCGGCTGAAATATGAAAAATATTAAACGTTTTATAAATAATAAAAAAATTTGAATGCCCAACAAAAAAAATCCTAAGGCAGGACTGAAACTAAGAGCTTTTTTCAAAGTGTCCCCCGTTAAATTATGGTTGAATTCCTTGCAATTTCCGATGCCTTCACTAAATTCTACGAAAAAATTTCTTAATCCAAATCCAACAAAATTCCGTTGACGCGACTCGATACGCCTGCTATGTAAATCGCAGTAAGGCCGAGATGACTACCTTGAGGTACACCAAATATTTCCATAATCCATAATATCTCTAGAAAGCGAGTCCCGCAATGATACCTAATAAGATCTATTAGTAAGATAGGACTTAAACTAGTTTAAATTATTAACTAAGAGAGTTTATCAAAGATTCAACTAAAATCAGTGCAATTAAAACTTTAATTATTAATTTTAAAGTTCAAAATTATAAGAGATCGTTAAGCTACTAGGTATGATTTCAGCCTTACTGGTTTAGGGAAATGATGGTTTTATCTTATTCTATAAGTTGACAATATACTACCACCTCAAATAATTTCACTAATTATTATATACGATATTGAGTTATTGTTCAGGTTTTCCATCGAAAATATCATTTAAATTTTATTCGCAGATTTTTTGAAATTTTCAGTTGTCTGTCAGTTAGGATACTGCAAGTTAAGGAAATTTTCTTTCACTTATTTTCATTTTTTTGCTTAATCATGAATATTCTTATAATGTTATAGTATATCGTGTGTATTGAATGTATTAGGACGGATAAAAAGAGAGATGTCGGAGTGCACCTAGCCAATTTATCGAAATACTGTTTATGGCAAATAAGATAAAATATAGGAAGTCAGAATAAAATAAAGAAAACCGAAAAAGTAATCACCAAATTTTGACGAAGACCAATTCGACTAAAATGTTCAAAATAATCAAGGACGAGCAGATTATAAAAAATGAAACACGTGTTATTCACAATAGAATCACGTCTTATCATAGGGAGAATAACATCCCACTTAAATGCGGGGCGGATTTAACATGTACACCATTTCAACCGTCAAACGAATACTGCAGGCGACATTCCTCCATGGCCAAATAGCTGTCAGGGAACTATTGTTGGGTTCTAAGGTTAAAGGAAACCTCTACTGCGTTAAAAAAAAAACAAAGACTTTGAATAATTGAAAATATTTTCCCTGTAGCCATGAATCAAAATTTGAGGTTTTTAGAACGAGGAACAAAAGAGAGAATAACTGACCAGAGCTTGGTGTCTTCTCTGAGACGTGGTGGAGGTTACGTCAGGATACGGGATTGTTTTGGTAAAGGTAGGCTTTCGAATATTTTAAGAATTGATGAAAATATAACAAAGAACTCTTTGGATATTTTGTTGAAAAAAATGTTGCCATCCGGATAAAAAATTTACATTCCAACATGAAATAAATCTCAAACATACGTCAAAGCTTTGTAACGATTAATTAAATAAATTATGAGGCAAGCAAGAAGTCGAAAAAATAGATTGATTTCTATTCAATTACCAAAGAATGAACTTGGCAGGAGGTTCAAAGTAGAAATTTTCCTAAATGACTACCAGAAACTTTGGAGAAATTATTAATGAAAATATCTTAATTGGACACAGCGGGTATCAAAGTTTATTAAATTTAAAAACTTGAGGTGCGTTTAAAATAAAGTGTCAAGAGTAAGATTTGGTGTGGAATTCTTAGTTTGATTTAAAAATATCTAAAATAGAAATTTTTCTTGGCGATAGTGTAAAAAATATATTTACAATATTAAGGGTGGAGTGGTAAGAGGGTTTAGTTTAATTTCGATACATAATAAATGTTCAATATTTTCATAGTGAATGTTTACTGCTTAAAAAAATATTTTAATATATACGAGGACTGTTCAAAAAGTATCGCGAATTTTGAATTTCCGCGGGTTACGTATATTCGATTTTCGATTTTTTGTGGTATTATGTTGGTACTTAAGCCTCTCACTTATACCGACAAGTTCGGCTATTTTGAATTTTCAGTTAAATTTTTGACAGCTGCTTTGCTTGCACGTGTTTTGGCTCGTCTTCGATTTTTGCTCAATTTCGACCAAAAACAGCATCGCATTAACATTGCTAAGGAGCTGTTGGACTCTGTTCGTGATGACCCAAATTCGCTCCAGAGGGCCATAACTGTTGACAAATCATGAGTATATGGTTATGAAGTGGAAACCAAAGCTCAAGGAAGCTGCCGCATGCGCCAAGACCGAAAAAGCGCGCCACGTTCGGTCGAATTTGACAGTTTTCTTCGATTACAGGGTCGTGGTGCATAATGACTTCTTGCCACAGGATAGAACAGTCAATAAGGAATATTACCTGCAAGTTATGCGCAAGTTGCGCAAAGCAATCCGCCAGAAAAGCCCGGATTTGTGGAAGAACAAAAATTGGCTTTTGCACCATGATAACGCCCCTGCTCACGCATCGTTGCTTGTGAGCGGATTTTTGGCCAAAACCAACACACTAATGATGCCGCAGCCACCGTATTCCCCAGATCTGGCTCTCTGTAACTTTTTCTTATTCCCTAAACAGATTCTTTGATCCATTTTTTGCAATGGTCAAAAATCGAAGACGAGCAAAGCAGCTGTCAAAAATTAACTGAATATTCAAAATGGCCGAACCTGTCGCCATAAGTGAGAGCCATAAGTACCAACATAACGCCATAAAAAAAATTCACTATAATTTTTGAACAGACCTCGTATATATATTAAACTCGAATACCAAAAAAAAAATCTTCTTATTATAACTTTTCGATAAAATTTTTAATTTTATAACAAAAATTATTTTATAATTGTTATAATTATTATTTTTAAAACTTAAAACAATTTATTTATCCATAATTCACACTATGAATAAATAGTATCCTTATTAAGTTTCGATAGCATAGAGAGAACAAAAAATATTCCAAACGCCAATATAAAATTTTAATTAATATTAAACGATAAAAAATCTAAAATAAAATTTCTTTTCGCCCCCCAAACTGCTTCCATTTCCGCAATCCATCGCATTAGAGCATATTCTATTATTAATAGAAGACTAAGATTAGATAGAATTCCGCCCATTCTAAGATGATTATCATTAATTATATCATCAAATCTTTTAGATTTTCTTCAAAAAAATTATCTCATTAAAAAAAATTTATATATTTTACGATAACCGAAAATGCAAAAAAAAAATCAGTATTAATTGCCATTAAAATTTCTAATGAAATTGATTAATTAAAGTGTCCATATTGATTTAAAATTGTTAATAAGTTTTTTTTCTCTCTTACAGAAGAAAAAAAACCAAATTTTAATTGAATAAAAATGTCCTTTTTGGTTATAATATTCTTTTGTCTCTTTCATTATTTACCAATTTAATTAATTATTTTTACTATTAGTATGGTTAGAGTCTATCATTTAGGCATGCTTTAGTTTAACTTAGGTTGATTTGGCTTAGTGATAAGTAGAAAGGACAGTGCATAATTGTAACTAATTCGAAGTAAATGAACCATCGAAAATAGCAAAAACCAATTAAATGAATACAATAGAAGCGAAATTATATTCTATCTGGATTTTCTGCTAATCTGGACTAATTTTGATTAGACCTCCCTTCATCAATGATATTCTTTACGAAAATAAACTGAAATGCCAAATTATCTGAATTAGACTTAAGTACATTTCGTTGAAATTGATTGGAAAATTTCTAAATAATGAACATATTTATTTGAAAATATTTTAAAGAACCACAAAAATAGGCTTTTAATAGCAAATAAAAAAATATATGCATACTTATATATTGTTTGGAGTTATTATATTTTACTATTAACTTGGCATCAAAAAATTAACTAAATGATCAAGAGAATATTTTTTGTGTAAACTATTGTCTTATCAAAAGCGTTTTTTTTTTCAATACATTTAGTAAACTTTAAATGTTCTTACCATTTATTTGAAAATTGATGTGAAGTTGTAAAAAAAATCATTTGATTATCTTGTTTTTAAAAAATTGAACTATTTTCTGTAATAGCGCAATGATATTTTTTTATATAAAAAACAATATACTTTTATATGATTACAGCATTCGGTAAATGCAGAAATTTAAGGAAAAATCGTGCATTTTTTTCGACTTGAACGGTTTAATGTACGATCGAACATGTTGAACGAACACCTTACGGAGATTTGCTCGAATTGTGTAATCGCCTCAAGTAGGCGCTCGATCATTTTAGGTTACGAGTTCGAATGCGCAGCTCGAATGAAAATTTTCAAGCGCAAACATTATTGCAATTTTGACATTTTGCAGTGTAATTTGTGTGAAGGACGTTTGTTTAACAAAAATTGTTTGTTTTGTTTTTCGATATGGCGGTTGTTTGTATGAAAAAAAATGTTGGCAAAATATATTATGACGTTAAACTGCCCAGTCTCGATATTGGAAGTGAATTTTGCCAATACCAGCAATATTGCTGCACTTTCTTTTTATTGTCGCCTTCTTTTGAATTACCCAATTTTCCATTTTTAATATATTTATTATTTTATTTTATGTTGCTCAAATACGAATGGACTGTAAAACACACAAAAACAAATTAAAAATCGTTCGTGAAAACGAAACAAATGTCAAATGTCAAATTTATGAAGTAAAAAATCGTACCTCGAACAAATTCTTCCTGGGCGAGCTTTGATCGAGCTCACGTGTATTCACTCCTCGAAAATTATTCGATGGTTCGTTATCCATTGCTCATGTTATTTATATTGCTCAAATATTTTTTATCTTTTCTTTGAAATGTAAAAGACTGCAGGACCCAAAAAAAAAATCGTTTGTAAAAACGAAACAAATGTTAAATGGATGAAGTAAAAAATCGTAGCTCGAACAAATTCACCCTGAGCGAACATTAATCGAGTTCACGTGCAATCACTGATCGAACATTATTTGAGGGTTCGTTATACTTTGCTCAAATGGCGTAATCGTTGTTAAAAAGTTTATATAATTGTCTGGAATAATTCGAGTATTTCTCAAATGGTCTAATTGTTCATTTTCCACACAAAAAAAAATTCTATTCAGAACAAATATTAAACAAAGTTACTTTGGCATAGTTTAAAATATAAATTAACATTTAAACTCACTTATGTGTGTTCTATTCTTAATTTACGTCTTTTCGCAAAAATCTCGATAAAATTCCATTGAATAAGAATTTATTTTCCAATATCGTTAACGATAATTGACTTTATTGAAGGGAATTTCTTGCAATTTTCTAAAGTCTAATAAAGAGTCAGAAATAATTGTGGTAGATAACAAAATTAATCAAAAATTCAAATTTCTCTAAAGTATTACCAAAGTTTTGCTTAAAATTCCATATCGTATCATATACATGTACTCAAATATTTGTACAATCTTGGTTTAGGCTTTTGTACGTAATTTTCTTTTAATTTACTAAAGGTAAGCATATACTTCAAATACCATACATTTATTTATCAGAATTTAGTGAACTATTTTATAATATCTGAGTGGGCATTTTGATCTTAAGAAGGTGAGAGACTATTAAAATCCTTAAGATTTAAAGTTTTCAAAATTTTACCAATTTTTTATGCTTTTCTAAGTGAATTTTCATTTTTATTTTAACAGAACTTTTTTTAAAAAAAATTATTATATATTCCTTAAGAAAATTATTTCTTATAAACTTCACTTTCTATTTGGTATAATTTTTCTTTTTACTATACAAATTTCTGATATACTATGATATAATTACTTATTTATTTAACCATTTTCGAAAATGTCTAATTTCCAATCAAAATTAAGTAAATATTTTCATAAATTTCATGTAAACATTGTGCAAATTCTAAATGGAAAATTGCTGTACCAGAACAAGAATAAATAAAATAATTTCGCTTATGTGGTCTTGACTAACCGCAAAGTCATCAATTACGGAAGAAAATTGTCAATTGGTATTCACAAATGGTAGCAAAAACCCAAATTATCTACAATCAGAGAACCCTTAACAGTGGTCTTAATCTGTTGAAAATAATGAAAGCGTATCCACCTGAAGGATGCTGCCAATAGTGTGAGTATTGATATAACAGTAGCTTCAATGATGAACATTTAAACTTTTATCATGAATGCCAACATATGCTAACCATTATTAGTCTATGTACAACTAATGTTATAATATATGCAGATGATTTTACGATTACCTGCCATATTATATATTAGACAATAATGCATATGTGTATATGTGCATGTGTAAATTGGGATTTGCCAGGATATGTTTTGAGTTTAACACTTCCGAACCATCAATGTATGCCAGTTAGTTTGGTGAAATCTTCCTCGGAAATATTCGATTGCCACAGAATTTAGCACTCATGGGCCCGCTTAAATACGATTAGATGGAAATCGCGCTGTTACAATCATTTAATATTCTTCCATGGATTATTCAAAATTATTCATTACGAATTATTACCCAATATTAAGGTAAATGGAGGCCGCCTACAATCTGCGGGACAATCAAACTAATTGATATTTGTGCCTAACAGTTTTGCTTACCGAAAATTTCAGGTGCTCAATAAAATTACTTTCCCATGCATATGTGTATACATAAACCCACATAGATATACGAATATATAATTATATTTACCCATTTTCATATATGAAATTCAAAATTATTTACATAAAATAATTTTTACCTATAACACATACTATGAAATTCATTTTCATTTAATCGATGATGTAATATATTAAAAAGGTATAGAGAAGTAAGTAAAACTAGAAAAAAAATTTTTCAAGTTTATTTAATAAATTGTCGTTTGGTGGTAGGAGAGGAGAGTATTTATTCATTTTTTTATAGCTAAAGTTGATATAGCTATGCTCATTTATCACGTTAATATGTTATTATCCTTAAGATATAATCTAGTCATAGGATATATTATCGATTTTCTGTTTCTGATAACTAATAAAAATTTATGGTAGTGTTAAACGAGAACCGAGAAAAGCATTAAGAACAGACTCCCTCACTAAATGGAGCTGATGTGTAAGATTTTCGATCAATACGAACGTATTTAGTTCTATGAAAATTTACTTATAGATATTAGATTGAATAAATTTTCTTGGGTAAAAAAAAAATAGTTTTGACATAAAAGAAGACAATTTTAGTTTAGATAAATAATAATATTCTTAAATTCTTTTTTAATTTTTAACTATACATTTTTATATTGGGTTTTTCTCTCTATTTTATTTAAAAAAAAAAACTCTCTACCTAAATTTATTTTTAAATTCTTTAAAGCGTTTTTTTTAAATAATATTTTTAAATTCTTTAAAGCGATTTTTCTATAAAAATCTATTGTATAATAAAGATTGCTTTTATTCCTCATGAATAATATAATATTTAAAGACTTTTTTTTAAATATTAATAGAACTTTTAAAAAATTATAAAAATATTCTTCAAATTAAAAAAAAAATTATAAAAATATGCTTTAAAATCTCAAAAAAAAAAAATATTCTGAAAAATAATTAAAAAAAACATGTTTACTATGTGTCTCCAATTTTTTCTCAAAATCCACCATCATAGAACTTCTGAAATAAAAGAAAAAATTAAAAATTATTATACATTAATATAGTTATAGTTTTAATAAAAATATAATATTTGTTAAAACAATTTTTTTTTTTTTTTTTTGGAAAATTATGAATACACGTATTAAAATTTTTTTGCAATAATAAATTCTATTCAATAAGTATCGAGAATTGTTCATTTGAAAATGCCGCGAAAAAAAATCGAGAAAAATATTTTGCTGTCAAGTTGGTGCTAATGTACTAAATTGTCACGATACATGCACGTGGCAATGGTATCTGTCAAATAGTTTGTAAACAGCTACTGGGTTGGTTAGTCGATGACAAGTGCGCTCTGACATTTTGAATATGGAAAAAAATATCGAACACAAGATTTGCCTAGAATTTAATGTTAGTAATGCATTTTTTTTTTATGGTTAATTATTGCTAATAAGAAAGTAAAAGATTATGGTGGGTTAGTCATTTTGATGAGTGGTAAGAATCGCTCAAAGATGGCCGAAAAGTAGTTGAGAATTTGTCGTATTCTGTCTATTTTCGATGTGTTCGACTAGAAAAAATATCGATGATATAATAACGATGGTAATGAAAAATCGTAGCTTAAGAGAGATGGTAAGGATGTTGACAATTTTTCAGGTCATAACATTATAACTGATGTTTTTGGCATCAAAAGATGAATTTTCTGCGAAAATAATATCGCAAATAGACATGCATCCTGCCTCAAGATTTGTTCTTGGAGAACGATCGAACAATAATCAACACCATAAGTGCCTACGGGTTTTGGCGAAGTCACGGTCCCTTAACTGGCCTAGCAGTACCTGGACTTTGCAAGGTTACTTAATGTAGCTCTTTGATTGGGAATACCAACGAAGTACTCTTAACGAAAAAACTGGTAACAATGGGATCAGATGCCTTAAGGTGTTAAAACACGCTGTGCTTGATCATGATATGCGATGCGCTTGGCCGAAACATGGTGGCTGTGGTTTATATTTACATTGTGTCTACAGGTCTTAGAACTGCAGGTGACGGATACTAGTTGATAGTAGAGGTTTAGGTAGGTCATGATACCAATATTAGGGTAACTAGCTCCTGGCTCTCATTGTCACCCTGGACATCAAGAATGCGTTTTACTCGGCCCGCTGGGACCGAGTCTTGGAGGCTCTTGAGAATGTGGGGGTGCCTTACTACCCACGGAGGATGGTCAGATCATACTTTAGTGACCGACTACTACACTACGAGACGGAGGATGGACCAACGGAGTATGGGGTCACGGGTGGCGTACCTCAGGGCTCTGTTCTGGAGCCACTCTTGTGGAACGTCATATACAACGGGCAACTCCATCTGGAATTACCGCCGAACACAACACTCGTGGCTGTCGCGGACGACGTAGGAACTGGAAGCCGCATTCTCCACCACCACCCGGAGGATTAGACAGTAGATGACATCGGCAGACCTGTCTTTGGCGGAAAATTATACCGAGGCACTCCTTGTGAGTAGCCGGAAGAAAATAGACACCATCACCATAAAAGTAGGCGACCACGACATTCAGTCGCTACCCTACATCCGGTATCTAGGAGTGGTCTTGGATGCCAGACTCAACTGCAAGGAGCACATCTCCAGCGTCAGCAGAAAGGCATCAGCAGTACAGGGCGCGCTTTCGCGGATAATGCCCAATATCGGAGGCTCCAGGCAAATCCGAAGGCGACTACTGGCAACTGTAGTTACCTCCGTCCTGCTATACGGAGCACTAGTGTGGGCAAAATCACTAGAGTTAACAACATACCGCAAGACAATGTCATCAATCCAGCGGCTCTCAGCGATCAGAATAGCGTCAGCATACCGAACGGTTTCACACGATGCGGTCAACGCCGTGGCATCATGTCCACACATCGACATCCTCTCAGGAGAGCGTGAACGCCAACACCGTAGGAAGAAGGTAAAGCGGCGAAAGGTCCTCTGTGAAGAGGAGAGACCCGAGAGTCTTCGCCTCTGGCAAGAGAGATGGGACAGCTCGACGAAGGGTCGGTGGACTAATCGGCTGATCCCAGATGTCACCAAATGGGTCATTCGCATGCACATCACCCAACTCTTGACTGGGCATGGATACTTTCGGGCATACTTGCACAGATTCAAGAGAACTGACTCCCCAAACTGTCATCATTGCCGTGGTGTGATCGAAGATGCAGAACACGTGTTCTTTCAATGCCCGTTCTACAAGGGGACACGGACAGATCTGGAGTGAGATCTGGACCGTTCCATCAGTCCAGAAAACATAGTGGAGTGCATGCTGAGAAGCCAATCGGCTTGGAACAGAGTTGCAGAGTACGCGAAATCTTTAATCAAGGATCTTCTGACCACGTACGAAGAATAGGCCACGAGGCGGCATAATATCGGGAAAGCAGTAATATCAAATAAGAACGCCCCGCCGAAGTAGTATTTACAAAGAGTGCCGCCGGGGAATCTTCGTTCCGGGAGCAAGGGTAGAGGTACAGGTAGGTTTTAGCGAGGTGAAAGTCCTGCATAACTCGTCTGGCAGGTAGAAGGTCTTCCTGGCGAGTACCTTTTGAAGGTTCCCCCTGTACCTCATTAATGTAAACTTAAAAAAAAAAGCTCCTGGCTGGATACAGACTATTTCCAACGCCTTTCGCTGTGGTTGATGTAACTGGTTCAGAGGGCAGCACCAAATGGAAGCACAAGAGGGGTGAGTTGAAAACGGAGAAGCCGGTCTACTAGTTAGGACCGCTCGCCGTTATGGGCAGGTTTGAATAAAGATGAAATGGTACAGTAGGCATGCCAAAAAGCCACGTGCCATAGAGAGAAGCGAAAGAAGTTCAAGAATAGGAGTAAAAAGCGATAGATATTATCGACTAGTTTAAATTTGTGAGTTCAAAGAGGGCTGTGAAAGGATTCACTGAGGCAACCTTTCATGGGGAGGAAATCTATCTGGGTAATAAATATAAGTAAAAATTGAGTGCTGAAAGTTGGATTTGAGCAAGCTGGATGCAACCATCTGGACCTAACAGCTAAGCTAGTGAAATCTATTATAAATACAGGTCTCGTCTGTGCGCTGATTGAATATATTCTAATCCTAACGGTCGTAGGAAAATCCTGTTATTATGTCTAAATGATAGGCATATCATGTTAAATAACATAATTACTCTATTTTCATTAAATGAAACGTATAAATAACGAGTGATGAAAAGTGAGCTTATGAGTTTAACACAAAAACCAGTCAACCAGTTTGGGGATGGCACTTTTAAAGCAAGTTCAAACAGTAGAAAAATATCGTCAAATGCGGTCGAAAATTTTAATTGATATTAATTAATTTCTTTGATTTACGTGGCTCTGTTCATTTAGAAATTCTTCCGGAGTGGCAAACCATCAGTAAACATAATTTTTTTGCTCAAAAAAAAACAAAAATGAGGCCTGCTCAAAAAAAACAAATTTGTGACAGAACAATTTGTGGATTTTGCACCACGTGATAACTCGACGGCACATTTTCCTGTTCCCCAAGTAGAAATTATCATTTTTTGGAAGACAATTTATAATTTTGCTAAACCAAAAAGGAGAATTTGCAGATGACGACACCAACAAATATTTATAAAAAGTCTTTCGAAAAAAATAGACCCTATTTGAAAGGCAACAAAATTTAAGAGAATATTTAATAATGATAGAACTTCATAAAAATAAATAAGCTTTAACATAAATTAACTATAAAAAATGAAGAATTCTCAAAATGAAAATTAGAAAATTCCTAACTTTTGTGGTAAAAATAAAAATGATTAACAAAAAAAAAAAAAACAGAAAGAATAAAAAAGGACCAAACGAAAGTTTACTTTTATTTTTTGCTAGATCTTAACAATAAAATATTATTAAAGAAAGGAAAAATATTGGAAAACAAATCCTTTGAAAAAAATCACAAAAGAAAAAAATAATATTAAACCTAACCAACCAACCACCAAAAACTAGTAGTTATTTAAGTTTATAATATTAAAAGAGTACAATTGCTAGTTGTTCGAGAACTAATGGTAAAAATTGTATTGAAAATAGGGTAAAATGTTTTGGGGATAAGAATAGAAAAATTTCACCAAAACTCAATAAATACTTTAACGACTTTTTCGAAATACCTTGAACAAAAACTCCTTAAACTTTTATTACTAAAATTTAGGTCACTAACAATGTTCTAAGGTAATATCAGGCTAAGAGTTACGATAAATGGAATTTGGAGAATTGAAGAGAAAAAATTTTACCCAACTTGCTGTAGGAGTTATCATAGAAAGACGACCATTTTTGTTCATACCATTGTGTATATTTATTGTTATAAATTCACTGTCGAACTTGGAATTCGAAATTTTGTAATTCGTATTTTACTGAATATATGGTATTCTATATTCAACTTTTCTGACCTTAGCTGGTCAATTTCTTTCTTCTATTTTTTTTTTTTGTATTGAATAGGATTCTCCCATTTTTTATGCGTTTCCAGTTTTAGAAATGGGGCCACTTATAAACTTAACTAGTTGGGCTGTAAGAAAACTTTCATTAAAAGGGGATGAAATAAGAGTGTAGAATAGCAAACAAAGACCGATTCTTATATGCTATTAGAACGATTGTAAAAGTGTAAAAAATTGCGAAAATTTTTTCGTATACATTTTTTTATCCAGCCAAATCAAATTAATCTTTGGAGTTGGATTGTTATGGTCGAAGAGTTTTGCATTAAATCGAAGTGTGTACAGATGTAAAAAAATAGCGCTGAGAATTGGTCACTGGGGTGTGATTGAGGAACAAAAGCGAAATATGAGCATTCCCTTAGCGGC
Source organism: Atherix ibis (assembly GCA_958298945.1). Lineage (NCBI taxonomy): Eukaryota > Metazoa > Arthropoda > Insecta > Diptera > Athericidae > Atherix > Atherix ibis. The sequence continues at coordinate 22,826,071 of OY282607.1, forward strand.
AGGACATTGGACATTGCCATTAGATTCATTAGATTCATCCCTATCTGGCCCGTGCTCGATTGTATGTTTTTTTTTTCCGTTCCGAATCCATAGAAAGCGTATAGTCTCCTCTACCTTGACCAAATGACTTTACCCTCGAGGTAAACCCAATCGAATCCATACAACTTCCATAATTTAGTTGCCTTTACAATCAGATGTAGACACCTCCTCTGAGATAACGATTCGCAAACGAAAAATTAATGACCGACTCCAATATACGTGACATTTTAATCGAATCGACAGCATCGAAAATTTCATCATGTCTCCGATTTTATTTTATTTCAATTGAGACTTCAGGTATTCTTTTTAGACTCTTAATTTGCATACCGCAAATACCTTTAATGTGTGGCTTATGGTTTTTCGTGTGACCATGTGCTGTTATACCATAATAAAATTGCCATGAAAGATAATACATAGAATCGTTAAAATTTATCAGTTAATAGAAATTTCATTTCTCTAAAATGTATACAAAAGAGAAAACAAACAAACAAAAAAAAAAGTAATTGAGGGAGAAATGAATTCGGAATGGACAGATTGAGGATGTGAGCTTTTCGAGAATGTAAATCAAGTAAAATACCTTTTATTGCTCCATAAAACATAGCAATAACTCTTCTAAATGGAATAATTAGTCTTTGGAAGGTGTTTAGCAATAAGCATTTTATTACCGTATTTCAGAACAGGATTTTGATAGGGGTTGAAAAAATATTGTATTTTTTTTTTGAAATTTTTTCAGGGCTGTGTTATTTTTCTGAAGTATTAAAAAAGCCAATAATTCGTCGTATGTTTTGTTTTGTTTTTTTTTTCTTCCGTAAAATAATAGATTTAGATAACGTTTTAATAAATTCATTATGCAAATTGTTTTTTATTTATTTTTTTCGGTTTTTTTTTTTTTTTTTAGTATTTGGAATTATATTTTTTAAACGCACCTGAATAAAATTCATTACAGATTTGCGATGATATTTATATAAGAAATATGATCGCATTCTTGAAAAAATACATGTATATTCTTAAAAGAATTTATTTTCTAGAAAAAATAAAATTAATAATATATAGACTACGGGGTGTATAACTTAAAAATGCTGGATTTTTGGCAAACTTTGAGTGTTTATTTTGAAAAATGGAAGCCACTACTTTTTCCCATCTTTCTGGCTACATATAGATTCCGCGCCAAAAAAAACTGCTCTGGTTTTGAGACCAAGAATGAATCGAGCTAATTTTTGATGCCCTGTTCTGAAGTGAAGCGTTTTCCGGTGAGGGCGTTTTGCATAGATTTAAACAAATGGTAGTCGGACGGGGCAAGGTCTGGGCTATAAGGCGGGTGAGGCAAAACTTCCCAGCCACTGTTTTCTAAATAATTTTTAACCGGTCTTGCAACATGAGGCCGAGCGTTGTCATGATGGAAAATTATGGCTTCGTGTCTGGTCGCATATTCTAGGCGTTTTTCGGCCAATGCTCGCTTCAAATGGATTAATTGTGTTTGGTAGAGGTCGCCTGTGATCGTCTGGTCCGATTTCAATAGCTCATAATAGATCACACCCTTCTGATCCCACCAAATACAGTGCATTACCTTGGCGCCATGGATATTTGGCTTTGGCGTTGATTTGGCTGGTTGGCCGGGCTTTACATACGATTTTTTGCGCTTTGGGTTGTCGTAATGAATACATTTTTTGTCGCCAGTAATGATTCAATTCAAAAACGACTTCTTTTTCTGCCGTTCAAGCAGCAAAATCGCCTTTCAACGTCTCTCGGCTTCAATTCATATGGGACCCAATTTCCTTGCTTTTGGATGAATCCTGCTGCTTTCAAACGTTTTGAAATGGCTGCTTGAGTGACTCCCAATGATTTTGCAATTTCTTCTTCAGTTCGACAATAGTCTTCGTCGAGTAATGCCTCCAAATCTTTATCTTCAAACTTTTTTGGCTGACCTGGTCATTCTTTGTCTTCCGTGTCAAAATCACCACTTCTGAACCGCACAAACCATCCCTCGCACATTGAAATCGATGGAACATATTCAGGATAAGCTTCAGTGAGCAATCAATGTGCTTCAGCTGCACTTTTTTTCAAATTGAAGAAGTAGCTCAACATTTCCCGCAAAGGGGACTTTTTTGGTAAGAAATTCGACATTTTTGAAGCAAAAAGAAACTTTGTTGTTTGCACTATTTCGTTCAATGGCTAATCGACAATGAATGACAGATGTTTAACCTCCAAAATGCCATATGAGTTATTATTAACACAAACCATGTGTAAAAGTTATGCCATCTGTTGTCAATCCCGCATTTTTAAATTATACAAGTTATTTGAAGCTCCTTTTAATATATGTTATTTTATGTCAATTATAATAAAAAAAAAAATATTTTTATTTGATCAAACGCAAGTTTTGATTATGGGAGCTTCAAATAGTCTTATACAGTAAGACTATTTAAAGCTCATTTTAACCAAATCTCGCGTTTTGATCAAATAAAAATATTATTTTTTTTTATATATAATTGACATAATATATATTTTATATATACGATATTTGCGCAAGTATTTAAGATAACCTATAGCATATTTTCTTATATTAAATAGAACAGATCATTCACCAAAATCTAATTATTACCATTCATTTCCGAGGAAAAAATGACAATACTAAATTTGAATTATTATATATACAAGTATGTTGTCCTTCCATTAGAATTTCAGCTCAATCTTAAAGATTATATTTTTGTATTTTATTATATTTTATTTGACATTAGTTTTTTTTTTGTTTTCATCAGAAAATTACTCTCATTTATTTAAGTAGCAAACTGATGGTCATTTGTAGCATGAATAAGAAATTTCGTTTATTTTATTATTTGCTGTACAAATGACCATTATATTATTTGAATTTGCAACAAAAAAAAAAAATAGCCATACAGAAAGAATAGAGAGAATGGATATTTGTACTATTAAAATGGTATATATATGTAAATAATATAAGTAAGTGCTGTCATTTAAATATCATCTAAAAAAAAATGGAAAAAATCATCCCCCAAAAAGTATATCAAAATAAATATAATTTTAAGAAAGAACAAATTTTATAAAGCTTTTCCTTCTTATAATCTTAGATAAAATATTTAAAAAAAAAAAAAAAATTTCTTCTTTCATATTTTTTATAGTATTTGTAACTAAAAATATACAAATAAACATAGTATATCAAATATTTTTGTTCAATTTATTTTCTTATCTTGCAAATGTATACTTTATTATTTCTTCGAGGATTTCTTCCTTCAGACATTTTGACGACATACATTCAGCTTAATAAAGAGATTTCTTAATGGTATATAAACTTATATATTATATTATGTATATATAAATTGAACTGAGAAACAGATATACAGATGAAATTTTGTAAAAATATATTTTCGAAATTCTTGTCGATAGCTTTTTTATACTATGGCATGACAACTTTCATTATATAAAATTTATATAACAAAAAAAAAAATACCATCCATAAAGAAATTCATCATTTATAATAATTTAGAAATTTTAGTATTGAATTACCCTAAAAATCATACACAAGAGTATATTTAAATCTTTGATGTCCTTAACTCAAACTGTATTATTAATTGTGCGTAGCTTCTGTGAACTTTCTGGACTATATATTGTGTATACAGAATTATCCATTTTTAAGTTTTAAAAGTATCATCTTATTAATGAACAGGTATTATATTTATTAATAAATGTATGTAATATATATTTAGATAAAAGTTTGCCATTTAATATTTAAAAAAATAAAATTCTTTTATAAATTTTGGTTAATATGTGCCCATTCATTGTGTTGGTTCTGAAGCGTTACAGCCATATTAAAAGTTATTGTATTTTTTTTTTTAGTTTTACCTTAAGGTTTTTTATTAAGACTATATATAATTTTAATAAAACGATAGTAGAAGTAATATAACATGACAAAAATTTGGTATTAATTTGAGAAAAGTTTTCAGCACGTGTTAGTTCGAGATTTTATAATGTCACCTGACCTCTAAAATAGTGTCATTTTATGCCTTAAGATTTTCTATTTTATTAGTTAATTATGTTAATAAAGAGTTGGTCTAAAGGTTGAATCTGAATATTATAAACAAGGGAAATAGTCAAATTTTCCGTCGTCTGGTGGCATGGGAACGATTCCAGCTATCGTTTTGGCATCAGAGCCGCTTGCCAAAGATGTGGTTAACTAGAGAGTTAGGGAGCAGTACATCCTCAGAATTACAGAGGGCAAAACTCAATTATGGAAATGACAGCTGACACACAGGAACTGTCAGAGAGAGGTATGCGTCTCATCCTTAGATTAAAGAATACCTGGATAGGCCCCTACCGTATATGTTTACACATTTTTGTGTCCAAATTATTACAAAGGGATATTCTTGTCAAAATGTTTTTATGTAGACATGACACCCACTGTCATCTAGTTGTCGTAATAGAAATTTATGAAGTTTTATATTGGCACATCGAAAAGTGCAATTAAAAGTGTTTTTTTTTTACATATTTAAAAGTATTTACGAAAAACTAAGTATTTTTATAAATAGTAATATTTTTGATAAAACTTAATATGAAGTTTTTATTTCAGAAAATGAAGTGTTTTATGAATAATTGCTGCTCAACCGAAGAAAAGAGGACGCCGGGAATTTCTTTCTTTCGGTAAGTTGACATGTTCTTTTTTACTAGAGAAATTAATAGAAATTTAGTTTATAATGTGTTCAATTGGCTTTTAATGATTTATTTTGTACAAAAAGTGGTCAAAAAGTGAAAAGTTCGGCATTGAATAAATGTAAACAAATCCGATGTTGACAGTTCAATGTTTACCAGAAAATAGTTCAGTTCCGGTGCATGTAAATTGTGTTTAAGAAAATATAAGGGAACGAATTTTTTTAATAGTGCGAAAAATACTGCAATTAATAGAAAAAATAAATGGAATGATCGTATATTGGGTTGGTGCAAAAGTTATGACCGTTTTTTATGATCCCAGGTAAAAAAATTTTTTCTTCAGAAATGATGAATAGTATCTTCTTTTAAATGATTGCATTAGATAAAGGATGCTTTCCCTCTACTTTCTATTCAGTTTTGGCCTGGCCAGAGTGCAGTGAAGAGCTCTTGTATTGTTTCAAAATGTCGGTCGATAAAGTGCATTTACGTTATTGTTTACTTTATGAATTCCGTAAAGACAATACCGCGAGTGTGGCAACCAAAAACATTTGCGAAGTGTATGGAGCAGATGTCATCAAAGTTCGACAGGTACGACGATGGTTTACAAAATTCCGATCTGGGGATTTTTCACTAATTGATAAACCACGTACCGGGCGGCCATTGATGTCTGATGAGGACAAGTTAAAAGTCATAATTGACACCAATCCACGTCTTACCACCAGGGAGATCGCGTCGATGATGGGAGTCAACCATACAACCGTATTAAGGCATTTGAAGCGTATGGGGATGGTTTCGCGGTACGACGTTTGGATACCTCATCAATTGTCGGCTGCCAATTTATTGGATCGTGTTTCAACGTGCGTTGGTTTGAGTGCGAGACAAAAACATGAACCTTTTTTGCATCGTTTGGTAACGGGAGATGAGAAATGGGTCGTGTACAACAACGTGACAAGAAAAAGACATTGGGCTATACCTGGACAAGCCCCATTAACAACTTCGAAAGCCAAAATCCATCAAAAAAAAGTTATGCTTTGCGTTTGGTGGGATTGTAAGGGTATTGTGTATTTTGAACTCTTGGAACGCAATCAGACAATTACAGCAGAACGATATTGTCAGCAATTATCCAAATTAAACATCGCCCTTCAAAAGGATAGACCAGAATTGGTTAACAGAAAAGGGGTAGTGTTTCATCACGACAACGCGCGACCACATGTAGCTATGATGACCCAACACAAGCTAAATGAGTTGAATTGGGATGTTATCAAGCATCCACCGTATTCTCCAGATCTTGCTCCTTCCGATTTTTATTTATTCCAATCACTGCAAAATTTTTTTAAATAATAAACAGTTTAATACAATAGTGCAGGTAAAAACATCCCTTACTACATTTTTCGCATCAAAATCCACGAAATTTTACACTAATGGTATTAATAAGTTGATAGAAAGATGAGAGAAGGTTATAAGAACGGATGAAAATTATATAATTGATTAAATAAATAATACAAATCTAAAAAAAATGTTTAATTGTATATGTAAAAAACGGTCATAACTTTTGCACCAACCCAATATTTATATGTTAACTTTACAGGTTTCCACAAAATAAATGGTTGAGAAGTGGTGTTCCCACTTTCATAGAGCAGACATTAAAGTAGGAGCGAGCAGGAGCAGATTGCAAAGAAATGCTATTCCTTCCGTATTTGGTATATGGAATAGCCACACGGTAAGTTTTAATACTGCACAATTAATAATTGCAAAATTAGAACACATTGAAATAATTTTTGTAGGAAATCGGGCAACCGCTATCAAATCAGGAAAATGTTGAAAATAAAACAGTAAGTTGTACGAATATATTTCTATTGTATTTTATTTTGTTTCATTTAACATGTAATTTAAAAACAATGGTTGATGTATAATTTTGCTTTAAATACTTCTATTTTTTAGGTTCCTAATAGCTCCGCTGTATGCGACGACATGGATGCAGCTGCAGAAGTAGAATTTCATCTACCAAATGTAAGTAAAGTAAAGAAGATTTTAAGCAAATTTGCTTTAATACTTCTATTTTTTAGAACTTTAGTTATAAATTTTTTAAGTACGAGTACATTAAATTGTTCATCTTGTAATTTACTTTTAAAGCATTTCCTTTAATGTTGATACGATTAACTTCTTATTGTGCACATAATTGCTTTCATATAATCAAATAACTTACAATTCATATTTTAAATACTCTTCCCCACTTTAAAAATTCTGTTTTAATAAATAATATACAGTGAAATAAATAAAATGAAAACACATAATAAATAAATAAATATTTTTAAAAAAAATACTGTGTTTTATTGCATATTTACAAAACTAATTCCATCAAACAACAAGACCCGCAATATAAAAAAATCTGATTCTTTACGTATAAATGATATCACATATGAAAAATGGTTTTAAACGAACCGCTTCAATCGCATACAGAACTTTTAAATTTGCCCCCAATGATTTACGCCGTTTCTGTTGTATTGCATGTGTGTGCGTTCTATGAATGTATTGCCAACAAAATTTGGACAGAATTTGCCTATTCTGTTCTTCTATAATCTAAGGTCTCATCACTCAAGCCGGCGATGGCTCGAAAAAGGGGTTCTAGTGGGAACAATAAGACGGTTTACTGGTGGTCGGTTACCGGCTTCTTGTTCCCAATAGGGCCCCTTTGATACTCTATAAAGAGAATATGTAAATGGGAAGAGTTAGGAGAGGATATAAATAATGACCCCTGGGATCTAGGTCAGATATTTACTCATTTTAAAAGCCTCGTTCTTACGTAAGCCAAGAGCTAAATATCCAGGCCCGGCGTAAAGCACAGAAAGCATGGGCAACATTGTGGAGGCACTTTTTCCTACTCAACTAGAGAGACCAACAGAAAGGTAATCTTCTCCCCTAGAAGAAGCTTTACTCTTTATTGAAGAGGAACTGAAGGATGTAGTAATCAAAACGAAAAATAGAAAGGCACCTGCCCTAGATGCTCTACCTGCAGAAACTCTTAAAGAATTTCAGCTAATTTCTTGAAAGATGAAATTTTTCCTAAGATATCGTAGGTAGATCGGCTAGTATTCATCTAAAATGGCAAAAGTAACCCAGATATAGTCGGAAAACTGCTGGAAAAGCTACTGAAGCCAAGATTGCAAGCAGCAATTCAAAGTGCCGGTGATTCATCAGATTCGCAGTATGGCTTTATAGCAGCCTTTGAACAAGTGGCAAAAATAGTGCACACCGCCAAGCAAAGATATCCCTTCTCGAAAAGGGACATTATTTTGCTCTCCAAAAGTCGAAATACCTCCAGTGATGAAGTTTCTAGTGGGAGACGAGAATATTCCAACTCATCTAGTGAAGATAACGCACCGAACGCAAATCAAAGCTGCCAAGCCATTGACAGCGCTAAGCAGGCTCATAACCAATGTTGGGGAATTCTCGTCTAGCAAACGAAAGCTCCTCATTTCCACCATGACTATGAGATTTGGGTTGATGATTTGAAGAACGAAAAGTATCGAGAACATGTGGCTGCAATACAGAGAAGAGGTGCACTTCGAGTGGTTAGTTCCTATAGAACGGTATCTAAACCCTCGATTCTTGGAATTGCAACAGTGATACCCATCGACCTGTTGACACAAGAACGGAACAATATATATAAGCTAAAAAAAGCCTGCGACCTGAAAAATCAAAAAAATCTAGGGATTGAACTCTTAGTAGATGGCAATACCAATTAGATAACGAGACCAGAGAAAGTTGGACCAAAACACTGACATAAAATTTAAGGGAATGGCTAGACTGAGGAGATGGGGAGTTGGATTATTACCTAATACAGTTGTTGGTTGGACATGGGTACTTCCACAAGTAATTAATCCAAATAAGTTTAACTAGAATATCCTTACGAAGATAGCACTATTCATGAATATCTATTTTGTCCCTTTCAATGTAATCCCCACCAGATACTATACTTTTATGCCTACATTTTCTCTAATCCTCGGAGCACTTCAAAAAATTATTTTTGTGAAATTGTTCAGCTCCTCCTCGATGCCGTCTTTATCTCATCAATCGTACCGTAACGTCGTCCTTTCATGGGGCTCTTAAGTTTCGGGAATAAGAAAAAGTCACAGGGGGCCAGATCTGGGGAAAACGGTGGCTGCGGCATTATTAGTGTGTTATTTTTGGCCAAAAATTCGCGCACAAGCAACGATGCGCGAGCAGGGACGTTATCATGGTGCAAAAGCCAATTTTTGTTCTTCCACAAATTCGGGCGTTTCTGGTGGATTGCTTCGTGCAACTTGCGCATAACCTGCAAGTAATATTTCTTATTGACCGTTCTACGCTGTTGCAAAAGCTCATGAAACACCACGCCCCTGCAATCGAAGAAAACTGTAAGCAAAACCTTCACATTCGATCGAACTTGGCGCGCTTTTTTCGGTCTTGGCTCGTGCGGCAGCTTCCATTGGGATGATTGAGCTTTGGTTTTCACGTCATAATCATAAATCTATGATTCGTCACCAATTATGACCCTCTGGAGTAAATTTGGGTTGTCGCGGACAGAGTCCAATAGCTCCTTAGCAATATTAATGCGATGATGTTTTTGCTTGAAATTGAGCAATTTTGGTAAGAATTTCGCGGCGACCCGTCTCACGAACAAATCATTGGTAAAAATCGAAAGGCACGAGCCAATCGATATGTTTAAGTCCTCAGCAACTTCTCTAACGATGATTCGACAATTGGCCAATAGTATTTTCTTCACTTCATCAATGTTTTTGTCTGTTGTTGACGTGCTCGGGCGTCCGGCACGCTTTTCGTCGTTCACATTTTGTACCACCGATAAATACGAGTATTGCTTCAGTCCAAGGTAGCTACACCATATGCCACAGTCAACATTCGGAATGGGTCCACGCAATTAATTTTGTTTTTCACACAAAATTTGATACAGTTTCTTTGTTCCATTTTTTGGAATGGGCAAAAATCGAAGACGAGCCAAAACACGTGCAAGTAAAGCAGCTGTCAAAAATGAACTAAACATTCAAAATGGCCGGATTAATCATCATAAGTGAGAGACATGAGTACCAACATAACGCCACAAAAAAAATCGAAAATCGAATTCGCGATACTTTTTGAACAGACCTCGTACTGGCCGAAATATACAAAAAAGTTATTAATAAATTACCTCAAAAGGATCGAGTCCTGTATAAATGTTTTATTTATTTATTTATTTAAATAAATTTATATTTTATATATAATGGCAATATTGTGGTAAATTGAAAAAATTAAAATATTATTAAAATCTCTATTTTAGTTATATTTTATTTAACTTTACTTTTAAGAGTATGATATGGATAAGCCTTTAAATATCGAACTCATAGCAGAGTATTTATTGAGCAATATTTTAATTAATGCAAATAACTTCATTGTAATTTTTTAGTTATTAGTAATTTATCTGAAACAGAATTAATACAATTTTTTTTTAAAATCTAATCAGTAAAAATATAAATAATAATTAATTAAACATATTAAAAATGTTTATCCTTACATAATCTGAATTTCTATAGTTATTATAGGGAAAATGTAAAAATTACTTTGTTATAATATTTATTATTAAATTGAATTTTACGATAATTTTTTTTTTATGAAATATTATCTATATCAGTATAATATATAGAATGTACAATATAAATTATGTTAAGAACACATCATGAATTTCGTTGTATCATGAAACATACTAATTTGTATTCTGAAAATGAAGATTTCTGCTTCAATTTTATAAAAAAAAAAAAAAAAAAACTATGTAATTCTCAACAAATATTATGCTAAATTTTTATGTTAACTGAAATAACAAGCATTATAAATATTTTTATACCATAAATACAATAAAAATTAAATATTTACATTTTAAATGACGCTAATTTGTACAAACAAAGTAAAATGATTTTTTTTTCAAAAAAATTATATTTATTTTTTTACTTATTTTTTTATAAAAAATTTTAATAAGAAAATTATCTACAGAAATAAATAAACAATACACGTACGTGTATATTTTGAATTTTTTCCCTTTTTTTGTATCTATTTAATTTAAATTGATTATTTACATAAACTGAAAAGGATACTCTATTTAGTATGGATTAATAATATTCTAGCAGACATTGACAAAAACGTTCATATTTTCATTATTGATAATATTTTTAAAATATGTTTCTATAAAGTATTGTAATTCAATACTATCTTTAAGAAATAATTACGAAAATTACTAAATAAATATTCTTGATAAATAGTAATCGAATTTTTCAATAGAATTTTTTCCATAAATTATAAAAAGGCAGTATTGAATTTCACCTCAATTCATTGTTTGTTAACAGGACAGAATATTATTAATACAAATATAATTATAGAGTATGAATATGAACTTTCAAGATATTTATATTTCAGTAATTTTAATAAAATTATAGCATTTTTAATTGTAACTGAAGTCAAAAGAGTAATTTTATTTGTACCAAAACTCCTGAAACTCGTTTAGTATAATTTTACTCATAATAAAAGTAAAATCAGAGATAGACAACGGATCTGGTTTTAATTTAATTAATATCACAATTACAAAAAAAAAATCATAAAATAGGAACACGAACGACAATTACTTGGGAAAATATCAAATTGCTTTCGTAGATGCTACCTTACTTAACAATTAGCTTGCAGATAAATCTGAGAAAATGTTCCACGTAATCAGAAATTCTGCCAGTGTTCAACACTTTACTTGGCAGATCATTCACCAGCTTCATGTTTCCATCACGTACTACAAACCAATGGGGTCACGGTGTAAGCTATCTCCGTCACCATGAAAGCGGTTTGTATTTTCAATGAAGTTTTTCAACAAAAAAAAAAAAGATAATAAAGGAAATCGGCAATAATAGTACCATTTTAATCCAGACACTCTGTCGTGATGCATTCAATAAAGTTCTATGTCCTCCAAGCTGGTGTGTTGGTAAACGGTGACGCCGACTCTTAGAAATGATAATATTTCTAAGCACATTCAAATTGATATCGTCTATAAGGTATTTGTCTGATGGATTTACAACCCCTTTCTTTACCAGAGTTTAGTTGGCTAAAAATGAAAAAATACATGAAAAAAAAAAATGAATTACAACCAATTTTCTTGGTTCAATATTCGCATAAAGGATCACATTATATTGTCGAGTGTCTTTTTATTGAACCCAAAATTCACCTTTATTCTGAGCACATAAAATTTAAATTTTATATTCTTGTAAGACACCATTAAATTTACCGTGGATTTAGAGAAGCAAAAGAAAAAAAAATAATAATTCTCCATCATAGAAGACTTTTCTTTATGTTCAAGAATGAACAGAAAAAAAAGGACGATCATTTTTATTTTCAATTCTTTTTCTGTATTAATTGAATTTAATTGATTTTGTCTGCGTGATTCTATGAATTAAACCTATTACTAAAAGTGTTATTGTCGTCATTTTTTTAATAATAGATTTAAGGAGTCTAATAGTGGCTATTATAGTGTCTGTAAACTATTCATTTTCAATAAGATCTGCATTTTGAATTTAAATTTAGACTGGCCCAGTAGTACAGGCACTAACGCATCGGACGACCATCCAAGGGGTTGTATATATCAGTACCTATCATTACTTTCATTTAGTTTCATTTTCTTATCCCTTAACATCCCCTTGTGGTATCACAATGGACTTTACTTTGTTCTAAGTGTGTCCGACTCAAATAGCCAACAGATACTCTAAACTATTCTAATGTTTATTTTGGAAAAAAAAATATTATAAATAAATACATAAAAAATCGATTTTATTTTTCAAAAAAAATTACAACAAAATTTTTACATACTTTCATGAACGACTTGCTTAAAAAAGAGCAATAAAGAATCGTCCATCTTGAATCCTGTTATTTGACAGCTGTCAAAAATCGTCCATCTTCATTCTAAAAAGTTTCTATAAAAATGATAATTCTGCCGGAGCAACATTTCCCGCAATGGGGCTCAACATTTTTTCTTCTGCCATATATGTGGCTTTGAAAAGCCGCAAATGATTGTGGAAAAGCCATTGTATCCCGCGAAAAGTGACTTTTTGGTGTGCATTGGAATTTATTGGTATTCGAAGTTTTGATTGGCCAATAATTAAGAAAAATTAAGAAATAGAGGATACAATGGCTTTTCCACCATGGTTACATGATAATTTTTTTTTTTTTACCTGAATTTGAATACTTTAAGTAATTAAAGGGGAACCATTAATTTCCAAAAAAAGGGACTGTTTGGTGTGTATTTTGATTTGAAGGTGTCATTGATTCCTTAGCTATCTTCATTAATAAGTTTTTGTTGGGAAAATATATTCATATGATTCCTTAGTCTCTCTATGCCCCTGACAACGAAAGCCTTTGAAAATTAAGTTATATCGATACTATCGGTAATATCTAAAAGAATGTAACTGAGAAGCTCAAATCGATTCTAGTTGAAGCCTTCCAGAACTGCTAAGAAGATTTATTCCTCCTGGTTGAACCGTGTCATTAGACCGTACTTCTTTAAAGGTGTGCTTGGCCCAATTTGTACGAAGTTTTTATGCTTAAACTTACAAATTTTAACCAAGAATATATGTGATTTTATTAAAACGGCACTACCAAGCACACAGTACAACAAATTTTATCTCTACTGAGCGTAATTTTGAAATTTGGTGTTGTCAATTAACAGCAAAGATCGTGTGATTTGACGCCATTTGGCTTTTTCTTATTAGACTATATAAAAATTCATATTTCGTCAAGTCATTGCTAAATTACAGACCGAAATACAGGGTTTTCGAATAAGAGTGATATGATTTCTTTTCAAAAAAAAACAAACATACTAATTATTAATAAAATTCAAATGTTTTTTATTTAGTCAATATTGACTTCTAAAGCTTGAAGAGAGTCTGGTTTATTTTTTAAGACCAATGACGTCAAATAACTCCACAAGAAATAGTCGAATGGTGTTAAATCACAACTTCTTGGAGGCCATTCAATGTCACAATTTCTTGAAATAATCGAATCTCCAAATTTTTCTCGCAATAATTCGGTTGTTGCCGTGCTGTGTGGCACGTAGCCCCGTCTTGTTAAAACCAGATGTTGTCAAGATCAACTTCTTCTAATTTCGGCCATAAAAAGTTGGTTATCATCGATCTATACCGCTCTCCATTGACAGTAACGGTGTTACCAGCTTCATTTCGAAAGAAGAACGGACCGATGATTCCACCAGACCAAAAACCATACCAAATTGTCAATTTAGGTGAATGTAATGGGTGTTCATGAATAATTTGTGGATTTTCTTCGCACCAGAACCGACAGTTTTGTTTATTTACCACACCACTCAGATGAAAGTGAGCGCACGAAAAGTTGCAACTGGAGAACGATTATTTTGGTAATAAAATTGAATAATTTGTAAACGTTATGTTGCGTATATCTCTTTATGATGAAATTGTAAACATTACTAAATACAATGAAAAAAAAACATAAATAATGACATATAACAAATGACCGAGTCGTCACTTAGAACTCATATCATTCTTATTGGAAAACCTTATATTTAAAAAAATATCAAAAATTACCTTAAAAATATACGAGTCCTTCAAAAAGTCTGATTGTAGTCATTTAAATGTTCGTATATTATTTAATAAGCAATATAAAATAGCGTCTACTTTTTCACAAAAGCTCACTTACACGTATCTTATATATAATATATATACACATATATACTTGAATTAAGAATTTATATTATTTTTACGATTTGTTAAGTAATTTTTTATAAAAAGGAAAACCTGTCATAAAAACGAAATGATTTTATGATTTGTAAAAAATGGGTTACTTTTGAAGTTCTAATCTTTTTCCAAAGTAATTTTAACAATTTACAATACAGAAATAATTTTTAAAAAATTTTCAGTTGATAAAACTTGTTTAGAAAATTTCATAATTTGAAATTAATTTTATAAGCGTTTTTTTTTTTTTTTTTTTTTGTTTTTGGACAAAGTTAGAAACTCCAAAAAAAAATTCAAATTTCATAAATTTCATTAATGAATTATAAACAATTATTTTTTATAAAAGGTAAAAATAATTTTAAATATTCTTTTTTCTTTTATTCATAAGAAAAAAGTATACGGAAATTGTAAACTGTGTTCATTTGACCTTTTAGTAAATTTTATATTTCATGGAAAAAATATTTTTTTCTTCTTCTTTTACAATATAATAATATTTAAAAAAAAATAATAGAAGAAAAAATGGATCTCATTTAATATTACTTTTTATAAGATCAACTGGAATGATAAACTTTTATTTGAAAGAAAAGAAATTACAAGTAGATGAGAAATATCCTACCAAACGAGACTAAAGTGGAAAAGAACTTTAAGAAAAATTTATGTAAACGCATATAATAAGATTATAAGATATACAAGTGCCAAAAGAAATTTTATATATTTTATAATATACAATATATAAACGTACGAGTATAAGAGAAAGTGAATTTATTCGTAGATTATAATCCAAGGGTGGGATTATCTAATTTGTCTTAAAGAAAAGCGCGTAAAAATTTCAAATTCTAAAATACCGCAATATCTTCTCCTAAATATACCATATACATATACTTACATACGTATAAGTATGTAGAAGTTTTAGCTTTTTAAAATTCAAAGAAGTTTATATACTGTAAACATTGTCATTAGAGGGAAAATAAAAAGTTCTTTGACTGCCAGTAGAAAAGAGAATAAAATGCTGTAGCGAAGCGGAAAGCACAAATAATAAAATATTCCAAATGATAAATGGTGCCATATACACACCGCAAAGATGCGGCAAATCCACCCTGTTTAACCTCGCGAATGTGCATGATCCCATTTCCAGTTCAATATTCAGTTCCAGTTTCAGTTCCCAGTGTCCTTCAAATGTTCATTGGCATGTCGCACCAAAGAAAAAAAAAATATATATATAAAAAATACATGAAAAAACACCAAAGCAAGAATAAAATTAATACAAGAAAATTCTTAGAAAAAAAGCACAACAAAAAAAAAATCCACCAAAAATATGGTACAATGTAGAAATCTTCAAGAGGAGAACATTTTAAAATCCTAGAAGTAAATTTTATGCGTCGACATTTCGTGAAATGCCTAGCATAAAGTTTTATGTTGAGGGCAAATTGCGACCAAAACTTCGGCAGTTTTCCTAAACTCACTTTTGCACCCACGTTCCTTACACGTACCAAAAAGGGCGGATGAATATACGAGTACGTTCGACTATGACAAGTGACAAGTGATTCCCAGGGTTGTTAAGTTGGGCATATCAAAAGTCTACTTTTACTCGCAATTCTATAAATCTAACCTCGAAAAATCCGTCATAGTCTCTTTTGGAGAAAAACTCTATATCCTGTTGCCTTTTTTCGATTAAATTTTTTTTACTCCGACTTTACATTTTGATTATATTTTATTTCTTGTTGGTAAATTTTCTATGTCCTTTTAATTTATGCATATGAAAATTTCTTTTCGTCCATATTATTGTTAGCCTGTTCTTACTTTTCAACAACATCATCAAAATGTATGTTATATATACTTACTTATGCACTCTACATATACTCTTATATTTAATGTAGGATCATTTCAATATGTGCAAATTAGATAGACCATAATCCGTCGTCGTCCGCAGCTGCCAAGAAGTATTTTTAATATAAAATTTATGCGAGAACATTTGACCTATTCATGAACTTTCTACTTGAAAATAAAAATTACTACCCAACCTTTAGGGTAATACCATCAGAATTTATGGTTCATTGAGAATTTATTTCTTAAACGTTGCCTAGTAAAAACTTTGCATTCCTATAAAGTTTATGTTTATTGTAAGACTTATTCTATTCAGGTGAGGATATATAATAAAAGGTATTGTTACAAATGACAACCATCGAAATAATCATTCAAATTGTATTTTCCTATTAATTCTAAATAATTGTTGTTCTTATAAAACTTGCTTTTATATCTTATCATGAAAATAAAATTATACAAGATGTGATAGAATATTGAATTGATTTCTTTAAGAAAAAAAAAATAAAGTTTTGTAATTAAAAAATGCTTATTAAAATGGGAAACTTTCATATAGTACAATTTATATTAAATATGGAATATTTCAATTGTATTTTTTTTATTATTATCTGCAACTACAATTGTATTGTAACAAGCAGATTTAAATAAAATTTTAATTTGCAATCTTGTGCATCATGAAGTGGGAGTAAACACCCATCGGCATTTCTCCAACAAACAGAAGTTAGATTCCTCTAGAAAATCTCTAGGCCATTGGGTGTTAAGTCTCCGATGAGTGTTTCCGGAAACGGCAGTATAGGACAATTTTCTCATAAATGAATTATGATGATAGAATAAGCGGGAGTGAAATTTTTGAGAGCAGGAAATGCACAGGTCCTGAACAAAAAGAACACTTAGATTACGATATATTACGTTGTTAAGAACAAAAAAGGGGAAGTGGGGGGGGGGGGTTTGCTTTAATAATTTTACGGAAGATCTTGGATTGTAAGGCCTGGACGCGATAGAAACTGTAACCCCAAATTTCAATTCCATATGTACCCAAATAAGTTTTATAATTGTATTGTAGATTAGAAGTTTACTTTTGATTGTTAGTTTCGAGCATTTGTCCAGTAGTCTAAGAAGTTGTAGGTAAGCTTCAACTATTTTTAGTCTAGTAAGTGGGTTCCATGTTAATATCTTGTCCAGGTAAAGTCTCAAATAACGAACTTTATCGTATTGTAGAATCATGTTGCTATTAAGGTGTAAAGGACTATGTTTTCCTTGACAAAGTGTGAAAGTATTGTGAGCACTCTTCTGTTCATTTACCCTCACTTTTCATCTCTTAAACCACGATTGAAGGTTGCGTATATAGAATTGTAAATTGTTGGAAGCTACTCGTATTAGTATTAAATAGAATATCTTGGGTAAAAATATTATATAAAATAGGACCGAGAACACTACCTTGTAAGACTCGGGCTAGAAAAGGATATACCAGGTGTATAAGCTTAAATCCGCTATTTTTTTAGGTCAAAAAAAACATGTTTTTTATAGAAAGCAAAAACAAATTTATTCAAAGTATTTGTACTCGCTACCTGCACAGTTTTTTCATCTCTCGGGAAATTTGTGGATACCACGGCAAAAAATTCCTTCCCTTTCGAGGCAAACCACTCATCAAGCCATTTTCGAACGTATTCGTAAGAATCGAAGTGTTGCTCAGCGAGCGCGTGGCCCTTCGGCGAAAACAGGTGGTAGTCGGAAGGAGCCAGGTCTGTTGAATAAGCGGGATGGGGTAGAACCTCCCAGTTGAGTGTCTCCAAGTAGTTCCGGATCATTTTTGACGTGTGCGATGGTGCGTTGTCGTGGAGGAAAATCAGCTTGTTATATCTTTGTTGATAATCCGTACTTTTTTCATGCAGAGCATGGTGCAATGTGATCAGTTGTTGATGGTAGCGGTGGGCATTGACAGTTTCACTAGGTTTCAACATCTCATAGTAGACGATATCCTACTGATCCCACCAAACGCACAGCATCGTCTTCCGTCCGAAGTGATTTGATCTTAGGGCAGATGTTGATGGTTGGTCGGGATCAACACACGATTTCTTGCGTTTAGGATTCTCGAAATATATCCACTTTTCATCGTCTATCACAATCCGATTCAGCAACGACTTTCTTTTTTGTCTTGCGAGGAAGATTTCGCATGTGTTTTGGCTTCGCTCCATCTGCCTATCGTTCAATTCATGCGGCACCCATTTTCCGATCCTTTCAATCTTCCGCATGGCACGCAGACGCATGAAAATCGCTGGTTGAGTAACACTCAATTGCTCCGCGAGCATTTTTTGTGATTAGGTATCGTCTTCGTCCAAACGAGCCTGCAATTGATGGTCCTCAACCTTCCTAGGCCGATTTTCACACTTCTTGTCCCATAAGTCAAAATTGCGTCTTTGAACCGACGAAACCAATCTCGGTATGTTGTTTCCGATAAAAAGCAGAGCTTCCCGTATATGCTCTTTTTCTGGCACAAAACTAGACATGATTACCAAAGGAAAAATGTATGTTGTTGTACGAAATTGCTGACAATGTGCACTGATTAATGTTGACAGATGTCAAACTTATTAAAAAAAAGTATGGCGTGCCCATGGTAGCTTAATACGCTTACTCACGCCATCTATGACCAAACAGCGGATTTAAGCTTGTACACCTGGTATTTCCGAGGATTCTGAGTTAATTGCAGCTTAGAAATGACATTGGGAGCGATATGAATTTATGATAAGGTAGGAAACTTTTGAGTTTTCAGGGTAGTCGAGAATTCCACACAAGATCAATAGCTACTCCTGAGCAATATTCTTTCTTACAAGAGAGGATGCAATATTATCAACAATGCGATGGTATTGCTGGATAGTAGAGTGTTCAGACCGGAAGTCAGATTGGTGATCAGGAATACTTTTTTTATTAACTAAGATTGGATAGAGTCGTTTTAATAGGAATTTTTCCAAAATCTTACCAAGGATTGGTAAGAGGCTGATAGGTCTATAGGAGGAATGAGAATTAATTTGGGTTTATTTTGTTCAGGAATCATTTTAATAAAAGTAAATTTCCTGAGTAAAGGGAAACAGATTGTGCGCAAGATGCTATTAAAAATGTATGCAATTAAAACAAAAGCTTTTTGGGAAATTTACTTTAGAATAGGAGCTGTTATTAGATTATAACTGGGAGCTTTTTTATTGGGAAAGCGCAGAATAGAAGATTTAATTTCCGAGAGCTTAAAATTTTTTGGAGGGAGACATTTTAAATTTTGGATTGAACCGTATCTATGATGACTACTTCGTTCCAGATATCAATAATATAATATAAATCTGATCAAGATTTTTTTTTTTTTTAAATTTTGATGAAATCTACAAATACATAGAAGCAGATTTTTTTAGCTAAAAAAATAAGAGGAAAGATAGGGTAAAAAACCCATTGATATCTTTAATAGAACAGAATGTTTTCTTTTTAAATAATTTTAAGAAGTCTCGGAGGCATTGCCGTTTTGAACGTACTGAGTGACTGTAATCACTGAGAGCGATCTGAAAATACTGTGAACTTTTCCCTTGCTTAAATCACTTTTAACCTCATCCAAAAGCATCAGCAGGACCCTATAGCACCAAGCCTATGGGCAAATTTCCATATAGAAAGTACAAGTTTTTTCGATGGTATAAAATAGAAAACGTAATTGCTAATGTTTTCCAGCTCCCCTATTTATCTGATCTAAGTTTGTGTGCTTTTTTTATTCCCCAAGCCCAAGAAACTTTTAACGCGACTTCAAGTTGGTATTGCTTATACTATCCAAAAAAAAGTACAATCGATTCCGGTTGAAGCATTTTAGCACTGATATAAAGATTTGTGACTCCAGGATTAACAGTATTTTTTATAATGCAGTATTTAAAAGGGGTTTATATGCATCAGATCGGACATTCCAGGCAGTTGGACCTTTCATGAAGATTATAACCGCTATCACACGATCTCTATCAATGAATTTTTATTAGAAAAAAGTATAACTGGTGTTACCAAAACCCCCTTCCCTCCCCCCTTCCAACAATTCGGTTGGTTTTAATAACATTACAAACTGATACAAATGTGGAACTCTCTTCAAACAAATTTTTATCAAAATGGCTTCTTTTAATGCAAAAGTTCTTGAAACGATCAGAAAAAGGGTTTTCCTCATCGGATCAGACAGTACAAAAGTCTCTTGGAAGACAGTAAAAAAGTCTCAAATCAGATCAGACAGTAAAAAATACTCCATCAATAAATTTTTAATCTCCTTATTCCCCTGATCAAAAACCTATTTGAAGGCACATAATATATTGGTACTATTGAAGAGCTGAAAGCGATTCCAGTTGAAGCCTACCAGCACTGTTACGAAGATTTATTGCTCTGTGGTCCTTGAAAGATTTTTTTTTGAGTCGGACTATGCATACCTCCACACGGTCATTTCCAGCAATGAGCTTTTGTCGGAAGAAAGCATTTCTGGTGTTTTCCACCCCAAGGCTTTTGATTACATCAAAAACTGATAAAAATATGAAAAGCTTCAAAAAAAATTTATTAAAAGAACTTCTTTTAATGCAAAAGTCCTTGAAACGCTGAGGAAAAGGGTTTTTCACATCAGATCAGACAGTACAAACTCTCGGAAGCTCTTTAACGACAATATTCTGTTTAGGATAAATTGTAAACCAAATTTTTTTTATAAAGGAGTCCTTAAAAGATTTTTTTTTGAGTCAGATTGGACATTGTAGCCACTTGGTTGTTCCATGATGAGTGTTCCCGCTGGCACACGCTCATTTCCAGCAACAAGCTTTTGTCGAAAGAAAGCATTCCTGGTGTTTCCCACTCCAAAGCTTTTAACATCAATTTTTTTTTTAAAATATAGAATCCTTCACGGAATTTATTATCGAAAGGACTAATTTTTATTAAGAAGTCTTTGCAACGATCAAAATAAAAGATATAACAAACTATTAAAAATATTAAAAACACCAATTTTTTCAAAAATTATTTATTTATTCATGAATGTCTATTTTTTCCCCTTCAAAGTAATCCCCAGCAGATATTATACACTTGTAGGCCAACATTTTTTCCAATCCTTGGAGCATTTCAAAAAATCATTTGACCAGAATTTTTTA
Source organism: Atherix ibis (assembly GCA_958298945.1). Lineage (NCBI taxonomy): Eukaryota > Metazoa > Arthropoda > Insecta > Diptera > Athericidae > Atherix > Atherix ibis. Next base: position 22,847,483 of record OY282607.1, read on the forward strand.
TTTAAATTTACAGCAAATGAAAACCAACGGCGTCAAATTTTAAGGTATTTAACTGATATCACAACATCTATCAATTTCGTGTCCTAGAAACATTTTGCCTAAAAAAATCCAAAATTTATCCTGTTGTACTACTTATAATATCATCTTATTAAAACCACAAGACGTAGAGTCCCAACGAGCGAGAAATTAACTTCTCATCATGCATGATAGGTAACCATGGCAGAGTTATCATTTTTTCATAACTTAAACGCAAATTTTAATAATAAAAAAGACTATAATATAAAATGGCATGCCTTAGACTATATAAACTATAGCTTTTTAATAATACGTGGGCTACTATATATATTTCTGGCCTAATAATGAAAATGCGAATATTTATCAACGAAAAAGGTTTTATTGTTTTTCAAAATATTCTCCATCAAGATTTATACACTTTTGCATGCGCTCAAACCAATTTTCGAAGCACTTTTTCCACTCCGATTGAGACACCTCCAAAACATGGTTTTTGAATGCTTCAACAGCATCTTCTGGCGACGAAAATTAAAAAGAAGTCATTGGGTGCCAAGTCAGGGCTGTACGGAGGATGACCCATCAATTCGACGTTTTGTCCGGTCAAAAAGGCGCTGGTTTGAGCCGATGTGTGAGAGCTCGCATTGTCATGGTGCACAATGATTCGACTTCTCTTGTTCGTTTTTCGAATTTCTCCGAAGACTTCAGGCAAACAAATGGTGGTGTACCACTCAGAATTGACCGTCCTACGTTGCACAAGCGGAACAGTCGCCACATGACCAGTTTTGCCAAAGAAACAAGCGACCATTTGCTTCGAAGTGCTTCTTCCACGAACAACTTTCGTTGGATTTGACTCGTCTTGGAAGACCCACACGGTCGATTGCTGTTTTGTTTCGGGCTCATACGCATAGATCCATGATTCGTCACCTGTGACGATCTTATAAACGTCTTTTGAAGCACCGCGATCGTATTTTTTCAGCATTTCTTTACACCAATCCACACGAGCCTTTTTTTGAGCGATTGTCAAATTGTGCGGGATCCAACGAGAACAAACCTTTTTTACGGCCAGGTGTTCATGCAATATCGAATGTATGCTGGTGGGAGAAATGCCTAGGCATGCCTCTATCTCACGGTATGCCACATGACGGTCTTGCATTATCAGTTCACGTACGGCATCGATGTTTTCTGGAACAACGGCTGTTTTTGGACGACCTTCACGGAATTCGTCTTTGAGCGAGCGTCGGCCACGATTGAATTCGTTGTACCAGTTTTTCACAGTGCTATAGGATGGTGCTTCATAGCCATACAAAGATTTAAGTTCATCGATGCACTCTTGTCGTGATAATCCACGTCGAAAGTTGTGAAAAATGATCGCACGAAAATGTTCACGAGTTAATTCCATTTTTTTGCCAAATTGATTTTTTCAAGTCACTGTAAACAACACAAATGATAGTCGTACGTCAAAACGTTCTGAGTACGTTTATGCTAAAAAATGTCAAACTTTCCAATGGAAATGTCAGATCGCACCTGGCAACACTTAGTGTTGCCTAGGCCAGAAATATATATAGTAGCCTACGTATATTTTTATAACAACTATTAAATAAGAAAATGTACTTTCCAAAGCGTAAAATGGGTAATACTGTAGTCGCGAAAAAGATCAACTCATTAAACTTAATTCGTAAACTTTCAGTGGATGAAACTGACCCTAAGGTAGCATCAATAATCTGAGTTAGACCTCAATAGTTTCAGTACCATATATTTAATGCATAAATCAGTTAGAAGATAATTTTGGCGAACTCTCTTCGACAAAACCCAACCCCACAAAAGATTTTAGTACCTCTAATAAAATGTGTTGCGAGAATCTATTATAGAGCCAAAACACGTGCAAGCAATGCATCTGTCAAAAATTAACTGAACATTCAAAATGGCCGAACTTGTCGGCATAAGTTAGAGACATGAGTGCCATCATAGTGCTAAATTCGTAACCCGCGGAAATTCAAAATTCACGATACTTTTTGAACAGACCTCCTACATTACATAAAATATATTTTTCATAATACAATATATTTGCTTACAAAATTTAGAATTTTTAATTTTCAATGATATAATATAATTGCTGCTATAATAAATACTCATAAAGATTATTATTATCGACAATTTGTACTCGTATTTTCTTATAGTTAATTTATTATAAATTTATAGTATACTAAGTATAAATATGGGTATTAAAATAATATTATACTTAGTATTCGGTATTAAATGAGAAAAAATCTTGTATGTGTAAAAAAAAAGAAGAACTTTTTATGGGAAAAAAAGCTTTTCACAAAATAATAATTCGTATATAAACAAGTGAAAACAATATCTTAAACTCTAAGATTCATTATAAGATGGGTAGAAAAAGTTTTCAACGAAAAACTCATTGCCGTTGGTTTTGACAATATCCTTAACGTTCTTGAACTTATGCTCTAATTAGAATGTTATTCATATTGAAAAGAAATCTCAAATAATTCAGACTAAACACAATAGAAACATTGAATACTTCCAAGATTCTCTTAGGATCCTTTATTTTTCTATGCACAAAAATTATACTCACATTTACTTGTCGTTTATATAGATTAGAGCAATCGAGAACAAGGTCACCATTCTTATATACAATAAATACTTAAGCGTTAAAAATACATATGCACTCATACATATATACGAACAATATTTTTAAGGGAAGGACATTCGACTGAAATTAAATTTTCCCAAATAAAACGGGCCATTTTTTTATCAAAAAGTCCCAATCATATTCAACAGTTTTTGATAAAAAAAATTAACGTATATCCATAAATAAATACATATAAATAAGGATATGTTAATAAGTATAAAAAAAAGGTACCATTCCTCCAATGTACAATCATTATTTTAATTTATGATGAAATTAATCAAAATATGATGGAATCAGTTAGGAATGACGTTTGCTCAAATTACAATGTTTTGACTGATTAGTTATTTTGCGAAAAATGTCCTTTTCTTTATAGTACAATTTTCCATATTCCATACAATCATATGTATAAATATAAAAAAAAATACACGTTTCTACTTAATATATTTATCAACTTAAAAAAAAAAGAGAAAAAATTACCTATCAGATTTAATAATAATGCCATAAACTATATTGTTAATTCGTAAGTCTTCTTGCAAAAATACAAGGAAATTCAGTTCTATTTTCAGTGCTGTGATTTATCGAAGCTCATTTATATAAAAGAAAAAAATTTATACATTTCTTTTATATAGTGAACTAATGAAAAATCAATATTTTCATAAGAATTATGAGAGTGTAAGTAAATTACGAGCTTTTGCATATCTCCATAAGTATATACGGTAATATAGAATAAAATAAAAGCAAAAACCTAATGCCTTAGGAATTTTCTTTAGATCGATTTACAAAAATAATCTCACAATAAACAAAAGTTTCCATAATTTTCGGTATAATTTCTTATGTGACTTTATTTGACCTAGAAAACTTTAAAATGTATATAAAAAAAATCTCTTTTTTATCTAAATTTAATAAATACTATTTTCTAAAATAATAATCCTTATAAATTAATTGAACGTTTTTATTTATAAAGACGATTAGGAGTTAATGTCAAGGAAAGAAATTTATTATAATTGCCTGTTTTTAATTAGAGAATTTGCCAAAAACTATATGTTTAGAAGAACATTAAGCATCCTTTCTTATTTTGATCATATAATAAATATAATCTATGAGAAAATCTATGTAATTATTTTTTTATATATTCAAAAATGTAAATTTCAACTTTAGTATATTTTTTTGCTCCCAAAAATTGAACAACTTCAGACAAATTCAATTGCTAAATTTTAATATTTTCTGAATTTTAAAAACTTTTTATCAAATACATCTGGCAACACTATTATTTGTATTGGAATATTTCCACGACCTTCAGGGGGTGAAAACTTTAATTTATAATGAACCATAATTATAATAATGTTTGGCAGAGAATCTATAAAATTTACGTCACTGATCTGGCAACATTGCAGACTTCGGATTTCGGATAGCTTATATGTTAGTCCCTTTTAGATATGCAGTATACGAGGTCTGTTCAAAAAGTATCGGGAATTTGGATTTTCCGCTGGTTACGTATATTCGATTTTCGATTTTTTGTGGCGTTATGTTGGTACTCATGTCTTTTACTTATGCCGACAAGTTCGGGCATTTTGAATGTTCAGTTAATTTTTGACAGCTACTTTGCTTGCACGTGTTTTGCCTCGTCTTCGACTCTTTCCCATTCCATAAAATGGATGAAAGGATCTGTATCAAATTTTGTGTAATTGCGAATGTTAATTGTGGTATATGGTGAAGCTACCTTGGACCGAAGTAACGTTTATTGGTGGTACAAAATGTTCTCAGAGTGCCAAGAGGATGTGAACGACGAAAAGCGCGCCAAACGCCGAGTTTACAGTTTTCTTCGATTGCAGGGGCATAGTGTATCATAATTTCTTGCCACAGGGTAGAACGATCAATAAGGAATATTACCTGCACGTTATGCGCAAGTTGCGGGAAGCAATCCGCTAGAAACGCCCGGTTTTGTGGAAGAACAAAAATTGGCTTCTGCACCATGATAACGAAAAAATACAAAATTCGCGATACTTTTTGAATAGACCTCTTATTTTTAAACTCGTCATATTACTCAGCGACCCGGTAAAGCGAGATAGTTGAAGTTGTATTTTTGTGCCCACATATATTGTCACAAATTTGGTTTGACATTTGAAAATCTACATTTAGGTTACGGGGGCATATATCTTATCAATAATATAAGTGTTTCAGAGCTACATACCTTTTTGGAGGTCCGAAAAGCAGTGGCTAACGAACATCGATCAAGGAGGATTTCAACAACGAAGATTGTTGTGGAATAAGTAAAGGCTTTTATGAAGATTTGCGCCTCTAGAATAAATTGTTAATAAAGTTTTCATAAAAAATTCCTTGAAAAGTGAAAATATTATGAAAAAAGAGCTCTAGTGTAGTCAGACCCCTAACGTAAGGTCAGATCGCTGTTGAGTAGTCTTTGCAAAGACTCAGAAACGTGATAAACCGCCTAATATTTGGCATTGTAGACATTTGGATACTGTACGATGACAACGTCCTCTGTCACAAAGACCTTTTTCATCAAAAATTTTTGTTTACAATGTACCCTTTTTCACCCCTAGCATACAGGACCAAGTCAATGTCAATTTTTATTATATCTTAAGAATAGAAAACATTAATATCTCAACGAATATTACAGAGGGGCTTAAGGTAATTCATTTGAGGCCCTCCAACAGTACCACGAAGTGTAGAAATAACACTTCCGGCCAATTCCAATAGGACTCCTTTTTTCGTTGTTGTATACAAATAAAATTAAATTGTTGCAAAGTAAAAATCATTCCTATTACTTTCGTGGGCCACACTTTTTTTTAAAAAAAATATTTAATTAATAGTAAAAAAAAATAACTTTATGGATGTAATTCTAGTTAAAATATCAACTAAAATGTAATTTACAGAAAAATCTTTCTTCATCTTGAATATCAATCAGAAAAAAAATTATTAATTTACGTATATTTGTACTCGACTAGAAAGGAAAAATCAAATCAAAATTATTGATCCCCTTATATACGATCAAATGAAGAAAATATTTTATATCCTATTAAATTAAATAAATTTCATCTTCTTAATATTATTTTAACCATAGAATATTCTCGTCTTATAGTAAATAAAATGAAGCAGACAAATCAGTCCTAATATTATTGTAGATATGAAATAGAACAAAATAGGAATTATTTGCAAGGAAAATAATCTCATTACTATTTGAATTATGATTGATTACATTGTAATTTTGCCTTAATTTGGTATATTTCGTATCTATTCAAGAAAATATTCTATTTACTATATAGAATAAGATGTACCAACTTTGTTTGTAAATTTGGTTAAGTTTATGTACAATAGAAAATAATCTATTATTTAGTGAAACATTTGAGAACTAATATTTTAGACGATTGATTTTAAGTATAAATGTAAATATTTAATATAAAAATTATTATAATAATAAATTTACATAAACTGATTTCTTTTCACTTTCACACTAGTGATATTTTGATATATATTATAGATTACACTTTCAAATTACAATAGTAGACATTTTTTATCGCTGTAATATTTTTAAATGTGCTTTACGTAGGCTACTATATATATTTCTGGCCTAGGCAACACTAAGTGTTGCCAGGTGCGATCTGACATTTCCATTGGAAAGTTTGACATTTTTTAGCATAAACGTACTCAGAACGTTTTGACGTACGACTATCATTTGTGTTGTTTACAGTGACTTGAAAAAATCAATTTGGCAAAAAAATGGAATTAACTCGTGAACATTTTCGTGCGATCATTTTTCACAACTTTCGACGTGGATTATCACGACAAGAGTGCATCGATGAACTTAAATCTTTGTATGGCTATGAAGCACCATCCTATAGCACTGTGAAAAACTGGTACAACGAATTCAATCGTGGCCGACGCTCGCTCAAAGACGAATTCCGTGAAGGTCGTCCAAAAACAGCCGTTGTTCCAGAAAACATCGATGCCGTACGTGAACTGATAATGCAAGACCGTCATGTGACATACCGTGAGATAGAGGCATGCCTAGGCATTTCTCCCACCAGCATACATTCGATATTGCATGAACACCTGGCCGTAAAAAAGGTTTGTTCTCGTTGGATCCCGCACAATTTGACAATCGCTCAAAAAAAGGCTCGTGTGGATTGGTGTAAAGAAATGCTGAAAAAATACGATCGCGGTGCTTCAAAAGACGTTTATAAGATCGTCACAGGTGACGAATCATGGATCTATGCGTATGAGCCCGAAACAAAACAGCAATCGACCGTGTGGGTCTTCCAAGACGAGTCAAATCCAACGAAAGTTGTTCGTGGAAGAAGCACTTCGAAGCAAATGGTCGCTTGTTTCTTTGGCAAAACTGGTCATGTGGCGACTGTTCCGCTTGTGCAACGTAGGACGGTCAATTCTGAGTGGTACACCACCATTTGTTTGCCTGAAGTCTTCGGAGAAATTCGAAAAACGAACAAGAGAAGTCGAATCATTGTGCACCATGACAATGCGAGCTCTCACACATCGGCTCAAACCAGCGCCTTTTTGACCGGACAAAACGTCGAATTGATGGGTCATCCTCCGTACAGCCCTGACTTGGCACCCAATGACTTCTTTTTATTCCCACACATCAAGAAAAAAATGCGTGGTCAACGATTTTCGTCGCCAGAA